>CM060077.1:6525000-7125000 GCA_030533445.1 Cyprinodon diabolis
AAGAGGAATTTGTGTCGAGTGCGGTTCCTGATGTGTTGCAGATCAAACAGCCTCGCCGATCCTGCAAGCTTTCAGCTGGGAGCTTCAGCTCTGTCAAATATTTGGCTGACACCTGTTGATTAGACATTAGTCACTGCTTGCACCTGTGGAAGTTAAATAATTAATTTTCGGGAGAGTGAAGCCCCATTTCCTCTAATAACCTTCCCAGATTAAACCCATACATGTAGTTTGTGTCTCTGGTTGCAGTTAGAGCGACACCATCTGCTGGGTCACATGCCTGTCAGAATACCTGCAGGGTTGGAGTGTCTCTCATTTTATCATTGCTTGTGGATTTGTTTACAGTTTCAATTTATTTTGTTACTATTTTTTGCTGCCTTCGACAGCTAAAGAAATTTTATTTCAGTGAGGCTGTACCTGTTTAACTAACTGAACAAATAAATAAGGTTTTAAGGTTTTAGTTTATTGTTAGAATTATTTCCTCATTACTAGATGCTTTTGAGCTGACATGTTTATCCTTGAATGTTTTGAGGATAAACACTATAAATCCTGAATTTAATTCATGGTGAATTAAAGGCCTCAACGACAAAATTATTCTAATTATTCCACCAGAAAAAACTAATTGAATTGAATTATATGAAAGTCAAAATCTAGCAACAAGAAGGAAGATTTTTTCAACTTTTACTGTATTCAGTCATTTCTCTGGGAATCACAACAGCAACTGAAGAATATAAATACAGTATATCTTAGATATTCATCCTTCATTTTAGACATATTTACTGACTCTGCCTCACAGATAAAACTAAGTATTTCCATGTACTGTCCAGTAAATGTAGTAAGTACTTGACCAGTACAGGAGTCCTTCTGTATAATATAATAAAAAGTTACATCGATTCACACCAGACCTGCAGTAAGCTGGTCTGGATTCTGTTCCTCTTTACTTTTCCCTCAGACCCTTAAACCTTCCTTTCCAAATGAATGCTTGGATTATACTGTCGCCTGAAAACAGGAATTTTGATTACTGAAAAATCACATTTTCCTCCTAGCCGAGGTTAGGTTTTCCTAAAGGTGTCTTGTGTCTTAGATGTGTATAAATGTGATGGAAAAGCTGCAGTCCACGGCTGATTAATTGTTAGGTTTATTCAATGATGATTATAAAATTAATGTATGTACATATAAACATTGAAGAAATGAGATGCTTCACTCTGTCTTGTGATTCAGTCAGTGGAGCATTCTGTCTTATGACGTGATCAATTGTCCTGTCAGAAGAATACTGATACTAGTATTCTTCTGACATACTAGTTTTGTAACCATGTGTTATGTTCTGTTAATAAAAAGGCACTGCAGCAGGGGGGTCCGAGAGAGGGTTAGTGAGTTGGGTGTAGCTCTTTCTCCTTATACAGAAGCTGTTGAAAATCCCTTTCTGTGTGGACATTTTTGAACCTAACATTAATCGACCCTAAATCACTGCACGGCCTCTGTCAGCTACATTTATTCCTAATGATTATTGATACACTTTTTCCTTTCGCTAAACTTCCCATCAGTGGCTGTTTTTATCTTTGTAAAGCTATTACTGCATAGTAGAGCAGTTTGTAGCACTGTTGACTTGAAGCAAAACAATCCTGGGTTTAGTTCCCGGCCTGGGATCTTTCTGCATGACGTTTACATGTGTGGGTTCTCTTTGGCTACAAAAAATGACTATTAGATTAAGTTGCATCTCTAAATTGCCCCTAGGTGTGACTGTATGTGTGTGCATGGTTGTATGCATTGACCCGTTATGGGCTGGCATCCTGTCCTGGGTGTTTGGGTGCATATTAATTCAAGCATCGAACCGATTCTCAAGAAAGAGAATCTGTTATTTTTTATCCGGTCTGATCTCAGATTGGATTACTGGTAATAAAAACATGTTTTTTAGCTGTTACCTGAGTTATACGACTGTGTAGACAAACAGCAAAGGAATGAATTAATGAAAGCTGAGGGCGGCTGTAAGGAATGCATTTTTAAATACTTTTTTTTGTTCAAACGAATTGA
The DNA here is from genome assembly GCA_030533445.1 of Cyprinodon diabolis. Lineage (NCBI taxonomy): Eukaryota > Metazoa > Chordata > Actinopteri > Cyprinodontiformes > Cyprinodontidae > Cyprinodon > Cyprinodon diabolis. The sequence goes on from CM060077.1 coordinate 6,527,029, forward strand.
TCTTTAATAAATAAAATACATTTGAATTTTCTGATTAACATTATATGCATTATAGTGACAAAAATAAATATTTGAAAGATGTCTCCTTGTGTGAAATCTATTTATTTAATGCAATAGTTTTACTTTTTTAATTGATTTACAGTAACTACTTCAATAAAGAAATCTGTAAGAGATATTGACATGTTTTGATGGAAGTTAGTCTGTTGCTGCGTTTTTACTTTTGAATGAACAGGGACAGAGAGGCCATGTTTCCAGACCTTGTTGAGAGCTGCCACTCTCTGAGCGAGCTGGGCTTCGATCTCAGGCAGCGTCTCGGCCCTCTGCAGGGTTTGCTGCAGCTTCTGTTTGGCGTCGTCCAGGCACTCCTGAAGCTGCCGGTTTTTCTCCTCGCTCTGCAGGATGACATGGAGAGACTTAGAGAGCGTAGACCGCCCAGGGCAGCAGGCATGATTAAAGCCACAGACGAGGGGAAGGTAAATGCCTCAGAGACACGCTCTGAGGGCCAGAGTGGGAAAAACTGCCAAGCTGCCAATCAGCAGCAGCAACACGGACACACAGAGGGATGAAGAAGCTTCCCACCTGTCTGTGAAGAGACTCCTTGCTGGCCAACTCATTTTCCAGTTTGTCTTTTATGTCATGGAGAGACGTCGCCTCCCTCTGGGCACTCAGGTACCTGCAAAAATGGTAGATGGGTGAGTCAGAGAGCATGAAGGGCCAATTTAAGAATTCAAGGAGTAAAAAAACACAAACCTGCGCTCTAATGTGGTGATTCTCTCCTCCATGTCTTCTCTTTGACAAAGGGCCTGGGGGATTAAAAAGAAGAAAAGTTGTTGAGAAAGCTTGATGAGTGTGAGGTTTCTGGAGGTGGACGTGGGTTACAGCTGCTGTTAGGTGAAGAGTTACAGTCACTGTTGACAGATTTCAGCCTTTTATTGAGCCGATTTAGTGAGATAAAAGAGCAGGAAGTGGATGGAAATAGTTTTGGGGGCTGGACTGCCTCTTATCCTAAAACACTTGGTGTTCCTTTCAACCAGCCTTCACTGGCAGATTAACAAGGTAGAAACGCCTGCAGCTCAACAGCTGAATGTTGCTGGAGGCTGTTCGCTTTCCAGTCTGACACTTTGTTGCCACAGAAAGCTTTTAAAAAAACCTCCACTGTAGCTGGAACACATCCACCATCCCCTCGGCGACCCTCACCTCCTTCAGGTCCCTCTGTAGTTTCTGGTTGGCCTCCTCCGAACGGGCAAGCTCCCTCCTGGCAGATGTCAGCTGCTCCTCGATCTCTCCAACCTGAAACAAAAAGTTGATGAAATCATCCTTAGAGTGGATTAAGTAAATCAGATAACAGATGTCACTTTTTTATTTTTATTTTCAAATTACCAGACAAGTCATGTTTGCTTTCTTATCGGAGGAGATATTGTGTAAAACCTATTTAGAAAGCAGCACAATAAAAACCCAGTAAAGTGTTTCTATTCCTGTTAAAATAGCTAAAGATTTAGAATAAAAACTGAAATTATATTTTCTCTTTCTAACCATGTGACATCAGGGTTTCTGCAGGTCAATAAAAATCATTAAGTCATTAAATTATATTTTTTTTAAATTAAGGCCTTGATTGGCATCAAAATTCATTAAATGTGATTATCATGGCATTTAAAATGCTTTATAAAAAAAAAATAATTGTCAAATATATCAGATTTAACTGGTTACACATGTTTGCGTGGAACTGCTCCTGGTTGATCCAAAGCTATATGTTCGGAACAGAAGCTCGAGGCACAGAAAAAGCTAGAGAATGGGAAAATGCGAATTTTAACATAAGTGGCTGGAAAACGAGAAATTCGGGACTTGGCTGCAGCCTGTCGATATATATATATATATATATATATATATATATATATATATATATATATATATATGAGAGTAATGGGTACTTATTGATGGCATTAAAATTATTTCTAAGAGCATTAAAACAGCATTAAAAAGCATGAAATTAGAGTTCCTCCTCCTTGTGTAAACACTGGACAAAGATTGGGCACAATTTAACTGAAAAACTAAGACATCTGAGAGAGAAAAACAAAAGAACTGCTTTTAACTGGTTTCATAAATATCCATCCATCCATCCATTATCTGACACGCTTGTCCCTAGTGGGGTCGCGAGGGTTGCTGGTGCCTATCTCCAGCACTCAATGGGCGAGAGGCGGGGTACACCCTGGACAGGTCGCCAGTCCATCGCAGGGCAACACAGAGACAAACAGGACAAACAACCATTCACACTCACACTCACACCTGAGGACAATTTAGAGAAGCAAATTAACCTAACAGTCATGTTTTTGGACTGGTTTCATAAATATCAAAACCCTTCAATAAATTTCTCTTTGCAACAGTTCAGGACTGCCATAAATTATATATGATTATTCTAAAGCAAAGCTCAGCGGTCTGAGTTTGACCTTTTTTTTTTTTTTTACTTTTTTTTTATTAATTAGTATTCAGTAATTAAAGCTTAAGTGTGCAGAAGGTTGATCTGCTATTAGAAGTGTGTAGGCAGATATTACTCTCTTTTTTTTAACGTATCGGTATCAGCCTCATAAGTGAAACCGGGACGATAATTTTGACTGATATTAATTTCCAACTTTTGAAGATTTATCTCTGTGTTTCTGGAGGGGAGGGGGTTTATATGTAAGTGACAGTGATGCAGTACAGCACAGGCATAACTTTCTGAAGGACTGGTGTGGACATGTCCCCGCCAGGTGGGGACGGTCCCCGCCAATAATTTCTGCTTTTTCTCTCCCCTTTCCACTCATTTTCTTTAGCCAAAGGTAACAGAGGTTGGGTGCAGCTATCTGTGTTCAGAGCGTGTTTTTTTCCTCTATAGGAAAATTTTCTTCCTGTCCTTATTCCTTTTTTATATTTTTAAGGCTTTTTTGTTTTCTAATTCTGTTTTTATTATTTTAAATTTATTAAAAAGTGAGCTTGAGCTGATCCTGTCTGTGCAGGTAGCTAACTATTCCTGTGTTTTAATGATGGTCTGCAAACTTGCAGAGGCCTCTTGTGAGTGTGAATCCACTAGGAGAAGCCAAAATCAACATGCATGATCTTTCTTAGAGGATTTGTTTCACTTAATACATATTTGGATGGAGGGAAAAAATCTCTTACAAAGTTCTTTGTAAGAGATGTTCTGTTCTTTGCAGACAGTGTGAGAGTTACCAGATATAAGAATATCAGTCTCATCCAAATGAGCTTGGTTACTGTTTCCAGACAACGTACCTGTCTGCACATGAGAGCCAGTCTCTCCTTCAGCTGCCCCAGCTCTGACCTCTGCCGCTCGATCTCACCCTCTCTCTGTCGGTCCATGTCGGCGTCATCCAGGATGGAGGACGGTCCGTTGGGAAGCCGCTGTAGGAAAAACATCGAGGTCCAGATTAATAGAGCAATGATGAAGTTCTGATCAGCCAAAACAAACTCTGACTAGAGATCCATTTGGAGGAATGTTTCCAGCTGCAGACAGATTAAGATGATTCATTGAAAAGTTATTGTCGAACAGCAATATTTACCCTGCAAAACACATCTCTGAGTGAAACAAAAAATAGATTTTAGCAAATACAGATGGTAAATTTGCTTTTCATCCAGTGAAGCATTCAAAAAAAGATGTGCAGATAGTAAAATAAAAGCATTAAAAGATAATTTGTTAGAGTTGAAACTGTAGGATACTTTAAGTAGAATGTGCAGATTTAAGTTTGTCTGTTTAACTGCTATTGAAAGAGTAGAAATAACCTGACTTTCTTCATATTTAGGCAAATAACATTTCTACCCCCCCCCCCCCAATTATTGGTACAATAAGAAAAATATGTATACAACTCCAAAACTCCAGGATTTTTTTTAATGCAGAAGCGTAACATAAGACAAAAAATATATATGATTAAAAAAGGATTATGATGTAATTGGTGTTTAAAATATAGCTATTATGTGAAATATGATTTATATTTTAAATTAAAAAGACGGCAACCAAAAGACAGGGGCCAGCCTTCATGTAGGCTATTATTTAGTTTAATCACTGTCTTCATAGATAGACATTTTCTCTGCTGTATTTATTGTTTTATTTAAAAAAATTGCTCATAACTTTATTTACAAAGAAAATCACAGTTTCTAATTAGCATAATTTGGAAAAATATTTAATGGAAAATAAGATAATGGGATGCATATGAGAATTTAGAGGGAATCATTACTGAATGAAAGCTCCAGATCTATTGAAACAGATCTCTAGGGATGGAACAATTCACATATTCATTATATTAAAGGGTGGAAGTTTCCAACAAGGTTTGGGGGAAATTTCCCACCAATTTTAGAGGAACCAGCATCAGTCTCATTGTTTGTAGATAACAAGTGATGGAGAGATACACAGGTCGGCAGTGCCGAGGCTGTTGATCTGGTCTGTGGAAATAAAGAAGCATCTAAGATGAAAGGTGAGGCTTTTAATTAACAGATCCAGGTGTGCTCCTACCCTGACCTATGCTAATGAGATACAGATAGTGAAAAAACAACAACAACCCTGATTTAAGATACAAGAAACTAGCTTCTTCTGTTTGGGTTCTGACTTAGAGATAAGCTGAGCAGCTTCGTCCCCTGTAGCGAGCTTAGAGGAGAGAAGCTGCTGGATAAAATCCCACAGGGAGAGAATATGACACAGAAATCCCTGTTCCTGGGGCGAGGCAGCGGCGCATACAAGCACACGATCCATGTACAGACACCTTCCAGGTCTCTTTCAACCCAGAGACCTTTGCTACATGTCCGCATCTTTTTTTCACAGCATTTCCTGTTGGTTCACTTTTGAGTTAAATGCCAAGAAATAAAATAATTATCTGCTCTTTCTGGCCTGGGAACGCTTTCAAATTCCCGAAAACAGTCTGTGGAATGTCACTGTGAAGGTTTTAAGCAGCAAAGATCGGGAAAGTTAAATGGATGGATGGAGGAAACTCTTATTTATTTAATACAAATGAGGAAAGTGAAGTGTTTTCTCTGGTGTTTAAAACTTTTGACCTGAGCTCCATTTATGCTGAACTGACTGAGGAGAGTTAGTCCTGTCTAATCCTAGAGCTTTGATTACAATAAATTTAGGGTATACCTGTCTTTAACTCGTTTTCTATGTTGTCCAGTTACCCCAAAGGAAAGACTGGGCAACCCTCGCTGATTAAAGCATGAACTTTCTAACTAAGCTCATAAAAATAGAAGATGGTGCATAACTTCCTCCTCACTGGACGACTCTGATGGCTGGAAGCCATATGGCTCTGAAAACCCCCCATCTAGGAATATGAAGCAGACTGTTGCAAAAGCTGCAACAGCTTCTGGCAATCAGGGCCCTCCTGATCGGCACTCCGGCTGCAGACTGGAGAAAGAATTATGTCACAGTTTAGTGATTTTATGTTTCACTGGCAACAGAGGCAGCCGTCTTGTTAGCTATGCTTTCTGCATGTCCAAAGGGAAACTAGGTGGTTTGAAATGGTTGCACAGAAGCAGTACTTCACCTCTTTGCCGTTGTCTAGTCCTTGCTGCCTTCGTTTTATTTGTTCCCTTAAAGACACCACCTGAAATGATGCGAACAATTAATGACTTTTACTGCAACTCTTAAAATCTTGTGGGAAAATACCTGGAAGTCTTGTAAAAAATTCACCTCTTGGGAAGAAGACTGCAGCTCTTCCTCTAGGACCGCCACGCGCTCCAGCGCCACTCGTAGCCTCTCCCGCACTTTCTCATCCAGCGCTTTGTGGTGCTCAAACAAGGACTTGAGGGCTTTCAGGACTTCCACCTCACTGGAGACTCCAGGCTGCCTTTTCACCACGGTCATCCTCAGGCTACGCTCGTGGCGGGACACCAGGCATTCCAGATGTTCAAGGAGCAGCTGGAAGAACACAAGGTCTGCACACTCTAAATCTGTCTCCTATGATTACAGCTTGTCATGGGAGAATGCAGAGCAAACAGTGTGAACATGAAGAGGCACGGAGCAGCACTGACCCGTGTGTTGTTTCTCTCCGCCTTCAGCTCGGCTATCTCCTCTTCTCTCTCCAGCAACTGTTCCCGGCACATGTTCAGCTCCTTGGTCAGCACTGCGAACTCCTGAAAGGTTAGAAGATGCAGCTGGTGTTGAACGACAACTGCATACTGGTCACATTCAGACTGAACAAACTGTAAAGACCCTGACAGTCTATGAAAAGATCAAATGAAGGGCTGAAATTATGCCATCCATCCATCCATCCATCCATCCATCCATCCATCCATCCATCCATCCATCCATCCATCTATTGAACATCCATCCATCTATATAACATCCATCATTTATCCATTCATTGAACATCAATCTCTCACCCATCCATCATCCATCCATCCATCCATCCATCTATCCATTGAACATCCATCTATCATCCATCATCCATCCATCCATCCATCCATCCATCCATCCATCCATCATTCCATTGACCATCCATCCATCAATCATCCATCAATCATCCATCAACCATCCATCCATCCATCCATTGAACATCCATCCATCCATCCATCCATCCATCCATTGAACATCCATCCATCCATCAATCATCCATCAACCATCCATCCATCCATCCATTGAACATCCATCCATCCATCCATCCATCCATCCATCCATCCATCCATCCATTTTTTTTTTTTGCATTTATCTTTTTCTTCTAATAATGCTAATAACTGTTTTTATTTTAATAATCAAAAAAATTTATATCAAATACATTTGATCAGATTATTCAGGCTAAGTATAACTTTGTAGTCATCACAAACAGAGACATATGACCTTTCAGCTCTTCAAAATATCTTTAATTCAGGGAAGGAATTTGGAAATTTACTTTGGAAAAGTTCAAATAACCACCTATGCTCTCTGATAGTTGTGTTTTTACAAATTTACAATATGATACTAAAAATGAAAATGTTAACATCTTCATGCTTGGTTTTACTCCTCACAGCACATAACAACCATTCACCCATAATTTTATTTTAAGCTAAGCCAATTAGTCGTGCATAGTCACAATTCTTTCCATGTATACACCAATAATTCACTCTGTTTGCCTACAACCTTTTTATGAGAAATTACATTGTGTTCTGCTGGTGTAATATTTCTAATTTTTGTCGTTTAAACTTTGTTTTTACTCAGTTTGCTAGTGATAAAAGCTTTTCTGTGTATATTTACCAAAACCTCATCATGTGACCGGGATTATTTCACCGTGCGTGCATACAATTGAACAACAACCTGAAAAAATTTAAGGTGAACCAGTGTGGAATTCCAGCATAGTTGGAGAAAAAAAGGAAAATCTCAACATCAAGTGTCAAAAGAAGCAAGATGTTTGCTTTGATAAAACTCAAGTGGTTTTGGAAAAAACAGTCTGACTGTCGAAGTTCATTAAAGCTGGAGCAAAAGCTCAGGAATTCTGTTATTGTTGCAAAATTGATAGACACGCAAGTACATGTCCTTGCTAACAGAGCCACTGGTGTTAGCAATGCACCACAGAACGGTCGGGACCAATAAAGCAACTGCGTCAATGGCCACCGCCTGACTTGCTGGTAGTTCAATAGTACTACCAATAGATGGCGCCTTGTCTGTTTATGTCAGCTCATTCAGTCAGTTCTACATAGGTCCAAACATGACGATCAAAACACTATTAGAACAGAACCTTGGATTATATAGCCTAATTTTATCTTAATAGCTGGATTTTGGTCTTTTTGGCATTGAGATACAATGTGACTGTACCTATAGGAGCTGGAGGGGCCCCCGAAAATCTAATTCTGTTGAAGGCCCTGTATATCTTTGAGCCAGCCCTGGTGCAAAATATCTGTCTCTGAGGTCTCCGCATAACTACATCTAATCATCTTTGATAAATGCTAAACACATTACACAAAAATGTTCTTGAGATCTTTTCTAATTTATGGCAAAAGTTGCTCCATAGGAATTAAGAATTCCTTCATTCAATTTGTTTTTCTACAATAATTTAGTGCCTATCTTATCAGTGTTACATTTTCAAGCCTTTCGTCTGTTTCTTTCTACATTCCTCTTTTTGGCCGCATGCCACCGCGGTGTGACACACTCATGACACACACAGCCCAATCTGAACACGTGTGCACCAAATCATGCGTGTTTTCACTAATGCAAACGAGCTATTAAAGAGCACTAAGGCGTTCATGTCGCTGCTGCTGTCGCCGATGATAATGTTGATGATGTCTTTGCTCCATGTGTTAAACGTGATCATTTTACCCCACGCTCAGCAAACAGGAGCCGCACACTCTCTTCCAGCCAAAAAGCCTTTAAAAAGTACAGCGTGTACAGTCCATGTCAGGCCTCGCTGGGCTGAGAGACGGGAGATGAATGAGAAGAAGAGAAGCAGTTGAAAAGAAGGGAGGAAATCACTGTGTGCAGATGGCATGTTCTGGGCCCAAAGGATATCATAACACTGGGATTAATTCATGGGAAAGATGGTGTGAGATAGACCACAGATACTAGACACATCCCTCTCTTCTCATCCCTATCTCTTTGGTCAGAAACTCGTTATACGGCCTCCATACATCTCATATGACCCCCCACCCCCAGTTTGTAGATTTACATCTAAAGTTGTGTTATTATAAACATGTGGCTGTCTGCAAATGAGCTGGATTTTATTTCTTATCACTCATTTATATTATCTTTCTGGGCTTTGCAGTCTCTCTCCATCGCTCTGTCCTGGTTTCCTGTCTTGACAGCTTACTCTGCACACAGACAAACTGGATGAACTCATCTTTGTATTACACCCATCTATGTTCTCCTCCATCTGGATGAGTGTGTGCGTGTGTTTCTGTGTATTGATCTGCACTCGTTGAGGCAATATGGCCCCCTTTCATGTCCGGTCAGTCTGTGTTGCAGCACCTTGGCACCATGTTATTTTGATCATCAGGCGGGGCGACGGGGGTGGGACAGAGGGGGATTGGGGGGGGGTTAACACAAAGGTGCAAACAACGAGGAGGAATCATCGCGGCCTGAGGCATCAGACTCCTGCCTGAAAATAGAGATGGAGTCCTTCTGCCTCAAGTGGAGTTACAACCTGATTAGCTCTGGAATGTGGGATAATATTTGCAAGTGGAGCATTTTGCCTCCATCTTGTTTATATGTGTAAAGGTGTGTGTATGTTTTTATACATGAGAAGTGCTGATTTACTCTACCTTTGCAATATCTATCTATCTATCTATCTATCTATCTATCTATCTATCTATCTATCTATCTATCTATCTATCTATCTATCTATCTATCTATCTATCTATCTATCTATCTATCTATCTATCTATCTATCTATCTATCTATCTATCTATCTATCTATCTATCTATCTATTTCTATATATTATGCTTCCTGAAGTATATACAAACCATGGTCAAGTTGATCCAGACAATGATTGTACCGCTGCAACAGCCCAAACAAAAACAGCGACCTGTTAAGCAGCAGAGTAAACTTCCTCTGCTTGCACTATCTATCTATCTATTTAATCTTTATTATAGTATATTATAATATATTATAGTATAGTAAGTTTGGTTTAAATTTGTCACGATCTTTCCTGGCTACCAGCAGCTGGTTAAATGTAAATGCAGTTCTCTGAATGGCATTTGGGATGTTATTTATTTCGCTATTTTTGCTTAATTTAATTCTTTATCTACCAAAGAGCAACACTGGAGGAGCAATAGGAATTTCCAAAATGCACTGTTTTAATTCTTTATTAAGGGTTGAGATAAACATTCAGTTCTGCATAAAATAATTCTAAATAGTTGTAGTGGTCAGTTTTTAAAGAAAAATAATAATTAATAATAATTTATTATATTATTTTATATATATATACTAAATTATTTACACTAAATGATAAATCTGCTAAATAATTCTTTAAAAAGACAAAGTATTAAACGAAGCAGAAACAGCCAAATAAATATCATTGACATATAACGTTAAAAAAGTTTTAGTTGCTTATAGAAAATTGAATTACATTACATATTTGTATTTGTATTACATGTTTGTAATCTAATAATAATAAATGTACATATATGTACATACATATATATATATATATATAGATATGTACATATCTATCTATCTATATATCTATATATATATATATATATATATATATATATATATATATATATATATATATATATATATATATATATATATATATATATATATATATATATATATATATATAGATATATAGATATATAAAAACATAATATCATTTTTTTTCACTATTTGCATTTCCCCTGATGATTAAGTGTTTGCTTCCATAAACTTTTTTTTTTCTTTCTCGTAGTTCTGTTAAATAACTGTTTTTTTTTTTTAGGTCAGTATTGGTCGCCCTTCCTATGACTCGGAATCCATGAAGTAGCCCTCAGGGTTGGTGAGCTCTGCTCTAGAGTAACGTAAGACAATATTTTTTAAACAATTAAGTAGTTATTTCAAGTTTATATTATGAATATCTATTGTTTTATGAACACTTACAAAATACATGCAATAAAAATTTTTTAATGAAAATATATGAATATAAATTATTAAATTTTTAGTAAGATCTTAAAAGGTATATTTTTGTTTCTCTATTTTTAAGTTTTATTTTAGGCAGCCTTTCTAGTTCGGATGATAAAAGGATGGAAGATTTTTAGTTTTACTCACTTTTAAATTGTCTTAAATGCAAAGGTTTCAGTCTAGTTTTTGTTGAATTTAGAGGGAAAATTTTTTTCTTTATCACCTGACTGTATACAAAGTAAACGTCCCACAAATGTCAACAAGGTAATACAAAATAATTAAATGTAGGCATTAAGACTTAAAAGTAATAATAATTTCAGACTCCTTTTCATGATTTCATTTAGTTTGTTTAATGCATACAGAGCATAGTGGCTTAAAATGGTATTGAGTCAAAAATTAGAATATATATATATATGTGTGTGTGTGTGTGTGTGTGTGCATGAGTATTTTTTTTCTTATATTTATCACAAATAAAGGTCAAAATATTAATCTTTTAACTAGATCTCAAACAATAATCTTTTTCTGACAATACAATCACTGAATATCACACATTTGTTTGATTATTAATTTAAACAGAAAGAATATTACAAGGTTGCAAATCTTTAAAACAATTATAAGGTGAATTTCTTACATATCATATAAAACCTTTTTACATTCAAGTCCTGTATTTAAGTAGCTTCTACTACTGATCTTATCAATAAAAATAAATATTTAAAAAAAAAAGCTAACTGACTTTTCTCACTAATAAACTTTCTGATATGGAACTACTATTGTAAAAGAATAAGGCTGATGAATTGGTAAATTCTGTTGTAGTTTTAGTAGAAGATGACCAGACAGACTCTGCACCACCTGAATCAGCAGCAACAATAACATCCTGATTACAGATTGATGCATTAATAATTCAACACAAAATCAATCCTTGAAAACAAGGACACTAACTGTCTGCTTTAGAGGCAGATTGAGATTTTGGTTTCAGTTTTTTAAGTTGAACATTTTCTGTCATCTTTCTGTACATCTTTATTATATTTGTTAAACTTCTCATTTAAACTGCAAGCATCTAATCAATGAAGTAGAAGATTTCTCTTCACCTCGGTTTGTAGGTGCTGTAAAAATGGTTGGTAATACTTTTCTTCAAAAGCTTTGGATAAATCAATATAAAGTTGAATCCTGACTTTAAATCTTAGCCTGACTGTAGTTTACGTGATTGCAGAACATTAAGTTCTTGTATCAAAATGAGCTTATTAGCAACCAGAAAACAAGTTTTGTTAAGAGTTCATCTGAGTCTATATAGAATAAGAAAACATCTAAGATAGTGTGTAAAGGTTTTAAATAATTTCCTTACTTTTTACATGCCAGTAATCCTTTAAATTGCTCTTGATCAATGGTTCTTCATTCTTTCTTTAGGCTTTTTTTTTTGCTCAACAAAGATAGAGCTCTGTGAATAAATGTTTGCATCCTTTCAGTAATTCTTTTTCTTGTATTTTTATAACACAATTGTTTTTAATTTATAATTTTACTTATCAGGGTATCAAGTTATCCAAACCAACCTATGTGCGTAAAACAACTAAATCTCCTGCTTTAAACCCTAAAATAAATGTAATTTACATCTTTTGGAAGGCTGAATTCAAATTCACTGGCCACATGCTGGCCTGATTAGATTCCAGATTCAAGAAATCAACAAAACAGAACCTGTTTGACATTATGAAGTAGGCCAAATGATTTTAAAGAGCAACACAAATCTAAGAAACAAGTTACCTGATAGATATTGGTCAGGAAACGGTAGCATCAGGTGGTGCCACTAATAAGGACGACGCATTTCCAGAAGAGACCATTTACCAAATATACTCTTAGATCACATCAATGTCCCTTCCAGGATATCATGAATAATCAAGAACTGCATCCAAAGTTCTACAGGCCTCGTTTTGCTAAGCTACAGACTGTGTTCATTCTTCAATCAGAAAGTAAGTAAAAAGAGGGTTTAGGGGTAGCGACCACTCGAACTCTAAAATCCTATCCAACTGATTCCAGACCGTTTGTGTTCAAAAACCCTTCAGTGTATCTTAATCTAAAATAGTCTGCAAAGAAGATTGGGTCATTATTTCTCCATAGAGACTTATTTCTTCACAGATGTTTATCATAAACACTATCAGCAGTTGTTGCTACCTCAGACATAAAAATTTCTCTAAGGATGTGAAACATTAGTGTGAGCTACCTGTGGCAGGGCGATGGACAGCTGCCTCTGCAGGGACTCCTTCTCGTGACCAAGCTCTCGTAGACGAAGATGCGCCGTCCCCAGACTATCCTGCGTCTCCCTCAGGCTCTCCAGCAGCCTTTCCCTCTCCGTCAGCATGTTCACCATCAACGACTCCAAGTTGCCTGTACTTCCCCCTTCGTCACTCCCTCCTCCTCCACCGCCGCTGCCTCCATTGCGGAGATCTCGACTTCCATAGCCTCCAATCCCACCGCCCATCCCGCCTGCACCACCCGCTGGAGAGGACGAGCCCCCTCCTCCTCCGCGCCCGTCCTCTGAGATGGTGGGCATCACCTCGCACATCATCGTGACGCCTGGGAGTGAGACGAGATGTCACAGGGGGATGTCTAGGATGGTCTGCTGAAGACCTTCTTTCTCCTCATGAAAAGTGCAGCAGACAGTATCTCTTGGTTGCTGGGGGGGCTATTCTCTCAGGGTGTGAGGGAAATTTGGGAGGAAAAGTAGGTGGAATGGATTGAAGAAGGGGTAAGAGTGTGAGGACTAGGGATTGGGAATCAGGGTGAAGTGGGGAACAGGGATGAGAGGGACAGATGTGGGTTTTTAGTGAGAGACCTCTGACCCCGTGGCTCCAAGGTTTATTGGGGTGCCAGATGAACCTGGAAAGAAGAAACGCCAAGGTTAGTTATTTTTCAAACAACAGAAAGCATTAGGAGTGGAAGCAGTGGCTGATGTTTTACTATTACCATTGTTCTTGATATCTTATATGCACCAAACACCAAAGCAACGTTTTGTATATTGGACAGTAAGATTCGTGGTTTAAGTCATCCAGAGTACAACAACTTTTGACTGCTGCGATATTGTTATGCTTTATACTTGAAGTTAAGTTGAAATTCAGTCAAACATCAACTATTCTACAATGTTATATAGCTAAGTAAAAGTCCTTCAACATTGCATAGTGCTCTGCACTCTGGTGAAAAAACCTTTGACTTTAGGGGTAATTTAAGTTGGTTTATGACAACTTATTTCCTAGACGAATGAAAAGCACAGATAAGAAAATTGAATCAGTAATCCCCTTAAAATAACAAATAACTGGGGGGAAGGCATAATATATATATATATATATATATATATATATATATATATATATATATATATATATATATATATATATATATATATATATCAGTACAAGATCAATAGAGGCCAGGGTCTACCACACCAGGCAGGACCCCCGATGCAGACTGTGCAAAGATGCCTCTGAAACAATACAGCACATAACAGCAGGGTGTAAAATGCAGGCAGGAAGTGCATACATGGAACGCCACAACCAGGTAGCTGTCATAGTGTACAGGAACATCTGCCATGAGTATGGGCTGGAAGTCCCAAGGTCAAAATGGAAGACACCTCCTAAGGTAGTTGAGAATGACCGAGCTAAGATCCTATGGGACTTCAAGATCCAGACTGACAAACAGGTGATGGCTAACCAACCAGACATCGTGTTGATCGACAAACAGCAGAAGAAGGCAGTAGTGATAGATGTGGCAATCCCAAGCGACAGCAACATCAAGAAGAAAGAACACGAGAAGCTTGAGAAATACCAAGGGCTGAAAGAGGAGCTAGAAAAGATGTGGAAAGTAAGAGCAGCAGTGGTGCCAGTGGTAATTGGAGCACTGGGGGCTGTGACCCCCAAACTGGGAGAGTGGCTACAGCAGATTCCAGGTAAAACATCAGAGGTCTCTGTCCAGAAGAGCGCAGTCCTAGGAACAGCTAAGATACTGCGCAGAACCCTCAAACTCCCAGGCCTCTGGTAGAGGACCCGAGCTTGAGGATGACACATACCACCCCACGAGGGGTGAGAAAACAGTTATATATATATGCTGCAGCACAGTTATATTATGGGGAAAACCAGCAGAGGAGCAGTTTAAAACTTCCATTGTTTCAACGATAAGCATTAAAATTTATTCTTGTTATTCCAAGAGGCTAACCAATGCTAACCATATTATTTTCAGTTTAGGCAAATGATGACAGAGAAACAAAAAATATTACAGCTGTTGTTAAGATGCTGCTTGTTTCCATAAAGGTAAAGCTAATTAACAATGATGCAAAATAGCTTTAAAAGAAAAAGAAGGATTTAAGTAAGCATTTAATTTATTTCTATATCTTATATAACTTATGTATACACGTCACTTACAAATTATACAAAAACTAGTAAAAAAGTGCAAAAATACATAAAATTATCTAAGAAAAGAAGGAAATTTTTCAAATAAGTGCATTTACATTTTATTTGTGCAGGTACATTAGAAAATCTGCCATTAAAGTTATTTTTTTCCCATTTAATAAGATAAACAGTTTTTAGTTATTTAATTACTGTTTGGGATTATTTTTGAACAGATTTGAATTATGCATTTCAAATTAGATAATGGAGTTGCTTTGTCTTATTTTAAACATAAATCCTCTTATCCCATTTGAAATTGTCTTACTTTCCTGTTTAAATTGAGGGAAAATGCACTTGTTTCAACAATGGACTGATATATATTTTAGTCTTTGCAGTGTAAGCTATTTGCTTTTTGCTATTTGAACAGAAGATGGAGGCAAAGTGTCATCAGCCCTTACAGAGGAGGAAAAAATGAACACTGCTTCGAATAAAGCACTGATTGCTTTAGCACTGTAGCTCAGCTGCTACAGGAAGTTAGAAAATAACTTTGTTAAAAACCGTGATCGTTTCTTTTTTTTTCAATATTTATTTTCCTATTTCAAAGTTAAAATTTCCAAAAATATACATTCAACGAATCAGAGAAAATAACATAAGATAAACTGCATATGGAATAAATGATCAATGTTTAAAATAAGAAAACATCTCCATTATAATTTTTAAACTACATATTTTTAATGATCTTACTTTAAGTACAAACATCCTAATTCCTTTGGAAGACAAGATTATCTAACTGCTCAATTTAAGGGAAAATTCACTTACTTGAGAATATTTTTACTTGTTTATATCAGCTTTTCATTGTAACTTGAAACCAATTATTCAATCGTAAGAGCCGGCTGTGAGGGCTCAGGCATCTGGTCACAGCTTCTGCAGGAGCTTTGGAGTTTTTCTGGCCATGTTCCCTGGGCAGGATACCACAGGCAGAATCAGAATTTACTGTAAGGATAGATTTTTTTGTAACTTGTGGCATTTGAATCTCCCAGAACAATAGAGAGTGTTTCTAGGACAGTGATTTGTGGGTTTTTCTTCTGTATTTTTGAAATGACTGTTATAGTAACTGTTATCAGGACATTTTGATAGTTTTGCTGAGGACTAAGCTTTGATATTTGCTAATAATGGGAATTTGTCTGATCTAATTTGCTTTATCAGTGACTTGTATTCTGTCAGTCCTGGTAAAACTGTTTTTTTACTGAAGCATAGTGCATGGTGTTTTCAACACTGCTACCTTGCAGTCAGAACATCCAGGAATGTGTTTTCCTAGTACCCCAGCTGCATCCTGCAGCATGGGTGGTTCTAGACAGGAGCCAACAGGGCCACTTCCCCTGTTTAATTAGTCCTGGCCCTTGTTATGGTGCCATGTGCAGAAGACATAATACTAAATAAATTGATAATACATTTATTATGATATGCACTCACTGGAAGAGAAACTGCAACCAATAGGTCCCTTGAAACAATTTTATTCATTATTATTTTTACAGTTTTATGTTATTTATGATTTAAAAATTACCCAAACTGTTGCCTTGGTTTTTTTGTTTTATTTATTTGCTCAGAGTCCCCATGGAAAAAAAAACTGCTGTGCCCAGCCACTCTGGTAAATCTGGTCTAGAACCACCACTGTCCCACAATCCAATGATACCAGTGGCAGCTCTAGAAAATGTTAATTGGGGTGGCCTGGCAGGGACTGATTTGCACGGAGAGGTCCCAGGGACAAACACAAAAACAGTTTCAGGTCAATCTATACTGATCACAATGAACCAACATAAAAACGAAGATGAACAACATCCATATTTTCCAAATAAATAATTAAAAACAGAGCAGATTTTCATTATGTGTTTCAGAGGCGTGACATCACAAAGGTTTTCTACCCAACGACCGCCAAATTGACTGAGCTTAGCTCTGTGGCTCGGCCCACTGACCAGAATGGATCATTCTCATTTAAATCCCCATTTGCTTAAATTATACACAGAGTAAATGGATGAGATCCATACAAAGTCTTTTTTCAGGACACTACCTACCATTAACAGGCTTTCCAATTTTTCCTTTCACAATGTATACATATAACTTATACACAACCTGTCCTCATATTCCAGAGGAGGTCTGTGTAGAACTTTCCAGTAGTTGCAGATTCTGCTTCACACACACACACACATATATATATATATATAATATATATATATATATATATATATATATATATATATATATATATATGTATATATATATATATATATATATGTATATATATATAATAGAAAATAAGTGTGTACATTTACCACCTTGTTAGAAATGAATGCATAGTTTATGTTATATTTCACATATTATATAATCATACCAGGGTACAGGTTTCTTTATTATCATTCCTGGTCTCCATACTGTGTGTCTGTGTATGCATAAGTAGTCAAAAATCATTTAAAAGCACAGATGTTGATTCATAGTTGGCTGGATTATTGACCTGAAAATATGGCATCTGAAGAACAAGAAGATATTCCTATGGTAAATTAAGTAAGCTGTATTCGGCTGATCTTAATGCTTACTGATTAGCTAGGGATGGCTATGGCCCCCATGTCCCTTCCCTAGGTCTGCCCCTGATTTTTACTCAAATTGCACTTACAAGTGATATGTGTATTGGTTTATCATGTGTTGTTGTGTGATTTACTGGCAACCTTTCTCACTCATGGCCACTGGAGATATGCACATCAAGCCCCATTGTGGATAAGCAGGAATAGACCATGGAAACTGATTTGATTTCCCTATAACTTCCCTGGAATAACTTTTGGTTTATTTATAGATCCAGCTGCAGGTTGATGGTAGACTACTGAATGAACTGTTGAAGCAATGCTTCTTATACCACCTCCCTCTCCTCCCTAATGTGGATCCATCCAATTCTGTCAAACCAAAAGGAACCAAACATTTCCCCTTTTCCCCCAAATCCCTCAGAGGTAGAACAACCACTGCTGTTGCAGCAGGGCTGTCTCTCTCTCTTTCTGAATTACTCTGGACTGATGAACTATCTTGGTTGTCAGAACCTTCTGTATCTCAGCTTCCATACTCATAAATGCGCATGATGAAATCATTTACGCAAAGACAGAATAACTGTCAGGCCTGCAGGTTAGGGTAGAAATATGCGCTCATGTGGATGGAAGGGAACAGTGGTGTCTGTAATTACCGGCTGTTCAAGCCTATTTGAACCCATTTCAAACGCTCCCAGTATCCATCTGTAAAGATATTTTGCAGGCCTTTATTCTACGGTGAGACGAGACAGAAAATTAAAAAAAGCTGTCTCGGGGGAAATAAACGGAACAAACATTGTAGATTTCCGTGGAAGGTAGCCGAACATCACATCATGGTGGGAGGTGCCAATCATGCTGTAAATGATGCAGGCCTAATTAATAAGATTACACCAGAAGATGTCACACCTCTGGATTCATCTGTGCGGATGACATTTATGTAAGTGGCAGCTTTGCATTTATTCCAACATTAAGGTGCATATTACCCCCCCCCCCCCCCCCCCCCCCCCCCCCCCCCCTTTCACCCCCACCCATAAAAACAGCTGGACGTTCAAAAACGCCGCTACATCTCCTGACATCTGTTGCGCGTCTTACCGTTTCTATGATCGATGCGGAGGGGGGAAATAGAAGCGCATCGTCGGCCGGTTTACTCCATCAGAGCATCTGAGGGATGGAGGCTGCAGGTTATCCCCGGTACAGCCCGGTTACTGTCCTGGATCGGTCCCCTCCCTGCCTGCGCTGCTGGAGCGACGGCTCGGATCAGCCGCTGCGTCAAGCCGCACGCAACGCGCAGGGTGCGCATCCGGCAGGAAACATTTCACCCAATTCACAAGAATAAAGAAACAAAAGAATTAACATCTGTAGCTGTTTTAAAGTCCAATCAAGGATATAATCTCTGGGGTTGTTGTTTTTTTTTTTAATTAGGGGAACAGATTTTCTTCAAAGAAAGAAAAAAATAAATAAATAAATAAAAAAACAATAAATAAAAAAAAAATAAAAAAATTCAATATCGCTAGAATGTGTATATTATTATTATTATTATTATTATTATTATTATTATTATTATTATTATTATTATTATTATTAAGGGCACAGATTTACATATATAGGCTATATATATAAAAGTAATGGTTTCCCCCCAAAAGTAAATTCTTCCTCTTTTTTTTCATGGTGGATGTTCTTCATTTTAAAACTTATAACAAATATTTAATGAGAATCCTTTAGTTTTTACAATAGCTAATCAATGGAAATGTCTTTAATTGTCTTTAGGTCCTTAACAGGTCAAACATTTTTTGTACAAGAAAAAAACGTGGTGTGTTTTTACTAATTTAGAGAAGGGAGAATTTGATATAGGGTTCGAGTAGATCTGTTTATATACATTTAGTTTAGCTTATATATACAGTAGTAGTCTAGAACAAATACCAAGATCCAGTCTTTATTTTAAAGGTCAATCAGTTGCGTTTCCGCTTTTCTTCCTGTTGTTTCTGTTCAACTTTACGACTTCCCGTCATCGTTCCTGATCCTGGTGAAGATGCTGGATCTTAAAGGAACCTTGGCAGAAATGAGTTGGTTGAAGCCAAATCCTCAATGATCACCTTATATTCTGCTTTTAGTCTCCGTTGAAACCGTTGAAACACAGCATCAGAAGAACCACAGTCATCTGCTTTCGCCCCTTTGTTTAACATTTGATGTTTAAAACTTGATTAATAAATGGAATAGCTACGCCCCCTGCTGTTCAATCTGGATATCGAAGTTAAACGCGCTTTAGTTAAATGCGCTCTTAAATTAAACGGAATCACGTTTATATTTGGGGGGAGGGGGGGGGGGGGGGGGGGGGGGGGGGGGGGGTTATTGAGGGTCCCCACACAAATTAAACCCTCATAGATTAGGCCCCTCTCCAGTGAGGCAGACACCTTGTCTACTTTTAAGGGTATGCTTAAAACTTTCCTTTTTGATAAAGCTTATAGTTAGAGTTTAGAGTCAGGTTATCCTGAGCTATCTCTATAGTTATGCTGCTATAGGCTTAGACTTCTGGAGGACATAGGGGCTCCCATTTCATCATTCTGCTTCATTCTATCTCTACTGTATTTCTCTATTTCTCCCACTCTGCAGAATCTGCTAGTTTCATCTCTAACGTTCGCCTCTCTCTGCTTTTTCTCATAGTAGCTTCATCTGGTCTGTTCCTGTTTGGCAGTGACTCCACCCTGGAGAGAAATATCAGCTGTGCCGATCTGCCTGTTTTTCAGTGTGGTCCCGTTTCTCTGACTGTGACTGGCTGGATGTGCTCTCTTCATCCTCTGACATGGGAGCTGGCTCGGAGCTCGTCTGCCTGGCTCTGTGTTTCCTGGACGGAGCCGCCTTTTAGAGCTGCTCTTTGTATCTCTGGTTCTGTCTCCTTGAACCCCTGTTGGCCTCGGCAGATGATCGCTCACACTGAGCCTGGTTCTGCTGGAGGTTTCTTCCTGTTAAAAGGGGGTTTTTCCTCTCCGCTGTCGCTATAAGCATGCTTAGTGTGAGGGATTGCATTTGAGTCAATGAATCGATGCAATCAACTGGTTTTCCTTAGATTGAAAACTATGAATGCATTTGACTGTATGATCTGGTGAACTGTAAAGTGCCTTAAGATGACGTGTTTTGAATTGGTGCTATATAAATAAACTGAACTGAAATTGAGTTTTCATGGTTGGCTTTATTGTAATCCTCCTCCATCTCTTTATCAGGCCTATCAAAAATTTGCAATGGTTTAGTCAGAGTCCAAACATCAGCTGAGCCTTAGCAGATTGTTCAATAGGTTAGGTGGGTGTTTGCAGACCACTGAGGTTAAAGCATCCAAAAAAAAGGTAAATAATCATGAAAGTGAGACAAAAATTCCATTAAAAAAAACTACAACTGTTTGAAATCATGTGGAAGTTATAGAGTTGGAGCAAAACTAATGAGAGGAATTCTCAATTAAGTGAAGCAATGCTGACGAGAGCAGAGGCCTTAACTGGTAAATTTGTGCTGGGATTTTTCTTTCACTCAGAGCTTTCTGTTTTCTGTAATCACTGTGTAGAAAGAGGTAAAGACCTGACAACCCTCTTTTGCCTCAATAAATATAGCAGCTCATAAATCATAATTCCTTTTTAAACTATTTGTTTTACGACCATGTCTTCTGAAAAAGGGCCATAACAGTGGTCAGGAACAATTAAACCCGGGATACTGGGGCCCTGTTGTCCCCCATCTAGTACCGCCCATGCTGTGTGTTTTTTTATTTATTATTATTATTATTTATTTATTTTTTTACATGAATTGTCTGATTTAAAAAGCAAGAATATTTCCTGTCAAAGAGTTGTGAGGAGTCTAAACATCATTTCACATCCCATAGTTCTCTCTCGGGCAATTTCAATACAGCTTTCTTGCAGGACTTCTTGGAGAAACTGTAGATCTAATACAGACCAGCAGAACAACGTAACAATAGATTAGTCCAGAGCATAAAACACAAAGACATTTATGTTTTAGACTAACCTATTTTCTTAACTTTAAAAGAATAAATGAGCATGCTACTACGTATCTGAGTGTTTTCTAAACAGAACAGGAAACTATTATCTTAAAAATATTGTAATGAAGTGTAAACATTTAGCACAGGATATTATTTCAGCTTGTCTGTTTAAAATCATTCTAAGTAGCTTCCAATAAGGCTCAAAAACATTTCCTAAGAAAGCTACATGGGACTCCTAGAAATTTCCCCTTCAAAGACACCGGCCGTGTGGCGCAGAGATCCTTCCTGGGATGTCTATATTTGTCAGGAGTGACAGCAGTTACTGACGTGTGGCAGCTGCAGGGACACTGGGAACAGAGACAGACAGGATCATCAAAGGTCAGCGGGTCAGAGGAATGCGGATAGGAATGTGGCAGTCCGAGGTGCCAATATTTCAATGGGCCAAGCAACTAGAATGAAACCAAGTCACCTGGGAGCTGTGAGAGAAGACAAGAGGCCAAAGATCTCCTGGGGAGTTTGAAGGAAGGGAGGGAGGACTAACAGAAACCTCCCAAAACATAATGAGGAGATTCTATCACCATGGACAGCGACAAATTATTCTATCAACTATATAGAAATAAAACAGTTTGGCTTTTCTTTAATTCACACAGATTAGGAATTATACCAAGCAGCAAAACATTCAGCTAAATCTGCTTTTTTATAGCTGGTACGCTTAAATTTCAGGGCTGCAGCAATTAAAATAAATGTTAACAGTGAAGCGAAGAAAAGAGATCTTACCAGAATGATGCCAGGGATAAATAGTGGAAGGTGAAATAGAGTAAGAATGTTGTTCTGATTTATTTCAGACTCAAGTGTTTTAGATCATTAAACAAACGTTAACATAAGACAGGAATGATACGAGTAAATATAATTATAATATACAGGAAAAGAGGGCTGTTAATGATTACTCACATATGGCGAACATGGATTTGATTATTTCCTCCATTAATAAATCTGTAATGAGATGAACTAGACAACGATGTTCATTGGAAAAACAAGTAAGAAATTAAAACAAAGTAAATAATGACTATAGCCTATAAATCTCTATGTCTTAATTTCATATTAATTACTATTAATGAGTTCCACTGATTTTACAGTTAATTTTAGTTTCAGAACAGTGTGGGCTTTGTTAGTCATTGCTATCACTTTATTATAACATAAGCAAAAATAAACTTATTTAGTTTATGCTGAGATATTTTTTCATTTTCAAACTTGCTCGATTACCTGTGAGCAGAAGGGACAAAATAATTTGATATCATGAAAAAAGCAGATATTACATATTTCACAGGTGTTATGTTTAGAAGCGCGTGCCTTTTTGCCCTGTCGGGGGAACGTGCAGAAAAAACAGCAAAAAATAACGTTTTGAAATCTGACCAATCATGACCACATTTTCTTTCAACAATATTCTAAATTGTTTCTAACATTTTATTTTCAAAGTTAGCTGGTGATGCATTTTTTTGGGGGGGCAAATTTGAGAATTCCTCTGTTTTGGATTTTTATTGTTTCATGGCAATTTCACAGTTATCACTATCTAAATTTCACCATAAAATCTTAGATGGCAACCATGATTATGATTAAAAATAATAAACAATTTGTATTTATGATACTAAAAAAAATACTTTCTTAATTTCAGTACCTTGTACATGAAAACGAAGTTGTCAAAAAATACTTTAAACAAGAGTTATTTTAAAATCTAAAAACAGAAAATGTGTTGAAGTGTAATCATAAAACAAGTATATCTGAAATAATACAAATAGTATGTACATATAGCACACTAATAATCAGTGTTCATAGGTGGGGTTGAGACAGTGGCAGGTTTGGTTGATGTTTGTTGAGGACCCAAATGGAAGTAGAAATCCAGAAAACACAGACAAGGAAATCAGGAACAAAAACTAGGAGATGCTTGGAAGAAACTTAGATAAACAAATGAATAAGGAACTGCAGAGGAGGAGGACATATGGGAGACAGTAGGATGAATGGAGTAATCAGCTGATTGGGAGCAGGTGTGGATAGAAGCAGCTAGAAGAGAGATAAGGGGAAAGGAGAGGACAATCAGGGGGCAACAAAGAGTACCAGGAAAATACAATAAGGCTGGAAAGAACTAATATGACATAACAGAGAAAAAAACTATGGGAAACAAACTTGATAAACTATAAAACGAATGTGTCATAGGAGAACAAAATCTAAAGATAACAGAAACAATAAATATGAAAAATTTGTCCAAAATAAAAAATAAATACCAAAAATGCTGAAAACTGAAAAGGGATAACTGTAAGAAATAACAAGGAAGACTTAAATTAAACACTCAACAATGATATGAATCTTGATGACAGCACAGAAAAAACATAAATAAAAGCATAACTGAAAACCTGAAATTAAAACTTAAACAGAACCAAAAAGTCCAGAAGGGCAGATCTTAAACAGACGCAGACCAAGAGCTGCACCGGCAATCTGTACATGAAAAGAATAGAAATGGTAAAATTAGATTACAAAAGATGTCTGTATTATTCTTAATCAATTTAATTTTTAATGGCTTTCTGTTTACTAAATGTAAAACATTACTCAAAACAATGTATCCCCTTATATTTCGATAGATCCATGTATGGATCTATCAACATATAATAATATATTATTTCATGTCCTACAGAACAATTTAGAGAAGCCAATTAACCAAACAGTCATGTTTTTGACTGTGGGAGGAGAGAGTACCCAGAGTGAACCCATGCATGCATGAAGAAGACCTGAATTCCATGCAGAAAGACCCCAGGCCAGGAATCGAACCCGGAACCTTCAACACAGTGCAGCCTTTAGCGTTTTATCATATTATAAAATTAGAATTAGTTTATTACCTTTAACGGCATCAGTAAATAGTATTTGGATGGGTTCTTTATTAATACAGCAACAAAGAGGTGATTTATTAAAGATGATCAATGTTCATGGCCTTTGTATGAATAGAATTATTAATATGTTGCTTCAGTTGGCTATTACAGCCTTTAGGGAAGCGAATGCAGCGTCTTTTTTTCTCACATTAGGTGACACATTGGTTCTCTGCAGTTAGTAGTTAGCCTGGGCCAGCTGTAGCCTCTGTTCTCACACTCGTTCCCTACTGCCTCTGCATGATCTCAGGAACACTTTTCTCCCCTTACCTCTGTTCTCTGGGTGATTCGTCCCCCTGCTTTGGGCACTCTGACCAAAACAAACATGGATTGGGGGCAGGAGAAAGATGAAAGTCCGCTAAGAAAAATAAAAAAACAAATAAAAAACAAAAGATGCTACAACTACCAGTTCAAATCTGTAGTCTTCATAAGAACCGGGCCGTTGCCAGTCATGGTAGGTGCAAATCTAGTTTACATAGATACATTTGGTAAAAGAAAAAAGTTAGAGTTTGCAGACGACACCACGGTGGTGGGCATCATCAGAGACGACAACGACCTGGAATACAAAGAAGAGGTGGAGCAGCTGGTGGACTAGTGCAAAGATAACAGCCTGGTCCTGAAGGTGGAGAAGATGAAGATCATCTTGGACTTCAGAAAGAACCGTCCTAACCACGCTCCACTGGTCATCAACAGCTCAGCTGTAGAGGTGGTCAACAGCAACAAATTCCTGGGTTTTCACATCACAGACACCCTCACCTGGAATGTAAACACCACCTCACTGGTCAAAAGAGCAAAAAAGTGAATGTACTTCCTGCGGAGAATGAGGAGAGCCCAGCTGCCTCCACTCATCCTCCTCACCTTCTACAGAAGCACCGTAGAGAGCGTTCTGACCAGCTGTATTACTGTGTGATGTGGAGGCTGCAGCGCCTCAGACTGGAAGAAGGTGGCATCGGGGCTCCTCTTCCCTCCATAAAAGACATTTCATCCCAGCGCTGCGTGTCCTGAGCCCCTAACATCATAAATGACCCCTCACCCCCCCACCATGGACTGTTCTCCCTGCTGCCCTCTGGGAAGAGACTTTGAAGCATCCGATGCAGGTCCAGCAGATTCCAATACAGTTTCTTCCCCTGAATGTTGTGTAAAATGGGTTTTGTTTATTTAAAAAAAAATTAAGAACTGTAAATATACAGTCATATGTTTATATTACTATTTTTTGTATGTATTTATTACTGTTTTCAAGGCTGCCCTTTAAAAAATGAAATTGTCTAGAGCTATTTTCTTGTTGTATACACTCGTGTATACAAGATAAATTTGTCAAGTACATTTATTAATAGTATTTTATTAGTCTGTATAGGATTGTACATAGGCCTAATTTACGGCAGTCCCATTCGAATTTAATGGCCATCTCTACAGTCACCAATTTGTCAGCTCTGGGTTGCCGTAGAGCAAAAGACATCTGCCTCCACAAATGCGAACCCACCTCTTCCTCCTTACGATTGTGATTTCCCTGATGTCTCCATGGTTTCTGGTACGTTTAGACTAGTTTTCATGTTTTTGATTTTTGGACTCCTGGTTTCATGTTTGTTTGGACTTTGTTTTCTTTTTGGATA
Organism: Cyprinodon diabolis; assembly: GCA_030533445.1. Taxonomy (NCBI): domain Eukaryota; kingdom Metazoa; phylum Chordata; class Actinopteri; order Cyprinodontiformes; family Cyprinodontidae; genus Cyprinodon; species Cyprinodon diabolis. The sequence continues at coordinate 6,553,002 of CM060077.1, forward strand.
ACCTGCCTCTGTTTTCTGTTAAATCCACAAGAGATTCACCTCTGCCTCCCTGCCTCTGCTTTTGGGTCAACTAACCATAGCCAAATCGTGACAGTTTCAGCAGATTATCTTTAAATAGCCTGGAAAGACTTTTAAAGAATTGGGCAGAAACTTGTTTAAAACACAAGAATATATTTACAGTTGTTTGTTGTAAACATCCTTAAATTCAAATTGATATTAAAGTACGCATATATTTCACAATAGACCAAAAATGCAACATATATAGGCAAAAAAAACAAAAAAAAACATCTACAACCATCTGGCTTTTTACTGGGACTATCAAACCATTGAATTCTCACTTTAATACTGTCAGTGATTTTTTTTCTTTTAGGCATAAAACAACAAACAGAAAGACTTGATGATTTTAGGTTAAAAAAAAATTGAAATGTAGGAAAACAAACAAATTGACACATTGAATTTGAAAGGCTTACAGTGTGAGCATGGAACTTAAAGGAAAGTAAGCCAATACTTGTGCAAATAAGAAAATATCAGAAATGTACAAATACAGCCTTTTAACAGCATCTGATTTAAAGCATTCAATAAAAAAAAACAAAGTTCAACAATAAACTGTAAAAACATGGTGTCATAACAGTATACAATCTTTTTACAAGTTCTTAAGGAAGAGGAAAACGGAAACATGCGCCACTGATATACTTACATAGATACAAAGTTATGATACAGTAATAGATTAACACGTGAGAGCGAGCAACATGTGCCTGCTCTCTTTCAAAGCAGCAAGGTGATAAATAACCGTCTGGTTAAAGTCAGAGAAGTTACTAAAGGACGAAAGCACAATCAGACCCACTGGATATCAAGGGATCATCTTTACTGTTAAGAAACCTCCACTGCAGTCATGGTAGTTAATGAGGAAGTTAAATACCTCAAAAAAATTTCTGGAACTCGTTTCTCTTTAGAATCGGATTAAAAGCCAAAATGAGGCACGTATGTTTAGATTCATGTTCTGAATGTTTCTGGTCCAAAAGGACTGGTTTGATCACAGGAGGAGGAGGAGAAACTGTGAGATCTGTTTGTAAAGCCTGTTTCCTTTCTCCTAATCTAATCCCCACTTTGGTCTTCAGGTTATATAGAGAACCTTAGGATACATCCAACCAAGAAAGCATTACTCCATGCCTTTAATTTATACTTGCATTATGGAGATAAAAAAAGAACCAAACAATATTTTAGTCTAACCTTAACAACTTCAGACTGTAGGAGAACCTCTGGAGAACTCTCCTTCTGTAGCAGCCAGTACAGCACACAGGTGACAGGCAGGGTTTTATGAGAACACTGGAGAAAACTGGTAGGTAATCATCTTCACAAACTTAGATGCTCTCCTTATGGTCCGGCTGTCGATGCACGTCATCTTAGTTCTCATACTGTGTTTGAGCTCTTACAGCTTGGTAAAAAAAAATAAACCAGAAAAATAAAATAAAATAAAAAGAATCCCAAAAACCGGTCAGTTCTAAATAGGGGTGGAACGGTTCACAAAATCCACGGTTCGGTTCGGTTCACGGTTTTCGGTTAGGTATATGTTTATTGTTACACCGAAAAATAAAAAAATTAATAAAAATTATAAAAAATTAATGAAAAAATAAAAATGTATGAAATTAATGGAAAATCCAAAAAAATTAATGAATTGTAATTATTTTTAATGATCCGCGGAAACCCTGGTTCATTTCCGCATGTTTTGCTGCTTTTAATTTAATCATCTGGCGCATGCCCTCTACGATCTCCAAGGAACTCTGAGCAGAGCGGACGGGAGCCAAAGCAGAGGCTGTAGTCTTTGCTTTGTGCAGGCGGTTTGGAGCGAAGCGGGGCGAAGCGCTGATGGAGTATGTGGGATTTCGGGGTTAGCATGACATGTTGGTCGTGTTGCTGTTAGCATAAACAAAACGTGTTGCACAATGCTTGCACACTGTTGCACTTTTATCCACAACTTTCTTTCCACCGTCATCGTAGGTCACTCTAAATGCAAAGTGGTCCCATACAGCAGACCTATAAAGTGCTGCTGGCGCGTCTTCCAACTCCTGTTCTTTCCCACTCGCCATACCCACACAATTCTCCATAACAACTGATTTTTTTCTGCTACACCCGGCTACGCTGCTTCACTTCTTCTTCTTGCTTACTACTGGTGGTTGGCTTTGGTCGCAGTACCGCTACCTTCTGCCCTGGAGTGTACACGCTTCGCCTATGAGAAAAAGGAGCAGCGCATGAACCGAACGCAACACACGCGAACCGAACCGAGACAGTCGAACCGAACGGTTCGGACGGTTTTCATAAACCGTTCCATCCCTAGTTCTAAAGTATGAATAACATAATGAAGTAGTGGTTGTGCCAAGCAGCACGTTAAAATCACGCATTGAAAATGCTCTTCTCTCATCACTTCGTTGTAGGAAAGATACTTCTCCCGTCATCATTGGGTATTCAGTCATAAAAGAAAATTTGTCCTTTGGATCCCATAATAAAGAGCCTCTAATGACTCCAGTTCTGCTTTGCAGTCTCCCCCTCCCAGTAGGAAATATCTGGAGAACCTTCAAATGAGTCCAAATCAAACCTCTAACAACAGGGCCACTCTACGCCACTCCGTAGAGTCGGCCACTCTACGGAGAAATCTTTTTAACCACCGGTATCCAGGATCTTGTTCTTTCAGTCATGATCCATACCTACAGAGCTACTGTCCGTCTGTCCATTTCTTGCTCTATCCTGTCATCACGTGTCAACAAGACGTCAACATTCACAAACATCTCTACCTGAGGCAGAGACTCCGTCCAAAACTGGAGGGGGCTTTCCTTCTTCCAAATGAGCGTTATGGCCTCAGACTAACAGCAGATTTACAGCGATTGCGTCTCTGCTCCAGTCCTGGTTTAAATTAGAAGTGCTCTGATCCACTACACTCTGCAACAAAGCAGGTGTTGCAGGTGCTCTGAGAGGCTTTTTTTTTTAAAGACATCGATTAAAGGGAAAGTTGACGCAAAGGTATCAGAAGTGGGACATAAAAGTTTGCGTTTTGTTCTACTATGGGTGAATACACAGAGTACAGAGAAGCTGCATCTTTTTTCTTATCTAATGTGTTTCTTATGTGAAACCTTAAACTGTTAACTTGGATAGCTTATATTCATAAATACAGACCTCTTTCTTAATACAGCTGGGTTTTCAGGAATACCTTTAAAATCAAATCAGTTTATTCTAAGGCTGGCACTATAACAAGCTAATTTTAAGTAAAACGTTTGGTTTTTTTAAAAGATACATGCTAATATGCCACATCGGAACTTTTGTTTCTTGTACATCTTTAAACCTGATGCACAAGCAGCAACATAAGCATTGGTCCACTTGGGTTATTCAAGCTTAAAAACCATCTCAGTGCATTTCATGTTGAGGCAGCATAGACGGCGTTGGCGTTTCAACGTTAGCCTCCACAGCTGCGTCACACATTCTCCACATTGAACCAGATGACGAGCTTCAGAGCCAAGAAAGACCACGTGTGAAAAACAAAACGAATCTCTGCCTGGTAAAGTGCATTGAAACTTGATCCTTTGTCTTCGTAAGTCAATTAAGGAGAAAATATAGCCTACATGGTTTATATATTTTAGAAGCTCTAAAATTTGCATCTTGAGCTTTGAAAGGTCATATTTATGAACAGCTCTACTGTTGTACTTGTTTTCATAATTGGAAATGGAGCTTTAACTTGTTTACAGCAAATGCTAAACTCTTAACAAATGTATTTTAAGCCCTGTTGCCATACACTTTTATCATACTTAGTGGGAGGAATTGTGCTTTATTAATGTTCATGTAGTGTTCACACTTCTAAAGCAGGATTTTTTTAGAGAGGATGTATAAATTATTACAGGTTTTTATAACAGAAATAATTAAATCTTTCAACTTATCAGATGTTTGAATTATGTAAATATCCATCCATTTTCTGACACGCTTAATCCCAAGTGGGATCGCGAGGGGTGCTGGTGCCTATCTCCAGCTGTCTACGGGCGAGAAGCGGGGTAAACCCTGGATGGGTCGCCAGTTCATCACAGGGCAATTTAGAGAAGCCAATTAACCTAACAGTCCTGTTTTTGGACTGTGGGAAGAAGCCGGAGTACCTGGAGAAAACCCATGCATGCTCAGGGAGAACATGCAAACTCAATGCAGAAAGACCCCGGCCCGGGAACTTAACCCGGAAACTTCTTGCTGCAAGGCAGCAGTGCTACCCACTGCATCACTGAGCAGACCAATTATGTAAATAGTTGACAAAAAAAATAAATATTTGTTTTGCTGTGCTCATAAGTTCATAACTTAGGAGCAAAGAAGGGTGGTTTAAATTGTTGATATATGCTTAATGATAAAATGGCTATTGTAATTACAGATCGCGTTTTAACCATGAGTAGAAGTGCTATCACGTCCCACCACTGGTTTATTTATACATTGCGGTTTCCTGCTAGTGATTTTGATTCAGGTGAAATTGTGATGGAAGGCTGTGCGAACACGGCCGTCCTACCGAGGCAGATTAAATTGTCTCATGGCAGATAATGTTTTTCTAGATTGGAGTTTGTAGTGGAATGGAGACAGACGTAGTGTAAATTGGGGGTTTGATCTGCTTCAAACTGGGCTGCAAACTGTCACAATGTATGCTAAGGTTCAAACTCTTCAACTTTAGAGTGGCTGCCAATATTGCTCCACATAAAGAAGATCACAACAGTCTCATTACGTCTAATAGCTAAAAGTCAACTTCCTCAATCAAAAGTCCCATGACACAGCTCGCTAGATCAACCCTTAGCAGCTAGTAACAGAGTTACTAGTTAGTCTTCAGAGTTGAATGGAGCACACAATGAGTTGTAGTCAATAGAAGATCACCAACATTCCCAGGATCAGACACTGAATGCTTCCAGGAGAAAATGACTTGTGTTTCTTGACCTTTATAGACAGGTGGAGCATTTAGGTGAATCACCTCTAATAGTGAGAGGTGCTCAACCTACCAACCAGGTTTTTCTCAGATATCCCTGCAGGAAACTTTAACCATACATGATGCCTTCAATTGAAAATACTTTAATGTTCAAATTTGGTCTTTGGTGTCTAATTGTCTTTAAAACTAAAAAGACTGAAGGGAAAAATCTCCCAGTGATGTACCTAAGTGCATTAAATCTGTGCTATAAGTATGTTGAAGGCACAGGTGACGACTCCTAACCTGACTCCGCCAGATGGATTTGCTCCGGATATCCATCTGGAAACCTTCCGTTGAAGTAATTTTGGGAAGGGGCGAAAATACTGGTTAGCTGATTGGCCTATGTTGGTGTTAGACGAGCCAAATAAACCAATCAGATCAACGAAGCATATGACGTACTAACAGAGCGACGACGAAGAGGAGCCAATTGATTGATCAAACTCTTGCCGAAACCAGTCGGGAGAAGAGCAAAAACATATTTTCCTCTGAGAAAAGCCTCCAGAGCAGTGTTTTGCTCTTCTTTCAGTGAAGAAATACTCTGTAATTCCGATAAAACTTGCTCTATAGCCACGCTAACGCTAGTTTCATCGGCTGAAGCCGCCATGTTCTTTAGACTGAACTGTCGCACTTCTCGTTGTGTCACACCTCAACCCGCCTCAAAGCCAACGCTGATTGGACGTTCGTTTGGTGAACTGCTCCAAATTTTCTTTAACGGAAAGTAGCCAGACTGATCTGCGAGTGAAACCTTGAATGCTCGAGAGATCAGGACGGTCTCAAGAGGCTAGACGACTCCACCCTCAATATGTAAAATTCGTCACACTCCATCTATTTTAGCTCAATGTGAAGGAGTCTGAATACAAGGATGTTTCTCCAGGGTATACTTTGACAGGCATGTCATGTACTGAATAATGCTCTTTTATAGTAGAGCATCTTTAACTCCCAATATTGACAAGCCACCACTGCCAAAAATGCAGGATGGTTGAATTTCATAAATATCTAATCACCACAGAGAAAATAAGGTTTATCACATAAAACTGTTGCGTGATTATGGAAACACTGCATGTAACCCTTATAGAGTGTTGAGAACCGGCAGTCTCATTAGGTATAGCCCACCCTTCTGCTGCATCACAAAACATTTGGAGATTATGCTCTGACACGTCACTACAAACAGTTCATCTGAGCTCCTCACTCTCACCAGGAACTCTGCGATGTTTTTGTTGATCTGCGTGTTCAGGATTGATGGCTGGGAGTTCGCTGGGAGCAGTTTTCTACAAAAAACAACCAGTTCTCTACAGGAGCAGCTGGAGGATTTGTCACAGCTGCAATCCTTTTCTATGACAACCGCAGACTCCACCAGACCAAAGCCGCTGGTCGTTTCTATGACCGAGTTGTTCCTTTTGCATGAGACGCTGTGGTCTAAAGTAGTGACCAACATACCTCTGGAGACGAAACAGGTGTATTCAGTAGTGGGCCATATATCTTTGCTCTGCAATGTAGCAAGTTCTCTGGTAGTTAGAGATCTCTGAGAGCCACACCCCAAAGTAAAAACATCTTCTCCGATGTAGTTGGAGGACTTGGTAAGCGAACCGCAGCTTGTCATAGAAGAAAAGAGGCTTGTGATTTCTGCACCGGCATCCTTCAGCACATCTTTTCCTTTTCTGACGATCTCATTGAAGGAAACAAACTGCTTAAAGATGAGCGGAGAGGAAGACTGAGTCCTGGAGTACGTCTGCAGGAGTCTGCTTTGGACGTCATGAAAGACGAAGGCCGAGTTGGCCCAGAGCAGACCCCAGTTACGGGCACAGTCAGTGAGATGCACCAGCAAATGGCAGTTAAAGGAGCAGTGCTCAATGCCGTACAGAGAAGGAACCTCTGTGACGAACTGAAGGAGGCAAACCTCTGCAAAGCTGATCTCTTCTTGAGAGGCAAACTTAGAAAGGAGGATGTGAAGAGATGAAATGAGAAGCATCCAGTGTTTATAGTACACGTTTGCTAAAACTTTCCTCAGTGCTACTGGAGAGTAGAGGAGAGCAAAGGCTCTCCACTCAGATGCTTCCCAATGCATCCTGTCAATGAGGCCCCGAGGTCTTGGTCTGATCTCATCGGGAGGCTGGATTCCACACAAAGCTTCGTCCAGGTCCTTCAAATTGTGAGCTGGAAGATGGAAGGGCTTCCTGGCATAAAGAGGGTCCAACCAGAGATTGACAAACTCTGGGACGACCCCAAGGCAAACACAGTGCATGTAATCAGGGATGAACCCTTTGATGACGTCAAACGAAGGCAACAGAAGCAACGGGCTGTGACCTTTGACGCCCATTTGACCTTGTGGATACTCATTCTGGACCACTAAGGAGGCCAGCTGCTCCGTCTCAGCCATGTGCCGCAGGTCACAGCCGTCAGCTTGAACAGGATAGACTCTGGTGTAACCCCGGCCCTTCTGAACCAGCTCCCCCTTGTGGTAGCAGAACCCACAGCCAAACTCCGAACTGAATGGCTGGAAGTTCTGCACCGCTGACCTTGCCAAAGAATCACAGACGCAGATTTTGGCCGTCACTCTGGTGTTGAGTTCTAAACCGCTCTCATCTTCCCAAGTGAAGCCCTCGTGAGAAAGTTTATGGAGTTCGTTGATGAACGGCGTGAAGAAACACTGCAGCAGAGGCTTTCCTTTGCCGAACCACAAAGTGTGCAGAAGAACGTTCTTACACCGCTCCACATATGGAAGTTCGTTTATAGTGCACAGGATGGGCCAGACGGAAAACTTGGATGAGTTGAGAAGAGGAGCACCGTCACATGTAAAGGTTAGCGTAATACTGCCTTCCTGCTCATCATGCCTATATTCACCTCCAGTGTTGATGTCAGAGACAAAGTTTTGTCTGGTGAAATGCTTTCCCAACTTTGAGTGAATACGAGTGAGGACTTTCCTCAGCTGGATTTCTAGCGGCATCACCAGGAAGTAGTTTGCCTTCTCTAGCAGACTTTTTTTGCTCAAGCGTTGCTGACACACTCCACATTCAGTACCAGGTTCAATACCCAGGTAGTTTTCGCACCTGGGGCAGTACAAGTGGAGCTCTGTCTTCTTGTCAATTTCAGTCAAATGTTTCTTTAAAAAACGCAGAGAGCTGGGAATGCACCCAGGAACCATAAGGTTGAGGAGGGCCAGCAGGTCTTTGGTGGCTGCTTTTGACAAGTCGTGCTTCAGGACGAAAGTCAAGAGGAGGAGGAGGAGAGCTCTCACACTGACTGAGGAACCAGAGTAAATCTTCCTCTCTCCATCAAACTTGGGGTCAAATATCTGCTCCTGGGTGACATGTTAGGGAACAAAAATTAGACGCTAAACATAATGACCCACCACTCCCCTCAAAAAGACAACAAGAACAAAAGAACAAACCATTGGATCTTCTTCTGAGGCGTCATCACTGGAAGTTGATCTTTTCTGCGGTAAAAAACAAGAAATGGAGGCATGAACAGGCAACACTTTCATCAATGCATAAGGAAAACACAGTAAACCTTAAATAACCAACCAATAAAACAGTAAAAGGATTTAAATTCCTTTAAATCTCATCTGAGGCTAACAAACGGGTCGCTGCCTATGAATTAGGGAAGAGATAACTATTTATAAATGATCAGAAGTCCATTGATTCATTTAAAAATCATGTAAAGGGACTCTAATGTAAATTCTCTACAAATTATAATGAAACTTTTTTTCACTCAGTTGTATTCAGAGGTGTACATTTAATTATTGCTAGGTCTGAAATTGAGATATATAAGAATACAAAAAAGTGTAAATGGCCAAAAAGAAAACAAACAAACAAAACATAAACAAACAAAAAATAAATAATCAGGCACAAAGCAGCAAAAAGTTTCATACGATTGATGATGTATTTTGTATCCCAAAGTCAATGGAGAAACTGTCATGGCATAACAAAAACTACATTAATAGTTTAATAAAAACTCAGTCACTAAACAAATAAAATAAAGATATCACTGGGCCAAATAAGTAGCTTGACATTTAAATTAGTATGCCATTAAATGCATCATACATTCCACTTTTAATGATCAGGAATTTGTATTTTTTTAACCATCCAAATATTTTTAAAAACATGTTTTTTCCTTACAAATCTAGTTTTCACATTATTTTTCATTTATTATGTTTCATTTTTTATTTTCTAAATACCGACTTAACAGATTTCTCTTAGCCAATTTATTTACGCCTGTATTTTTTCCATCCCCATGTAGAGCTGATAATGTAAGTCTGTATATAATGCATGCTTTTATTTTGAAAGTCAACACAAACCAGTCATCAAATTACAGTATCTGCCAACTAAACTATTCTACTATCTAATAAATAAGTTAATTAAAAATTACAGTAAAGAAGTCAGTTATACCAACAAGCTCTTTTCATAACAAGGCACTCAATTACCTCCCCTCTCCTTTTACATTCCAGCTGCATGCAACAATCCAGTTTCTGCTAACAGCTGAGCCAGCAAAACACTTTAGATCGGAGAACCACATCATGATTCTGTAACTCTCACATTTCTGCACATAATCAGTCCATTCTGCCATCTGGAGGGTTTAACTGCAATGTAAGAAATGTAGAAATCTGTGGATGTTGGAAGAAACCGCAAACAAACATTCTGCCCTTCAATTAACTTAGACACAGAGGGAAAAAAAACAATGATGCTATTGCTAATTAGCAGTAGTAGAAAGCATATGCATAAAACAGCATCTGTAAGATCTGAAGGGATCTCGTTGGGTTTTATGTTTACTCTCTGCATGAGTTATGTGTTCTAGCTGAGGCCTAATTTATGATTTTGTCCCAAAATTGTTGTTTTTCATTCCCTAAAATCCAAGATCCCAATTGTTATGCAGAAGTAATCCTCCCAACCTGCTCTGTTTAATTAAGCTCCCCAACGGCTCCTGCATTGATGATCTTTGTAGCTAAAGCTACACTAGCCACACAGTTATTAAATAATTTTCTGTTAGATTTTACCAAAGAAACCACAAATAACTAATTGTGTTATCCTGAGAGCTTGATATCAGCCTTACATGGTAGTGACTACCTGTTTTCATGGCAACGACTAAAACTGCCTGTGTTATTCCTGAAATAATTTTATGTATTTGAGATCAACTAGAAGACTTCTAGATAAATGCCTTTTGGACAGAGAAGACCAAAGGTGGAATGTTTGGCAATAATGTAGAGCATGATGTTTGCAGAAAACCAACAACAGCATGGCAGCAGAAACATGTGAAACCAACTGCCCAGCACGGTGGTGGAGGGCTGATGATCTGGGCTGTATTTTACAGCTACAGGGTATGGGAACCCTGGAAGCCTGAGTTTGAACACGAGCTCCACGGTCATATTTGAGGCCATCTCAACAGATGGCGGCTCACACTGAGCCTGGTTCTGCTGGAGGTTTCTTCCTGTTAAAGGGGAGTTTTTCCTCTCCACTGTCGCTACAAGCATGCTTAGTGTGAGGGATTGTATTTGAGTCAATGAGTCGATGCAACCAACTGGTTTTCCTTAGATAGAAAACTTTGAATCAATTTGACTGTATGATCTGGTTGAATCGTAAAGTGCCTTGAGATGATATGTGTTGTGAATTGGCGCTATATAAATAAACTGAATTGAATTGAACAATGATCTCGAACAAATAAAACAAACGTTTAAAATAGAAAAGACTCAAGGTTGCAATGGTCTAGTCAAAGTCCACACCTCAAACTTCATTTAAAGCTGTGCAAAGACTGTGTGATGACAGAAGCACTCCTTTCCTTTAATAATTAATCTGCTGTGATTTTTGTGGACTTGAGGTAGAACCAGATATTTCCATTCCCCATGGCTTTACCTTCTCATGGTGTGAAGATTTTCCAGTTCCACCTTTGGCTCTTGCAAAAAGATAATTGGCCTAATGGTCAAAGAGAAAAACTCTTATGAAGATCTCAAATCTATGATCTTATTGAATCTGTAACTAAATTTAAAAGCAGAATAAAAACAATACCAGTGGATCTTCTTCATCAGTATCCGTTGGTTCTGCCTCGTCTTCATCAATAATGCTGAAATTCTTTGGAGTCTTAAAAGAAAAACAAAACATCGGCCTTTGGTTTAATCCTCAATATTTTCTCTATTAAAGATATTTGACTGTTTCTTCATTTTCTGCGCTGAAATACGTCCTCTTATTGCACCGAACACTGCAGGATTATCTCTTAAGATTAGCTTTGGATCCATCCCAATAATCTGGGCCTCTCGGAGTGGGGAGATCGGGACAAAATCAGCACGGTTACCTTAAAGTGTGAACCCAGCGTTAGAATCGGCATTCTGAGCTGAATTTGGATAATGCTGTAACTTTGCAGAATCTTAACTTTAATCTAGTAATAATTATTTCTTTCCTGTGGATGATTCAGCATTACCTTTTCTGAATCTTCTCTGTCAGAGGCTCGTCCGGGAGGTTCAACCTAAAAGATAGGTTCACAACAAAGACATTTATTTATTCTGAAATAGCTAAAAACACTCACTAAACATTCTCTTAATAAAAGGTATACAGAGTAACATAAGAGTTTTACAACACACCTCCTTTATATTTTCTTCCTAACAGCTACAAGTGTTTTAAATCTTAAAATGACCATAATGAGAAGTTTTTTCAGTGTTCTTATGAATAGCTTACAGCTATAAGAAAAACGATGAAGATTAAAGCTTTCCTCTTTCCAATTTTACAAGAACTGTGATAGCCACAATAAACTGCGTTTATTGTGGCTATACATAACTAAAGACTAATCAGACCCAAGGATATTCTTACATCTGTTACCATCCTGGTTGTGTGTCTAAACCCATCTGTTTGCTGCCCTCCAAAGCTGTACATGGGGTTACTAGATTGGATCTTTAATCGCCATGGTTGTTGTTTTTCTTGCCGCTTCTGCGTAGCAAGATGCATAATAGTGACCTTTGTCAGGTATTAATGACATCCAGGTCGAATGAATGCGACCTGGCCGTTCCCACACAGGTTGCATTTAAAAAGATCAGATTCGTATCAGATTCAGGACCACATAACCAAGTGGCCTGGGTCGGAATGGAAAAAATCGGATCTATGTTCAGGGTTCCTACAGCATAAGGCAAGTTAAATTCAAGACTTTTTAAGACTTTTTAATGCCACTTAAAATAAAAATTTAAGACCAAAATTCACAAGAAACACAAGAAAAACCTGCTTGCGACAACTTAACCCAAAGGTTTATTATAACATAAACCACTGCACTAATCTTTCAAATTTTGAAAAGCTTCCCATACAGGAAAAAAGCTAAAAACACACAAATTACAGATATATTTTAACAATTATTTAACTGAATTCACAAACTTTGTTTTAGCAGGGAACAAAACAAATCAGTTTTAAAGACACAAAATAAACAGTGCTAAGTCTTTTTTGCGGCTATTTTTCTTTGTATCGTTTTCTTAGTATGTTTGATTTGGTGATAAGTGGAGGCGTTGCAGAGACATGGGTGGAGCAAAACTGAGAAATACCGGCTGTTTCTCGGTCACTCGATTTTGACGCTTTGCGTTTTGTGCTTCGCATTTGACGCCACTCCCTTAATTCCCATCAATCTGAGCTTGAATCGCTTCTTGCACAAAATACACTGGGCCTCATGTATGTTCCCTCTTACTGGTTTTAGCCATGGAGAAAACTCTTGGCTGGAGACAATTTTGGTTACATTTACACTTGCTCATATTTTCCAGACAAAAAGTAAATGGTGCATCTCCCAAATGTCCCGGCCGCAACAACGCTTTTATTGGTTCCGCTATCGGGACGGAACCAATAATGGCGAGCCATTATTTTTTTTAAATAAAAAAAAGGTCAATTTTAATGTTTGATTTAAGACATTTTAATACCAATTAAGGCCTTAGTTTCAATGCCTTTTAAGACTTTTTAAGGACCCGCGGGAACCCTGTATTAAATCTGAAACGTCACGATTCGCTGCTATGACTGGCTGAAAGTGTGTTATGGAAGGCGGGTACTAGCTGGCATGTCACCCAATCGACTCGAAGTCTTTCACTTAACGTCCCTCCTTTTCATGGACAGACTGAACGGCAGCATCCCAGACAGATATCATAAAATTAAACTCAGTTCTACACATATCAATCTGGCTACTGTCACGTTATGCTTACATACCCCTCCCATGCCTTTTTAAGGAAAAATTTAGTATTGAACTACTATATATTTTCCTGCTAAAAACTGATTAAGCTAATAGCTTTACTGTGCAACTGGAAAGCTCTAAATATTCTATAGAGGCATGAATCATCTTTAGGCAACCAAAAATGGCTCCCATACCATTATTGTACCTGTAGTACCAGTCAGTTTAAAATGACCTTATAAAATCGGAGCAGAATTCTGGCTTCGCACTAATGGTTCCAACATAAACAGGTGAAACTTCAGCAGGTATGAACACTGCTGGGAGGCTGTTTAACTGTTTGCGTCGGTGTGTTTTACCCTTTTGTGGTCCTCGTCTTCCTCTGCTGATCTGCCAAACTGGAAACTGGTCTAAAGGTCAGATAAAAGAAACCCTATAAGAACATTGGTACAAAGGATTTAAAAGTTTGCTAATCCATCTTATATCTTCACACCATGGGATCTTCTTCATCCGACTCAGACTGCCTTGTGTTGCCACCCTCTTCATTGCTGCTGTTCCCGTCTCTCTGAAGTTTAAAGACAACAGAACGGTGACTGTTCTCTCTTTCTAAACTGGGATGAGCTCATGATAAACACGTCTTACCATTTCTTCGTCTCCAGTGAGAAGGGTCGATCTGGATGACCCCCGACCTTCTTTAGAAGGTTCTGTATGAGGCGCCTTAGAATCTGCATTCGATGCAGCTCCTGTCGCCTCGCTGATGTCGTTTGGCTGCATTTGGATGGGGAGACAGAACCATGGAAGTAATCTCCATGCAAAAGTAAATCAATGTTTCTCAAAAAAATGTTTTAACACTACCTCATCAGGATCTTCATCTTTATTACTGGTAGGATCATCCTGAGAGAAACATAAAAAACAAATCTAAGTCTTAACCTCACTACTGGCAGGTATATTTCACTGTTACAGAGTTATTCCACGATGAAAAGTAAGTAAGAAGAGTCAAATCCCAAATACAGAAAACAGTAAAAAAAAAAATAATAATAAATTTATATATATATATAAAATGATTCATTTGCTATGAATTATATTAGCTTACAGGCCTTGTCTTACCCCACACCAAATAAAAAGATTAATTCAGTGCAATGGTTCTGCATATATTTATTAATAATGGTGGACAGGTCTTGTGCAGGTTATTTTGATATAAGAAAACAGACTCCTGCTTTAAAACCTTTTATTAAGGGAGCTGTGATCAAAAAATTTAATCTTCTTCGCTTGTATTTAACTAGAACAATATTGCAGGTCTTCATCCAAACAGCATGTAGAGATCCTTGGAAGGTGGAACAGAAACAGCCTTTTCTAACCTTCGGTTTGGTCTGGTCACACACTTACAGAAACATTCAAACAAACAGCTGGGAGGGGTTAAATGATACTTTACCAAAACAAGATCCAGACAGTTTGGAACAAAGAGAGGGTTGTTGAATAACCTTGAATCTAAAGGAATTTGACATCTAATACTGAAAAACAGCTTCTCATGTGTCAGTAAGATAAGCTTTAGCGGGTATGCAGCCTGAGTGAACATTTCTGGGCAATATAGAAAAGAAAAAAAGCTCACTTTTAGGTTCTAAATGGAGTAAGAAGAGAAATAAATGGGAAAATAATTTTCCCCACAACAAGGTCAAAAGACAAAGTGACAAAAAGGAGCAGAATGATGATAAGCGCCTTTTTAGGTGCTCATTTATTCACTTAGATGGATTGTCAAAGTGACTAAAGGCTTCAGCTTCACCTCTAAATCCAGGATTCCTCTCTCTGTGCTTCATTATCCTCCACAGTGAAGCTGCAGCATTGAACTGGTTTGTTTCAGTGTTTCTAGCTGTGGAATGAGGAATCTGTAGTCTTTGAAATTCATTTATTCCCAGCTTTGACCTGCCTACGAAATCTTTGCAGATTTTTTACCAAATATAAAAAAATGCAATCAATTTTATTTTATTTTTTTTTTATCTTTCCTCTCAGGAATCACAGCTCCAGCCTAGGAATCACATTACATCCACACATCCTTTCCACAAAGGGTCATTTTTGTCTCAGTTTTAAGCGTTTAACAACACACTTAAGTTAAACACAAACAAAGGTGGTACAGCAAATCCTACGTTTCTGATTTTGAATAATCATAAGAATAGAAATAATTCCTGCAAACTCTACTGCTTTGTACAAGCAGCAGCCATATTCACTTAGAAAATGAGGGTCAACAGGAACCCACGTGTTTCCAGGTTGAAGTCAAGACTTAGAAAGAGGTTCTAACCTAATAAAAATAAAACAATTAATAAATGTAGCCCTCAAATTCTTAGTTCTTCCAGGTGATTTATTTGCAGATTTCACAAATTATATTAAAGATGGATGGATATATTCTGGCAGTTTCTGACTGGATGTATCCTAGAGCACGGAAGAGGATAGGGGCACTGAAAAATAAAAAAAAGTTAATTGATTTTTAAATATTATTTCAGTTTAATATGGGGAAAAGTCAGAATTCTGACTTTAATCTCAGACTCTTGGATTTTAATGTAGATGGGCGCCATGAAGGAGGAGATGTGGGAGCACTCAGCTTCACTGACAAAGATGTGAGTTGTTTGGGAGGGCCAATAACACATTGGTGGAAAATGACGGAATTAGGCGACTTTTACGTGTCCGAGGGGTCTCCAGTGATGCTATTTCCTTAATGGAAGAGCAGAAAGTGAATAAAACAAGAGAGCTAGTTTAGTCTCTAAGACAGATGTGGCTACGGCTGATGATAATATGTTTGTTAGCTGTAAAAATTCAGTCAGAATTCTGAGATTAAAGTCAGAATTCTGGCTTTTTCTTATATTATACAGAAATAGAATTTAAAAATCTGTTAACTTTAACTTTTTCAGTGGCCCTAATCCTCTTCCGTACTAGAGGGATGGGGGGATGCTAAAAAAACGAAAGGATAGAGGTTAGCTAGATAACGCTCAATAGATGTGGTTTGATTATAGCTGAGGATGGGTAAATATGTACTGGATGAGAGGGTGGGATGATGTTTTATAATGTATTACATTGATGGGTGGTAACTAAGTGGAAGTGGACTGCAGGGATAGAAAGTTATTCTATATGAAATTATGGACAATGGATGAATGAATGGAAGCGGGTTGGATTTACTGGTTATATTTATTTAGTGGGTGCAAAAATAACAAAGAAAGCTAAAAACAATTGATCTGATTTTAAAAAAAAAAGAAGCTATTTTGTTTAAAAGTCAATAAAATATGTACAAATAAAATTAAATGTTTGGATCACAAGATGTAAATGTGAACTTCTTTAGCTGCAGTGATTCCCTTTAGCTCCCATTTACCCTTAAATCCGCTTTACCTCATCCAACTGTCCTTTCTGTTTTCTTTTCGGATTCCCCTTCGAAAAGCTGACCAGATTTCTGAGGTTCAATCTGGGGACTTTTCCAGCTAGAAAACAAAGAATCACATGTTAACAAGATGGAAGCAAACAACTTGGACAAGTGGCTTTTTTTATTTTAGTTTGCTATTATTTAAACAACAAAACATTTTAACAGCAGGAACATGTCTCTCCTCACCGATTTCAGCATTTCCCCAAGGGTGGGGTATGATGATAAAATGTAATATTTAGGGCTGAAACACATAATCGATTATTGAAATAATCGTCAACTAATGTAGCAATCATTTAATTGTGAACTGGAGTTTAGAGGCTAAAATATGCATTTAACTGAAGGAAAAACCCACTTAGAGCAGCAATTATACCAGAATTAACATTATATTAACATATAAACATTTTATATTTAAGATTAAAAAAAAAAAGGTTTTTGTCTGTCAATCTGTTCTATTCAGAACTCATCAAGTGGAAAGGTTTTATTTTCACCTGGTTTACTTTAGAAGACAATCTTCTTTAAGGAACCTATGGTCATCGAATTATTAATCGATTATCAAAAAAATAATCAACAGATTAATCAATTTCAAAAAAGGTTTGTTGTAGCCCTAGTAATAAAAGAACACTAAAAAGTAGAAATTGAGCAATACAGCTTGTAAGACTGATACAAATACGGATTATATTAATATCAGTCTAATCTATGCCTGATATTTTGCTGCTTAAGTTTTTGTGCCGATTCTTGAAGCAGATATTGATTTTCCTTCTCTATCTATGTGATAAAAATGACTAAATGTTAGTGATTGTTAGAGTTAAGCAAGGGAGGGAGTGGCAACATATGTTTATGTGCTCCCCATACATGGCTGCTGAATGCAATAATGAATAGAAAAAAGAAAAGAGATGCTGATACAAGAAAAATTAATGCTACTATCAGCCACTTATAATTGGCCGGCTGATGTATTATATTTGTTTACTAAACAGAGGGGATGTGAATCTAATTTTAACTTAACAAGTAAAAGAAGACTTATGTCAGAAGCTTTGCAGAAGTTTGTTATTTTTAGAAGAGTCTAATCCTATTATAACTTTTTAAAACATTTTCTAACAAGTTTTTGTCAGCCAGCAAAATGCAAATAATGCACAGTTTAAAACAAAATCAAAAACCTCCTTTTTGAGCTATAAACTGGTACATTAGCATTTTAGCATCTCATCGCTCCACTGTGATCCTTTAAAACACTGATACACTTCATTCTATCTCTACTCTCCCATTCTGCAGAATCCGTTAGTTGAATTTCTAACGTTCTGCTCTCTCTGATTTTTCCTGTTTGGCTGTGACTCCTGCTGCCATCAACACCTTTGTTTATAGATCGGCCTCTTTTTCAGTGTAGTCCTGTTTCTCTGACTGTGACTGGCTGGATGTGCTCTCTTCATCCTCTGACATAGGAGCTGGCTCGGAGCTTGTCTGCCTGGCTGTGTGTTTCCTGGACGGGGCCGCCACAGCTGCTTTTTGTATCTCTGCTTCTGTTTCCTTGAACCCAGTCGGCCTCTGCAGATGGCCGCTCACACTGAGCCTGGTTTTGCTGGAGGTTTCTTCCTGTTAAAAGGGAGTTTTTCCTCCCCACTGTCGCTACAAGCATGCTTAGTGTAAAGGATTGCATTCGAGTGGATGAGTCGATGCAATCAACTGGTTTTCCTTAGATAGAACACTTTGAATCAATTTGACTGGATGATCTGGTGAACTGTAAAGTGCCTTGAGATGATGTGTTGTGAATTGGCGCTATAGAAATAAACTGAATTATATTGATAACATTTATGATTCAATGATAAGCTGCTCAGTCAAAACAAAATGAATCACTTTACGGTTTACCTTAATATCACAGAACAGCTGACTCAACGCAACCAGCTACCGTGTTGCCAACAAACACGATAGCTACCGTAATAACGGGTTTATGCGCAGCCTTTTTCCTCATTCATCAGACGCTTAAAAAAAAAAAATTGGGAAAATTTCTAGGGACAGGTTATGCAAAACAGGGACTACAACCGCATATCGGAGACGTCGGATCACCTTACCTTTCGTGGGTCTCCCACTCCGTGGAAGCGTGGCCACGGTGTTAAACCGTTTCCACTTAACGATAATGCTCCTTACGGTGGAGGGAGGAATTTCTAAAGTCTTTGAAATGAACTTGTAACCCTTCCCAGCTTTGTGCAGATCGACAGCTATCGATCTGATGCCTTCCGGGATCTCGCTTCCACGGGGCATTTTTTCCCGATAACGGATGAAATCCTCAAATATTTATCTGCAACTTCTCCCTTTTTTTTATTTACTTCTGCTAGCTGCAAGGAAAGAAACGGAATCCTCTTCCGGTCTAAACCGGAAATGGATTTTCTTTTTTTTCCCAATAGGAATTTTTCAATTGAAATTAATTTTATTTATTAAAAAAAATAAATAAATGAAACGCAAGAGTTTGAATAACGAATATACACAATTATAAGGAATAAACAGAAAACAAAAATTGGAACAACCGCTGAAAAGGGTTTTTTTCTGTTTAAACTTTATTTATAATCAAATATAACAGCAAAAAAAGAAGACAAAGGAAACAATGGGTTGATTTATAAAAAAAAATAGAAAAAAATTTAAAGGTCCATGCTCAGTTTTTTTTTTTATCCTAATCAATCTGGAATTAGCAAAACATAAGTATTTCAAATTGAAGGCAACCTAAAAAATAAAAAGCTTACTATAGTTTTGTTTTCGCTTGTTTGTTTTTTTATTAGGCTGCAGCAGTTTTATAATAGGATGTTTATTTTCCCCTTCAGTTTTAAAATAGGTTTCAATATTTCATAAAATTGAAATATTCAAACAAATAAATATTTTTTTATAATCCAACTTCTGAACCAAACAAGTTTATTTTTATATATAACATCTATTTATCCCAACACTGGTATCCCTCAGTGAAAAATTTAGTATTTGCTATTTTCAGCAGGAGGAAAAAAAAACCAAAGCTGAAACCCAGAAGTGGTCTTTAATGTAACGTTTGGGTACCATGGCTTCCTGGCAGTCCAGAAACCTGCATGTTGGTCCTCCTGAAATAGTGAGTCCGGGTCTATTATTCTTTAAAGGTGCCTATGTGGATGATGAGCAACCTTTCCTAAGTGGAACTCTTGCTGAGGGACTGCTTAATTCTGACGTTGCCTACACCAGCTCAAACATGAATACAATTTGATATTAATGTTTATTTTAGTGTTTTTATAGCTTTATATTAAGTGTTTGTGTCATAGTAGAAGCTGAACCTCCTGTCCAGTACCATTTATTTAGTCCATTCCATCTCCAAGTAGTAAACTGGACTTCTTATGACTGTCTTAAAATGATATCTGTGTGACAATTTTCCATACATATAAGATTTTTTAGTATAGTTCTGTCAAGCGATTATCCCACCTGAGCTGTTTACCAAGCGACCTCCCTGACCGACGCTCTTCTTGCTGTGTCTTGTTAGATTAACAGTTGTGTCCACATTCTTCCTTAAATGTCAGACTGAGCAGAGGCTGAGATGATCCGAGCAGGTTTTCTAACTTTCTCCTGCTTTAAACATCTCAACATTCTCCCTGCCGCCTTCCTGGCTCAACATGCTGCTGTTTGATCATTCATGTTCCCTAACAAACCTGAGGAACCTCCATAGAACAGCTTGATTTATACTGAGATTAAGTTACACACATTTGGAAACTGTTCACTAATTAGCTGATATTTTTAAATCAGTTTGTTGGAGCAGATTTTCTTTAGGGCTTTCAGAGTATAAAAACAAAACAATGTTAGATGTTTATTTGTAAAAGAAAGCAACAAATAAACCTCTCTTCTGAACTGACGCATACACCTCTAATATCAAACCAGTGGTGTGAAATGTAGCAAAGCAGACGAGGCAGATTATATTTTCATGTCTGCAGAACCAGTTCCTTAAATAAGTCTAGTTTCAGAGGTTTTAAATTAAAGATTTATTCTTGATATCACACAAACAACATTGTATGATTAAAACTTCACTGAAACTGAAGATACTCAAACATACATGCACTAAAACTGGTGTGTTTTAAATCCTTAATCTAATATAGACCACAGAGATGAACACACAGCACAACATGTCATGTTCAATGATCTGGTTCATCTTCATTTATAAACATGTAACTAATTCACTCAAACTCATGTGCCTCCATGTGTGTATGTGCCGTGCGGCTGGCTGTCTGTGGCTGCAGTTTTTAAGTGTGTGAGGGGAGGTTCTGAGGAGGTTCTGCTGGCAGATTGTTTTGGCCTTCCACAGGAACTTTGACCTCTGTGATGTGAAGAAGAATGAGAATCTGTTAATAAGATCCAGAATCCACAGAACAAACTCAATCAGCTGATCGGGTGTCAATTATGAGGTTCACCTTCGGGTTTCTGTGTTTGTGGGTGAAACTGAAGCTCTCCGTTTGGACCAGCAGGGGCCTGGCCATTTCCAGCTGCCTGCTGTTCTTTTTGCCTTTGAGACATTTCTAGAACTGCCTGGAAATAAAAATAAAATTAGGCTTAAATTAACCCCCATTGGAGACTCCCACACCAGTTCTTCCTTTTGTAGACTTTCACCTGTTGATACTCTCGTTTCTGCGCCTCCAGGGCTTTGCCTCTTTCCCTCAGCAGTTCCTGCTCCTGACGAAGAGTCTCTGCTTTCCTCTTCAGCTCCTCCTCTCTGTCTCTGAGCTCCGCTTCAAATCGCTGGAGCTCTTCCTCCGTGTACAACGGCTTAGCATCCAGCGTCTAAGAGAAACCGAAGACATTTACAACACATAAAAAAAAATATATATATATATATATATATATATATATCCACAAAACAGATGTTTTCATGGGAGCAGCATTCCTTCCAACCTCTTACCTCCCATTCTTTAGGGTTATTAAACTCCTTCTTCTCTGTGGATCTGAGGAACTCCTCCAGGCTGACGAGCCGATCTTTGTTTATGTCCACCTTTAAACACAGGCAGAGCGTCTGCATCAGTCAAAGCGAAACGAGACGAAATGAGGCAAAGCAGATGAACGAGACGAACATTTTTCATGACATGCTCCCTCATCCTCAGCCTTTCTTCCTCCATCTCCATCATGTCATCCTCTTCGTTCTTTGGGTCGTAGACCTTCTCCAGCTAGATGTTAAAACACGCGAGCAGGGTTATTTTTTTAATACAAATAATTGGATTCACACAAAAAAAGCTAAATAATTACAAACCTCTTTGGTGAAGAGAGCCTCTAATTCCTGCTCGTCTAAAACTCCATCTTCATTAGTATCTAAGTGAAGAAGACACAGAAAGAATTACTCAGACTGGATTTATAAGGGTTATGTAAAGAAGAAGAGCAGTTAAAAGGTTGAACTACCATGAAGTTTGAAGAACGTTTTAGGGTTGAACTCCTGAGGGTCTAATCCGTCCGTCTCTTCCCAAACCTCCCTCAGCTGAGCAACACTTCCCTGATCATCAGATAAATCCTAATTAATCCAGGAAACGTTTTGTAAATTAAGGTTTTCAACACAGAGGTCTCTGTCGCATACCGGAGCGTTGACTTTAGGATGCTTGCGATGTTTCTCCTTCAGCTCCTGTATCCTTTTTTCCTCCTTCTCCCTCTTCTCCTGATCCAGGCCCTTCAGGTACTCCCTCCTCTCGTGCTCCTTCAGCATCTCGTAGCGTTTGAACTCCTCGTGCCTCTCTACATCGTAGTTCTCCAAGTCCTTGGTGGCCTGGATAAGGAAACGAGAAGCCAAATATGGATCAGATGTGCAGATCATGGAACGAAGAAGGCAGGAGGCCGCTGCTGCAGCTTCTTAC
This sequence comes from Cyprinodon diabolis, assembly GCA_030533445.1. Taxonomy (NCBI): domain Eukaryota; kingdom Metazoa; phylum Chordata; class Actinopteri; order Cyprinodontiformes; family Cyprinodontidae; genus Cyprinodon; species Cyprinodon diabolis. The sequence goes on from CM060077.1 coordinate 6,575,311, forward strand.
GGTTGAGATGAGCAGCTCCAGGTCTTTGGCCTCGAAGGTGTTTTGGTTATGTGGATCCAGGTGTTCGAACTGCTTCAGCAAAGAGGCGTGGTCCATCTGACCTGCATGACATAAACGCGTCACCAAATGCACCTAAATGGTGTTCTGTAATACAAACTCTCTATTTTTTTTTTTTTTTTTATTCTTTATTTTGAACATGCAAGAGAAAAACAAAAAAACAATAAAACAATGTTTAAAAACATTGGAGAGAAAAACAACAAAAAGGTACCCTTCTTTCCTAAATTAATATACCTCCATTACATGTGTGAAAAGGAGTAGGAAGAAGTAAAACTTATGTGCTCCTACCTCTTTAATTCTTGTATTTCTTCAATTTACAATATTTATAATTATGTTGCTATATATATCCATATAAATACATACCTACCTACACATATACACTATATTGCCAAAAGTATTTGCTCACCCATCCAAATTATTGGAATCAGGTGTTCCAATCACTTCCATGGCCACAGGTGTATAAATTCAAGCACCTAGGCATGCAGACTGTTTTTACAAACATTTGTGAAAGAATGGGTCGCTCTCAGGAGCTCAGTGAATTCCAGCGTGGAACTGTGATAGGATGCCACCTGTGCAACAAATCCAGTCGTGAAATTTCCTCGCTCCTAAATATTCCACAGTCAACTGTCAGCTGTATTATAAGAAAATGGAAGTGTTTGGGAACGACAGCAACTCAGCCACGAAGTGGTAGGCCACGTAAACTGACGGAGCGGGGTCAGCGGATGCTGAAGCGCATAGTGCGAAGAGGTCGCCAACTTTCTGCAGAGTCAATCACTACAGACCTCCAAACTTCATGTGGCCTTCAGATTAGCTCAAGAACAGTGCGCAGAGAGCTTCATGGAATGGGTTTCCATGGTCGAGCAGCTGCATCCAAGCCATACATAACCAAGTGCAATGCAAAGCGTCGGATGCGGTGGTGTAAAGCACGCCGCCACTGGACTCTAGAGCAGTGGAGACGCGTTCTCTGGAGTGACGAATCGCGCTTCTCCATCTGGCAATCTGATGGACGGGTCTGGGTTTGGCGGTTGCCAGGAGAACGGTACTTGTCTGACTGCATTGTGCCAAGTGTAAAGTTTGGTGGAGGGGGGATTATGGTGTGGGGTTGTTTTTCAGGAGCTGGGCTTGGCCCCTTAGTTCCAGTGAAAGGAACTCTGAATGCTTCAGCATACCAAGACATTTTGGACAATTCCATGCTCCCAACTTTGTGGGAACAGTTTGGAGCTGGCCCCTTCCTCTTCCAACATGACTGTGCACCAGTGCACAAAGCAAGGTCCATAAAGACATGGATGACAGAGTCTGGTGTGGATGAACTTGACTGGCCTGCACAGAGTCCTGACCTCAACCCGATAGAACACCTTTGGGATGAATTAGAGCGGAGACTGAGAGCCAGGCCTTCTCGTCCAACATCAGTGTGCGACCTCACAAATGCGCTTCTGGAAGAATGGTCAAAAATTCCCATAAACACACTCCTAAACCTTGTGGACAGCCTTCCCAGAAGAGTTGAAGCTGTTCTAGCTGCAAAGGGTGGACCGACGTCATATTGAACCCTATGGATTAGGAACGGGATGTCACTTAAGCTCATATGTGAGTCAAGGCAGGTGAGCAAATACTTTTGGCAATATAGTGTACGTACATACATAAATATGTATACACATATACCTTCATACATATATACAAATAAACAAAACAAAAAACACATACAAAACTTTCTACAATGCTTCTCTATACCTTTTGAAAATAATTTCTTTGTAAATTTTTTTGAAAAGGAATATGTTTGGGCATTGCTTTAGGTTCTCATTTAGTTTGTTCCACAATTTAACCGCAAATTGATAAACATAATCTTTTTCTTGTTGTTCTACATCTATTAGTCTTAAAATTTCCCCTTCCCCTTAAATCGTACCCTCCCTCCCTTTCAGAGAACATCTTTTGTATATTCCCAGGCAATAGGCTATGTCTTACTTTGAACATGAATACTGCAATTTGGTATTCTATTAAGTCGTGGTATTTTAGCAATTTAGATTTTAGAAATATAGCGTTTGTATGATCCCGAAGTCCAGCGTTGTGAATGATTCTTATTGCTCTTTTTTGCATTATGACTAGTGGCTGTAGTGAGTGGTGATAAATGTTTCCCCAAACCTCTACACAGTAATTCAAATAAGGTAACAGTAGTGAGCAGTATAGGATTTGAAGTGCTTTGGAATCCAGAATGTACTTAGCTCTTGCTAGGACTGAAATACTTCTGGACAGTTTGGTTTTGATGTGTTTTATACATACTAATAAATGTTACATTTTGCCAACAGAAATTTACAATTTTCCTTTTGCTCTGTTTACAGCAGAGCCCAACAATGGGCCATCAGATGTGTTGCCTGCTCCTCTGTGATGCTGATCATTCATTAAATTGCATCCCAAAGGTGCCCTGTTTATTTGGGATCTGGTGATGTAAGTGGCTCATCCAGACGGGAGTCCAGATTCATTATTGACTGAATGTGTTAATTAGCCAAATCAGGTAAAAAGGTGGGATTAATCTATTTTTTTTTTAGGGCTGTAAATCTATCTAGCACATTCAAACACCTGCTTCTACACTAATTTAGATCAGATGCTTTGTAGCACAACAAAACCCACTGATGGAAAAGTTCTAACCTCTTTAGTATTCTGTAATCATAATTTGGTAATCATAATCATGGAGGCTCTCTTCACCAAAGAGGTTCGGAATTATTCAGCTTTTTTTGTGAGTCCCTGCTCACCTGTTTTAACATCTAGCTGGAGAAGGTCTATGACCCAAAAAACGAAGAGGATGACATGATGGAGATGGAGGAAGAAAGGCTGAGGATGAGGGAGCATGTCATGAAAAATGTTCCTAATCTTTAATCATAATCATGGGCCGGGTCTACTCCAAAGATTAGACCCTTAACCCCCAGACTTCTCCCCGGGCGCTGCACAATGGCAGCCCACTGCTCCCAAAGGGGATGTGTTAAAGGCAGAGAGTTCATTTCGTTGCTCTGTACTTGTGTCAGCGTAATGACAATAAAAGCAAAATGCTCAAATTAAGATTAATCATCCTTTGTTTCACTTGAACAAAAAAAAAAACAAGATGCAGCTACAGCAAAGGCAGGCCTTGTGACCTTCAAAGCAGGAATGTAAGAAAAGTCAGGCCTTCTCAGAATCCCTGATTTACTGTTAGCGTTATCTGTGCGACATTCCAAAGGAGGCGTCGTTTCACACACAGAGGAGGGGTTTCTCTGCCAAAGTGTAGAACAGATTGGCTCCATCTTGGGAGAGTCGTTCTTCTGCACTCTGTTAACAAGTAGAACGCCTGTGATATTTCACTCTGGTTTCTCTTTAAAGTCACATGAATCTTACAATTTTACCGACACTAAATCAATCCTAGAATCCTTCGAGCGAAGCAAGAAAGAACATCAGCACCCTCAGCTCGTGCAAAATGAAACAGACATGGGTGTGATGGACGCCATGCTGTGTAACTAAAACAGCAGCTCAGACAAACATGACGTTGTTCAGAACAAAATGAAATCAGTAAAGATTTATATGGAACTAGGTGTGTTTTCTATCATTTCTAATAAAATCAGATGTATAGATGTAATTCTGTGTGGTTTTGTTCAATGTCTGCAAAGAAAAGCCACAACGGAATAAAACTAAGGGAATCATAACACAAACATGAAATTCTGCATTTAATAGAAGAACAAAAAAAACATCCTGAACTTAAAATTAAAGAGATGAATAGAATAAATCTGATGTAAGAAGTGCAAGCTCCTAACAGCCGTTCAACAATGAATCAGAGCCTTTGGGGAAGTAAGGCGGACATATTAGCCGTATAAATATACATATTACCATTTAAAACCATGAAATAGGGATAAAACATGCTCTAAATAATCACTGTAAAATTAACTACATTATTTTTCAAAGGGATCTACAGCAGAACAGATTTGTTATCATAGATGAGCACGAATGGTTGTTTGCATTAAATAGTTGCTGTGCCTCCTGCTGTTAAACAAGCTCATTTTCATTAATTCATATCTTTGATTGAGAGCCACTGAGAGAACAGATGCTCTGACGGGAGAGGCCTTTGCTGAAGTGGAATCGCTCCAAAGTATTCTGAAAGTCAGCCGACATGCAGATGGAGAACCTGAACCTTTAAATGATAAGGTTTTAAATCTGACCTAAAAGGTTTACTTGGAACTAGAGATCAATATAGGTTGTTTTCAAGGCCCATTAAAATTATTTTATATTTCATTAACAGTTAAAAAGTGTAAAACTGGCTGTATTTTATTTTATTTTATTTATTTTATTTAACCTTTATTTAACCAGGAAAGTCCCATTGAGTCAAAGTAACTCTTCTTCCAGGGAGTCCTGGCCAAGAAGGCGGCTTAAAAAGTTACATTAACATAAAACCACAGGAGACAAGACAACCACATCTACATATCATCTAGGGAAAATTAAACACAACACAACAAGATTGGGCATACACATACAACCAAAAAGCAAACAGCAAACAAGGCATCCAATCAAAAACAGTTGCATCTGTCAGTTAATGATGATTTTAACAGGTCTTTAAAAGAATTTATGGATGGAAGTACTTCAAGATTTAAAGTGGCTTGAAGTTCATTCCATGCTTTAGGTGCAAATGATGAAAATGCTGTTTTTCCTAGTTCAGTTCTTGTAAATGGAGTATGTAAAAGTATTTTTTTTGATGACCTAGTCCTGTAAGTACTATCTTGAATGGAAAGTAAATTAAAAATGTATAAAGGTAGTTTACCCATAAGGGCTTTAGCAATAAAAGTCAGTACATGAATTTTTCTCCTCATGTAAAGAGAAGACCACTGTACAGTTTCATAGAGAGTGCAGTGGTGAGTCCTAGCTGATGCACCTGTGATAAAACGTAAGGCAGAGTGGTACAGTACATCCAGTTTTTTAAGTAAGAATAAACTGGAGTGAATATACAGTGTATCCCCATAGTCAAGCACTGACAGGAATGTGCTCTGAACTGGCCTTTTCCTCGCAAGATAGGGAAAGCACTTCCTCATTCTAAAGAAAAAACCCAACTTTGGTCTAAGTTTCTTACAGAGGCTCTCAATATGGACACCAAAAGACATCTTATCATCCAACCAGATGCCTAAATACTTGTAAGATGATACTCCTTCTATTTTAGTGCCATCTTGTGTTGAAACACTAATGTTAGGTGAGGATCGTGAATGTGTGAATGTCATTGTTTTAGTTTTTTTAGCATTCAGTACCAACTTTAATTCAATAAGAAATGTTTGTACATGATTAAAAGCAGACTGCAATTGTGCAAATGCAGCATTCACTGATGAAGCTGTGGTGTACAAAATAGTGTCATCTGCATAAAGATGCACTTTTGCTGTCTTCAGGTCCTTACCCAAGTCATTTATATAAAGAGAAAATAAAATTGGACCCAAAACTGACCCTTGTGGGACCCCCATTGTAACTTCTAATGATGTTGAGGTATAGTTATCAATTACAATACACTGCGTTCTATCATTAAGGTAATTTGAAAACCACCGTAGTACAGCATCACTAAAGCCTATTCTTTGTAATCGCTTCAAAAGAAGATCATGGTCCACTGTATCAAACGCTTTAGAAAGATCAATGAATATTGCAGCACAAGACTTCTTATTATCTAAAGCATTCAAAATGTCATTTGTGACTGTGGTAACAGCTGTGACTGTACTATGACCTTGTCGAAAGCCAGACTGCAATGGGTTTCAAATTGAGTTCTCAGTTAAAAAAAGTTTGAGTTGCTCGTTTATAAGAGATTCAAACAGTTTGGCCAGCACAGACAATCTAGAGATTGGGCGATAATTGTCCAATAAGGAAGGGTCTCCACTTTTCAAAAGTGGGAGGACAAAAGCAGACTTCCAAGATGTAGGTATGGTACCACTACATAAACTAAGATTAAAAATTGAGGCAATAGGCTCAGCAATCAAGTTAGCAGCAGTCCTAAGAAAATACGGTTCAATCTGGTCAGGCCCAGCAGACTTTTTACAGTCTAGTCCTTGCAAAGCCTTCTGAACTTCATAAGCAGAAATACAGCTGAAATTAAAACTATTTGGACTCATATTTGAATCTGGAACAGTAATTGTAGGCCTACCTCTGCTAACATTTGCTGGAAGAGTTGACTGAGTAGATATACCAGCATTGATGAAGTGCATGTTAAAAGTGTCTACCATATGTTGTTTATCCCTAATTTCTCCCTGACTAGTTACAATATATTCAGGGATAGTGGGAGGTGGCACATCGCCTGATGATGATTTTATTGCTTTCCAAAATTTCTTAGGGTCATTGAGATTTTCTTTTATTAAATTAAGGTAATACTCATTTTTTGTACTTTTTATTAGTCTTGTGCATTTATTTCTTAATACCCTGTAGTTCAACCAGCTTGCATCACTATTATATTTTTTTGCTTTTACCCAGGCCTCATTACGTTCTCTTATTGCAGTAGCAATACAATCATTAAACCAGGGGTTATCCCTGCCCCTCACTCTAAATCTTCTAAAAGGGGCGTGTTTATCAATGATGGCTAAGAAAGTTTTCTTAAAATAATCCCAGGCCATTTCAACATCATCCATAAAACAAACTGCATTTAAGTCACTGTGGAAAATATCATGAAGAAATGCCTGCTCATTAAAACGCTTAAGATGTCGTTTAAAAACAAACCGTGACTTGGTCTTAACCATTTTACAGTCCCTGACGCACGCAACCATGCAGTGATCACTGACGTCATTACAAAAAACACCAGCCGCAGAAAATTTGTGTGGAGCATTGGTCAGGATAACGTCAAGCAGCGTAGATTTATCCATACATTTAATATTAAGGCGTGTAGGTGACTTGATCAGCTGAGTCAACTGCAGTGCATCACACAAGTCTCTTAATGCAGAGGACGACGAGAGATAGTCCCAGTTTAAATCCCCCAAGACGATGTACTCGCTTGACAGCTTTCCCAGGAAGTCAGACAGCAGCGCAGATGCTCCAGCCACTGCCGATGGTGGCCTGTAGCAACCTACTACTGTCAAGGAAGCGCCATTGGGGAGATTGAGTTTAATGGCACAGAGTTCGAAAAAATTTGGTTTACTAATTGCCTCGACGACGCAGCAGTCCAAGGAGGCCTTTACATATATGGCCACCCCTCCTCCTTTTTTCCCACGGTCCGTCCTATAGATATTGTACCCTTCGATGTAAACCACATTGTTCGCAATCGCAGGCTTGAGCCAGGTCTCAGATAATACGAGTATATCACTGTCCGTCGTTTTAGCCCATATGCGAATAGCGTCGATTTTATTTATAAGGCTGCGCACATTGACATGGATGAAACGCAAGCCACTGCTGTTTTTCAAAACATCGGGACTCGACAGTTCAGTCACTAGTGGTCCTGGGTTTGGATGTATGTTACCTGACAAACACAGAAGAATGGTAATCGAAAGCGCTGATCTTGTTGCGCTGCTGGAGGCTCCCCTGCCGCGCCTGCTACAGATGAAACGAGATTGTCCAATTTCGGGCCAGCTGACAGGTTCGGTCGGGCAAAGGGGCTCAGCAACACATCCAGTTAGGGGTGCAAATCCGCTCGTGTCAGTACACAACCCAGTTCCAGTATTCGATAGTACAATCCGCCAAGAGGAATTATAAAATCCATCATCATTTGCAGCTCCCACGACGCCCATGAACGGTGAGTACAGCGCAAACACAAATGATAGATAAACTGGGAGACTGAAGGTGCAGCCAGACCTACGTGACTGAGTAGGCCTAGGCCTGGGCTTGCATAGTTGTTTATGGCTACTCATCGCCATAGTGTTACGATTTTTGTGATGCCACTTAAAGAAGTGCTCTGAGAAAAACGTGATCCAAAAAATCTAAGAAATATAGCCCAATTAATCCATTAAAAACACAGACACAGGTAACGCAGACAGACGTGAAAACACCTATGCCGCCATCTTGGATGGGACTTTACCCACTGTATGGTTGGAAACGCAGTTAAAAACCACTTGATGTGCGCTTATGATATAGTGGTTTTTATTCCAAGCTCAGCTGGTCTTCAGAAGCAGCTTAATGTGTGTAAGGTACGCAGTCAACTTTATGATGTTAAATTCAACTCATCAAAAAGTGTAATTTTGATATGTTTCACTAAAAAAGACAAATACAGGCCTTTCCCTAATTTTAAGCTCTCTGGGATTTTATCAGCATCTCAAATGAGGTAAAATATCTCGGTCTTGTGCTAACAGCCCGTCTATCAGGTGATAAGGACACTTACCATCAGGTCCGAATGCTATGTACGCTAGCTAATGTTCTACTTTAGAAATTTAAAATTTTCTCTGATTAAGTTAAACTGGACTTGTTTAGATCATATTGCACTTTACGGCATTTACTACACTTTACTTATGGTGCAATTATAAGATAAGATTGAAGGGGGCTTATAATAATGCAGTAAGACGTTTGCTAAAGCAGACCAGCTGGAGCCGTGTCAGCGAACTGTTTGTGTTTGGGAATGTCATCTCTTTACTGACTGTTTTACGTATATATTTATTTGCATTCCAAATGAGTCTAATAATAGAATTATCCTACTGCTGAGTAACACTAAATATAGCGCAGCAACATACACGTCTGTATATTGGAAACATTGGAATAACTGCCCCCTATAAGATTAGGAGTGTTTTAATGAATTCTCTCTATTTTTAATTGTAACTTTATTCTTTTGATATTTTTATCTGATCTGATCCCCTCCCTACCTCCCTCCCTCCCTCCCCTGTATGTGACTTTTTCAGCCATGTTTGAAGCAATATTGATTTTTCTTCTTCCATTTAAATGTAAACAAAAAAGAGACATTTATCTAAAAAAAAAAAAAAAAAAGTACAGAGCCTGTGAATGCCTGCAGGCTTCGGCAGAAACCAGGAAAAAACACCAATATCTGCACACGGTATTGGCTGACAGACATGTCAGTCTGCCTCTACTAGTGACCCCACAGATTCTCTTAATTAGAGTTTGGTATCAAATTTAGTACTTGTATTGGTATTGACCAAATGCCCCCAGTACCATCAAGTACATATAAATGTGTAAAATACACAGTACCATGTTTTGGTCCATAACTGCATCATTGCGACAGAGCAGGAGTGGAAGAATAGTTGATTCTCCATGGTGGACATGATTGCTGGAGCAGGAACGTCATGATGTCAAAAGTAAATCATGGAAACTCACTCTGGGTGTTGGTGCTGTCCAGTTTGGCCCTCAGCAGCATCCTGAGGCGAGAAACTTCCTGCCTCTTCAGCTCATCCAGTCGGGTCCTGACATGATGTCCGACCAAGTCCAGCTCCTTACTGAGACGCCCGTTCTGGCGGAAAGCAGCAAACAACCAGCTGAATATGGCTTTAACAGTTTGAGGACCCAAGTTAGTCATAACTCTCATTTCTAAATGAATGGGGCCTAAAGAAAGTTTACCAGATCTTTACAAGCTAAACTAGAAGCCTTATAAACAACAAGCTCAATAGTTACAACACTTAAAAAGAAAAACAATGAATTAGCATCCATTTGGTTTAGAAAATTTTTATTTAAAAAAAAACCCAGACCAATGGAACAATGTCTGAAAAGAGGGACCAAATTACAAGCGTCTGGCAAAATGCAAAGAATGATATTAGTTTAACGGCACAAAGGCTGAGTAATTATTAAGCACGGTGGTGGAAGGCTCATGGTTTGGGATCAGGGGCAGCTTTTAAGCTTTTCTTTATTCTTGTGTCAAATGTGAGACCATCTTACAGAGAGCTGAAGCTAAGCCCAAAGCAGGTCGGTAATGTGGAGCTACTGACCTTGATGTCCTCTGTGTTTGCCGTCTGCAGTTTCTCTCTGAAGTGAGGGTCGGTCTCTAAAACATCTATCACCTCTCTCAGGTACCGGTCGTAGTACAGACCCGTGTCCTGCAAACAGCACACATTAAAGCTCAGGTTCAAATAAAGAAAAGCCAAATTAAAAGATCCCATCAGGACATAAGATCGCTCACCATGTTCTCCTCCTGCGCTTCCTGTTTGGGCTCGCCTCCATTACGATCGATGGGAACTGACCACACCACTGTAGGGATGAACAGAAGCAGCAGCCAACCAGTTATCGAGGTCATCCTCCTGTAACAGAAGGAAACAATCATTTTGTTTTGTTTTTTAACACAGCAATGAATGCAACAGAGTGTGAAGCACATTTTCATTTTCAGCTCAAGATCTTCAAGACATCCAGGGAAACTTTCCACATTAGTTTTATTGCAAAACAATGAGCTAAAAAAAATGTTGTTATTGTAAATCATAGAGGTGAGTATTGGCATGAGTGTTGCGATTCGATACATGTCGCGATACTTGGGTCACGATACGATATTATCAAGATATTGCAGTATCACTATATATTGTCATATTTTCCCCAGCTATCAAAATCAAATAATGAGATAACACAGCAAGTGCTGTATATTTTCATCAGAAAATATTGATTAGGTATTATTATCCATGTTGTTTGGGGTTTTCTTCCACTGTGACTGCCTCAAATACAGATTTGGTGCTGCACGCACAGTTAAAGGGCTCCACAGCGCTTTCTGCCAGAGTGGTGGTGCAGAGGTTGCCCATTTTCCCATCAATGTTTTATGTAACCATTTTTTTAAAATCGATACTAAAAAGTGAAAGATCGATATTATATTGGGCAGCCGAATATCACGATATATCGCCAAAACGATTACTTCCCACACCCCTAGTAAATCAGCAGATAGTACAACTTATACCTCCCTTTAAACTTTTAATCAGACTCTAGATTAAGTCGTCATCCCAGCAGATAAGTGTGCAAAGTGAGTCCGATCTTCTAGTTATCAGGCTTCTCTCTTGTCTTGAAGCAGCTCCCAGTTCTTTTGGAAGATTAAATAAGGGCAGCAACTAACGATCATTTTGCAAATTGATTAATCTGTTGAATTTATTTAAATTAATATATTAATGATCGGATAGCAAATGATTCCTTAAAGAATACTTTTTACGAAATTAAACCAGATGAAACTCAAACTTTTTCACTTGAGGAGTTCTGGATAGAGCATATTGACAGACAATTTGTTCTTTTGATATAACTACTGCTCTAAGTGGGTCACTCTGTCAGCTAAAGGCATGTTTTAAAGTCCATTAATCAATTACTAAATTTGTTGACGATAATTTCAATAATCAGTTTAACCACAATTAATCTGATTATTTCAGCCCTAGATTATATTAAAGTGAACATTTGACACAGTCATCATATTTCATATGACTCAATAGACATGAAATGATACGCTTTTATTTAGTGGCATGCAAACTCATTAGCAATATGTATGGGTATTCATTGATATTCTGTCCTTGCTGCTATAATGAAACTGAAATCAGTCTAATAAACTGAGCATGGCATCATATGGAATCAGCTCTTTATCAAACACCTGGATGTTTGGTACAATTCATCAAAATTTCCACAAAAGTAACTCCATATCATGATGCTGTCACCACCATGTTTTAATGTGGATACAGTGTTCCTTGGGTGATGTGGTGATTTTATGTCAAACAAAGGTTTAAGTTTGTTTTTTTTCATCAGAACATATTTTAGCAATCACAATGTTTTGGAAGAAACTAAAGGGTTTGTGACTGACCTTCTTAGTCTCAATATATTTAGATCAGAAAGGATTTTTTTGTGTGCAGTAAGATCATTTGTTTTATACAACTGTTTAAGTATGTAGGCAAGTACATAAATGAACATGAACTAATTCTACCACTGAGTCACTGTGATTCTACAATGGAGCTTCAGCTGCCATATTTGTGTGATTTCTGTTTTTTAACTTACTTTCAGACATCTAATTATTAGTTAGACCTACTTTCCCCAGGAGCTGAGCTGATTTATTCTTTTTATTACATCTCTCTTCTGTTTGTTTTCTTCTAAATGAATTGGGCAGCATATATTTCACATTAAAATGGACAAAATTACTCATGAACATCTCCCATTTTAAGAAAATAACCTGTAACTTCACTGTTTCGCATTGTAGTGCTACTCAATTCAAAGTACAAATGCACTAACTCCCCCTGATCATACTACAACTAGTACATTCGGGAAAGATGTAAAAGGCAGCATGAGTAACACAATTTGTGTAAACAACAAATGTTGCTTTCAGGGTTTGGCTAAGCAGCTAAAGCAGAAAACACGGATGTTCCAGTGAGGCAGGAAATAAAACAAACACGGAGGGTTTACACAAACAGAAACTGGTCTAATTGTGAATTTAAAGAGTAGTAAATACATCATCCGTGCTTTCTCTAACTCATTTAAAACTGATATTTCTCACAGTTTTATGGCTGGAACGACCAGTGCTAGTAGCAGAAAGATGTAGAAACGTCTAGCATTGTCAACCTGCGTAACCTTATTTAGCAACCATTTTATGGAAAATATACCTGTAATTTTAATATAGAATAGAGCTACAATTAAAGATAATAGCGGGCATCGTTAATAAATACACTAAAACCCTAATATCTTACCGCAGGTGGAGTTTTAAAATCCACGAATCTGTTTTTGCCCCGGAAATGAACCACGTCACGCGAATGCAGCACGGTTTCAACGTACCATCTTCACGTAAACTCGGAAACAACAGCTTAAGCACTTATTTACAAAGGTACACGTCCGTGATATTTGAAGAGCGTCACGTTATTGATGGAAAATGTATTTAAAACAGGGATTAAATTATATTGCTGATTAAAGACTCATGATATGTTATCCAAAGCCGGGTTGCCTAATTTAACTGACATTGAATTTCAGAATAACGGATACACCATTATAACGCAAAGGCATCACCACTTTTCCCCAAATAGGAAGTATGGAAAGCTGACTGTGTATTTAAATTTGAATAAAAATCAAAACAGTTATTATACTAAGCGAGATGCATCAAAAGTGTATCTTTAAAAAGTTATTGCATAGATAAGTAAAACTAACCCCTTTAAAACAGAAAGAGCATGCATAAGCAATACTGCTTATATCAGCTCATTATTCTGATGGACTGAGGCAGAAACCTTGCAGCAGTCTGGTTGTTCTGTTTTGATATTGTTGCAAAGTAGTTTTTTTGACAATATTTCTAAAGCTTTATGCTATGAGGAGCTCTACTCCTGTCGAAGCTTTAAAACAAATCTTGGATAGAGGATAGAGACAACACCATTATCCTTGGAGCTTTTCTTCCATGTCAGAATTTTTCTGTATTATTCTTTTGCTATTGCAACATCACTATATTCCTGGATTCATTATGTCAAAAGTAATTGTCCTCCATTAACTTACTGTTTTAAAAATATATTTATTAACATTTTAATTCAATTAAAAGGCATTAAATTAAGTCAAAATTTTAATAAATTAACACCAAAGAAGAGTGAACAATTGCACATGATGATAAATAAAGAATAAATATGGAACATTGAAACAAAAGCAAAGCTTACAAACAGTTAACAGACAGATAATTATGTATGGCACATGGTGCATGCATTGTTCACAAATAAATTAGGCACAAAATAAATTAAGAAGTTATATTAAAACATGTTAAGGTCATAATGAATTTATATCAGTTTGACTGATGTGTTTAAAAAGGTTTGTGTGATAAAATGCTTAGAAATCAATCTCTCTCATGTCTGTTGGAGTCCCTGGCCTTTCGTTCTCCACCTCCTCATCCTTCTCAGTGGGGCTCTGCTGCAGCCCGCTCCTCAGCCGCTGCCTGAGGGCAAATTCTATCATGTCGCTGTAGCACTGCAGTACAGCCTGGAAGGTAAGAGAAACAAAAAGCATTAGTTCTGCAATCCATGAACATCAGCGCCTTCATACAGTAAAAGGGGGCCTTTACCAAATCTGTCTGGCACAGCTCAGCCAACATCTCACTCATGACGGCCAGTTGAGCAGGCCCCTTGCTGCCTAGACCTCGCAGTGCACAGTTCAATGATGCTGCAGCAACAAGTGAGGGAGGAGCTCCAAGAAAACGGGAGTCACAGACACACAGGGCAGCCAGTGTATCACTGTGCCGCCTCAGAGTGACCAACAGCTCCTGCTCAGATTCTCCTCGTTCCTCCATGGAGGCGAGAAAATGTGGGAGGAAGTCCTGAGGAGTCACTGCGGCGGTGTCCCACCGGAGGGTGGCCAAGATGATACGCTCCATTTCCTGAGGAAGAGAACAGAATAAGTCAATCATTCAATGCTGCCAAGAATAAAACAAAGTGATTCACACAACTTCAAATCAAATAGAGGAAATCAGATTTACTGCTAGATTGAGATTGTTAGATATGAATTCAAAGTGAATAAACCTCCCAGGGGCAAATCCAGGGATGCGGTAAGGGGGCCTGCATGTTGAAACAATTTATTATCATTAATATCTATAAAAAGAAATTCTCTTTCATACAGAACTGAACCAGATCACAGGTTTTTTGTAAAAATTTTAGTTTTTGAAGCAAATAATTGACTTGCAGGGAACTAATAATCCACTCATAAAAGCATTTAATCCATATTTAAAGATGTATCTAATTTTATTACATAAAAAATTCCCATTTACTTTATTCTTTAGATAATTTCGACAAAAACCTATTAAATAAACCTTGCATGTTTCATAATAATCTGTATAATATACTTTAAAGGTTTAGTTATTTAGTATAAATAAGGAAATAAGCATACTTACTCAAAAGTAATACTGAGTGTATTTATTTAAAACACATCAAGTTTATTATTTGAATTAAATTGCTTGTATAAAGATAACCTGATTATTATAGAAGTCATAAAATAAACGTTTTGCTTTTGAAATAAATACATTCATCAGTATTCATTTTGAATAAGTACACTTTAATTATTCTAAACACATAAACCTGATACTTATGTGTTTATATAAAAAGGATAGATTAAAACACTGAATATGCACTGTGTAAGGCTTATTTAATAATTTTGTTTAAAAAAAATCATCTAAAAAGAGTAAATTGGAATTTGTTATGCAAAAAAAATATATAAAATTTGGTTGGAATATGTTTGTGAGTTATACTCCAGTAAACCCAAATAGATGGGGCGTGTTGGACATGCTTTTCTAAAGTGCATTCTTTAGAGGTTCTGGCTGCTGGGTTGCAGATATTTAAAGTCAAATAGAGAGGTGAAAAAATTAAAGTAATGTTCAAAGTAAAGGCCTGCTGCACTATTATGACCCCAAATGCTGTAAAGACAAAACTAAAACCAGTAAAAGACGCGGAAGAAAAGTAAAGTGAAAACTAAATTTATAGTGAATCTGGGTAAAAACCATCAAAGCATCAAAGACTTGTGCAATGTTTGGTTTTAGGAGGAGAAAAGAAGTCCGAAGTTATCTGCAGGTATTAAAAAATTGGAACATGAATATATGAGTCCACACATTCACAAAGAAGCCTCTGCAAAGTCCTGTTGGTGATAGAAACCAGAAGAAGTTAAACATTTCATCAACGGATCAAAGACAGAGTGTTTGATTTGGGTTTCAGGGCTGCTGAGAGTTAAACAGAGGACCTATAAACACCTAAATGGTATAATTCCCACCACGTATGGTTAGCCTGGTAAAAGAAAACTCCAGAGCCACCTCTGTGATTTCATAGACATGTCTGTGAAATCACAGAGAATAAACTCCACACTTGGAAAAGGTTCCTTCAAACCATAAACCTACTTGCAAGTTTGAAAGCTGGAAGCTGTAGTCGGCCGCCGCACAGAGGGCGTCTGCGGTGACCGTGTCACACTCTGTGAGTTTGGAGGCAATCAGGATGCATCCAGCAGCCAGGCAGTATGGTGATACAGGCAGGGACAGATATGCAGACAGATACCTGTCCATCAGGGAGGCAGACAGAGGGAAGACTGCTTCATCGCATCCACAGTCACAGCAAACCTGCAGAGTGGGAAATAAAGGTGCCTCAGTTGCATGAATTTAACAACTTTCTCTCAACTGTGAGAAGAAGCAGGAACATCAGAGGGTTACCCACCTCCAGGGCCCATTTGGCCAGCTCCTCCCTGCGTTCTGGATCCCTCTGGATGAGGGTGATGTAGAGCAAGGAGGGCATGTATCTCTCTTCCACATGGAGCAGCCTCTGGATCACTCGATGCCCCGACACTGAGGGGTCCCAGGCAGCCCGTAGCTGAGGGGAACCCCGAGTGTTGCTCTGGCCTTGAGGTTCGCTCTGTTCCAGTTCTTGGCTCTGATCCTCCTCCGTCTCCTCACACCAAAGAGAAACAGGAAATCCTCCGTCCATCTGCTGGGGATGCACTTCCAAGAGGTAAAGAAAGGGATTTGTTTCTGCTCTGCTGACACTTGAGGAGGATGGAAGTTTGGAGAGCTGGTTAATCCCCACAGATGTGACAGGTCTTCATCTCTCCTCACTTTTGTTCCAGAGTTTTATACCAGCAGGGAGGCTAAAAAAAAAAACAAAACTGAAAAAAGTGGGAGTGACCCATAAGGAAGAGAAAAAACACCACAGAAAGGAGGCGGGGCCCACATGAGCCACAATAATAATAGGAGGAAACAATAAGGTCTGCTCAACAGGTGGGGAGAGGGAGATAGAGATGGAGAGCAAGGGGAGGAGCAAAGACGAGCAGACAAGAGAGGGAGTGGACCGCAGGGACCGAGGAACAGCTTGTCGTCGACAGTGAAAGAGAGAAGGAAGGGAAAGAAAAGAAAAGGTCATCTTCAGACTCTGACAATGGGCATGGATGACAAAAGGTGCTGGGTGTTTATTTACAACGTGAAGAAGAGGCAGAATATGTAAAACGCTGTAGGGAATGATGGACGTCTCAGCAGGCTGCCGGACAAAGTCACTCAGCTTCAGCTGATTTTTAATTTCCTAAATCTTCTCAGAAATCTCTACCAAGCAAACAAATATAATTTACTACCACTTTCACTTTTTTGTTGCTTTTAGTTTTCCGGTGTGAAAAAGAAATGCAGTTAGAGGAGAAAATGTCAAATAATAATTTTAATTCCCACAGTTGACTTTTTTAATGGCTTTTTTTCCAATTTTACTGAGCAGCAGGCTGTTACTTTTTTTTCTTTAAGTCAATTCAAATCTCAATAAACAAAGACATCTTGAGGAGTACCTCAAGGCTGCAGCCTCGGCCCCCTTCAATTAAAATGCTTCCATATCAGTTTACATAGTATTAATGCATTTCTTCCTATACTGACATGCTAGAAAAAAACTTTATGGGACGGCTGGAGAACGTATTTCCATAGACACACTGATGGCACAGCATGCATCGTTTTCTGGACATAATCATACAGGTCTTACAGGTCATCAAAGACTTGTTTAGTCATATTCCTTCAACTAAATCTAAACAAGAGGAAGCAGTGTGTCGTTTTAATGCTTTTCAGCCGTAGATCTAGTTTACGAAACACTGTTATGAAATTGTTAGCCCCCTTAAACTATAATATTCTAGTTAAAGCATAAGTTTATTTTTAGGAATGTCCTGATCCGATACTGATATCAAAATTCTGATTTCAACCAATCGATGAATATTGGAATATATCAGCTTGCATTTAAGGTGTCAGATATCAGAATACTCATTAAAACAATCCATTAGTTTATCTAATCAATTGCTTAAAAATAAACTGGTCTGTCCTTTTCATACACATTGTTGCATTGGGTGAATATTGGTATTGGTGAATATTTAAAGCTGCGGTATCGGCATTGCATCAGAAATAAAAAAACGTCCCTTTTTTGTTTTAATTGCGATTTCAGTGAGTTTTGTATTATTGTTTCAAAAAATATGTCACAGCTTCTTTATCAACCTTTAAAATTATTATCTAAGAAGAAATTAATCATTAACTAAAGAATAAATATCTTTAATTCATGCAATCCAGTAAAATCGCACTAGCTTAAAGGGGAACACCGTTTTTTTACACTGGCCCCTTGATTTTATTACATCATGTTCTACTCAACCAATATGACTTTTGTGTCATTTGGAGCTGTTCTCAAGATATTCGGTTTAGTTATATCGAAGTAACGTCTTCCTAGGCTTCCTATGGGCAGCGAGTTGAAGGCACAAACTAAACTGTTCATAATTTATTATTTATGGTACGCCAGCATTCATAACATGTAGGCAAACACATGCAAATATTATACAAAAGTGACAGACTGCTGCACCCTAAATGCACCAGCACAAGTTATCACAGATCCTTCGTCCCAGCAGCTGGAAGACTTTATAGCCATCAATGTTTCCAAAAACCTCAATAAGTTGTTACATTCATGCTGATTTTTACACAGTTTCTATCTTAGTCACCTAAGTAATGTGCTGCTATCAGTTTTGCACATCTCAGGTGGTGCTATTTTCACATTTCCATTACTGTAAAAATGTCCAAAGCTGTATGTGTTGGGATCTGGAGATGTACCACCTTTCTCCAGCAGAGTGCGCTGTAGGTCTCCTGGGCTGGAGCCCTCCAGCACACCTGAGACGCATCTACTCATCAGGAGACCTTCCCTTCATAAACAGCTGCCAGACCTTCCTTCGACGCCGCAGTGTTGACCTTAGTTTGGTTAGCAACCTGAGCCTCTGTTACCTGAAAGAATCTAAGTTGTCTCTAAGTGAGAAAACTGGTTTTAACCTTCCTCTGTCTTTGCTCACAGGAAACCTGTCTCAAGCCTGAAGCTCTGGGTGAGTTTAACCTGCCTTCCAGCCCTGGTGAGCCAAACCTGAAGATTCCTATTTTGGATTTCCCCTGCTGCTCTCTGTGAAGAGCTGGAAACTCTGATCAAGGTCTGCCATTCAAAGTCAGAAGCTAGACGCTGCAGCTGCTTGAGTACTCTGCTGAACCAACAGTCTCTGGACCCAACGGTTCCCTCTCTCACAAGAGAAGCCTGGACTCCGTCAAGGTAGACTCAGAATTATCTTAAAGGACTCATTGATCATCTGTCTGCCCAGCTAATCAAACTATCCATCTCTGCAGACTTTAGTGAAACCCAACCCGGACCAGTTCCAGATCCAGTTCATGTCTTTTGTGTCAAACATCTTTATTAAATTCTGTTAAACTTTTACCCAGCCTCCTTTGTGTTCTGCATGTGGGTTTGATATTAAACCAATCATGACAGAACACTGCGGCCAAACACAAAACCCAGCAGATCACCTCCGGAGGAGGCTTGAGGAACAGGACGCTCAGATCCTTGGACATGCGCGTACCCTCCGTGAGTTACACACTAAAGTTGAACATCAGAACCAAATGCTACATACGTTTGCCAGCTACATGGGAAATGCTAATGCCACGCCAGCAGTACGTCCTGTTCCGGATCCACTTCCGCCTCTAAGGTCACCGGCAGTGACATCATTTCCTGAGTTCCGTCCAAGTCCGCCTGAAAGATTTTCAGGTGACCAAAGGGATTGTAAAGGATTTTGTTTCAATGTCATTTACTTTTTGAGCAGTCTCCCGGCAGTTTTCCGAATGATAGGAAAAAAATATCCTTCATTCTCTCTCAACTCACTGGACGAGCTCTTGAATGGGCGGAGGCAAGGTTCTCTTCAGAGTCCAGTTTTTCTTGTACATTTTCCGAGTTCATATCTGAGTTTTCCCAAGTATTTAACCACGACTCAGATAAAACAATTGATTCCCGAGCCCTGCTAAATTTAAAACAGGGAAATTCTACAGTGGCTGAGTTCTCCATTGACTTCCGGGTTAAAGCCGCAGCCTCAGGTTGGAATGAATGTGCACTTAAGAGTGCTTATTTTAAGGCTTTAAATGATAACATCAAAGACGAACTAGCCACAATCGACGAACCAGCTAGTTTGGAGGACTTAATCCGTTTAACCATCAGACTGGATAACAGACTCCGAACTAGAAATAACTCTAGACAAAGAAGTCTAAATTTTTCTGTGTCAGCTCCTGCATTTAACAATGCTTCTGTTTTTTCTGGACCCGCAGAACCCAGTTCCAAGCCAAAGTCTAAAAACCAGACATTTTCTGTGCCTGTCCAAGTCTCTCACTCAGGTGGAGCGGAGGTCGAACCCATGCAGATTGGACACACAAGGCTATCCCCTGAGGAAAGACAACGAAGATTTTGAGGCAATCTGTGTCTGTACTGTGGTGAGACTGGCCATTTCATTGCTTCCTGTCCGGCTAAGTCAAAAGCCAGGGCCCGTCAGAGGAATTGAGGAGTCTGACGGGCCATCTAAAAACTGAAAAAAACTCCTCATCTGATGTTGCCTGCTACTCTTTTTTTCTCCAACCAGAATCTCACCTTGTCGGCTTTCATTGACTCTGGGTGTGAAAGAAATCTCATTGATTCAGATCTGGGCCAGCAATTAAATATTGAGACTGTCCCTTTATCTAAGCCTCTCAGAGTATCTGCTATAGATGGAAAGAAGCTTCATCAAGTCACTCATCAGACACAACCTCTAGAACTTTTAATCTCTGGAAACCATCGTCAAACATTAAAGTTTTTTGTTTTTCCTTCTGCATGCTCCCCTCTGGTGCTGGGGTTCGAGTGGCTGGAACGTCATAACCCCCATATCAACTGGGCTGAACGCCACATTGAGTCTTGGTCCACTTCCTGTCACGAGTCATGCCTTCGTTCTGCGGCTCCTGCTATTCAGTCCCCTAGAGGTAGGGGGAGAGGGACTCTCCTGGCCTTACTTCTGTTCCTCCCGAGTATCATGATCTGGCACCAGTCTTCAGTAAGGTCAGTGCGACGTCTCTTCCACCTCACAGACCATATGACAGCGCCATTGACTTACTACCAGGAGCCCCCCTTTCCAGCAGTAGACTATACAACATCTCCAAACCTGAACGCGAGACCATGGAAAAATATATCAATGAGTCTCTAGCTGCTGGAATTATTCGTCCATCTTCATCTCCTCTTGGTGCTGGTTTCTTTTTTGTGGGTAAAAAAAATGGTTCCCTACGACCCTGTATAGATTACAGAGGCTTAAATCAGATAACCGTCAAAAATAAGTACCCCCTACCATTACTGGCATCAGCGTTTGAACCTGTTCAGGGTGCAACAGTGTTCACTAAACTCGATTTGAAAAACGCATATCACCTCCTTAGAATAAGAGAAGGAGACGAATGGAAGACAGCCTATAAGACCCCCTTAGGCCAATTTGAGTATTTGGTCATGCCTTTTGGTCTCACAAATGCTCCTGCTTGCTTCCAAGCTCTAGTCAACGACGTTCTCAGAGATTTTTTGAACGTATTCATTTTTGTGTACATCAATGATATTTTGATCTACTCCAAGAACCTCTCTGACCACAAGAAAACACTCTAGATGGTCATTATTCTTTTCCCGTTTCAACCTCATTATTTCTTACAGACCTGGTTCCAAGAACGTCAAGCCCGATTCTCTCTCTCGTCTGTACTCCACTGATCAACCTGAGACACCCGAGCCTGTTCTTCCTGCCTCCTGTACTGTTGGAGTCGTCTCCTGGGAGATCACTGATCTCATCAACTCTGCCCTAGCCTCTGAACCTGACCCAGGTAACGGCCCTCCAAATAAAAGTTATGTTCCATCTTCCGTCAGATCCCGACTGATCCAGTGGATGTATGCAGCTAAATTTTCCGCCCATCCTGGAGTGAGCAGAACCATTGCCCTCATTACAAGACATTTCTGGTGGCCATCACTACACAAAGACGTTAAGGAGTACGTTTTGGCATGTCCCATCTGCGCCAGAAACAAGACCTCTCATCAACCACCTTCTGGCCTGCTGCATCCTCTACCTGTTCCAACCCATCCTTGGTCACATATCGCCGTAGATTTTGTCACAGGTCTCCCAATTTCCAGAGGTATGTCCACCATTTTAACCATCGTCGACCGTTTTTCCAAGGCCTGTCACTTAATTCCCCTCAGGAAACTTCCCACGGCTTTCCAGACGGCCCAGCTTCTCGTGAAGCGATGTTTTCCGACTCCATGGTATTCCACAAGAAATCCTCTCTGACCGCGGTCCTCAGTTCATCTCACAGGTCTGGAAAGCTTTCTGTTCTCCATTAAACTGTAAATCCTCCCTCACCTCTGGTTATCACCCACAGTCTAACGGCAGACGGAGAGGATGAATCAACAACTAGAATCCACTCTCCGCTGCCTAACATCCAATAACCCTACTGACTGGAGTCAGTTTCTGACCTGGATCGAGTACGCCCATAACTCATTGAAATCCGCTTCTACTGGTTTATCCCCGTTCCAAGTTTCCATTGGTTATCAGCCTCCACTTTTCCCTGCAGACGAGAGAGAGATAACGGTTAGATCAGTCCATCACCACATCTGCCGTTGTCAGCGCATCTGGAAGGACACCATCACCACCCTCAACCGCTCATCTGCTTCTTCAAAACGCTTCGCAGATTCTAAGAGACGTCCTACCCCTGATTACACCATAGGCCAAGAGGTTTGGTTGTCAACACGTGACATTCCCCTCAAAGCCATATCTAAGAAGCTGTCACCCCGGTTCATCGGCCCATATAAAATTGCCCAAATAATCAACCCCTCTGCTGTCCGCCTGCACCTGCCACCGAATCTCCGCATCCATCCTACGTTCCATGTCTCCCAAGTCAAACCTGACATTACTAGCTCCCTCCCTACCTTCCTCTGTCTTTGCTCACAGGAAACCTGTCTCAAGCCTGAAGCTCTGGGTGAGCTTAACCTGCCTTCCAGCCCTAGTGAGCCAAACCTGAAGATTCCTATTTTGGATTTCCCCTGCTGCTCTCTTTGAAGAGCTGGAAACTCTGATCAAGGTCTGCCATTCAAAGTCAGAAGCTAGACGCTGCAGCTGCTTGAGTACTCTGCTGAACCAACAGTCTCTGGACCCAACGGTTCCCTCTCTCACAAGAGAAGCCTGGACCCCGTCAAGGTAGAATCAGAATTATCTAAAAGGACTCTTTAATCATCTGCCTGCCCAGCTAATCAAACTATCATCTCTGCAGACTTCAGTGAACCCAACCCGGACCTGTTCCAGATCCAGTTCATGTCTTTTGTGTCAAACATCTTTATTAAACTCTGTTAAACTTTTACCCAGTCTCCTTTGTGTTCTGCATGTGGGTTTGATATTTAACCAATCATGACAGTATGTTGATTATTCTCCAGATGCACAGTATTTGTATTTTGAAAACATTGTACAGTATTTTGTTTTTTTTTTTTAAACGTATTCTGTTATTTTTATACACTATATTAGGTCCACATTTGTGCAAACACTTTTGCTATAATCTTTTGCTGCTGTAACAGCACAATTTCCCCATTGTGGGACAATAAAAGGATATTCTATTTTATTCTATTCTAACACATTTATGTTTATAAAGAAAACCTTTCATGTTTCTTCTTATTTTTATATAACTCCTTATTCAAAAAGCATTTTAACCTTTTAATGCTGACAAGGGGGGTGAGGTTGCTTGAGGACCCAAAAGCACAGACGAGTGAAGCAGAGATGAGTTATTGTAGAATTAATGAAAAACTGAGGCAAACATCCAAAACATAAAAATACTGAGAACCAAAAAACCAGCAAACTTCAGGGAAAACTAATGTGGGGAGCCAGGGATGAGGAAGCAACTAACAACAACAAGGAACCAGCAATGAAGACGTGCACAGGGGAAGTATATATATGGGAGACAGAAAAAAACAGGGGTAATCAGATAATATGGAGCAGGCATGGATGGAAGGGATTAGAAGGGAGCTAGGGGAAATGAGACAGGCACAAGGGGGCAACAGAGAGTAACTCAAGATTGCTTAAATATAACACAAAATGGAAAATAAACCAAAGATCAACAAAACAGAATTACTTAAAGAGTGAAAGCAAAAAACTTGAAGTCCCAAAAGGGGAGAACCATAAAATTTAATTTAGAGTGCAAGATACAAAGAAATGTCATTTAGGTGAACAAGAGTGAAACAAAAAAACAATATTTTATTGTCATTTTAGTTCATCCGTCTGTCCGTCCGTCCATCAAAAGATTTTGTTTCAATTTAGGATTTTATCCCATTTTTTTGCGATGTGTTTTGTCACTGTCAAAGCAACCTGTCTCCTGTCCCCCTAAGGATGGGAGACCAGCCCCCTGTGTTTAAAGAGCATCTAAGCCCCCGCAGAGGGCCGAGCGAGGTATGTGCAACAGACAGTGGAGCAGGGCAGGGCAATGAGCCGTATTGTCTCCCTTTACAAATCTGTGTCAGACAACAGGCCTCGGCCTTCTGCCTGCTGCTGGCTGAGCACACTCTTCACACATTCATGGGACAGACACACTCTCCAACACTCACATGCACGCTCCCCAGGGACCCCTCTGAGGGCCACAATGGGGTCACCCTCACCAGCAGAGATACAGATTGTATTTGACACGGTCATTACAGGTGGCTTTTCACACATTTAGGAGCTGAATGGCAGCTCGTGTTTCAAATGGGAGTTAAATGGACGGATGAGTTGACATCATGCGGCAACTTGATTTCAGCTGAGCATCAATTATTCATGGTGTTTAACAAAGCAGTGATATGGTGGTTTAACTACGTCGGAACAAAACCGGCTACTTTCCTGTGTGTTTGGTCAAATTAAGGAGCAATTCTCAAACATAATTTCCAAATATCCAAATAAACCAACTCAAAGTGATAACAATATCCTTTAAGTTTGAAGGGTATGTCAAAAATGCGTATTCTGTTTTTTTAATTTGAAACTTCTTGAGGTTTAATTTAAACACATGAAAGCCTGATTAAACATTCAAGTCAAATTTATTTTGTTAGAATAAGGAAAATGAAAATAAACATTTGATTTGGGTCCATTCTATTGTGTTTCTGGCTGTATGTTTAGGGTTGTTGTCCTGCTGATGTTTCACAGTGTGTCAGCTCAAATTTTTTTCATCTAATTTTATTCTCTGTAGAGCAAAGAACTTTCTTAATGTTTTCTGTATGATTGGGATGTTGTTTAAGGATCCTTCTCCACAACTTTCTCTCTGATCTGTCCGCCGTATCGGTCTTCATGCTGCTATCTGCGCTCTAATGATCTCTTAGTAACATATGAAGCCATGAAATCTGTATTTATATTGTGATTAAATTACACACTAGGTGGTCTACAAAGGGGACTTATATTTCTTTCTATAATAACTTCCTTATTATTGTTAAAGAAAAACGTTAATGTGAATGAATACAAATGAATGCAGCGCTATTTCTTTTTACTATAGAAAAGCATGTTTGTTTTTTGTGTTCTCAAATATGTGCTATGCTTCATTCTTTTGTTGTTCTTTTGAGGAATTTTAGTGGTGATTTTGTTAAAAGGGAGCCGTCAGATGCCTCCACTTTGGTTTATAAGAATGTTTTCAACTGCAGAAAATTACTTACTATCAAAATAAGATAGACAGCAATCTTATGAAAACTCACAAAAACTATCACTTTAAAGAGTAATAATTTAAAGCTTAACTGTTTATTTTACAGTCAGAAACAGAGATGGGAAGTAACGAAGTACAAATACTTTGTTACTGTACTCAAGTAGATTTTTCTGATATTTTTACTTTACTTTACTACTTATTTTTATGGTGACTTTTCACTTCTACTCCTTACATTTTTACACAAATATCTGTACTTTCTACTCCTTACATTTTAAAAAATGGGCTCGTTACTTTAGTTTTGAATCATTTAAATGGAGGTACCTTTATTATTTTTCACGTCATCAATACCAAATTCAATCTAATTGGATGGGAATCTACGTTGCATTTGACGCACCACTACAAGATGAATCGACAGATTCTGCGGTATTCATTCACAGCAAATCATTGCAGCTTAGTGGCGGTGGCGTTAGCATAGTAGTATGGACGACAAGATGATTGAAAATGAGCACAACGGAGATCTAGTCCTATTGGCAGACATCCATTTAAAATGTAGGCAACGGCATAAAAAAAAGTGGTTTCTACTTTTACTTTTATACTTTAAGTAAATTTACAAGCCTGTACTTTGTTACTTTTACTTGAGTAAAGAAGTTTAATCAGTACTTCCACTTTTACCAGAGTATTTTTTTAACACAAGTATCTGTACTTTTACTCAAGTACGGAAAGTGAGTACTTTTGCCCTCTCTGGTCAGAAATAAACATTGCTATCCATGCATGATTTTTTTTGGTAACCTGACTTGGTACAGAGATCAGCACAGAGGTTTATAATGCAGAATAAACAAAGGACACCGAAATAATAAACTGACAGTAGTTCTATAAACATTAACCCTGCAGGAGGCATGCATTGACTCATGTGTTGTCAGTATAAAATATGTTGATATTTTGGTGCTTATCTGATTTTGCAAGAGTCCAAAACTTCCAAAATACTGCTGCTGCGTTCCAATCAACCTGGTTACAGACTGCCTTTTAATTATTAAATACAATCCTAGAAAGCATAACTGTCTCAGTGTCTTTCCATTCCAACCAGTTTCCTCCAGCACAAGCAAATCTGAGGTCATCTATCCTTTAAACATTAAGACAACGTTATCCAGGCTAAGGACCCCCAAATTGATGACGAGATGGAGCGGGGACCCCCTAATTATATGTATTGTATGACATTGTGTTATATCAAACCGGTCCTATAGTCCCTCTATTACAGATGGAGTAATGTAACAAAAGTAATTTCACCCTTGGATTATTAAAGTATTTCTGATTCCTGGTTGATGGGACAGGTGTTGTGAATGAAACGGTGCCCAGCTTCAAAGAGCTCCTGTGTGTCGCTGAATGTAAGCATTGATGACTGAAAGACATCTTCTGCCTCCATTTATCTGTTTCCTACAATGTGTTGAGTTCATGTTAATGTGTATTTAAAAACATGTCAATTAGTGGAAAATTTTGCAGGGGGGAATATAAAAAAAAAAATCTAATCAACCAAAACTTTCGCGACCCCCATGCAGAACGTCTGTGGACCCCCTAGGGTCGCGGACAAAAAAATATTCAGTTAAGTTAAATTCTTAATATGACAAAATTACTTTTGTCAAAATATTTCTGTGCCAAGACTGCAGGATGGCACAGTCTGTAGCACTGTTGCAAGGAAAGGCTTCGATTCCCGGCCCGGGGTCTTTCTGCATGTTTGCATGTTCTTCTTGTGCATGCGTTGTCACAGTTGAGTTGAGGTTCTGAGGACCCAAATGCAGAGGTGTTGAGGCAGAGGTGAGTTCTGGAAGATTTCATTAAATAACTGAGGCAGAAATCCAAACACCATAAAACTTCGGGGGGAAATCACATGGGGAGCCAGGAAAAGACAAGGAACCAGCCCTTAGGAACTGCGCAGGGAGAGTATATATAGCAGACAGAACAAAGACAGGACTAATGAGCTGATTGGGAGCAGGTGTGAACAGAGGCTTCTAGAAAGGAGCTAGGGGAAAGGAGACCAACACAAGAGGGCAACAGAGGGCAAACGGGAAATACTTAAGAACTCAAATACATCTAGAAAACACCACAAAATAGAAAATTGAATCAATAAAACTAGAAAACTAAGAAAAACATGGATCAACGTGAAACTAAAAACTTAAAAGACAACTTAAACAGAACCGGAACTGTGACATGCAAGGGTTTTCTCCGGGTACTCTGGCTTCCTCCCACAGTCCAAAAGCATAACTGTTAATAATTGCTAATTGGCTTCTCTAAATTGACCAGAGGTGTGAGTGTGTGTGTAAATAGTTGTGTGTCTCTGTGTGGCCCCACTGCAATGCTGATGGATGGATGGATGGATGGATGGATGGATGGATGGATGGATGGATGGATGGATGGATGGATGGATGGATGGATGGATGGATAGATGGATGGATGGATGGATGGATGGATGGATGGATGGATGGATGGATGGATTGTGTGCCTTGTAGAATAAATGTTCACAGTTTAAAAAACTGATTTAAAAAAAGCTGAAATTACATAATTATCATGCTGTGATAATTTAAACTTTAGATTGAAGGATTCACTTAAAATGTCATAAAATGTGTGAAATTTCTCTTATTTTGAAATTCAAACTTGAGAAAATTTTGATGGGGGGGGGGGGTAGGGTTCTGTTTTAAAAGAAACTCTGATAATTAATGAACCATGTTGAGATTTCTTTTAGTTTTCAGCTGAACATGACAGCACAGAGAGCAGATCCAGTGAACACAGATAAGAGCATAATGACACCATGAAGAGATGATAATCCTTCAGCATTTAGTCAGTTGTAGAATTAGGGAGAGAATATTCTTGGATTTAAACTTGTTGACAAGGCCTTTGACCAGGAGCTGAAAGCAGATTGAGTTTGAATGAGGGGCTGAGTGAGTTTGGCTCTGTCAGTCTAGTGAGGTCAGGCTGGGGTGGTCCAGAAGGAGCGACAGACCGGCGGCTTGTTTAAGCAGCCTGCTAAATTCATATGCTGCAGCTGTATTCAAACAGCATGGATGGAAAGGGTGGGAGACAGAGACAAGCCAAAGGAGGAGTGCAGCGGGTCCTGAGAAGGAGGTGTGGCGGCCCGCCCCTCATTTTCCAGCTCATTTCCCGGGACGGTGGAGAACAGAGGTTCTATTTCTCTACAGCCTTTAAACACATAAAAACACCTGCTGGTTTCCTGGACGAGGAGGAGGGGGTGGATGAGAGATGAGAGTTTTACCAGTTCACAAGTTAAAAAAAAAACTTAACAGCTATATGTTATGTTTTGAAAATCAAGTATAACTGGGTTTACAGAGTTTAATTTATTGAGCATATTCTCCAATTCACCCAGTTAAAACGAACATTGAGGAATGGTACAACAAAGAAATAATATAAAACATTTACTCACATTCAGGGGCTGGGTGATCAATTAATCCCAAAGATAAAGTATAATACCCAATCTGCATATATAGTCCAGTTCCTTGACCAAATAGGCTGGCTATTTCTGCCACTGTTTTGAGCTAAATCATTTGGAGTCTGACTGAGAATATAGTTTGCTCTAGTACATGTAAATGTTTAACAATATTTTCAAAATTATCTGTAGTTTTGTCATTGCTTTTTTACTTGCAGCCAACTAGACCCACAAATAGGTACTCAGCAGCTATACTCAACCTATCTGCCATATTCCCAAGATAGAGTTATGAATGATACATTTATAGTCAAGCAAAAAATCTTTCAGATTATTTTTGTCACTTCGTTATAGAAAAGTTAAATAGGATGGGAAGAACAAAAATCTGGGCATGATCAGCAATAATCTCTCCACATCATCTCCAGTAGGTCAGTTGAGCAACAGTCTGTTAGGACTTCTGATTGGGAGTTATAAAAAACAGATAAGGCTTTCCCAACAGAATGTGTTTCCCAAATGGTCAGCTGCAAACACTTCTAAAACTCTTGCCCACTGGTGAAATTAATTTACTGTGCAGGTTGGACTAAACCTGGTTCAGTGGCTCCACATTTCCCACCTCTGGTTTCCTGGGAATGATTAGTCTTTGAAACAAAGTCCCACATAACCCTACATCATGCTGCTGCAACCACCATGCTTGAAACCTTGTATAATATATTTGGAAAGCCTCTGTGACACATCATTTTGGTCAAATAGCTCAGTCTTTGTGTCACCTGACACAAAAATGATAGAGACTTTGGCTTTAACACATTAGAAGTTGTTCATTTTAGAGCCTAGACTTTTCATTTTCAGGCAACCTTTCTGTCCATTCTGATGTCAGTTTCCATGTCTGATGTTCGTGGAAGAAAGTAACAGTGGTGCTGTAAATTTCAGATATAGGTGATTCTCAGATTACTCCTGAACATCCTAACATGTCAGGGACTGCATAGATTATACCTAATCTAATGCCTTTTTTGTTTTTGTTTAGAAATGACTGGAAAATATGGAGAACCTCCACATGGAAAGACTGTCCAAATATGAAGAAGTGCCCCTATTGAATCTCAATCACACTCCTGTTGTTCTGGGTGCTGGTCAAATCATTGAGTACTGGACTGATCTTTTCGTGCTGCTGAGATAAACTAGGTGTTCATATTCATCATAATCACAATCCAAAGGTTAACAGGCTTTGAATTATTTAAATTAAAAGCCAACCAGGAACTAACATAAATACTCAAATATTAGGATGACTGGAAATACTTATAATATATAATTTGGACCCTGTGTGAAGAGAGAAAATTCACAACAATTTTAAATTCAAATGTCTAAATATATATGTATATATATATATATATATATACACATATGTATATACATATATACATATATATATACATATACACTTATATATATATATATATATATACATATATATGTATATACACTATATTGCCAAAAGTATTTGCTCACCCATCCAAATTATTGGAATCAGGTGTTCCAATCACTTCCATGGCCACAGGTGTATAAATTCAAGCACCTAGGCATGCAGACTGTTTTTACAAACATTTGTGAAAGAATGGGTCGCTCTCAGGAGCTCAGTGAATTCCAGCGTGGAACTGTGATAGGATGCCACCTGTGCAACAAATCCAGTCGTGAAATTTCCTCGCTCCTAAATATTCCACAGTCAACTGTCAGCTGTATTATAAGAAAATGGAAGTGTTTGGGAACGACAGCAACTCAGCCACGAAGTGGTAGGCCACGTAAACTGACGGAGCGGGGTCAGCGGATGCTGAAGCGCATAGTGCGAAGAGGTCGCCAACTTTCTGCAGAGTCAATCACTACAGACCTCCAAACTTCATGTGGCCTTCAGATTAGCTCAAGAACAGTGCGCAGAGAGCTTCATGGAATGGGTTTCCATGGTCGAGCAGCTGCATCCAAGCCATACATAACCAAGTGCAATGCAAAGCGTCGGATGCGGTGGTGTAAAGCACGCCGCCACTGGACTCTAGAGCAGTGGAGACGCGTTCTCTGGAGTGACGAATCGCGCTTCTCCATCTGGCAATCTGATGGACGGGTCTGGGTTTGGCGGTTGCCAGGAGAACGGTACTTGTCTGACTGCATTGTGCCAAGTGTAAAGTTTGGTGGAGGGGGGATTATGGTGTGGGGTTGTTTTTCAGGAGCTGGGCTTGGCCCCTTAGTTCCAGTGAAAGGAACTCTGAATGCTTCAGCATACCAAGACATTTTGGACAATTCCATGCTCCCAACTTTGTGGGAACAGTTTGGAGCTTGCCCCTTCCTCTTCCAACATGACTGTGCACCAGTGCACAAAGCAAGGTCCATAAAGACATGGATGACAGAGTCTGGTGTGGATGAACTTGACTGGCCTGCACAGAGTCCTGACCTCAACCCGATAGAACACCTTTGGGATGAATTAGAGCGGAGACTGAGAGCCAGGCCTTCTCGTCCAACATCAGTGTGCGACCTCACAAATGCGCTTCTGGAAGAATGGTCAAAAATTCCCATAAACACACTCCTAAACCTTGTGGACAGCCTTCCCAGAAGAGTTGAAGCTGTTCTAGCTGCAAAGGGTGGACCGACGTCATATTGAACCCTATGGATTAGGAACGGGATGTCACTTAAGCTCATATGTGAGTCAAGGCAGGTGAGCAAATACTTTTGGCAATATAGTGTATATGTAAATATATATACATTTATTTATTTTTTTTTAGTTTTGTGTTATTTGAATAACAAGTGTGAATTTATCATTTTCTTTAATGGTGGGGTATCTAAACTTTCAAGCCCAACTGTAAAACTGTTTTACTCCAGGAGCCAAAATACACATTTTACTGGCAGATCATTATATTTTGCTACTTAAATGAAACACAAACACATGGGTTTCAAGTAATTTTACTTGTTTTAGGTTGTTTTTTTCTTGAATTTCATAGGATTAGAATATAGAGTGTTGCTTTGAGATCGTTTAGCCTACTTCATGTTGTCAGACATGTTCTTTTTACGCAATATCTAAATTACCTAGGTCTGGGTGTGGCAAGCCAAGTCATAAGTTACAGAAGGGAAATTATATTTTCACGTGGAGTCTGACTGGTGTGGATGGATTTTTGTGATGGTTTCCTCCATGAAGGAAATCATCAAATAGATTTTCGTATTTAATCTGGTTATTTTCTCTGATAACATTCATGTTTTGATCTAAAACATGTGAAACTAGACGTAGAGGGTATTTTTTCACAGCAGTTATGTGTTATATATATCTTATATGCCATCATTAAAGATGAATGGCTCAAATAAATCCTTGTTTGTAAAAATGAGTTGAACATTAGCTGCAGTTCACTAGTTTCCAAATATCACACATCAAGATTTTTACAGAGTTATTATGCATTCATTTTATTATCCAATAATTACTTGTTACAATAAGTTTTAAAAATAAAACTATGCAGAGAGTGAAAACTATACGGCATGCATAAAACTTTGCATAGTGCCAAAAGGCGACACGTAGCGCCGACACGGTTTATTGAGTTCTTCTAATCTTTTCAGATACAATGGAGGGAAAATAAAACATAATTCTTCATTAAAAGGAAATAAACAGTATAATAACGAGTAAATAAGCAGCATCAGATGGAGAAAAGTCAGAACAACAGAGACACGAGGCAAAAAAGAATACTGAACAAAGCACTGCATAATTGGGTATAATGGTTAAACAGCGCCCCCTACCTCCGTAAATGTGTAACAAAAGTCATTATTTTTATCAACGTACAGTAATTTGAGCAGCTAAACTGAGTTTTAAGGGTAGGTGGGAACATGCGATGATGCAGCTCCTCCCTCCGCCTGACAGAGGAGGTGTTCTGTCTCACTACTCTGAGAGTCTGGGCTCGCCTCCTCTGAACTGGACGGCTCACAGAGACCCAACACCTGCTTCACTTTGCGGGGAAGGTCCTGAAGGTGGATAGAGGAGGAGCGGATGGTTAGTGACAGCTAAAGAAAGAAAGCCAAGCTGATTTTAAAAGAAATGCAGAATGTAGATGATGTTTTCCGGAAAGGGCCCACTACATTTCCTTCAAATCTGTTGAAAAGGTTTCAAGAAGTCTAACAAATTAAAACATCATTATCTACATTTTCTCTACACAAAGAACAGGATCCACTAAAACATTTAACATTCTTTATCCCTGGAAAACAGGCAAAAGTTCAGTCTGCAATGTAAATTCGGACAGTTTTCTTCTATGAAAAAAATGAAAAAACAATAACACACCCGAATTTCTATATTTGTTTTTTTATGACCTACTTCGACCAATTTTTGCACTAAATTAAATAAAAAAAATTGCTTAACAAGTGTTAATCAGTATTTTTCTACATGCATGTAGGTATTTTTGCATATACATATACAGTATATATATATATATATATATATATATATATATATATATATATATATATATATATATATACACACATACATACATACACACATATATATATATATATATATATATATATATATATATATATATACGTGTGTGTATATATCTATATATATATATATGTATATATGTGTATGTATATGTATGAAACAAATCAATTAATTAATTTGTTCAACCTGTAGGACAAGTTAGCGTTAGCTACAATAACGGAAACAAAAACTAAAACGAAATTACGTGCTGTGAAGCTGTTACTTACTTTGCAGCAAACAAGCTGCAGGTAGATGGCCTCCGCATCACGCAGGACGCTCTGCAGGTCCAGCTTCATTGTCAGCTCATTTATATGCTGCAAACCAACCAGGAGAAGGACGGTGAACATGCTGATGATCTGCAGTATTGCAGCAGGCAGTAAGGAGGAAAATGATGTTAGACCTTGAGGATGGTGTTAAAGTCGTGGTCCGAGCCGATCAGCTCTCCCCGCTGGGACTCCAAGATGGAGCAGGCGATCAGCAGGTGGAAGTTGCTGCATGGGAGCTGAGACCAGAGGACCTGAGGAGGAGAAGAGAAATGATTGGAAACAGTTTCATCTGGACTCTCATTGGCTGTGAAGCTCAGGGGCTTGTCACAATTTTCAATCTGGATAAAAAGCTTATTTTTGTTTTTTCTTCAGTTTGCCATAAATAAACCAGTTATAACTTGTTGAATGTCAGTTTGCTCTCTAATGGGTATCTACATGTTGATATTTCAATAATATCCCCGTACAAACGCAGTATACAAAGAGTGACGCTGGTCATTGATATGTCCAGGGTGCCGCTGTAGTTCGTAGTGTTTCACATTATCAGACAACGATAGTGTGGCCTCCAATTCAACACCATCCATCCATTTCCAGATGTGTGCAGCGTCTTCCATTCCATGAGACTTTAAGTTGGACCTGTGCTGAGCCTCTTAACCCCTGAAGATCGAAACCAACTGTGCACAAATATGATTTTTTTTGCAAACTCAGGCTAACTAAAGATCCAGTTTTTTTGTTTTATTTCAACAATGTCTGGTCCATAGATTCTAACAGCTGCTTTTGGATTTATGCAGCAAAGTCCAAACTGTTTGGACGTAAAGGCCGAAACCTTCAACCTTCTATTCTCTATTTTATTCTAATTTAGACCTGGAGAAGTGGAGCAAACAGGGACTTGGCAGATGTCAAATGACCAGGAGCAAAAATCTCAGGTTTCCACTAAATCTATCATGCATATACGAAGCGTTGAATAAAGAAATGATAGGCTAACTGTAACAGCTATGCTACTTCTTGCTATTAAATTAAGACACTAGATTGACATGGCGTGCAACAAGTCGTACGTCAGTGTTCCCCTAACAGCTCCACTCTGAGGGAGCCTGTAGCGAACCCGCTCTCAGTGTCATGCTATGTAGCAGCCTTAGATCTACATCACTGGATAAGACACTGTATAGAACGTAACACGGTGACATTTCTGTATCTGATGCTTCTATGCATGGAATTCATTTAATACAAACCTGAGAGTTTTGTTTCTGGTCATTTGTCATGAGGTGAATCTGTGTTCGATTACTCTGGCCTTTTTTCAAGGACCCAGATTTGTGGCAAATTTTAGAATTAAAACCAAAGGGAAATTTGTCAAACTGAATTTTTAATGCAAGTAAATACAATTTCAAAGCTGATTAATCCATTTCGTATGAATACCGTTTTTAACTCAGTTTAATATTAATTGGAGTAAAATGTTTAGTAAAATGTACCTTTAAACCAATACATCTGATTTAGCATTTTGCATTTACAGATTCACTCTGGGAAATTTCAGAGGAACTTTTCCAAATGAAAGCCTGAACAAATAACTTTTTTTTTTATCTAACATTTTATCTGTCAATGAGTCTCATCCTAATGTGTTTCCAAGTTTATTGTTGAGGGTGGCCAAAGACAATCATTCAGAGGACCACAAATGTCCCCCGGGCCGTGCTTTAGAAACCCTTGTCTTTGTTGGTTTGCAGTTGTGGGTTTTTCTACATTTTTCTACTTTCTACTGTGGGTGATGAATGGAACGCTGCTAGATGACATTTTCAGGCAGCTAGTTGACTTTTATTTTAGGGTAAAAAGGTAAATTGGGGCTGAATAAAACATGGATGCAACACTTTTTCGACTGTATTTTTAAAAGATGCATCCTTATGCTTTGGTATGTTTATGAGGGGTGGGGTGTCTGTCTCACCTCCCACAAGGTAAGTATGTCCTCAAAGGAAAACTCTCTTTTGAACCAGATGAGCAGCCAGCGGAAACAGAAGCAGAGGGAGCCGCTGTCCTGAGAGTCTGAGGGCCATAAAGAAAATGTTCAGTCTCATTTCCATTGGATAAAAAAAGACAAAAACCTTAATATCATGCATCATTTTAGTGCATAAGGAAGTGATTTCATAAAATACATTCCTCTAACTTTTTTATCTGTCCTACTTTTCACCAATCATTTGAGCAGGGGCTAATTTTACTATCAAGTCTGACTGGAAGAGCAGCAGCTGAACTAACCGAGGAAGTCACACAGCTCTGGGTCCAGAGCCTTCAGCAGGATACTCAGCTGAAGGAGCTGCTCCTTCATCGCCTCCTGGGACTCCTCAAAGTTATGATGCTGCAAAAACCCAGAAGAGCAGGAAGATAATAGGGGTTAATGCATGGTAAAAACAAATTAAAGCAAGGGGAAAAGGAAGGAGGCAGAATAATGGCCTAAATGCAAATTAATTGGTAGGAAAAAAAGCAAAACAACTATGGAAACATTTCAAATCAACTAGTTCAATCATAACTGTAGAGAGAAAGTTCTTAACTAACCACCAGCTCCATGAAGCCAGTCAGACACCAGAAGGACTCCACTTCATTCTGAGTGACAAACAGGATGGGAGAGAGGAGGTCGCTCATCCCCTGGACATAACCTGGACAGAAGGAGACAGGGAAGTCCTCAGTGGGATTGAAAAAGAAAAAAATATTTGCTCTTCTAATGAAACAGTTAACACTGTTTTAAATTAAAGGAGTTTGATGCATAAAGAGAAAATCCATCTGCAGCCAGCATTTGATTTACGATCTGCTGGGCAGTATTTGGGGAAAGATAATTTCAAAACTATCTGATATCAAATGGCCAACAGAGAGGAAGAATATTTATAAATGGATCCAATAAATCAGATTCTACAAAGAAAAAAAAAATCAGAGCTCCTTCTCAGAGTCCACAGACTAATGTTTAACTTAAAGTTAAACATTAGAGATCATGACCAGACAATTGAAATTGGAAGAGTAAAAACAGAAGCTTGACTTGGTTTGAGCTCTGGAACATCGTTTTTTAGATGGATGAGACTAAAGCTCAGATATTTGGTCACAACAGGCACCATCAGCTCTGACTAACAAGCATGGAGGTGGAGGAGTAAGGGGCTCATATGCAACTATAGGAACCAGGAAACCTGATTCACTGACAAAAAGTTTGAAATAGTTTTGAAATTTTTATTATTTTTCAATTTTATTGAGTTTTGACTTTTGATTTTCAATTCTACTTTTTAGTATCTGTTAGCTAGTTTGGTTTAGTTTTTTTTTTTTTTTTAAATGCTTAGTATCAGTTATAGTTTTCGCCTTTTATGTAATACAACTTGGATACCAAGAGCAAGAATAAAAAAATCCCTAAAACAATAGAAATAAAATCTCAGATAAGGACAGCCTGCTGCAGCAACACAAATGACCTCACTGCTGTACCGCCCTCTACTGGCGTAATACAGTACAGCAACCAGAAACCAGATAATGCATTATGATGAAGACACAAACAAAAACTGAGCACATTCTCTCCTAAAAAAATTTTTTTCTTTATATTTTAGTGAACTCTTTAACATTTAAGTTATTTTTGTGTGAAAAGTCTAGTCTAAAATTTATTTCAGTTGATCAAATTTTTATTTTATTTTAGTTTGTCATTCAGTTAGTTTTAGTAAATGGTAATAACCTTGATTGACTTGACCAGTTTTTCTGGGGTTAAATTTAAAGCCATCTGAACAGAAAAATGACATCAAACCACAGCAGCAGTTCTACAACAGAAAAGAACGTGTTAAAACGGCCTAGTCAAAGTCCACACCTACAGACTGGTAAATAATTCCCCAGTTAAAACCAGAGAAAATTTGAAAGAGGGTCTACGTTCCTTCATTTAGCTCACACAGGAGGAGTTTCTCTCCTCAAAAGGCATCCTGTAGTCAATATAACTCTGCCCTCAGCTGTTTACACAATCAACCTGTGATTAAACCAAAAGCGACTTTGCACAGCTGCGTTCTGTCATGAGCCCACACCGAGGTCGAAGTTGTACATGCAGTAAGTCATCAGCACGTCGTGGAGCAGAGTCAGGCCGGGGTTGTCGTTGCCGGAGAAGAACGTGTTGTTCCTGTCCGTCCTGTTGACGTCCCTCTCTGTCGAGGACAGCAGAGCAAAGGAATCAACAGCTGCTGCTGGGAAAATAACACCCTTTTGTTATGTGGCATGCAGGAGAGCTGACCTATCAGGCTCCTGTACCCTCTGAGGAGGGTGTTCCTCATCTCCTGCTCTTCGCTCACAGACTTCCACTGCACCTTCATCCTGAAGTACTCATCCCTGCAGACAGAGATGATGAGAGGAAAAGTTCTATATTCAGCAGGCTGTCAGCAAAGTCTGGGTATATGTGAGGGAGAGAACCGACGTTTTGACTCGAAGAATGTCCTCTCTTTCCTTTGCGGTGCTTTTCCATGGATAGAAACCGAGGAGGAACTTCCACACTTCTTTCCTGAGCGATGGAGTGATGCCCTGCAGCGTTTAAATATAATTAGTTTTTGCTTTGCTAAAAATGAAAAAGGCTGTGTTGGTCGCTGCTTGTCCTGTCTTACCCCTCTGAACACGAGTTCTTTGACTTTCTCTGGGTCCGTCACCCGGCCTTCGCAGTCCAGAAACTCCTCCCATTTATCCAGGGGTCGCCCCCTGGTTACGTCCAGCCTGGGGCCCAGCTCCACGCCCTGCATGGGACAAACAAGAATGAGCGGCGCAGCTCAGTTATCTTCTCCCCCCCCCCCCCCCAACGTTCTTTTTGTCCTTTTCTTACGCAGGTGATGAGCTCAAATCCAGGCTCGTCGTCAGGCTGCGCCGGCAGACCTGGTCTATGGGCAGCCTGCCTGACGGGGGCATCAGGAGGCCGGAGAGCCGCGCGGAAGAAATTGGTGACCTTGGAGAATCCTCCAAACGTGGTGGCGTACGGGTCGTGGATGAATCTCTGTTGGGGTCAGACAAAATGTTGAGGAACATTAAGACAAAAGGTTTTGGCTTGAAAAAATTTTGAGATCGGCCTCAAAGTACCGCGACGATGTCGGAGCCGTCATCCAGGATTTGAAGCCTGTCGAAGGTCTGAGGGAAGGCGTCCGAGCTCGAGTCGCGTGGGTATGCAAGGAAGAGGCGCCCGTCAACAGGAGACCTGAAGATGATCACACCAGGCAGCATGAAGACCAACTGACTCTTCATCTTAGAGCCATAATTAAAGGGTTTTACAGATTAGCGATGTTTCATTTGGACTCAGTGGTAATGAGGTTTTCTCAGCGAGAAGAAAAGGATGTTTCTAAACTGATACATCTGTATGGAGCACTTCCTTTTTATAAATAAAGTTGTTATCTGGTCCGCAAGCATATGCTAAAGCACAAAGGAGGATTGATGAAAAACTGAAAACTGAAAAGAATCTTGTTAGAGCGAATGGCATCATGAACACTTTTCAAAATTAAACTGCTGCTGGATTTCAGCTGAAAAGGGAAGCTTTAGGATGCAGATCATGTCTCTAAACTAACACAGCAAGAGGAAGAGGAACAAAAAGCATAATTTTTATAGGAAGATGTCCCAGATCTACATCCTACAGAGAAGCTATGGGGTCAGCCAACAGCAGAGCTCTGCTGATTTTATCAAAGGTTATGATGATACTCACTGGTCCAGGATGATGTAATGTTGGAGAGCCTTCAGAAGTTCCCTGGTTCCTCCTCTGTGGAAGTGCAGAGGAGGAAGCGGGTGGCCCCCTCTGCTCGTCAGCACCATGAAGTTCCGACCCAGGGAAAAGCGGGCCCTCCGGAGGGAGTACAGCTCCGACAGAGGCAGAGAGAACGCCCACTGACCTGTGGTTAGAAAAAAAAAATGTTTCCATGAGTTTTCATGAAATAAACGCTGCGGCTGTAACTGTAGGAAGCAGAGAGTAAAACCTGAGTCTTTCACTTGGGCGTGTTCGCGGTCTTTCTTCACAGTGCTGATCACCGCCCAGTCGGGCTCATACCCAGGGTCAAAGTTCATGTCCTCCTCGCCTCCTTCCCCATCCTGATTAGAAACAAGAAGAACAAATTATCACAACAAATGCAAACATTTCTTTTTTTTAATAAAAAGCACACAGTAACTGGTGGCCAACCTTTCTGCTGTAGAGGACCGTAGGCGCGCTGCGTCCCTCGTCCTGCAGGGGGCTCCATTCTAAAGCGGGCACTCCAACCTATAGAAGGGGAAATGATCAGTCCATCCCTGTGCTTTAGAAAGATGGCATCCAGGTGCCGGTTTTCATACCCGTTCTACGATGCGGATAAATCCCGGGATGCTGGTTTCCTGGAGCGTCCTCTTGGCATTGGTGTGGAGGTAGACTCCCTCTTTCTCAAATATCAGCTGAGAGGAAGAAGAAGAAACCTTCAGTCAGACTTGCAAAGTGAGCCAATCAAAATCGAAGCTAACCTTTGTGCTTTTAAGGCCCCGTTTGAACCAAACAGAGAAAACCCAATGAATCAAACAGGTGACGTTGGTCGGAATCAATAAACTAATCAAAGAGAACAAAAACAGTCTGTGACTGTTAATGATTCCTATTGATTATTTCCAACGTCTACAACCCCCCCGCCCATTAAAATCATTGAAGCTCTGGATTCGATACCAATATGGCAGTATGAAGCATTGACTAACAGCTGATATTGACCCAATACAATATCAGCAAGAATCATACAGATTGTTATTCCTTAGTTTGTGGTTTAGATAATCAGAAAAGGCTTAGTAAACAGAATAATAATCAACAACAGGTAGAACAGATCTATTTATTATTAACCAGTGGATTAGATTAACTCATCATGCTGATACCAGAGATTTTAGATCCAGGCTGATGTACGGTTGTTTAAAAAATATCGATGCACTAAAAAGAATGTAAACTCTACGGAAAAGGATTAGGGCCACTGAAAAAAAAAAAAAAAAGTTAACTGATTTTTAAATTTTATTTCAGTTTAACATGGGGAAAAAGTCAGAATTCTTTTTTCTGACTTTAATCTCAGAATTTTGGATCTTAATGTAGATGGGCACCATAAAGGAAGAGATGTGGAGCACTCAGCTTCACTGACAAAGATGTGAGTTTTTTGAGGTGGCCAGTGACACATTGGTGGAAAATGACGGAATTAGGCAACTTTTTACGTGCCCGAGGGCTCCCCTCATTAATGGAGGAGCAGAAGGTCATTAAAACAAGAGAGCTAGTCTCTAAAACAGACATGGCTATGGCTTGATGCTAACATGTTTGTTAGCTGTCAGAATTCTGAGAAAAAAGTCAGAATTCTGAGATTAAAGTCAGAATTCTGAGAAAAAAGTCAGAATTCTGAGATTAAAGTCAGAATTCTGACCTTTTTCCCATACTAAACTGAAATAAAATTTAAAAATCAGTTAACTTTTATTTATTTATTTTTTCCAGTGGCCCTAATCCCCTTCCGTAAAACTCAAATGCTGTACCTGAAACAATGCTAATTTGGCATATTACTGATACCTAATAGAAGTGCTGTTGTTATTGTAAGATTTCTAGATTGTATGAAAATTTAAAGCAAAATATCTCAAACAATCGTAAAAGATCGTCAAATTGTTTTATATTGGGGTGATTTATTTTGCCTTTATTTGCACTCATTTTAAACTAGTAGAATCTGTGACTCATCCTGGGGTTTCTATAGCGCCATTTCACAACACAAGTCATCACAAGGCACTTTCCAGTTCACCAGATCATCCAGTCAAATTGATTCAAAGTTTTCTATCTAAGGAAAACCAGCTGACAGCATCGAGTCATTGACTCTAATGCAATCCTTCACACTAAGCATGCTTGTAGCGACAGTGGGGAGGAAAAACTCCCTTTTAACAGGAAGAAACCTCCAGCAGAACCTGGCTCAGTGTGAGCGGCCATCTGCTGAGGCCGACTGGGGTTTAAGGAGACAGAAGCAGAGATACAAAAAGCAGCTGTAAAAATAGGTATTAATAAATTTATTTTCAATGCCTTTTTTTTTTTTACCTCCATGGTATTGGAAATGGTTTCCTTTGCATCAATATTGAGTTTGGAGTTTTTGTATCCTTTATTTATTTTATTTCTTTAGTTATTTTTGGCTGATATCTGACCAATTTCCAATATCGAATCCAGACAGCCCTAATATAAAAACACCACATTATTGTTAAATTATCAGTCGTTTAAAACTTTTCCCAGCTCTAATATATAACTGTTCTTTGTTTTTGTTTTTTATTTTTTTTCTTGCTGTAGCATTGGATCACATACAGTGAGGAAAATAAGTATTTGAACAAACTGCTATTTTGCAAGTTTTCCCACTTAGAAATCATGGAGGGATCTGAAATTGTCATCATAGGTGCGTGATTACTGTGAGAGACATAATCTAAAAAATATATATATATAAAAATCCAGAAATAACAATGTATGACAAAGCTGCAAATAAGTATTTTCCTAACTTTAATCTGAGAAATTATCTATTTAAAAATGTGTCCTATATGCCTTCAGTATCTGTTTTTTTATATATCTTCATTGATATTTTTCTTCTCTCTTTCCCCTGATTTTCTGTCAAACACTTTGGATTAACAGAATCCAAAGAAAGTGGGGCTACATGAAAAGCTCGCCTTGCAGCTCAACTGATGAACAAATACCCAGTGGTTGCATGACTGTCAACACTTTAACCAGTTCCTTTCTAAAACACCTTCTGTGATCTGTGTTTAAAACCTTTCACTAGTTTTGGTTAATCTGATTAACTTGTGATAAACGTAAGCTATCTCAGCAGTATTTTTTTTTTTCGATTTGCATGTACTTATATTCATCCATTAGCTGCAGTCTTATTTTGCAGAATCTAAAGGATTTCTCCACATCTTTGTGCCTTGAGATTTGAAAGAAAATGGTACAGGAATGGCAGTCAGGGCAACTATCTAGCATTTCTACACACCAGACATCAACTACAATGGAGGAAATGCTAAAATTTAGCTTTACAATCAAAAGCAATAGGTACATAACCTACAAAATAAACATGACAGCAACCCAAGATAAATCTGTGCCTCTGGTAAAGTAGCAGCTGAGTGCGATCATCTACTGGTTCCTCTACCTTCCAGCCCCACTATAACATAAAAGCAAGTGTTATCTGTAGTGTGATCTGGGGCTCTTGTTCAGACAGGTGCACAGATTGCAGATTTCAGGCTGATCACAATTACCGATCTTTAAAAAGCCCGACCTGCTGATTCCAATTTCTAACCGGCACCAACTTTTCTTTTACAATTAATACTGTCAGTTGTGATTACATCACAAGACGCCTTTAATATTCTAATTAGGGCTGCAACTAACGATTATTTTGCAAATCAATTAATTCGTTGATTATTTCTTCGATCAATCGATTAATAATCTGATAGCCAAAGATTCCTTAAAGAAGATTTTTAGCTAAATTAAACCAGATGAAACTATAACTTTTCCACTTGAGGAGTTCTGGATAGAGCATACTGACAGATGAAAATATTTATTCTTTATCTTGAGTGCAAAATGCTTTTTAAAAAAAAAACAATTTTGATATAATTACTACTCTAATTGGGTCGCTCTGTCAGGTAAAGGCATATTTTACAGTCTCCAGTTAAAGATTAATCGATTACTAAATTAGTTCACAATTATTTAAATAAACACTTAATCAGAATTAATCCGATTAATTATTTCAGCCCCAATTCTAATGTTATTTTACTGATATGAAATATTGAACAACATCCATGAAACAGTAGAAAACATGTTCTTCTGCCCACTAGGTCTTTTAAATATAAATCCAGAGTTTAGAGCACTGACAGTGGAGGATTTTAGACCTTTGCAGAAGTGGATAAGATCAGTGGATTAGATCAGTTTCACATCTAAGTATGAGTCAATCTCTGATCTTCCAATATGAAGGAAGTTGAGTCCAGTTGATCGACTGGCTGATCAGAGAGGAAACACGGTAAGGAGTGTGAGAGAGAGCTGCTGCTCACAAACATTGAAGACAGCATCAGAATCTCCTGCTTTAAAAGATATTATCAATATGTATGTATGAGACACAGAAGCAGACCTAGAGCCCTCTACAGGGCTATTTATATATACATATATATATATATATATATATTTATATATATAAGAGCAGCAGTGGTGCCAGTGGTAATTGGAGCACTGGGGGCTGTGACCCCCAAACTGGGAGAGTGGCTACAGCAGATTCCAGGTAAAACATCAGAGGTCTCTGTCCAGAAGAGCGCAGTCCTAGGAGCAGCTAAGATACTGCGCAGAACCCTCAAACTCCCAGGCCTCTGGTAGAGGACCCGAGCTTGAGGATGACACATACCACCCCACGAGGGGTGAGAAAACAGTTTTTTTATATACATATTAGTGCTGGCCTTCAACAACTACTAAGGGTCTGTTCCCAATATGGTTATGACTTTGACATCAAATATAACGCTAAGAAAAGCAATGTTATGATTGTTAGAAGTTATGCAGATAAGCATCTGATAACCCCTGACTTCTCTTTATCTGGCAATGTCCTCAATATATGCAATGAAATTAAATATTTGGGACACTACATAACTGATGACCTGTCTGATGACCGTGACATTTTTAGGCAGTATCGTATGATGTATGCACAAGCTAATATTCTGATCAGAAAGTTTGGTATGTGTTTATCGTCTGTGAAGATAGCTCTTTTTAAAGCTTTTTGTACTTAATTTTACACAGCCCATCTGTGGCAAAGATACAAAAAAAAGTAGCCTGCAGAAACTCTATGTAGCATACAATGATTGCATGAGGCTACTACTCAAAGTGCCTAGATGGAGCAGTGCTAGCCATATGTTTG
Organism: Cyprinodon diabolis; assembly: GCA_030533445.1. NCBI lineage: Eukaryota > Metazoa > Chordata > Actinopteri > Cyprinodontiformes > Cyprinodontidae > Cyprinodon > Cyprinodon diabolis. The sequence continues at coordinate 6,619,652 of CM060077.1, forward strand.
TACATAATGCTGTTCCCACATGTGCAGCTGTGCTCAGGAATCTCATGTATAAATGCGTGTGTAGAGTATCTGTGTCATGCAATAATATAATTGCAATTTTAGTAAATCCTGTTTTTAGTACGGTGAGACTCTACTCAAGATTGTGGAATCATTGGTGTCATCATTTATGTGTGACTCGGTGAATACGTAATGTTTATTTTATTTTTCTCTTTTTTACATATATATATTTTTAACCTTTTTTTTTTTTCTCTCTATGGACCTTTTTGTGTCTGGAATAAAGATTGATTGTATATATATATATATATATATATATATATATATATATATATATATATATATATATATATATATATATATATATATATATATATATATATATATATATATCAGTGTGGACACATGTTAACTCTGCAGGAAACCTGCTGTTAAAGACTGGAGGGTGAAACCCCCCAGTTTACACGGATGGTCATGCTGCCTTTATAGACCTGCTATTACATCTGCTATCCCAGTATTGGATAAGATGATTGGATCAACCAGGAGAGTAATGAAGGGTTTAGTCTTATTCTATCAAAAGGCATTTGAATTCAGTTACATTTATCTTTAAGGTAGAGCAAAATGTTACCTTATTCCATTTAAAGTAACCTGATTATATCACTTTTCTGTTTCAATTTTTCACATTTTTGACGAATTGCAGTAAAAAGGTTAATATTCTTTAACAAAGGTTTGGGTTGACTGAACTTTTGACATATTAACGTTGCTCTAAGAACAAAAATAGATGAATATTAATATTATAAATATGTCAAACATGAGAAAGCAATGAAAGAGGTAAATCACATGACTGGGCTGACTCATCTGTCAGGTCAGACAGACTCGATCAAGAAAACTTGAACAAACTTCAGAGTTTTTTTCTCCCTAACTACCTGAGCAGTGAGCTTTAATATCAAATAAATTAATAAAATACCTAAAGTCGATCTAGAGGAAGGTTTCCATCTTTCATTTAACGCCCAAAGACAATGTACCAGATATTGTCTTGGATTGCTATTTTCACCCTTATTGAGCTTTAAGCTAACCTTAAGCTTTAACATCGGTTCCCTGTTAAAAAGGCTTATAGCTTAGAGAAGCTATGAGGCGAAATTATAACAGGAAAAATACAAAAATACCTTGAAATCTTCCACGTTTTCCCCCATTTTCTTTCCGCTTCAGTCGCAGCTTCGCTTTCTCCAAAACAAATGTGACGTCACACTTCCTGCTCACGGAAAGTCCCGCCTATCGTATAACGTCAAGGGCCATAATAGCCAATCAGTTTGCACTTATTCCCATGCATGTTTTAAAACCCCAGTTTTATATTATCATATAATTAATATAATCAGCATCAGATCAGTTAAAGACAGTGGCCGCTAGATGTCAGCACTTTGTTTTATATACTTACTATTAATTTGACATTTGTTCTCTTTAATATAGTTACTTTCTCCTATAAATACATGAATTAAATGAAAATAGATAGATAGATAGATAGATAGATAGATAGATAGATAGATAGATAGATAGATAGATAGATAGATAGATAGATAGATATGTTATTATATTTATTATATTTTATCATTATTTATATATATATATACAAAAAACGTTAGAGCTGTAAATTTACAGTCATATGTTTATATTACAGTTTTTATAGATTTTTTTATTATTTTTCAAGGCTGCTCTTTAAAAAAATGAAACTTTACACTTGTGTCAACAAAATGACGAATACATCTGTCTAAGTCTATTCTATTTTATTCTATTCTATAATAGGATTTCATATTTCTCCCAGAAAGAGCTTAACTGGACTGATATGGTGGCTAATAATTTCAATTCAATTCAGTTTATTTATATAGCGCCAAATTCACAACACATGTCATCTCAAGGCACTTTACAGTTCAACCAGATCATACAGATCAATAAGTCAATTGGAGAGATGAATAATGATCAGCTACATCACAAAAATATGCTTTGCTGTTGGAACTAAGTTTTGCAAGGTGTTCCAAAGCCAATCAAATCTTCCATATTATTATTCCACCACAGCCAGAAAGAATCAATGCTTGTTAAAAGCAAATCCTGACCCTACTGTTACATGTTCTTAAACAGGTTGAGAAAGTAATGTACTGCTTCTGCTGCAGCTAATTTCCCCCTTTTTTTTTTAAATGGTCCACATTTAAAGCATTCATTTTGCCATCCACATGGTTGTTTTTAAGGCTTCTGCTGGTCCATACACTATGTATCCTTCATCTGAAGAATATCAGGTGAAGTAAACTGGAAAAGATACTGGAAAGATACCAAATGTTTTAATTAAAATCGGGGAAATAAAAACACACAGAAGAACAAAACACTCCATAAACCCAACACTTTCACTGAAGCTGCAGCTAGAACAGTGAAGTTTTGCTGAGTCTGCTTGAGTTTTAGCCTGTTCCCTGCTCTTGGCTGACAATAGAGACCCTCTGTGGTCCTCTGCCTCGGTGGCCGATCTTATTCAACAAGTTCTGCCTATTTTCCTCTATTTCCATTTGACATCGACAAGAATTTTTTATCTAAGCACCTTCCAATCAGTGATTATGCTTTTTTTCCTCCAGATTGTGTTCTCTAAATTCATCCCTGCTGCAAACAGACTCTACAATGCGACACTCCAACGGCAATAACTGGTGCAATGTGTAATATGCAATTACTACTTACCCTGTGCAATAACCTGTTTCTCTATATTTGACACCCAGTGCAATCAATACATGAATATAAATATCCACCTATATAAATACCCATGTAAACACCCTGTGCAATTACAATAATAAAGTTGTTATATGTGGACGCACTGTATATACAGTATATATCCCATGCACCGTTTTACTTTTCTTCCTTCGGCACCTTCTTCTTCTCCTTTCACTATTTGAGCTGATGTAAGGAGTACATTTCTCCACTGTGAGATCAATAAAGTCAATTAATCAATCAATAAACACCTAAATGGCTGTGTGTAAAAATCCTCGTCCAGCAGAAATTTTCAAAATATTCCTCCTCCTTCTATCAGTTATATATTCACTTTGAACTTAAACAAGTTCTCTTCATTATTATAATTTTTTTAAAGCAGTCAGTTGGTGCCACGTGATTGGCTGAGTCAACATTTATGTTGAAAAGCAATTGAACAGGTGGCCAGTGTCTGCAGGTCTATAGAGGCCAAATAAAGCACAGCATCAAATTGAAGCAGAATTTTGATACATTAAGACTTTATTCAACTGAAATAAATCCTCTTGAATTCAAATTTAGTTTTGCAGGCTGCAGGCCCGTATTTTAAACAGGCTACTCGTTGACAAACGCACTGATCAGTTCGGTAAACAGATGACGTCAGAGCTACATCAAGTCAGAGACAAAACCGGAAAACACTGAGATGGTCTGCCTGACGACTCATTTTTATTGCTTGTAAGTTATCATTTTGACAATAAAACCCAGAAGTCTGAAAAGAGAAACAGCTACAACTACCGGACTACCAATAACAATAGTAGGGTTTGCCCTTTTGAATTTTTTATTTCCACCCACATTAACATGCAAAAAGTTTTCTTTTTATTTTCACTTTTTGGACAAGGACAACTGTCAACAGTCTATTCCTGGTTTGTGTTGGACAAGAAAACATCACAAAAATACTATAAAAATTAAATTTTATTGAAAATTAGTTTTTCTTGTGTGATATTGTAATCTGAGTAACAGAATGTTATCAGCCTTGTGCCAAAGTGATCATAGTTAGGATAAGTAAATATTTTGAATTTTTAAATTCCTTTTATAATATAATGTATTAAATTGTTTTTTTTACTTTAAAATCAGTAAACACCAAAAAAACTAATTCGTAAGAAACTTTCAAGCTTAAAAACGTACATCTCAATTAATATGTAACGATTACTTTATTTATACATTGATATAATATTCCTGCTCAAACGGGCTTTAATTTTGAAATCAATACCCGGATGTTGTCATATTACTGTTCGCTAGCTTTCTCCTGCTGGTGTCGAGGCTAGCTAAGGGGGAGAAACGGTGGGAGAAGGGCAGAAAGCGTGGGGTAAAAACACAGATTAAACTCGGTTAACACCTGGCAGTGTTGAAGAAAGGTACCGAACAGGTAGGTGAAGGTCTCCTCTTACTTTACATGTCATAACTTTCATTCCAGGGCTGCTTTTAAAGCCCTAAAAATGGTCGAGAAGATGCGTTCTCACCAGCAAGCGACTGGCTGCTGCACACAACACAGGACTGAATAACGAGATAAACAACAACAGCTGCTGCAGAGGGTCGCAGCCGCAGTGATATACGCAAATCGGGCAGTTTTAGCGGAGTTAACTTTATTAGTGGGAAGGATTTATTCAGAGGGGAGGCATAGCTAACAGGAGCTTCAGTTAGCATTGCTAAGTTGTCACAGCAACACTGTTTTCTGCAGCTTTAGATCTGAAGGGTGCAAACACACTCAGATCCACAGGCATAGCCTACACTACTAAGAAGCAAGCAGTGATTGGTTATGAATTATTGGACCAATGATATAGTTACACGGGTGCACAGCATTTTGCTCTTGAGTAATAAATAGCTGTTTATATATATATATATATATATATATATATATATATATATATATTAGTGCTGTCAAAATTATCGCGTTATTATCGCGTTAACGCGAGGCCATTTTAATGGCGATAATTTTTTTAACGTGAGATTAACGCTATGTGGTTTTATGGTACAATTTTCCAAGTACATCCCGCTGCAGCCTGCGGGAAGGCGGGGCTATTTTCCCCTAGTCTATGCATTTTCCATAGGCTTTGAAAGCGGAGCTCCTCAAGGAAAAAAGACGCTCATACACTGGGTAGCGCTAGTGCCTTTTCTTTAAGCCCCACCACCAACAAACAAGTTGAGTGTCTGGTGCCTAGTAGCAACCTGAAATACGCTGAGAAAACAGATTACTGAGGTGAAATGGAATCTGCTACGGCTCTCTTGCTGTCTGTGTACGCCACAGGTCGGTATCGTGTGTGTGTGTGTGTGCGTTCTCGTTTTTGTTAAGAGGCTGAAAAGTAACTTTCTAGAGCATAGACTACCTCTATCTAGTGATGTCGGTCTATTGATTTTGATGTATTGATGGAAAATTGTTCATTATTATCTTGGTTAATTAACATCTAATGTTAACTCTACTACATTTTATAGCAGTAGGGTAAAATGCTTGTCTTTGTTCAAAAGACTGTATTGACTGTAAAGACTGTCTTTTACATCAGCCTGTTTTCAGGGCCTTTTTTTGGCTACATATTTGTTATTTTTTGCTACATGCCTCCCCATCTTCTTGCCATATGTTTCTATGGCATAAATCAGTGTCTGTGACCTGTTTTCATAAAAAAAAGAACATTGGCACAAACCTAGCCTGTATGTATTTTTTGTATGTCAAATGTGCGATTAAAATGCGATTAATCACGAGTTAACTTAGGCATTGATGCGATTAATCGCGATTAAAAAAATTTAATCGATTGACAGCACTAATATATATATATGTGTGTATGTGTATATGTGTGTGTGTAAAAAAAAAAAACACGTACATAGTAGTAGATCTATATTAGCAGGTTCTAGCTATCAATAAGCTTCCAGTATCCCGAATTATTGTCCTTTTTTTTTTGACTGGATTGGCCTAGTTGTCGGTTTCTGCTAAGAGCTCACATTTTTAACGGGCTTGAGCTCAAACAGTGATGTAGCCCCACAGTATGATACTACCAGCACCATGTTTTAGGTTTTGAGAGCCTCACTTCAACCCATCCAGTGTTAATCTAATTAAACCTTCCAACAGAAGTTCTTTGTTTTGTCCATGAGAGCTGCTGTGAGGTAAAGTTTTTGATATCTGAGCCCCTTTGTGGTCAGAAGAGACAAAGGTTGAGATGCTTGGTCTGAGAGACCAGTGTGACACAGCTGTAAAGCATGGTGGTGGCAGCATCCTGCTGTGGGATTGTGAAGCTTTCTGAATTGTCAACTATCCAGACCGAGGTTTGCTAGAAGCTCTGGTGTTAATTTTTGAAAATGAAGGGATTTGACATTAATGACATAAGATATAAACCTATGACTGGACTGATGATTCTTTTTTGTTTTTCCAGGCATCACCAGCAGCTTGGTGACATCTCTCCCGCGGCTCTCACCACCTCCCACCTACCATATCTTAGTTACCTGGTGCCTCTGTCCCATGATTTGGTAAAATTTGTGTTAAAGCAGAAACTAAAAGTTAATTGACACCAGTATATTAAAATCTGACACGTATCGGCTACCAAAGGCAACATCTTGTTTAGTTTTGCACCTTAGATCGGTATTTTTTGTCCAACCACAGAAGCCCCCATTTTTAAAGACTTAGTCGCTCATCTGATCAGGCCAATCTCTGTAAACTCTGTAGACTCCAAGAAAGCACCACCATGGCCTCTGTGACCCACTCCTCTGAACCAGAGATCCTAGACAACCACAAAGAGAGCTGGCTGGCTCTACTTTCAGCTGCGGAGGCCTATTGCCAGAAGTCTGGCTGTGACCTGGCCATTCTCACAGCCTGTAAGAAGTTCCGGGCGACGGAAGGCGAGGGAGGGAAGAAGCGGGAGAGCGGCACCGGCTTCCCGAAGGAGTGCGATTTCTCTTACAGTGTGTGGGGCCAGGGCTTCCTGGCCGAGTCGGCGCGCCGCTACATGGACGACATCGGCGTGCTGCACTCCACGTCCATGCTGACGGCGCAGAAGAACACGCGGCAAACCGGCGGAGAGCAACGAACCAAGATGTTGGTTGATTTGACCTCTGAAACCGGATACAGAGGGGTAAGTAGGCAGTTTGTGTCGCATCTCGTCTGGCCTTCAAGAAAGCTCCCATACAAAACCAGTACAAGTCTCTGTTGTCTGGATGTCACAGAGTTTCACCGGCGATGGCGTGGTGGGCGGAGTCAGTCCCAACAGCAGACTGTATTCCCAGAGCTACCCGTCCATCTACAGCCCGGACGACACGAGCCAGCAGGGCATCGGGCAGAACGGCAACGCGGAGAGGGAACGGGAGAGGAGCGCTCTGGAGGTGGAGCGGGAAAGACAGCGGGCTGGGATCGTAGATCTGTTAGAGGAGGGGGAGGAGGTGGAAGAGGAGGAAGACATGGATGAGAGACGGCCGTACGGAAACGAAAGCGCAGGTAGGCAGATGTTAGGTTTGCTGTTGTTTAAAGGTGATGCCTCGTTTTTGGTGGAAGGAGACATCCGCCATATTAACCATCAATCTTTTTCTAGTGATTCACTTTAAATGTTTAAGCTCATATGGATTTATTCCACAGAGAGCGATGTATGCATGTAAAAAAAAAAAGACAACTCAAAACTTTTTCAGTATTTTTATGGAAGAAAAACAGACTCATTGGAATCTTCCTTTTTTTAACACCGAATTTTAAACACAGAATTTTTTTAGACATTCAATTCCTTACACTCAATTTTTATCTGGTAAAAATTCACCAGAAAAAAATTCAGCTGCAAAAATTCAGCTGCAAATGTGTTGACTTTTTGGTGAACTCAAGCCAAAGCAATCTACACTTGATAGAGTCGAGCAGCTTCTAGCCAATGAAATTAGCTCATTTGGTCACGTGACACAACGGCTCAGCTCTGTTCCGGGCTGAATGAGCAATTCTTTTGTTAAACAGAATTACAAAATGTCAGTTAGCTTCTAACAGACAGCTATTAGAGTTTTTTCTATTATCAGACGGGGTAAAACAAATGAGCCGATCACTGCTAGTACGGCACCCCTGTCAAGGCTCTTGGTTTGATCCGGAAGAAGCAGCTGGCGGCAAACTGGCCGCTGGCTGAAATGAAGAAGAAAAATAGTTTGCCGCCGGCCGCTTCTTCCGGAAAAACTCTTAATAGCTGTCTGTTAGTAGCTAACTGACGTTTTGTAATTCTGTTTAACAAAAAAATTGCTCATTCAGCCCGGAACAGAGCTGAGCCGTTGTGTCACGTGACCAAATGAGCTAATTTCATTGGCTAAAAGCTGTTCGACTCTATCAAGTGTAGATTGCTTTGGCTTGAGTTCACCAAAAGGTCAACACATGTGTGGCTAAATTTTTGCTTTTTTTTTTTCTGGTGAATTTTTACCAGATAAAAATTGAGTGTAAGGAATTCAATATCTAAAAAATTCAGTGTTTAAAATTTGGTGTTTAAAAAAAAAAAGGCAGATTCCAATGAGACTGTTTTTCTTCCATATATTTTTGAATGTAAACAGAAAAACATCTTGACTTTAGAAATGTGCTAAAGCCTTAATCGCGTCAGAGAAATCGATAAAAGGTTATTAAGAAAAAGTTCTAATACAGAGCTGCATTACTGGAACAAGTAGCACAAGAAACAAGGTTTTACATCTATATCATTGAGATGATCTTTGCGTAGAGAAACAAAATCCCTTCAGGAGTTTTTAGGGACTTTCATGAAGCTGGAGTTACAGCTGCAATAGAGCATCTTACATGGACAGATTGAATTATTTAAATTCTTTAATTTATTTTTAAGAAGCTATACAGTGTGTTCAAATACTAGTAATTTAAACCTCCCAAACTAACAGAGCAAATATGACTGAGATATTCATCACTTAACTTGGAATCAAGATGAAATGTTGGGAGATTTGGGAATTCACAAACTCCTTAAAATACATCTTGCCAGATGTGTTTTGCCTTGATACAGAAATGTTTTTGTATCAAATGTTTGACCAATGAAATGCCGCGACGTGTACGACATCAGAGGTGGAACACTGGAGCTAAACAATCATGGCTGCGTTGGTATTAATCTATTTCTTTCTAAAATTGCAGGAGGCAATTGTAATCTGTGTGGATGGGATGATGCTTGACTGTTCCTCCTGACCAGATTTATGATAAAAGTTTGATTCATCAGTTAACTTTGTGAAATAAATCAAGTGGATAAACTCAACATTGGAGGCAGGTACCCAATCGGCTTGAAGAATGGTACTGAACATTCCTCTCTTTTGCGACTTTCTATTGGAGGCTTTCCACATTGAAACGTGTAGAAATCAAGATGATTGACACAGTATCTGATTTACTCCTGGTTGATTCAGGACATCCCTAAAGATTTACGGGGGAGTGTTGGTCTAGTGGTTAGAGCAGTTCGCTTGCGCTCTAAGAAGGTTGCAAGTACCTGGTTCAATCCCCACAGCCTGCACTCTGGGTTCCTGAGCAAGACCATTTTGTGGGACAACAAAGGGATTTACATTACGTTTTTATAAGAGCACAGAACGCCCATCCAAAGAACAATTATCTGACGACCCGTTCCTCTGCCGTTGTTGGATGAGTAAAAACCTCCATCTTTATGTGCCTAGGACCAACGCATCATGATCTTGAATGGAAACTGAACATGTGTGGTATCCCTCTGATCAGTATTGCGTGATGCTGATTGGAGGAAGGAGACTTTCTGCAGCTGTACCAAAAGCTGGTTCTATGCATTGGTGAACAACAAACTGGTCTGACCTGAACCCCCTCCTACCCAGATGCACCACAGAGCGCCACAGGAAATCATTCCTGCCTGTGGTCATCAATCTCTATAACGCCTCCCTCAATTGAATCAGAAACCCCCCCTGTAATTGACATTTATGCACTATTTTTGCACGCCATGTATCACTTTATTTGGATTTAGTTTTACATATGCATATATATAAATACATATATATCCACAGATCCACAGAAAATTTCAGAAGAAAGAAAATCAGCTTAGTTTCTTTAGTTGAATGTCTGAAAAACACTAAAATAAATGAGCTGAGAGACAGAAATCAGGATTTTAGCATCTTCAAGGTGATTTCCAGAGAGCTGCCAACTAAAAAAAAGCCTCATACAGCAGTCAATCTGCTGGAGGATGATGGATTCCTTTCTGCCATTAGAAGCTCTGTTCTCTAAGGAAATTGTCTCCTGATCGTGAGAACCCACAGCCCTGACCTCTTCGCTCCTGGTGAGGACGTTTGGGCGAAGTTCCCACCTTAGTGAAGACTTCAACAGATGAACAGGTAGAGGATATATTCCAGACCTGCTGATGGAATAAGGTTCTGATGTTCTGGAATCCATAACAGCTGAATGCGAACGAGGGGGAGAAAGCTCTGGAGGAGGACCGGTTCCTTCCTACCTTCATGACTGAGCTGCCATTTTCAGGGTGTTTTTGAGATCCGAATCATTTCTCTGTTCAGGATTTTCCTACTTTACTCATTTCTTGGAATGATATATATCGACCTTAACGTCGATGGACATTTTTATTTTCTAACATATTAGTATCAGTCCTAAAGGTAAAAGAAGGCCCGACTCACCGGGCAGAAAATATGCAGAGATTGAAAGATTAGCTGGATTCTGAATATACGGATCGGCTGAATATTTTTCTGTAAATGGTTTTCCTGAGAAAATATGTCTGATTCACTGCAGTTGGGTTTCAGGTGTTTTCTCCATGGACGAGGACTCCATTTCCAGGGACTGTGAGCCGTTCTTTGAGTCCGACGGAGAGGAGGAGAGCACTGATGGTAGGACGTTTATCACCCGGTTGTGAAAGCTTGTTGTTTTTACAGACGTGTGATTTAAACCTTCCTTCCTCTCATCCTCACCAGGCTCGCTGAGCGAGGACGCCCCCCCACCACCGCGCGGCCTGGCCATGGGGCAGCACGCTTTCTCGTCCCGCCACGCCCACCCCACGGCCCTGGCCCGCTCGCTGCCCGTGTCCGTGCCCGTGTGGGGCTGCAAGAGCAGCAGAGCCGCTCTAGGCGACAGCAACAGCGGAGAACGGGTGAGCGGGGGTTGTTTCTGTTGGAGGCAGGGGGTCGGGTCAGAACATGTCTGCTCAGAGTGCCTTCTGGGAAATAATGAAGAAATCATCAACGGGGTTCAGGGAGGCTAAGGGTTCTAAAACCTGAGGAGGAAAGTTAGCAGCTTCATGTCTGTGACTGATGACTGAATCACGGTGTGGGTTTTTTTTCATTTTGAAGTAGTAGGACTTTATATCAATTCCCAGAGGATTTAAATCCAGCCTCAAGTGTAAAGAGCCTAACAGATTCATTTTTTTGACCAAAATGATAAAACATGTAGAAAATTAAGAACCACAGCTGCTTCCACAGGATTTCAGCAGATAAAATTTTTTTTGTTATTTAATCACCAGCAGATGTAATGACAAAAGCCAACACCAATAATTTTTAGATATAAATGTTGTTTTTATCATCATCTTTACTCTATAACTAATCTAAAGTCACTGACCAGTTTTACAAACTGATGGTGTGCAGCCATAGCCCCGGAATATTTTACAGCAGATCCAAAACATCACAAAAAACCTGTTTAACTCCGGTTAAAAAGTGAAATATTATCTCAACTCCAACAACCAAAAGCAAAAGGCAGAGCTGAAATTAAACTGCGATGGCTGAAAATACTCAACCAATCAGGAGGAGAGCTCTCTGCGCAAAGCATTCTGGGATATATCTGCCTCTTCTGAGGCCTTTCTTTTCTTCTCATACACTTCGTAGACACTTTTTCTCTGACAACCCTCGGCCATTTTCAAAGAATCACGGTGAGAAAGGGGAGCTTCAGTGACTGTCTGAAACCGCAGCTCCCCACAGATATACGCCTGAACGATGGCTAACAGGACGAACACGTAGGACGGCCTTACGTAAACATATCACCAGAATGATTGACAGTTAAGAAGGCCGCTTATTTAGATTTAGGTCCATACCTTTTAATGTAAAAGGAAGAAAAGCAGAAAGAGGCTCTGTTCTCCCTGCAAGGGGAACAAATTTCTTCAGGGAAACTATCTCAGCTTAAAGGCATACTATGCAACATTTTTCAGTTAATTAATGTGTTCCATAACGTTTTGGATGATTAAATGAGTCATTTCAGGTCAAACAAAGGTTTTCTTGGCCGCCCTGGTGGTCTGTAGGGGAAATACCGTACTTGCAATTGCAGGAGCCCTCGGCCCACACACACAGGCCCAGAAGTCTCGTGCATCGTGAGAGTCGTTCTTGCTTTACGGCAAGAGCTGCTACACGCCCCCAGTGAAAGGCATGCTCGTTGCTAGCGCAGTGGCGATATTTGTGCAGTTATCATGGCAGAACCTAGCCTGGGTGCCATTCCGAACTTAATCCCGCCCACAAGGTTTGAGGTCGGGAAGTTCGGTCTGGCATTGCTTAATAGTAGCGCGAGTATGCTCGCACAATATCTGGCGGGCCAATCAAATTGTCAGGGCGGGCTTTATACGATGATGAATAGATGATCAACAGTAACGTAATCAACCACGTGACCAAAGCGCGCTTGGGTGACAACAACAATGGCTGCCGCTGGAGAGTTGAGGTGTGTAGATTCTGCTATTAGGTCTGTTCTAGAAGATATCGACAGCAAATTAATTTTAAAAGAGGAACAGAGAAACGCCATCAAGGCATTTGTTGAAAAGAAAGATGTTTTTGTCGTCCTTCCTACTGGATTCGGCAAAAGTTTAATTTATCAGCTGGCTCCCTTGGTCGCTTAACATACGCCACGCACTCCGTTGCTCTTATTGGTTGTAGGTCTATCCAATTGAGTGCAGAGGCATTTTTTTTCCTGGTTCGTTCGAAACACGCCCCATAATCACAGCTCTATGGAGCAGTATCAGACTCATATTCTGACTAGAATTGAGTAGGACTACGTCAGGCTAGGCGGAACCAGTGAGAATTTTCAAACTCGAAAATTTGAATAAAATAGTCACTTACCGCAGTAGACATGGTGATTTGTTGGGTTCGCTTGTATGCTAAGCTCAAAACAACCGTGCCTGGCTTGACCAGCTGAGCATATTTACGACAGTGCACTTTTACTTTCGCCCTCTGGGGGGAGCCTCGCTGGAAAATCAACACCGGTTGCATAGTGTACCTTTAACCCTCGGTGCCCAATGCTATCTGCAGGGGAACTTTAGCTATGGAAAAAAAAAAAAATAGAGCTAACTGAACTTTGTGTGAGAGGAAAAGTTCAGCATAAACCAAACAGCATTGAAGCACGGTGGTGGAAGTGTTATGGTAAGGGATCTTTTGCTGCATTAGAACCTGTCCTGCTCATCCAGAGAATGGACTGTGCTTCAAAAGGGTTTAAATCTGACTTGAAAGAGACTGAAAACTGAAAAAGAGAATCCTGCAAGGAGCATCTGGATTAAGTCATCTCAGCTGAAGGGGAAACACCAGCTGTTAGGGGAGGGGCCTGATAACTTTCTCCTCAATTGGAAGACTTTTTATACTGAAATGGAGGTGTTTTATGTTGTTAAGCAGCAACTAAAACCAAATAAAAATTTTCTTTGAAAATACTACATTATTATTTCCAACAGGTGAAAAGTTAGCTTTTTTTTCTAAGCTCAGAATCTTGTATTTATGGCTATGGTATGGTCTCTAAAGACAAAGATCCTATTCAGCTGTAAACATCCACTCCTGCTTCTCATGTGACCATAAAAAAGTGAAAAGGTCAGCAAACATTAGGTAACAGAGCAGGAACACAACCTTTATTTCACATATTTTTACATCCCTCTTTCTCCACGTCTTTCCCAGCCGGGCTGCGCCGACCTGGAGCACATTGCTGCAAGTATGAAGGCCCTGCTGGTCCCTGGAGCCACCGATGGGACGGAGATGTTCGGGGCCCTGCCACGGCCCCGGCTCAACACTGGGGACTTCTCTGTCAAGCACTGAGAGGGGGGGAGGGGAAAACCTGGAACGTGTGAATCGGTGTAAAAGCTCCAATCTATGTTTATCGTTTCAGCCACTAAGAATATCTGCAAACTCACAGGGTTAAAACAGTCGTGCAGAAATGTCACGAACACTAAGAACATCTTCAACACTACTACTATTGCTCCCCCCACCACCACCACAATAACAACACTTGGTTCAGACCGGTCTTGCGGTCAGGAGCATACTGAGCCATAGCGCCGCACAGGCATGGGTGTCATTTCGGTGAGCGGTTTGGCCAAATAACCTGGAAGGGATGAGTTCTTTGATGCGAACCCATCAGTAAACGAGTTTAAAAAGCCACTATTAGACAAAATCCTGCTTTAATTCTGAGAAATGTGGGAAAATCTGGTTAGAAATACTGATTTTAAAAAATAAAAATATTCTTTTTGATTTGTTTCACGGAGTCCTGCTCCTTCGTGACCCTTTTCCAGCATTATCACAAGACTAGTTGCATCACATTTGCACTGAAGTCTTGCTACGCTCCTAAAGCTATGTTTCAAAAATGCGTAGTTCTACAAAGAGCACAGCTCACCTCAAGTCATTTAGGGGTAAAGATGCGTTAGATGATGTCTCTAACACTAAAAAAAACTCAGAAATTGTAGGATTACCTAAAAAATGACGGCTTCCAAAAACTCTTCAAATTGCTGCTTTTGCATTTATGTATGTGCTTACTTTAACAGTAAATATGTAATTGCTAAGCTTTAGGCAAGTGTCGAAGAGGGAGTTTGAACACTAAAGAGGGGTTTAATAGTGTTTGTCAGTATTGTTTTTAACCCTGGTCCTGCTGCTTGAATCAATAAATGGAGCGCTGAGCATTCAGCATAACTATGTTAAAATGGGGGATTTGAATAGGTGGGAGATCTGCATCCGGTTCTCCAGTAACTTAATCTTCATGTTTTCAAATCTCGGATCATCTTTGTGCTATCGGTACAATCAGGGTGCAATCTAGAATGTGTTGCAGTATCTTGAAAGTAGTGGGGGGAAAACAGCAAATGCAGCCAAGTTTAAAAAAATAATTTCAAGCTCATGGAACCAATAGTATAATAAAACATCAGTAAAGCCACCATTTTTATAAAAAAAAATGAAAAAAATCTTATTTTCACCATAAATGTGATGTTTTTAAATCACATTTATAAATGTGATTTAAAAACATCACATAAATGTTTTTTTTGCCGCCGGCCGCTTCACATAAATGTTTTTTTTTAAATTATAAAATGACTGCTTTGAATTAAGGAGAAATTTCTTTTTAATTGTTTGAAAAAACTCTAGTTAAATTTGCCCATCACTTCATATCATTAGAGTGGAATGACCAACATTTTCACTAAGTTTCCGCTCTGTTATGTAAAAGAGTAAAAATCATATTTTCACACAAAGCTTGTTGCTTTTTTTTGTAAACGTGAGCAGAGAACACCAGCACCTTCTCATTACATGCCTATTTTTTTATTTCACAAATGGATGAATGATTTGGCTATATGTCCAGGGGGGTGGTATTATTCCTTTTTCCACATTTGCTCTGGATATGTTAAAATGTTTGAATGAAAGAGAAAGTGACTGTTTGAAAGAGAAAGAGAGAGAGACAGATGTTAAAATTTAACATGATGCATCTTGGATATTTCAGAAATAAATGTTCCGTTAAATCCTTTAATGTTTCAAATAAAGGAGCAATCACCAAGAGTATTAGCTCTGTGTTGTCTTTTTCTGTTCTTTGAGCAGCAACATGAGGATGTAGTGTTGTTGTATGCCACCAGGTGGCGGTGTTGTACTATATTAACGAAGAATGGACAATACACCAGTTTTTTTTGTTTGTTTTTTTTACTCCTGGCCCATTTTATATATATATATATATATATATATATATATATATATATATATATATATATATATATATATATATATATATATATATATATATATAATCACTCAACCGTGATGATATTTAAATATGATAAATTTGAGGATTTTTCTTTTCAAATAAAACAAAATTAAAATTACGCATACAGGTGTGCCAGAAAAGTAAAGAGGCATTCTTTTGCTGTTAGGCTAATATATGTCCCTATGGAAGCCCTTAAAGGCAAGAACGAAAAAATTCTGGAAAATAAAAGAATTTTTTTTCTTGTATTATTTTCTGTCCTTGTAATACTTTATTTTGCCACTAGAGTCGCGGACGTAATAAGACACACAGTTGCACAAGGCTGTATTCTTCAACTGATTTTCAACAGATTTGTTTTCTCTCTTGCCTTTCATTACTTCCGTATTATTCACCTACAGCCAATGAAAAGAACATCTAGTCAGGGGCGTGCATACATAGACACTAGGTGGTGCTAAAGCACTAGGAAGTTTGCCCTTTATCAAAGAAAATGCCCTTTTGAAACTCGTATTTTTTTATTAATTAATATTATTAAGATTTTACTGAGGTCGGTTTTGAAATTATCTTTTGAAAACCTGAGCCATTAAAAACGACTGAAACTGCCCTGAAATGACCCACCTCCTTGCGCACACCCGACAAGCCTCTCTCTCTTCCTTTGTCACGTGAACTCGCGCGGTCGCCCGCAGGGCATGCCAGATGCACAGCATCATAGCAGTTTTCAGATAGCAGGAACGGTCGCTGACAGGCTGCTTCTCCCGTGCCCCATTAGCCAGGTAATATACAGATCAAGCAAAATCATTTTGTTGTGCATTAAAATGTCTCATTCAGCAGCACCAAACAAGCATTTTTGCCGACTGGTCACCTGAGAAACTAGTTGTCTCCTTGTAAGATGCTATTTTACTTTTTATATTTTGTATCCATATTTTTTATCTTAAGTGTATACATTAGTCTATTTTATTGCATGACGTATACCCACAGTTTTTAGATATTTTTATAATTTTATTTACCTATTCCATATTATATGTTTCATGTTGCACGATTGTACCACAAAAAATTCCTAGTTTGTGAACTCCTTCACTAACAATGGCAATAAACCTGATTCTGATTCTGAAGGTTTTACACTGTAGCCCAAGTCAATGACAGATAACGTGAGGACGAACACATAGGCTACAAATAATTTCGGTAGAGTTTGCAATTGCAAATCTACAGAAGAAGATTAGGGCCACTGAAAAAAAAAAATAAGTTAACTGATTTTTAAATTTTATTTCAGTTTAGTATGGGAAAAAAGTCAGAATTCTGACTTTAATCTCATAATTCTAACTTTTTTCTCATAATTCTGACTTTATGCTCAGAATTCTGACTTTTTGCTCAGTATTCTGAATTTAAGCTCAGAATTCTGACTTTAATCTCAGAATTCTGACTGAATTCTGACAATAAAAAAGTCAGAATTCTGACTTTTTTCCCATGTTAAACTGAAATAAAAATTAAAAATCAGTTAACTTGTTTTTTTTGTGGCCCTAATCCTCTTCTGTACAAATCTATGTGTTAAGACAAACATTTTCTGTTGTATAGGTTTTGTTAGGCAACATAAATTAACACATTTTGGTCTCTTTACTGTCCTAATTGTATATTGATTTAGTAATTGAAGCACAATGCCAAGAAAGGAGGGTTAATCGTATTGAAAAATCTTAAAAGCTGTTCACATTTTATTTTTAAGTGGTTTGTGCAGCAGGTATTAAAATAGCTATTATTTTGTAGGCTACCATAAGTCATATCCACGTGACAAGACTTCCAGTCATGTTGCCCTAATAGCCCATTATTTAAACTAATGTGGCAATTTTGTTATTGTCATGATGGTTGTTATTATTATATTGTAGCCAGTCACAGCAGGGAAGCTCTATACCATCAACATCTACCAGGACAGGAGATGACGAAGAGTTCAAGGAAGACACAGAGACAAAAAAAGACCAGGATGAGGGAGACCACCAGGATGAGGGAGACCACCAGGATGAGGGAGAACAGCAGGGTGAGGGAGAACAGCAGGGTGAGGGAGAGCAGATGGATGAGGGAAAACAGGGAGATGAGCCAGATGAAAGAAGTATGCTTTAGTCTGTTCTGTTGGTGATGTGACTTTTTTCCATTGAAAACTCACGTTTAGAGAATGTTACAAATAAAAGTCAAATTTCATTCAACATGCGTTTATTTTTTTTTATAATTAAGTGTTCCACGTGCGCTAAAAAGTGCCCTCCCCCCCTCCTGAGCACCTGCCCCCCAAAATGTCTGTGCACGCCTCTGCATCTAGTATACAATATTAAGATCAGACTGGAATACATTTATTAAAGTAATGGGGACTAAAGGACAACATATAAAACTGCTTAAAGATAGACAGATTTAAGTTTTAATTTGATGATACAATGAAGCTTGAATGTAATGAAGCGATTCAGGCATCTCAAACTATACAATGTATAAATAGGATTAGTTCCAGAAGAACAGAAAAATTTGTGTTAAAGGTACACTATGCAACCGGTGTTGATTTTCCAGCGAGGCTCCCCCCAGAGGGCGAAAGTAAAAGTGCACTGTCGTAAATATGCTCAGCTGTTCTCCTGGTTTCTCCGTCAAGCCAGGCGCGGTTGTTTTGAGCTTAGCAGACAGGCGAACGCAACGAATGACTGAAGCATCTGACGCGCGTGACGCGCCGCAAACGCGCTGCTGCTCGAGATGGAAAAATTGAATTTTTGCTGCTCGACGTGCCAGAGAAGCTGATCTGGGAGCTGGCAGGGAGAGAGACACAGCGCTGATGATCAGAGCGCTATGATCACTCCTTTTAAACAGTTTATTGACGCCTAAATCAACTTAAAATGCAGAAATCTGCCGGCAGAATATGTTCGCTTTTATTATCATGCTGCCTGCAGTTTGGATTATTTAGATGAAAAACACCTACCAGCTGCCGCGGTGAACCGCAAGGAGGCGACCCGGCTAGAGGCTGCTGATGAAGGGATTCCTACTGTTGGCGCACCGCTGGTATGTGGGGGTCTGAGCGGCTCCGACAGAAAAAATATTGTAAGGCAGGATGATAATCTGAATGAACTGACTGCACTGATTACGTTGTCAGGTGTATTTTCTCACTTAAAAACATATTAAAACTACTTTATTCCCACTGATCACAGCAAATATAACTGCAAGGCAGAGAAAGGATAGTGAAGCTCCGCCCAACGCGCGTCAGACACACTTTTGCACCGCGCAGCCAGAGCAGCAAAGCTGCTTCAGCCGTGCGTCAGAACTAACTGGTACAAGCAGCAAAAATGAAGCAGCAGACGCGATTTTGCTGCTTTTGCTGCGTCCGGTGTGAAAGCAGCACTGCACAAAGATCGCCATGCTTTTAACTGGGGGGTGTAGCAGTTCTCGCCGTAAAGCAAGACCGACTCTCTCAAGACTTCTGAGCCTGTGGGTGCGGGTCGGTGCTCCTGCAATTGCAAGTGCGGTATTTCCCCCACAGACCACCAGGGCGGCCGAGAATACCTTTGTTCAACCTGAAATGACTCATTTAATCATCCAAAACGTTATGGAACACATTAATTAACTGAAAAATGTTGCATAGTATGCCTTTAAGGCAATCACATTTTTTTGCTTATAGCTCTTACATGCCTTGACAGATATTTTTAAGATAATTATTTGGCAATAAGCTCCAAGTCTTGAAGGCTGGAAGGGGCTGTAGGTGATAACCCTAATTTTTAGCTATCTCCATATTTGAGGCAGAACTTTGGTTTGGACACCCCAAAATAGAAAAAAAAAAAAAAATCAAACACCCAGTGGCAAATTTAAAATAATTACAAACCCAAATCTGCTCTCAGAAATAAATGATATCAAGTTGTACCGTAATCACGTATTATTTAGCTTCTAAGCATAAATATTGGATGATAAAAATTTTATTTGGTTTCCTATTAACTATCCAGCTTTACAGTCCTACAGCAGCTTATCCGGGCCAAACTTGGTGTTACAGCCCGATATAAGCCTTCTCCATCCATGGGAGATTTATGTTTAAGATGATGAACTTTGTTGAAAAACCTAAATGATTTTTTTCCTTGTTATTCTACCTACTTTGCTCAGTGGATCTTTGCTATTGGTTGACAATGTTAAGCATGATGCTGCCACTGCCATGCTTAAGCTGAACGCCTCACCTTGACTATTTCTAAACATAAACTTTGTGGCCAGTAGCGTTCTTCCTGTCTGACCGAAAAAAAACTGCACAAAAAGTTTATATCATAAAGCTGGACAGAAGATTCCCACATCAATAAGCTTAATGTTGACTCCTCCACTTATTTTCATCGTGACCAAATGCTTTTGAGTTTTATATTTATTTGACATATGGAGCAGGTTATTTAGACAAAACAAAGTATGTTCGGGGGGGATAAACAAGAGGCCTTCAAACCTAGGATAATTATAACAGCTGGAAAGCATGGTGGTGGCAACATCATGCTTAGGATCTTTTTGCTGTCAGTGATGGAATCATGAAGTTGAAAAATAGGTCAAGCTCCCCTAAAGCACACAGTTAGGTCCAAAGTGTCCAGATCCAGTCCTTGAGAACCATCATCCCCAAACTTTTAGCCGATTCCTGATCCAACACAACTGAATCTAAAGGCAGAATTCCTTCACCAGCATTCCGCTGGGTTAGGTTTGTTTTTGATTGATTGATTAATTTGACTTTATTGAGCTCACACTGGAGAAATCCACTTGTTACATCAGCTCAAACGGTCAAAGGAGAAGAATGTGCCAAAGGAAGAAAAAGGTGCATGGGATATATACAGTATATACAGTGCGTCCACATATGACAGCTTTAAAAAAAAAAAAATGTAAGCAGGATTATTGCTCAGGGTGTTTACATGGGTATCTATATAGATGGAAATTTATATTCATATATATATTTATTGCACTGGGTGTCAAAAATAGATAATCAGGTTATTGCACAGGGTATCAAATAGTAATTGCACATTATACATTGCTCAAGTTATTGCCGTTGTAGTATTGCATTGTAGAGTCTGGTTGCAGCAGGGAAGAATGACCTGCGGTAGCGCTTTAAGAAGGGATGCAAACAAAAAATACAGAATAGTAGCTCTCAGGGATTGTATTTATCCTTCCTAAGCTAGCTGGTTGAGAAAGGGGGGGGATAGTTGTTTTTCCAGAAGGACAATGATCCCAAAGATGCAAGGAAATAATTCTGGATAAAGTAGGCTACAGTTAAACTTTACAGCTGACTTCCCAAAGAAACCATTTCTACCTTATGGAACATTTATAGACCATGGCTAAAAAAAAAGTAATCAAATGACCTAAAGGGCTCTATGCCCAAATCCACTACTTTCTGAACTTCAGCAGA
The DNA here is from genome assembly GCA_030533445.1 of Cyprinodon diabolis. Taxonomy (NCBI): domain Eukaryota; kingdom Metazoa; phylum Chordata; class Actinopteri; order Cyprinodontiformes; family Cyprinodontidae; genus Cyprinodon; species Cyprinodon diabolis. The sequence continues at coordinate 6,640,618 of CM060077.1, forward strand.
CTCCTTTGTTTCCTGTCTTACAGGACAGACTGATTAAACCAGGTGTGTCTGGTCAATGGCGTTAATGTCGTGGCCAATGTGTGTCTGGTTTACACGGATAACTTTATAAACATTATTTCATTAGTCTGTGTAGGAGGGTGTATACACTTGCTGCAGTCTCATTTGAGCTTAATGGTGATCTCTAAAGTAACTTGTTTGTCATCTCTGCGCTGTCATAGCAAAGATGTCTGCCTCAAAAATGCAAACCCACTCCTATGTAATTATAAATAGCATTTTCTAAGGCAAAGCACACATAAAATAGGACGATTTACATTGATAGATAATAAATAACATACTTACAGATTATATAGATCATTTATGTCAGTAACTCCTTGTATTTATTACACAGTGTACCTTTAAAATAAAACCCTGAAAGCCTCTAATGAAGAAGCCTGTTAGTGGATTAAAATTCATGACTGGCTTTGAAAGAATAAGGACATACAAACTACATCAATCACAATACAACAGAAATAAAAGTTTCTTTATTTAATTTTGATAAAAACACCCAACTTTATTATTTCCATAATTAGATGACCAAGAACAAATAAAACCCTGAAGGTATAGACAGACCTTCATTTCAAAATGTTTTCATGCATTCAATGAAATAAACTCCAAAGATGTCACTATGTATTCAGTTGAACACATTCTGAGCGCTTTCCGTTAAAAGCTTCCCTACTGCCCCATCCAAACATGCCATTCCCTTTAGAGTGTCACTGATCTTTTTTCCGGATGAGACAGAAGGAATTAGTGCCAATCCAGAACCCGGGAAATACTTTCTCCTCCAATTTGGCTTTGAACTTGTGGATGAGCCGGACCTCCTTCTGAGAGTCTCCCTCCACCGAGAGAAACTTGATGACCCCGGCCGGCTGGTCCACATAGACCCCTATGGTGCAGGAACACGGGAGCTGGACATCAATGTTGTCGCTGTTGTGCCAGACTTGGTAGCAGGAGCCTGACCAGCCGACCCCCCAGGAGCCTTTGTTTTCCCCAAGACCGCAGGACACCTCCTGACCTTTCCGTGGCGCACTCTCTGCCACCACCCCAATAACCACCCAGCCTTCGTAGTCCACCTCCCAATAGCCTCGGAAGCCAATCAAGCCTTCCTTACAAAGCACCTGAAAAAAGGAGACATTTTGGGGAGCTGTTCAAAACCTTCTGGGAATCATGATAACATTGATGAACTGAGTGATTACTTGGAGTTGCAGACTATAGAGAGTAAACGTAATCACCACTATAACCATCACTATCGGTGTCCACTACCTGTGGGGAATCCTCATATCTCTCAGGCCTGTTTGGATAAGGACAGACTGCATCAGATGTACGAGCCACTTTGGAGCTGCTCTCAGAAATCCACAACAGCTTCTGTGCAGTTTTATCATCCAGAGAAACAGGGAACCAGTCTGAGGATGTAAGAGCAGAACTTGGGTTTAAAATATGACTTAACTACTACGACTTCAACAGAGGGCTGCATTTAATCTTTTTATGCTACCTGATGAGAAAAACATCCATTTAAAACATGTCTTTATAAAAACATTCTGAGCAGTTTTCATTCTTTGCATAGAAAGTATCCCTTGCCACAAGAACCGTGCCAAAGCCCCCTCTTATGGACCATGATTCAGAGGTTTACCAGAACCAAAATCAAATAAATCTAATTATCCAATCCTGCCATGAAGATTAGTCAAACAACCAGAAGAAATGATAACTTTTCCAGAGCCTGCTGATGGTTTCAGAAAAAGTTTATTTTTCTTGTGCATAGAAAGTATTCCTCACCCAATGCTTTTATATTTCTCTGGGTTCCTTTCCTTTATGAATCCATTTTTAAAAGAATTGCTCCTATTAATGTTGTGTTCTCTCTGTGTTTTTTTTCTTTTTTCCTCTAGAAGTATATCTGTCTCAGTTATTTTGTGTTGAGAAGTGATCATCAGTAGTCATGCCTGCTTTCATTTGATATGTATTTAGTGCTGGTTTGGTGCCGGGGGTTCTGAATGTGGAGACAGAAATCTTTCATAGGCTGCTATTATGCTGTGTATTTACGTTTTACATCATTTATTTCTAGAATTTTCTTCTTTCATCTCTGGAATACTGCAAAAAATAAATAAATAAATAAAACTATATCATCCAGGGGTGATGCTGGGAAACCAGTCCATGCATTTGTTACTTCAAGGCTGGACTATTGTAAACCTTTACCATCAGAAGGTCCACAAACTGTAGTTAAAAGCCTTCAGCTGATCCAAAGTGCTGCAGCCAGAGTTCTGATGAAAATTAATAGAGATATGATCTCTCTTATCCTAGCTTATATTCAATTGCTTCCTTTTAAATCAAGAATAGATTTTAAAATCCTCCTTCTCATATATAAAGCCCTAAAGTGGCCACGCTTCATCTTATATCATAGATATGATCATTACTAATGTCCATAACAGAGCACTTTGCTCTTAATCTGCAAGTTTACTATGGGTTCTTAGAATCTCTCAAAGACTGGATCTGGTTGACAGCTGCTTTTTGTATCTCTGCTTTTGTCTCCTTGAACCCCAGTCTGTCATGATCTTGGCGCTGATGGTTTAGTTTTTTCCTTTGCTCCTTGCTCCCCTGTCTAATTGGTTCGGCGGCTGATTATTGCCGTTCATTTCCACCTGGTTCCTCTACTATTTAATTGTTGACCAGTTTCTGCCCTGAGGATCTCGAGTTTTGCCTTGCCTCTGTCTGCTCTGTTTGTCCTATCTGCTCTTGGATTCTACCGGCTTTTGAACCTTTAACTGTCTTCTGACTTCGGCCTTGGATTTCCCTTCTGGACTCTGTTGCTGCTCAACAGTCCACAACACTCCACATCCAGTCACTGACCTGTATTCTCCTATCCCTGCAGAGATCCGCCCCGCAGCAGACGAGCAGCCCCGCGCACCTGCTTGTTAAATAAACGCTTTGAACTTTCCCACTGCCTTTCTCGCCTTGAATTCTGGGTCCTACTTCCTGAGATCATTACACAGTGGGCCTCAGCAGATGGTCGCTGACACTGAGCCTGGTTCTGCTGGAGGTTTCTTCCTGTTAAAAGGGAGTTTTCCTCTCCACTGTGACTACAAACATGCTTAGTGTGAGCGATTGCCTTCGAGTCAATGAGTCGATGCAATCATCTGGTTTTCCTTAGAACCACTCTGACTGTATGATCTTGTTCAATTGTAAAGTGCCTTAAAAGGACGTGTTTAATTTTTTTGCATATAACTTCAGTTGCTTTCTCACATTTTAAAAGGGTTTGTGCTAGTTTGTAGCCTTGAGTCTGCAGTTTAATTTGATTTGCTATATTCTTTGTCATTAATGCATATTTCATCACTGTTAAGTAATAATGACGATGTATCTTAAAAGGAAGACCTCAGGTTCAAAGGGTATAGAATAGAATAGAATAAAGAAATCTCTTTATTCTGGTAAATCTGGTGTTTACAGCAGTGAAAAGATTATAGGTAAAGTTGTCACACAAATGTGGACCTTAGAAAAATGTATAAGAATAACATAGTAGTGAAAAGTTAAACAAATAAATACTGTACTGTAAAGTGTTTAACAATATAAAACTGGTTATCTGGAAAAAAAATTACCAACATAAAGCTATGGACACTTTTACAGTAATGAATATTTGAAAACAAATGCAAAATCAGAGATGTGCAAAATGACAGCAGCAAGTTATTTAGCTCACTAATATAGAAACTATGCAAAATCAGCATGACTGTAGCAACTTGTTTAGGTTGTTGGGAACAGCGGTGGTTATAAAGTCTTACAGCTGCTGGGAGAAAGGATCTGTGGTAACGCACCCTGGTGCATTTAGGGTGCAGCAGACATTTTTAATTGTTAGCTTTTCCTTCCAAATCCTTAATGCACTCTGCATTTATTTATTGTTTCTCACAATAAACAGATATAAATAATTTTGTTAATCCTATCTGACAAAATAGATAATGGCTGTGCAAAAACCAGGATCTTCCCTCAAGGAAGAATCTTGTCAGCATTCGATGCATTTGATGCATTGAACTTCAGTATCAATGCTTTTTTTGGACCATGTTTTTTCTCCGACACTGTTTACATTTGATCACTGCTGTACATTAAGAAATGGAAATGTGAAAGCTGTACAAAACAGAATTTTGTTTTGTATACACTCTGCGTATACAAGATGACAATACAAGGTGTCTAAGTTTAAAAAAACTAGAAATTTCTGTTCTGATTTAATTTCAGTGAAAAAAAGCGGTTATATTTTAATCTATATAGCACATGTAAATATTTGGTTTAAAAAATATATATTTAAGAACTTTGGGAAGTCTTACATTTCATGAAATCGGCTCTGGTAGTTGGTTCAGGAATATTTGGCTCATACAGTGGCAACTTTTCTAAAGGAAGAATATAACAAATTTACAAACATCTTATAAACAAATAAATAAGAGACAAAGAATGTCGAATTATTTACCTTCTGCAGCACTGCTTCCTTTTCTTCCTGGAAATGTCAAAAAAGAATGCAGGGTTATAACGCTATTAGTTAAGTTACAGTACTGTAGGTATATTAGATTGGATCTCATAACAAAGACATTAAGAGTAAAACAATATTTGCTGCCTTGATGGTTACTTTAAAGCTGGAGCTGCAGCAACTCATCTGCAGAAAATCACCTGCTGCTCTGCAAAAGCAGAAGCTAGATCAGTGCCAGAGCATCGATTCATGAAGCATCTAAAAATCAGGTCTCAGCACAAGGAAACCAGGGATCTGAGTTCAGATCTCTGAGTTACCCTGGCTTCTAGCATTTTGAGAAATGTGTAAAACTCTCCTAAGTTAGTGTCTCTTAGAGCAGGCATCCCGAAACTCAGTCCTCAAGGCCCCCTGTCCTGCAGGTTTTAGAGGTTTCTCTGCTTCAGCACAGCTGGTTATAATGATTGCAGTGGACCAAAAGCCTGTTAATCAGCTTTCAATTAAAATCAGCTGTGCTGGAGCAGCAAGGAAACCTCTAAAACCTGCAGGACAGGGGGCCTTGAGGACCGAGTTTGGGGATGCCTCTCTTAGAGAGATCATCTCCCTCTCTTTCTCTCATCTGTCAGGCTCTATTCTTTGTAAGATCCCCTTTGTTTTGCAGCACGTGCGCAGAAGTGTTAAACCTTCTGTTGATTCTCTATGCTGGGCTTCCAAGGAGTCAAACTTTAGTTTAATCATTTACAATGGTAATAATCAGACAATTCCCGTAAACATTTTAGAACAGAATAGAATAGAATTCAACTTTATTGTCATTGCACAGTCGCAAGTACTAAACCATTAAATGTAGTTTGCATCTATCCAGAAGTGCTATACGGGATATAAATATTTATATGTTCAGAGACTATGTGTGCATTGAGTATAAATCAATTTAACTCAACTCAAACTTTATTTAAAAAAGCAAATTTAAAACAACCGGGGTTGACCAAAGTGCTGTACAGGAATCACAGTTGCAGAGCATAAGATAAAAACTGAAAGCAAAAATACATAAACACAATGCAAAAAGAAAAATTTAATGGAGATGTATTATAATATGATAAATGTTTCAATTAAAGTAAGTTTTAAAATAAATGTTATATATTGCAAGAAGCTATAAAATAAATAAATATTGAAAACTGAAAAAGTTTCTTTGAACTATTGGAGAAATGCTCATAATGAAAAACAAGGAATAATGAAAGTTTCTCGTTATCATATCAACCTAATCCTTAAGAAGATGGTTGTTTTTTCAGTTTGTCTAACTGATCTTTAGAAACAGATTTGATAGTTTGCTGCTTTATAAACTGCAGGCATGTGTTAAACACAATTTGAGGACACAAAGGCATCAGCAATATTTATTGTAATTAGTAAGTAACTGCTGGTTTCTCAATTTTACAGACAGAACAATCATTAATAGATGGAAACCTTCTGAGTTTGATGCTAATCTTCACTATATTTAAGATTCTGGTAAAATCAGCACAAGTTCAGTCCTGCTATGATCAGAGGAGGTTAAAAGAGACCCGAAAAGCTCCATCCCAGACTCTACAGGCCAGGGTTACGTTAACATTCAAGTTAATGACTGTTTAATCAAAGGAAAACTGAAAGATAAGTTTGGTGGAACAAATAAAGGAGGAAGCCTCTGCTCTATAAAAATAAAATGGCAGCACTAGGTTATTTAAAGCTGCAATAGCATAACCAGAAGCAGTACAGTCACTGCTAAAAGTCCAGTTTTTATTGTGATGAAGAAAACTAAACTTTTACACATATATGATAAATACACTGATTAAAAAAAACAATAATAACTAACTTCACGTAATAAACTTTTATTCAGTTTCAGTATTTAGGGTTTGTTATAGTTACAGTGAATCTGATGAATATTAGGTAAAGCTCAGCTGTACTACACAAAGTAAGTTTATTCAGACAGTATGAGTCATGGAAATGATCATTTAAAGTTCTTTGCAGGAAATAAAGAAAGAAAGATGAAAACATTTTTTTACTTTAAAACAAGAAATATATAAATGCAACTCTAATGAAAATTAAGTATTTATACCTCCAATGTGTTTAAGGTGGTAGTAAGTTAGAATAGATTAGAGAAGAGGCATATAGATCACACATGTAAACAATGGCATGAAGAGAATAAGTAATCATTGATGATTGAAAAAAATACATGAAACCTGAAGATTTGAAAAAAATGCTACTTTTTTTTTTTTTTCAAAAATGGATAAAAAGAAAAATACTGAATCTGACCAAGAAGGCTGCCAAGAGAGTTACAGCAAGACTTGTGCAAGACTGTGCCAAGCATTTGATCTATAAAGAAATCTTGGTTCTTATTACTACAATTCAGAGTCGATATGAAACGTCCCCTTTTATAAAACCCTCTGTAACACCTGGGTTGGCAAAAATAAAACCCGGCATTTCATCTGCTTCTTTGCTAAAGACAAACGACATTAAGAGTAATTTATGCTTGACACAAATTGACTATCATTGAGACTATCATGCAGAGAGTTCTGTGTGGAAGAACATGGCTGACAAAAGGGAAAGAAATAACTTAAAAAATGCTTTAAAAATGCTGGAAAAACGGTGCATTATACTGGAATGGAGTTGCAAGCTTGTGGTCCTTGTCCCACACTGCCCACTGGAGTCTGCCAGAATTTTGAGCGCTACGGCAAAAAGCAGCAAAGATCATGGAACGCTGTAAACATGCTGATGGTATCGTTACATGCTTTACATTTTCAGGGCAGACTGTAGATGCATGAAGCATCGACCAGCCTTTACACTGTGGAGGAGAACCAAAAACATCTGGAGAACGCAGGGAATGACTGCATGTCACAGATCATGTAGACAAGGGCATGACATCCAGAAAGTGGCATGACATTCAGCCATAAATGTTGATGTCATGTTTCATCTTTTGCTAAAGAATGGAAGCTGACTGTAGTTGATCTGGAGATCCTGCTGATAATACTGCAAACCTACTGTGGTACATGTAATCTGTCCACTACATGGACAGACCAAATGGTTCTAGAATATTAACTCTCAACCGACATTAATAAATGAATGAATGAATTAATTAATTAGGAATTGAATTTTAAGACAGTAAAAGGTTGTGACCCTGACTAAGAAGCTTCAGACTTCAGACCTCAGACCAAGGAGTAGACGTCAAAGAAAGAGGCCATCCTAAGAAATACTACACGCAAGGCTTCCAAAACTAGAAGTTTTGGCTCATAATTCAGAATGAAAATCCAGGAGAACTTTAGATGGGAATGTGTTTTTTTTGTTGGATAAAGTTATGAACAGTTCAAACAATGACTTAGTTAAGTGCCAATTCTTCAGGTGTCTGGTAGAACCTGCTGTTGAAGAGGATTTGTTTTCAGTACCAAAGTGAGCATTGATTCCAATCAAGAGGAAAATGAGAGCCAGGATCTTGAATTCAAACAGCCTGCAAAAATTCAACAGCACACTGTTTCAATTTCAGACCAGAGTTAAAACTCCGCTAACACTACAAAATACTTCCTTCCCACCAGCATCATCCCTCTTCCAATAAAAATGCTGTTTCTGCATTCAGAATTAATGCTTCTGGCACAAATATTTTCTCCTCACATACAAACCTCTTTGAGAAGCCAGAGGAGAAATCTTCTGTGCCAGAAGAAGTAAATCTCGTTAAGTTCTTTAACAACATTTTGGTGCAGAAGAATCTATTTCTGAGAGAAAGGGGAAGATTTAAATGCATGCATTATAATTTTTGATTACATGGAAAAGAGATGTCTTTACAACCTGGTAGATTTAAATTACTTTTACTTGGTAGAGCTGGAAATATTACTAAGCAGATATGAGGGAAGCTGACTCATTGAAATCAAAACACACCATCAAAGAATATTTAATTTGAATCATAATAATATCTAAGCTTTTGCACACATGGTGCAATATGCCTGGGATTCTTTGCAGTCGTTCTGTTGAAATTGTAATTTTTAGACAAATATAAACTTGTACATAAACTTGAAGATGAGCCCAAACTGGTTCAAAATACAGGTCTCAAACACGCAGCAAAAGAAAAGAATTTAGGTCTATACAATGACTTTATTGAAACGCTGTGGTTGTTATGCAAACATCAATGCACTGAAGTATCGCCGTATAGAGTGATCCAGAAATGTAATCTGACACTTGTTGTTCTTTACCTGAGGTGATGTTTGCAATATTTAAAAAATAAGCCATAAACCGCTTGATACATAAAACCCTAGCATTAAAAGAATGTACACCGACATGGTGTTCATAATGTTGAGAATTAGACAAAGTGAGGTCAAGATGGTGCAGAATATTAAGGTGGGAGGCTGTTGGAAAATGGGCGAGCAGACAGCAGAAGGGCCTGCAGACAGATCCCTTCATCAGTCTTATTTAACCTCTCTCTCTGCTCGCATTCATTACCAGAGACAATGCAAAAGAAAAGCTCCTTTACAGAGAAAAAAGGTCAGGAGGAAAAGGAGTGAGATGTGAAGCTGGTGGTGAGATGGAAGACAAAAAATATCCAACATCTTCCATAGAACAGCAGGAAGGCCGGGTGGAAATGATTGATGACCTGTCATCATTAGAGAGGGAGACATGAAGGACGCTTGGCAGGGTGGACATCTGAGGCGTATTTAAGGGCACCAGACCTACAAAGAGGATGTGTGTTATTTAAAGTTATGTTGAATAGATAGATTCTTGATAAAGGCATCTCTCAAAGCAGGTTCGATGTTATGAACTCGCAGTGTATGATTATATTTGGACAGATTTTGGCACGGATCAACCGTGATCAGTCTGAACACATGTTCACGAGAATCAGCAGCTCAGCACAATCCTGGTAAAAGGTCAGCGGTTTATCTTCAGTGGATTTATGAGAACTGTTTGTTTTGGACAGCAGCGACGGCGGTCTCTTTCCTCTCCCGGATTCCCATCTCAGTGGGACACGGCGAAATTATCTGGGCAGATTGATTACAAAACATCCCACTGAGACAGCAAGAGCAGAGGACAGAGACACGAAGGAGGGGGGTGATCCTCTCTCATCCCAGGGTGTTTCTGTCAGGTGTCACGTCTTCCTGGCTGGAAGCCCATCAGAGGATGGGGTGGAGATGGGGAGACCTGTGAACTTCAGGGTAGACTCAGGCTGAAGGATTCTGGGAAAATGATTTCATTCTGAAGCTTCTTAAAGTGGAATAAAGAAACTCCTCTTGGATCCTTCGTGACAGGCTGCAATTCTCACAAATAAATAAACTCTGAATGCAATCACTGACTTAACAAGGATTTTGTGATACTTCCTGCTTTTATCAAGCGAACATAAATAACTCTAATATGAGGTTTATTACTGGGCAGCATTTCACACTTCATTACTATAGCAGCCAGCGGTGGGATTGGGATCAACTGGGGCTATGCAGCTGCCAGACATGGATTGGAAAAATATCTTCCAAAAAAAAAAAACGGAAACAAAAGGTAAAACACAAGACGGATAAAAACATAGGATCTGAAACTAGGATGTGACACCAAGACCCATGCCAGCAGCGGTCTGTATGTGTGTTTGTGTGGGTGTGTGTGTGTGTGTGTGTGTGTGTGGGAGGGGGGGGGGGGGGGGTTTCTCAGTAGCAAGTAAGTCATGCACTTTGTTGACATGATTAATGGTCGGAGGAAATACAGTCAGGATCCATGTTGAGGACGGATGTTTGGCTCTGAGTGGGACGGCGAGCATGAGGACATTGCATAGCGGCAAATAAACGGCGGATTTAAAACTAGTAATAAAACAAAGTGGTGCGCAGTAAATCACATGTTAGACCTGGGATGGTTAGCATTAAAAAAAAAGGGTTGGTGCCAAAATATCTTTTTCCACATAACAGAAACATTAAGATGGTATCAACTGATCTACATAGTATTGTTTTTTTTTTTTTACAATAATTTCAACATTTTTTATTCATGCAAATTTTGCTTTTCAAATTACTTTCCCACCTATCTCATTCTTATCTTCTAATGTTGCCATGGAAATCTAAAATACTTATTTTGTGTTTCCATAAATGCAAGTCTTATTTCAGTAAAGACACAAGTTCTGTGTTGCATGATGCAGTAAAGTGTTGATTTGACTGAGATGTTTAAAAAATATATATATATATCAGCGCTTAATATAAAAAATCACAGAAATAACCTTTTGATTCTACAGCAAAGGATCATCAGTCACCTATTGACAGAGGAGGGGAAAGCAGCCAAAGCTTCTCATGTTAGATGAGCAATACTTCAACATTTCTGTATTTAAGTAAAGGTAAAAAGTAGCAAAAAACAAAAATGATAATGAAAATATAATTTAGCTTTATTCAATTCGAAAAAAAATTCTCAATCCCAAAAGGAAATTAAATAGAATAGAGCAATGGACAAAAATTTAAATATCTTTTGAAATGTGGGTACGTTAAAGAAATTAGTTGATTTGATTACGAGAACCAATATATTTCTTTAGCAATATATTGTATTTTAGAAATACTAAATATATCTAATAATAACATCAGCTGTACTGAAGTAAAAATGAATGCAATTAGCCTAGCAGATAGAAAACAACAGTAAGTCAACAAAGCTTGTGTAGAACAAGATGTTTCACTCTAGCATAAATTGCATGTATGTTTCTTGCTTGTTCATTTTGTCCAAACCTGGAGTTTTTTCAATAAAGATACTCATGCATGTTAGAGTAGCCAGAAATTTTACTCAATATAAATACTTCCTAATAATATTACTCAAGCTAAAGTAAAAAAATATGCCAGAGTAAAGATATCAAAAGAACATTTTGTTCAAAATGTGACTGTTTGTCTCTGTAAATGTAAATTTAAATGGGTTTGGCCAGATCATTGAATAGTATTTAAGCTGCACAACACAAGTATTCTCATTTTCATGCAAACAGGGGTTGATTCAGAACCGCTCCCTGTTCTTAGCAACACTGAGAAGATATGTTTCCTCTGAAGCTTTCACTGATTTATATAACAAAGAAAAAATAAGAAAAGTAATCTTTGGAGGATATCTTGATAAGTGGAAACCAAAGAGAGTAGCAGTAAAATCATAAAATTAAGGATTAAGGAAATAATGCAGATTTTATTCAAAGAGCAGTATTCATACAGTAAAATGTAACAAATACGATAATACGGTAAAAAAATGCAAACAAGCATTGAAAATGGAAAGCTAAATGAATAAAGAAAGAAAAAAAGGAGAAAAAAGTCAGATAAAATCTTGAACTAAAGAAATTATTCCCAGCTGTTAGTGAGACTGATAGAAAGTACATAAAGACACAATGATATAAAATATGCCATACTTTAGACTTAGAAAACAAACAAATAAATAAAAGTTTATATACTGTACAAAGAAAAAAAATGCATTATGTGAAGGAAATAGGATGGAATTTGAAACTAAACAGAATCTAACTAATTATTCAAAAACAGACCTAAAATGTGCAATAAAGTGTAAAGAATAATAGCATGAAAGGAAAGCAGGTAAAACTAGATTAAAGAGCGGAGCATTAAAATAAAGGTTAATTTTTGTAGCTTGCATTTAGCTGAATTATTTCACTAGTGGGAGGAGCAAGTTGGTTCAGGTAGGAGTTCATTCTTACCTCCTTTTTTAGGAACAGGCATGTTTCTGTTGGTGTTGTTTGGCATCAGGCAGGGAGTTCTTGTCAGAGTGTTCTGTAGGAGCTCTAAGGCTCACCTTTATTAACTTCCAGATGAGTGTGGAGGGGGAGGAGGGGGATGAGCCGTTCTTTTGTCGGATCGGATGGAACCGTCCCCCAAAAGGATATTCTGTCACATGAAACACATGATCCTTTCTACTGGACTGAAGTACTGACGACCCTCCGCTGTTCTAGCATGTCTGCATGCACGCTAACTGAACATGGTTAATGGGAATACACCTGTATCAAATTAATGAAATAATGAATTTGTGTTCTTCTTATGGAAAATGAGGGGGGATACATCCTTCTGTCTTATGGATTCCTTTTAACTGAGGAGGAATGGCAGCTAACTATCAAACTGACCCTGACTCCAGCTGCTGGGTGATGGGGTTATTTTCTGTTTGCAGGGTACGAGCCGTCACCATGTGAGAGAGAAGCCAGCTTCTCACCGGGGAGCTGTCATCAGTCCCAGATCTCATCAATCAGTAGCTGTTTCTGTTCTCCGCCACATATCTGAGGTCAAAGTGTTTCAAAGTGCAAGTGTCAATGTAGACAGATGTGAAGGTGGAGTCAACATCTGGAGGCTGTTCTTCACCTTCCAGATGGACTGTCCCTAACTAAGTGCTCTACATCAGCTTTCTCCCTTTTATGCCGGCACTGGGGAGCTATTTATAATTTATCTTAACCATGCAGAATATATTTTCAGTGCGAGAGCATTTTCCAAGAACTAGGATTTTTTGGGGGTGATGAACATTGACCATTTGTAACTGTGCAGGATCTAATGGTGTAAATGTGCTCATCAAATTATATTTCCACAGTTCACACTTTGCAGATTATTTCAAGAGTACCGCACTGCACGGGCAGGACGACACCATTTCTATACAACTACTGGAATATATTGACGTTAGATTGAATCAACCTACCAGAGGTTTAGATTTCTCATCAAACATCATTAGGATTAGAACTCAGAGGGGATAAATCGAAGGCATTACATTAGGATAAGGTGTAAATTTTGCAGACCTTAAGTTAAGGTTGCCTGCTAAACATCTAGTGTGAACTTTTTTTATTTATTGGCAAAAACATAGATGATCAAGATGTCAAAGAGGAGTATACATTTATACGGTGAGCAACATGCAAAACAGGAAAATTAAGAAAGAGACACCAAATGAAAGAAAGCATAGTGTGCATTCAGCTCCTTCTATTCCACAAAACAAGTGTTGCTTTAACACATACAGAAAATTTACCTTATAGTTAGTGTAATTTAATTTTACTCATATTAGTGCCAAAATCAAGAAGACCTCTCAGAGACTGGTGGGTAATTAACACCATATAGAGTAAAAGTTACACTACACGGCTGTCAAATTTGACACTGATTATTAACTCCAACACTTGAGCAGATTTACGCTCAGTATGGTTGTATATACTCCATTTATAGTTAAATAGGTTAACTCTGAATTTTTAACACCCAATGTTTTACTGTGTTGTTCCCATTAGACGTGCCTTGGTACCATCCCACTGTTATAGTTCTGTTTCTGTTATGATTTTTTCTTTTCTGTTCTTTGTTTTTTTCTCAGTTACTGTCTTAGTGTTGGTTCTGTTATGTTTTTCTTTTTAGTATTCGGTTTTGCTTTACTCCATGTTTTATAGTCTTAGTGGTTTAATTCTTCTTTTTGTTGTGTCTTCTGGTTATTTTCCTTTCTCAGGTTTTTATATGTTGCCCTCTGCTGCCCTCTTGAGTTCTCCTTTTTCTCCTTGCCCCTTTCTTGTTTCTGCTCTGCTCACACCTGCTCCTAATCTGCTCGTTAGTCCCCTCTTTGTTTCAGTCTCCCATAAATACACCCTCTGTTCAATTCCTCAGTGCTGGGTCCTCATCAAACTTCCTCCAACTCCGTCTCCCTGAGCCTTCCTCCTTGTGATTTTGATCCCCCTGATGTCTCAATGTTTTCTGGTATGTTTTGACTATTTTCATGTTTTGATTTTTGGACTCCTGGTTTCCTGTTTATTTGGACTCTGTTTTTTGGTTTTTGGATTACCTGCCTCTGTTTTCAGTATACTCATTATGAAATCTTAAAAATTCCCCACTGCCTCCCTGCCTCTGCTTTTGGGTCAACAAACCATAACCAAATTGTGACACCCACATGTTTTAATTTAATCTCTCTATAAATCCAGCTCTTCTGTGAAGGTTTTAGAGGTTTGTTAGGTAAGACTGTAGAACAAATGGTACCATGGTGGTCAAGTCCCACAGCAGACAGCTGTGGAGAATTTTAAGGGAGCGTTAGGTTTTAAAACCATAACCCAAGCTTTGTCCACAGAGCTTTTCTTAATCCATCATCTGAACATGGACAGAAGATGGAGCAACTGCAGTCATACCAAGACATGAAAGTCTACCCAAACTGACTGGAGAGCAATAATCAGAGGAGTCAAGAAGACCATGGTAACTCTGGAGCGGCAGAGATCAACAGCTCAGATGGAAGAATCTGTGTACAGAACCACTGTTGTTCATACAGTAAGACAATCTTTATTTTGAGAAGGCCTTCAGTGATACAGTGTGCAGGATGCAACAAATAAAACTTGTACATCTACAACATTTCCACTGAGTACATTTCCCTAAGGGTGAAGCATTGAGGTGGAAGCTGCATGCTGCAGAGAAGCAGGTGAGTGTGGAAATAAATTAAATGGAGTAAAAAACAAGGTTCCCCTGGAAGGAAAACTAGTAGAGGCTACAACATATTTTAGTATGGGGTGAAGGTTCACCTTCCAGCAGGACAATGACCCTAAAAATACAGAGAGATATAATGGAAGGATTTTGATCAAATATTTTTCATGCAATCCAATGGTCCAAAGTCCAGAGCAAATACTAATGTGTGCTAAAAATTAAAATTGCTTTAGCAAAAAATAAACATAGGAACCAAATCCCAAACTGAGAATAAAACCTAGCAGAAGGAAAAATATGCAACAGAGATAAGTAAAGTAGTAAGGAAAAAACAAAAAAAAAAAATCCAACAAACATAGAGTGGAAAAAAACTTGTTTCATTGAGCAACTTTAAATCAAGCAGTTACTAAGAAAATTAACAGCATTAAATGACCACTGACCAATCAGGATGTAGAAAAATCTATTCATGAATTTATCTTTAGAATAGATCACTGCAACAGAATCTTTATAGGTTTACTTAAAAGGTCCATCTCACAGCTGCAGCTGCCCGTGTTCTCACTAGAACACCAAAAGTAGAGCACATAAGCCCTAACATGGACGGTCCTCAACTGGTGAGAGGCAGCAGCATGTTTTCTTCTGGGTTGGAAAAACGACACCAGGAAATAACTATTTCATAATAATTGAAGTCTCATTACTTTATTATGAAATAGTTGCTTTTGCTTTTATTTTTCTTCTATTTTACTATCTAATTCATGTAAAGCACTTCCTGCGATGGACTGTCGACCTGTCCAGGCAGTACCCCACCTGGAGATAGGCACCAGCACCACTCACGACCCCACTCGGGATAAGAGTGACGGAAAATGGATGGATGGATGGATGTAAAGCACTTTGAATTGTCTATGGACTGAATTGTGCTATAAGAATAAAATTGCCTTGTCTTCTGTAGAGCCAAAGGAAATATTTCAGTTGATTTTAGAAGGCTTCAGAAGTATGATTGAGGACCATTAACATATTTACAGTAAACTTAAGTTTGTTGTTATAGTTTAGACTAGAAGTCTGTAACCTGTGGCTCTTTAGACACTTGACAGTGGTTCTACATCACTTTGGCTAAAGATAATAAGGAAAAATAGTAATACTGACAAATTGACTAGTTGTGTTGAATGCCCAAAATAATTTAACTCTAAATATATAGGGGAGTGTGGGCGTAGTGGTTAGGGCATTGGAATCCTGAGGTTCTGAGTTCAAGCCCCACTCCCACAGACTGCCACTCTGGCTCCCAGAGCAGGACCCTTAACCCCCACACTGCTTCCTGGGTGCCACACAATTGCAGCCCACTGCTCCCTAAGGGGATGGGTTAAATGCAGATAGTTCATTTCGTTGCTCTGTACATGTGAGAGTGTAATGACAATAAAAGCTGGGGGAGAAAATATAAAACAGAAATATATTTTGATGTTCTTTTAATTGCTTAACT
The DNA here is from genome assembly GCA_030533445.1 of Cyprinodon diabolis. Classification (NCBI taxonomy): domain Eukaryota; kingdom Metazoa; phylum Chordata; class Actinopteri; order Cyprinodontiformes; family Cyprinodontidae; genus Cyprinodon; species Cyprinodon diabolis. The sequence continues at coordinate 6,656,906 of CM060077.1, forward strand.
TGGGATTTCAGCAAACCATTTCAAATGTATTGGACAGTGGTGATTATTTAAAAAATCTTTGATAGATATCTCTTTAAAAAAAGGTCATAATGTTTGCATCTTTAAAAAATTTGTATTAGCTGGACTGGATGTAAAAATGGTTCTTTGGTTTGTAAAGGTTGCAGATCCATCTATTTTCAGTCACCCTTATCACAGCTGTGGTCGAGCTGTCTACGGACAAAAGGCGGGGTTCATCCTGGACAGGACGATCGCAGGAAAACACAGAAACAAATAATCATTCATGCACACACTCACACCTGAAGAGAATTTAGGTAAGCCAATTAACCTAACAGTCATTTTTTTGGACTGTGGGAGGAAGCCAGAGTACCTGGAGAGAACCCACACATGCTCAGGGAGAACATGCAAACTCCATGCAGAAAGACCCCAGACCAGGAATTGAACTCAGAACCTTCTTGCTGCAAGGCAGCAGTGCTACCCAGTGAGCAGCCCAGGCTGCAGGTCCCTGGTTCAAAATGGAACATTTTGCAATGCTTCCTGGAGGAACAAAAGCATTTGTACTTAATGGTGAACTATTTAGGCTTTTTGATAAAAAGAAAAAGTAATTCTGCATTCTTTCCAACTAACCAGCACCAGCTGGTCAATGTGCAAATAATTAGACTAATTACAACTTGGCTCAGGCAGCAGTAGAACTTTAGCTACAACTGAAAGTTTTGTCTTCTAGTTTTTAAAAGTTAATGTCTCTGTAAGATGTTCACTAAATTTGATTAAATAAACCAATAGTTCTGCAGCCACTTTAGGCTTGTTAGCTCTCAATAAAAGACAAACCCTGGTCAGTCTCAGCGAATGAAGCAACTTTACAGCTTTCAGCAGGTGGGCAGATTGACGCCGCTATCAAAGCCAGGACATTTTTTTTCATCTCTCAGATCAACTCAGCCTAAAGTCTTCAGAGTCAACAGGAGTAGATTTATAGCGTCAAAACGACAGACCAGATTAACCTCGCACACACACTTTCAGCGAAACATAAACCTCCAAGCTGCTTCCTCTCAAACGAGAGGTGTGTATGAGGAGGAGTTGGGGGGTGTCATGCTGACATGGGTCTCCATGCAGCAGTGATTTATGACACCCTGCTGCTCTGCAAGCAGATGCCTGCATGTGTCCTCCTTTCTCTACATCTCAAGTAACACTTTTATGTTTTTTTTTTAATGCCTATCAAATCTCTGCATATATCAAATTCTAAAAAGGGGACATAAAAAAGAACCATAATTAAGCTCATTACCTGCAAAAAAAGTTTAATTTAAAAATCATTGCTTTAATGTGGAAGAACACCAATGTGAAACAGTTTAAATATGTGACAGACGTGTCTTTTAAAATCGCTAAATCAATAAGAGGAAGAGCAACAACTTACTGAAATAAAGAAAATGCACAAACAGAGTGGGAAAAACTAAGCTCAGCATCACTGCTTCTATGGGATTTAAATTGGAAGGTAGTAGCCTGGTGAATCTGATCAGAGATGGACTTAATTGACCATAATCAGCAGATCCACCACAGTAAAATGGTCAACATGGTCAGTCGTAGCAATATAGAAAAAAATAAACAAAACAAAACAAAATTTGCATCGCAGACCCTGCTGGCTTCAGTTATCATTTAAAATGTTCAAGTTTTTGGACGAAAAGAAAATTAGAAAAAGGCTGAGAAAGAGTGGATGTTTGAAAGAGACGGATAGAGAAAGACCCATCTATTGAAAAACAACATGGCTGCATGGCTTAAATTTATAAACTCATGCAAACTTTAAAGCACAACAGTGTGAGGTTGATCATATGGGCTCCTTTGGACACCTTGCAGGGATTAAATTGACACAAACATTTTGGCATGCCTAATCTGAAACCATTGGTTCAGACTTTAAAATGGTCATAAAATACAAAGTTCCTTTATTAGTCTTTATTGAGCATTTTGGAAAATGATCATAAGTTTTAATATGCATCATATGTGATAAATCACGCATTTCCATGCAATTTATCATGCATTTTCTCTTCACTGCATGTATCTGACTGTATACATCATATTTTTCAGGATAAAGATATATCACATTGAGGAATTAGAAGTTAAAAAAGGTAAAAAAAAAAAAAAAAATTTTGCATTAGAGGCTAATCTAGTCTAAAGGATCCCAAATACAGCAGCACGTCTACAACACAAAGGCAGAACAAGAGAAGAACTGACTTAGTTTGGTCATTTTCTCTTATTAGAGAAATATCATTAGAAAAACATTGATAAGTATAAACTCGTTAAAAAAGTTCTTACGTTTGCATAGATAAAGAACAAACTAGACGACTAAATAAATACCAAAACAAGATTTTGTTGATTCTGCTCATTAGAGTCTAAATAAGCTTGTTTGGCTTCTGGCTCATGTTTTTTAAACAGATGGCAAAAGGGACAAGTGAACACTGTCACAGAGGAGCATAAGGAAGGAGGGGTGAGCCATTCTGAGAAGGATCTTTCCTCTGATTAGAAGAGACACTGCTGAGGCTAAACACTGAGCCTCCCAAAAATACAGGGATGTTCCTCCCAGTCAGAGGTGTAGACTAAAAACAACCGGACGCAGGAAAATGCGGTGATGTAATGTTGACACAGAGCTTGTGCTGTCAGGACGTTAACCCGCGGCTAAAATACAGAGACAGATCCGCTTAGCTGTCATTCAAAAATGGTTCCAATGACGAGAAGCTGGAGACACACTAAAAAAGACCTCTTTAGTGTTTCTTAACAAAACTGGAATTATGGGTGTAAGACATCAACTTTAATACGAAGAGTTTCAAGTAACAAACAAGAGGGTGCAAAAACATTTCTCAAAATACATGTTAAAAACACAACAATATTGATTAAAACTATAAAATCTCCCAAAATAAGCAATAAAAATACAATTTCTGGTGAGTTATAAGTTAAGACACCCATAGATGTATGGATAAAGTAGTGCACAGGTGCATCACATCAGGATTTGAACATCATAAACTGTCAGTCGTTGACTGCATGTGACCTCTCTCTTCATTAGACAGGAAAACCAGCTCAGAGCTCCTCTGCTTAACTGCTTCTTCCTAGATAGAACTACCTGTGGAAATGGTTTTCTGCTAGCTTTTCTAACATAGAAAGTATTTATAGATCAGTGCTTCCATGTTCCTTTTGTATGTCTGTTTCTGTCTCCTTGAACCCCAGTCAGCCTTGGTAGAAAGAGGCTCACGCTAAGCCTGATTTTCCTTGAGTGCTCTTCCTGTTAAAAGGAGTTGTTCCTCTCCACTGTCGCTGCATGCATGCTTGATATGAGGGATTGCTGTAGAGTCAATGACAAAATGCATGTGAATTTCTACAGTCTTTATGTTTTCATTCAGGTTTTCCCCTTTTTCCAGCTTACTTTTACACCTGCTTATTATGTTCTTGCTCAAACAAACAGAACTCAAACAGGTTATAAGCTGTGATCTTTGAACCAAAACATCTAATTAAAATGCTTAGCGATTGAAACAGGATTACATTTTATCAGCCTATTATAAAACATTTCTTTTTTTATCTAACGACCTCAATAATCAAGCTCACATTTTTTATTAACGTTGGGATTGTTCATGTTTTTGTAACAGAGCACATCGCTCTCATACTGCAGGTTACTAAAAGTAGAGTAGGAGGCAGATCTCTTCAGCCTCTCCTGTAAACCCTGCTCTGAACTTTAGTCCATGAGGTGGACATCCTCTTTACTTTTAAGACGAGGCTTAAAACTTTCCTTTTTGATAAAGTGCATGGTTAGAGGGGATTAACTGAGCTGCAGTACATATATAGACTAGGAATGCTCTGCTTCTCTCTACTACTACTCTCCATCGATAAAAAACTTATTTTAATATTTTTTTTCTTGTTTTTGTTTTCTTTTACATCAGTTGCATGTAGATTTTGGTTCAGTTACATCTATCAGCAATCCCCTTAGCAAAAGCTAACCACAAGATGCAGTTAAACATCCTGTTGAGACATCAGGAGGAGGGATTGCAGCAAAATCAGGGACCAGATGTAGATGTTTGTGAAATTATGGACTATCAGATTTATAGCTGCAAGGCTCTACCTGTGCTTGATAGGACAGCTTAAACGTGCTGATTACAATAGCAAATGAGATCTTTCTTTGCAAAAACACAGGTTTGAACAGCGGATGCAAGTGTTTTCAGTCTGCAGATTTCTTGGCAGATATCTCAGGATGGGCGATTCATTTTTTAATTTCTGCTAGTGATTTGTTCTTTTTATATTTCAGCAATGGCTGCTCTTTAAAAATAACATTGATAAGATATGATACACAACATAAGCTTGCAGGTTGTTTCACAAAATATATTAGGAAAGGGATTTCTACGTTCAATAATCCTCCGAAAGCTTCATAGAATTTTGTTTTACAACTTTTATTCCTCATTAATTCAGGTTTGTTTATCAGGCAGATTTAAAAGCTGGAACTTTGACCTTTAAATCTGCACAGAGTTATGGTACAAAAGATAATAGAGTCAATGACAAAATAAACAAGATCAAATTAAAAAGGATTTCAGCTGCATGCACACATTTCTTTCCAGAACTTTTAATAAGGATGTTTTAGGAATAAAGTTTAATAATTGATAACTGAACTTTATTAATCTCACATTGGAGAAATTTACCTCTGCATTTAAACCATCCCCTTGGGGAGCAGTGGGCTGCCATTGTGAGGAACCCGGGGAGCAATCAAGGGTTAAGGGTCCTGCTCAGGAACTCAAAAATGGAGGCAGTGGGATTTGAATCCAATACTTGCAACCTTCTCAGAGCACAAGCATACTGCTCTAACCACTAGGCCATTACTCGCCCTTATAAAACAGGTAGGAGAAGGCTAGCTCTCTTTTTTATGCTTTTATTTATAGCATAGGCTGCATAAATGTATGTCTTAAGCAGGCTAGCATAACACCTCAGGTAAGACTGCTGTTAAACAGCAATAAAATATCAGACCTGACAACTTTAGAAAGATAAAAAAAAAATGTGAACATACTCTGGACAAGATTATGTTTCTATTAGATAAGAGTTTAAGTTTTTAGAAAATACTGCTTAAAAAATAATTTTGTGAATACATTTGTGTAAATAATTATCAAATCAGAGGTGAAGTAAAAAAACAAAGCAACAAGTAAAGTAATAAATACTTTATTTTTCACATCAGTAATAAAAGTGCAGTCATCTGTGGGTCACTTTGTCTCCTTTTCAATGTACAGGTTTAAGATGCACAACAAATATTTATCCTGCTTAAATAGCATTATGTACAGCAGGTAAAATCTGAGAATGAGCATTCAGTGAACGTTACCGGGAAAACAAAAAAAGAAAAACCAGTTGATCATCGGCCTCCTCCATTGGCTGAACCACCGCCTGCGCCGCCTCCTGATTGGTCCTGGGCACCAGACATCATCAGGAAGAGAACTAGAGGCACGATGTACATCCACTGTAAAGAGAAGTTACACAAATAACTACCAGATTTATAATTGAACGAATGAGAATCAACTGTGATCACTATTTGGAAAACTTTGCAGATTTATTTCATCCCAGATTAGGTCAACTTCTTATCAGCAGAAGAAAAGAAAAGGTTAAAGTAACTCAATGAGCAAGAGAAACTAGAGAGTGGAGTTGTCAGGGTCAAACACCAAACACAATTAAGCTTCATTTCATTTACAATGTTTGGATTCAAGGTCTTCTTTTAGAAACTATTAACCTGAAAATGGTTTGGTACTTGACTTCTGAGAGGGAGTTATATAAAAGAAAAGGAAGAAGTTAAAATCTAAAATGGTATTGTTTCGGTTAAGAGAGGGGAGGAAGAGTAGGAGGAAGAGAATGAGCCACAAGTAAGGAAACTGTACTTCAGTGGGAATCAGCTCTGCTCTCTGCCCCCCCCTGCTGGGGGCTGTGCTGAATTGGTGAGCATGAGGAAGATGGCACCTCCCAGAATCAAATACCACTGGAACACAGCAGCACACAGTCACTGGACACATGGCAAGGCACAAACACAGCACAGCACAACGAGGAGGCTGAAAGGTCATAACAGAGCCCAGACGAGCACAGAACCAGGTCGTTCTGGACGGGATGGAGGGAAAAAAAAAAAAACGTACTACAAAATATCAGCAAAGAGAATATATGGTTTCCAATGTGAGAACTGGTGAATAAGTGAAGAACAAAGCTTTCCAGCCCAGAGGCGACTTTAAAATATAAAAATAAGAGGGTGGGAGCGAAAAGCTGCTACAACGGCGTATTTAGGCCATTCAAGGACGCAAAAACAGAGTTAGCAAGCCTGCCTGAAGAAGAGTAAGTTAACTCGAAACGTCACGACGGCTTGCTTTCTCTGTATGTACAGCTTTAATAAAAGTGCCGACCGGAAGTAAAGCTGAAAAAAAAAAAAAAAAAAAGACGCAAAAAGAATTTGATTTTAAATGATTAAGTTTAAAGTGGCATATTTAGGAGAATAAACACGCAAATTTACAAGTAAAAACACAAAAATATATGACATCATAAACATACAAATTTTGAAGGAAACAAACAGCAAATGTACGAGAATAAATAGGCAAATTTACAAGAAAAAACATGCATATTTACAAGATTCAATTTTAGAGGAAAAGTTGAGACTAAAACGCACATTTATGACATTATAAGCATGCAAATTGAGAAGAAAAATATGAATTTACGAGAACATGTAAACTTACAAGAAATAAACATGCAAATTCATTTTACATTCTAAAGCCCCCCAATTAATGATCCAGTTGGGTGTGCTTTGTGTAGCATACTTTAACCTGTATTATATTTATTTTATTTTTATTTTTGTATGGCCCTAATACACCGCCGTAAAAAGCCCTCACTAATAAGATGGTCCGAAAAAAAAAGAGAAAAAAAAAAAAATCATTCGGTTATTTCAGCCAAAAACAACTTGAGTGTTTCATGCTTTCTCTATTGCTGCAGAAGCTCCACACAGGCAGAAAACCATGCTGAGAGAGTGTAAACAAATACATAAAAATACTAAAACTGAACGTCCAGAAAGAACATTTTACCAGGTAAGATGTAATCTTTTAAAACCTGATGGCTTTAAAAGCCTCATGGCTTCTTTAAAACAGCACAGGACCTCCAAACCTCATCAGCAGCTTCAGGGTGAACTTCCACTCACGTATTTGGCGAAGAAAGATTTCTGCTCTTGTGGATTCTTCCCTTTCTTCTCAGATTCCTGCTCCATCCGTTCCAGGAAAAGGGCCGTCTCTGGTCTGGAAAAAAAAGTCCACAATCCATCAAACAATCTATAAATGCACACAGTGACGTTTTCTTTAGCTAATTCTTAAAGAAAAATCAGGATGAAATAAACTTAGATGGAGACCATTTAACAAACACAGAGAGTTACAGCTATGATGGCAGCAATGGACTCTACTATAGAAGCTGCTGCTCACCACACAGGCCTTGATTATTGTGCCAGGATTCTGCAAAAGTCCACTGGTGCAATAAATGGTTGGATTTCCATGCGCTCTCAGCCTCCCTCCTCCTTGCATTTGGACACGTTTCTGTGCGCTCATGTCAACTTTTGTCACTTGGAAGGCGTTACCCCGTGGACAAAGCAACCCGCCTGTAATTGGCTACTTTTCAGGAAATCCCGCACCTTGAGGCTGTGCTCTTCTTCATACTAGCAAAGCAACTTCAGGCTAACCCCGTCTCTTCAAGAGTTGGAAGTTTTATGAGCAGTTACCATTAAATAAAACATAGTCTGGGTTAGTACATGATTCTGATTGAATGTAGGGTTAAAGGACCTACAAAAAAAGTTCTAGTCAAATTGCCCAATAGATACACTGGTTACCTTGGCAACGCGCCAAAAGTAGGCAATCACAGACAGGTTGCTTTGTCCCGTGGGTAAAGGTGTGTTCATACCGATCGCGATCTGGCCGTTAAAACGTTTCAATGCCGACACTTGGACGCTGTGTCAAATGCTGGTCAAGCTTCGATGCTGGCTGCTTGGAGCTCTGATTGTTTATCTAATCTGTTCTGCACCTAAAAGCTTGAGATTGCAGTTTGGCTTTATTTAAGATTGCGGTTTGGCTTTATTTACTTTGATGAGTTGGAAAATGCGTTTTTAAGTGAGAAAGTCCACCTCCAAACATAATTTGTATTGCAAGTTCATCAGGATTATGATTCTACTAAAATATGCAGTTCTTGATCCAGATCCCACTGAAAGCTCTCTGCTGCAGCCAGCCTGTAGGGGATGGCCCGATGCCGTTCGTAGCGGCTTGAAGTGAAAATAAGGAGTTTTTAAGGTTTGTGGTAAAATCTCCCCTGTGGAAATCAAACCACATGCGCGCAGGGAAGGAGCGAGCACTCATGCGTGGGATATATTGGGGCGCTAAGATACTCTATTTGCACGTGTAACACGTTAAACACGTGAGGAATAGTTTATTGCATGTGTGGACTTTTGGCAGAATCCTGACACCAGAGAAAGGAAAAACAGAGGGGGTGTCTAAAGATGAAAATATAAGGGGGAGTATTAGGAAAGTAGGACACTAGGGGTGGCACGGTTCACAAAATCCACGGTTCGGTTCACGGTTTCGTTTTCACGGTTTTCGGTTTGGTATATGTTGATTGTTAGCCTGACATGTTGGTCATGTTGCTGTTAGCATAAACAAAACCTGTTGCACAATGCATGCACACTGTTTTTATCCACAACTTTCTTTCCGCCGTCATCGTAGGTCACTCTAAATGCAAAGCGGTCCCATACAGCAGACCTATAAAGTGCTGCTGGCGCGTCTTCCAACTCCTGTTCTTTCCCACTCGCCATACCCACACAATTCTCCACAACAACTGATTTTTTTCTGCTACACCCCGCTACGCTGCTTTGCTTCATCTTCTTCTTGTTTACTACTGGTGGTTGGCTTTGGTCGCAGTACCGCCACCTTCTGCTCTGGAGTGTACACGCTTCGCCTATGAGAAAAAGGAGCAGCGCATGAACCGAACGCAACACATGCGAATCGAACCGAGACTGTCGAACCGAACGGTTCGGACGGTTTTCATAAACCGTTCCATCCCTATAGGACACACACCGACACACACACATTGGGATAGACAGTCACGTTAGGAGTAAAATTATACTTGTATAGTTTTTAAATAGTTTCCAGATATGGAAAAATAAAACGAAACTATGCTTGACTGCTTAGTTATTGTTCGTTTTAAGCAGTCGTCACATTTATAACCATTATACATGGCTGACTGAACGCGAATAGAAATGTGTGGGAGAAACTCTGGAGCGTTATCCATTAAAAAAAAAAAAAATCAAACAGCAAGAAAAACATATAATCTTTTAGCAGCCAAGTTAGAAATACACTAATATAACAAATGTTAATCAAGTATAAAAATCTGAAGGTATCTAATAAACCTATCCCTATGTTAGAACAGCATACAGCTTCACATCATCTGTAAAGAACAAAAGAAAAGTGACAGCAGAGACTGACCCTGGTGCATTTACAGGAGCCATGATGCTGAGAGTGGTGTTAAAAACCTCCAGATCAACTTCGTCCTCAACCTCTGTGCCTCTGCAGGCTCCGGGTAACGTCACGATGGAGACACCAATGAGGTATCCAGAGACGTCAGTGTGAAGCGTGATCACGTCGCTCAGGTGGGACTCCACCATCGCACACTGAGAACCACAAAGCCAACAGTTTGAAACAGATTCTTACTGAATTCCTAGAACCATTTTCCTTCCAACAACAGAAAAATAAATCATTTTGATAATTTCTTTAGTAGATAGAAAGACATTTTCCATCTCATTTAGAAGCTCAGCAGCTAAATACATACAGCTCTGACGAACGCTGTGAGATAACCTTCCATCTGCCACTCCGCCTGTCTGTCTGCTTGCAGGAAAACTCGAGGAACTCTGATTCTGTACAGACCATCGACTGCAGCCACTTCCTGAAGAAACAAAGCAAACATACCACAAATCCATGTTTCTGTTCTATAACACTGTGTTTAACAAAAAATAAAAACTCTCAGAAACTTTGAATACTAAACCCACAGATGTTTCACTGAAATCTCTAGGCATAACAAAAGCTGCCAGTCTGCTTAATGCAGATTTTAAATTCACCTTGAGTTTGGCTCTGTCCTCCTCTGACAGCTGGTTCTGAGCCAGAGAGACGCTCGGCTCCCGTCCAGTTTTCAACAGCAATGATCCACGCGACTGAAACTTTGCTACATTGTCTGGAGAAAACAGTGACGATAAACAATTCAGATGCATGCCACATTTTAGTGAAAAAAAAACAACAAAAAAAACAAAAAAAAAACTCATTCTCTGTTTGGTCTTAAATGTTTTGCACTTGTAAAGAATCACTCTCAGCGGTTAGCGCGCACGACCCATGTTGCCTTACGCCTCGACAAGGGTTCGAATCCGGCCTGTGGTCCTTTGTTGCATGTCTCTCCCCCTCTCTAATACCCCCTTTTCCTGTCAGCCTACTGTCGAAAAAACAACCCACTAGTGCCTCAAAAAAAATATATAAATAAATAATAATTTTCACAATAGAATACAGGACTTTTGTCCCATTTGACCCTTCCAAGTTCAGGGGCAGTGGTGTTGTTTTAAACCCGGATCTTCCAAGTACATCATCCTACATGGTTTAGATCAGGGGTGCTCAAGTACAGTCCTTAAAAGGGGAAAACCTTTTTTTTTTTTTTTTTTTACATTGAACCCTTGATTTTAGGTTATTACATCTTCTTCTACTTACCCATATTCATATGATGTAGGCGATTCACTGTCCTCCGTATTTTTTGAAAACAAAGCGTGTATGACGTCATCCGCGCACCGCACTGTAGTTGTGAGAGGCAGCCTGGGCCACAGGCGGCTACGCTCTATCCCTTCTATTCATTCGGCTAGCTAATCTGAATCATTCAATTCCATTTCGAGAGCGAGATCATCTGTGGTAGCAGCACTAGACATCTTCCAGGAGTGCGAGTAAAACTAGCAGCAGTTCAGCGGACAGAGTATAAATAAAGAATAAATTATGAACAGTTTAGTTTGTGCCTTCCAACCGTTGCCCATAGGAAGATGTTACTTGGATATTACAAACCGAATATCATCAGAACAGCTCCAAATGACACAAAACTAATATGAGTGAGTAGAACATGATGTAATAACGTAAAATCAAGGGTCCAATGTAAAAAAAAACAAAAAACGGTGTTCCCCTTTAAGGGCTACCATCCTGTAACTTTTAGATCAGGGGTGTCAAACGGGTTCCAGAAAGGGCCGTGTGGCTGGAGGTTTTCTTTCCAACCAAGCAATAACACACCAGACTCCAGTCATCTCATCAAGAGAGTCCAATCTTAACATGATGACTTGATGAGATGACTGCAGTCTGGTGTGCTATTGCTTGTTTGGAAAGAAAACCTGCAGCCACACGGCCCTTTCTGGAACCAGTTTGACACCTTTGTTTTAGATGCATCTCTTCTCTAACACACCTGAATCAAAAGGCTCAATCCCCTCATTTAGGCCAACAGATTGATTCGGGTGTGTTAAAAATGGGGTGCATCACAAATTTGCAGGATAGTAGCTTTTGGGGAACTGGACTTGATCACTGCTGGTTTACATGCTTCCCTGCTTTCCATTGAATGCCGATTACCAGATTTATGCCTAACTGCAAGAACCTAAATCAGATGTGTCTCAGCAGAAAAACTTCTAAAAACATGGAGGGCAGTGGGCCTTCAGGAGCAGCGATGAAAAACATCAAGGTAACTGATTATTACCTTTGCATTTTGTTAACAGACACTACCAAACCTTGATGTTTTTTTATTTCATAGAAGATAGCAGAAAGCTGCAGTAAAGCAACTTGTGTATAAATACATTTAATACATGAATGTAAATCAAAAGAAATAAATATACATTATGCCTAAATTGCACAACCTAATGAAAATAAAGGCATTAAAATTAACATCGGAAATGGTGTTAGCTTGATTAGCACAAGGCAGCCTAGCTAACAGTTTAGCATGACCGATTCTCTGCATAACATTTTCATATTAAAAAGATTTTCTCACCGAGTTCAAATGAGTGTTCAAGAGGCACAGAGAAACCACTCATTTCGGTTTCCAGTGGATCACCGCCCTGAAAATGACAAAATCTGCTTTTAGCCTTCAAATTATCACTCAATGCTAATGCTAAATCCTTAGTAAAAATAAATATAGCCCCGCTCATTTATGATACCAATAAATATTTTAAAACTCTTACCCTTCGACCATTATTACAGTATGCTAAATCTGTGCAAACGGAGAATAAAACGTTGAATATGATGACAGCTTTGAACGCTAGTAGACGAGCCATATTCCTAAATGTAGCCACCGGAAGTAGGCGAAAATGTAGCAACTTCCGGTTTTTCAACATTAAAGCCTTAATCCGTTATTAAAAAAAATACATAAAAAATAATAATAATAATAATAAAAAAAAATATATATATATATATATATATATATATATATATATATATATATATATATATATATATATATATATATATATATATTTTTTTTTTTTTTTTAAATAACAGATTTACGGAAGAGGGTTGGGGAAACCTGGAAGAGGATATTAAACTGAAATAAAATTTAAAAATCAGTTAACTTTTATTTTTTTAAGTTGCCCTAATCCTCTTCCGTACAGATTATATATGTTAGGACTGTGATTAATCAATTATTGAAATAATTGTCTGCTAATTTATAATCGATTAATTTTTAAACATAGTATAAAGAGACTCTAAAACATGCATTTAGCTGACAGAGCAACCTACTTAGAGCAGTAATTACCGTATATCAAAATTGTAAAAAATTGCAGGAGTTTAGATTAGATTTTATCAAGCTAACATATGCTATGGAGCCAGAGTCCAGCTTTTATCAATGAGGCAGACACTCTGTCTACTCTTCAAATTAGGTTCAGACTTACGTACAGGAGAGTAGAATAGAACAGAATGCAAGATGACAAAAATATTCTCTGTTCCTGTCTAGGGATTTTCAGATGTACACACAGCAAAGTGTGCACACAAAAAAACACAAAAATAAGAAAAAAAAACAAGGCAGCCTGGCTAACAATTTTGCATGATCAATCCTCTGCCTAACAAGAAAAATAGTTCAGTTATTAAGCATACAATGCTCATATTCAAAGCACTGCTCCAACAGTCTAGGCCGGAGGTCTTCAACAGGGGATCCGTGACCCCTTGGGGGTCCACGGAGGTTCTGCATGGGCGTTGTGAAAGTTTTGGTTGGTTAGACTTTTTTTAATATTCCTCCCTGCAATTTTTTCCACTAAAAGAAATTGCTTTAAATGCACATCAACATGAATTTAACACACTGATAAATGGATAAATGGAGGCAGAAAATATCTTTCAGTAATCAATGCACACATTAGGCGACACAGAGGAGCTCTTTCAATCTGGGCACCATTTCATTCACAACACCTGTCCCATCAACGAAGAATCAGAATTAGAAATACTTCAATAATCCCAGAGCAAAATGACTTTTGCTACATTACTCCATCTGTAATAGAATGACTATAGGACCAGTTTGATATAACACAATTTCATACTATATATATAATTAGGGGTCCCCATTCCATCTGGCCTTTAGTTTGGGGGTCCTTGGTCAGGAAAATATTGAAAACTTCTGGTCTAGGCTAAGGTTTAATACTAAAGTTGGCTTAGGTTGTCATGAGCTACCTAGGTAATTATTCCTCTCTAGGCCTAGGCAACTGAAGAACACAATGGCCACCTTGACGTTACTCGGCTAGGTTTTTACTTTCTGTAGGCAAGGCAAATTTATTTGTATAGCACAATTCAGTACAAAGACGATGCAAAGTGCTTTACATAATTAAAATATAGGAAAATAAAACAGAATCAAAGCAAGTAGGAAAAAAAATAAAAGAAAAAAAATGCAGAAACAAAAAAGAATATTAAAAACAGTTGGACTAAAGAAAATAAGGTTGAACTAATGTTTCAGTTGAACTGTTTAACTAGAACAGTCAAAGGCAATCCTAAAAAAAATTGTTTTTAGTCTTGATTTAAAGGAACTCGGTTCCTTTAAATCTGTTTGCCTGTATTGGAGCTATTAACTTTATATTCACTCTATAATTTTTTTTTCTTCACAGAAGTGAAACTCTTAATCTCATTTGTGTGTCTGATGGCATTTCATATCAACCCTCCTCTGGTCGTCGAGGAGGGTGGCATCTGAAATAGCATGTAGCTCCATTAGAAGTTGCTTCCTGGAACATGGAAGTGTAACTGGCTTTTAAGTTGAGTGTTAAGATTTTGAATGTATTAGAATATCTGCACCAAATTGAAAACTGTTTGTCTAAGTTTGATTCTATCTAATCAGGTACCAACAGGGGCAGTATTCAACACATCTGGCTTTTATTTTTTTAAGGAAAAATCCTCACTGTGCTCAATATAATTGAAGTGAAGTTTGTTGCTGTTTCAGCTATTTAAAATTTTTTTTTTACCTGGCCAAGGTATGGTTAACCTCCTCATGATGCATTAAATAAACATTAGTATTGTAAATTCCTTAAGTTCAAACATGGAGATGTAAGTTGGTATTTGCATGCACTGACACATTCAGAACCAGCAGAGGCTGCTAACAGACCAGAAAACACCTCAACCTTTCTCTCACCCTCTCACCGATCCAAAAGCCCTTTTTACAAGAAATACTAAATATATATATCCTGCTCAAAGGAAAGTAAATTATGTTTTAAAATATTTTAGTCAGCAGTTGATACTCTGCTTTGCCAAATTTTTAGTTTGTCACATTGAGGGAGAGAGTTCATGTTAAAGCTTATTGAGCTCCTGGCTGTAGCTGCTTTAATCCCAAGCCTTGGATGAAATTTTTACTGTGACATGTTCACATTAAGCTGGAAAGGACAGCTGTACACTTCTGGCATCTGTCTCCAGAGATTGTTGAAGCTTTATTGCCTATAGAAAATATTCTTAAACTGTGGGAAACTGTGAATATTCCTAAAGCATTGAAAAGATGACATTTTCTAAAATCTGAAACACTGGTATGGAAAGCTGCATATGTGCTGTGAGATCATTAAATGAACAAAGCATTTTTTTTAAATAAATAAATATTGGAATTAGTCTTTGTTGTAACTGATACATTGCAGTAAACAAGTTCTTAGTTTGACTTACCTGACAAGAACATTTCTGAATGTACTCCATGTATGTGAATGGATTCTCTCTGGGTACTCTGCCTTTTGTCCACCATCCAAAATAATGGATGTGCCTATAAACCATATTTTAGTTTAAAATAAAACTAGAACTTTATTGATCTGACACTGGAAAAATTCACCTCTGCATTTAACCCATCCCCTTGGGAAGCAGTGGGCTGCCACTGTGCAGCACCAGGGAAGCAGTGTGGGGGTGGCTGCTGGGGGAGGAGTGCAATAATCTTCTGGAGCAGAAACTCCTCTCGAACAGAAAAAGTGATCCCAATGTTTGAAAACCACTGCTGCATAGTACTGCCTGATTCTATTTGAAAATTACTTTGAAATATATGGTTTAAATAAATAAACAAATGCCACAGTTATTGAATAAAATTCTCAATAACCACATTTTGACCAGTTATAGCTAATTGGACTGGTTGTAAAACAGAACATATATTTTATAAACTATATTTGTAACCATCTAGTATATGTATATTTTTGAAAGTTGACCAATAGTGTTTTATTACAATTGCTCTGTATGATCAAAATACATTTTAAATGATTAATTCATCAGGAATTTTTACTTAAACTAGCATTTCTGCCTCTGTGAAAAGCTGAATTACTGGAGATATTTGTTGAAAGCACATTTATTTTCTTACTTATTTTATTAACATGATCAACTCCAGCTGCAACAGTTCTTATTTTTGTTTAAAGCTCAACTTATTGCCACACTGTAACTGTCTACCTATAGTCTAGCAGCACCTGTGCTCTTCCTCCTCTGTCTGAATCTCTGAATTTAGCATATTCTGTGTTTTGGTTGTTGCAACATCTTCTCACTGTTTTCCCACGAACATCCCATGTTGAGTTTTGGCTATTTATGAAGCTAAATAACTTGTCAGACTTCTTTTATAATTCAATTCAGTTTATTTATAAAGTGCCAATTCACAACACACGTCACCTCAAGGCACTTTACAGTTCACCAGATTATACAGTCAAATTGATTCAATGATTTCTATCAAAGGAAAACCAGTTGATTGCATCGACTCATTGGCTAGAAGGTGATTCCTTGTGCTAAGCATGCTTGTAGCGACAGTGGAGAGGAAAAACTTCCTTTTAACAGGAAGAAACCTCCAGCAGAACCAGGCTCAGTGTGAGCGGCCATCTGCCGAGGCCAACTGGGGTTCAAGGAGACGGATCTAAATTGTATGAGCATTGCATCATGTTGTGCTTAGCATTACGTACTTATCAAGTGGAAGATAAAGTAGTTCCCATAAAATATGTACATTTAGGCAATTTTCTTGTTAAAATGCATTTTCTATATTGAACATAGTATCAAAAGTATAGACCTTTAAACTTAGAAATACATTTTAGAGCCTAAAGTTGTGGTATTTGAGGTATCCATGTTTTAGTATTGATCTGTGCATTACTAGTATGTGTGAGTTTAAGAGTGAGAAATTATAATTGTGGCGATACAATTGTGCACTTGATGAAATGTGTTTTATAAGGTTGATGCCTGAGTTACGATGGCCCAGGTTAAAACCCTTTTTGAAGTTTAAGGTTAGGTTTAACTTTATAAACCGCTCAAAACATGTAATTAATGGGCACCATGCAGTTGCCATTAGCTTATTGTTAGCTATCTTTACACAACAATAAACATTTGGCATGATCGTAAATCATCGAAATTGATTTTTTTTTTAGCTGGAAGTGCTTTCCTTAACTTAGCCAGACTTACAATCTCTGCTAATCTCTGTTCTGGAAAGGTGAGGCATCTCCAGAGTTCAGGAAAGCTTAGCTCAAGCTGTTCTGGTTGTGTTTTTGTTCAGATGGTGAAGCTGGGAGGCCATTTTCTTTCGGCCCGCTCTATGGTTAGTCTCTGCTACCTCTATCTCGGAGAGAAATATTGCAGAGCCACCAGGTCTGCTTAACTTTGCAGAGTCTTTGGAGACTTGTCCTTGTAGCCTACAGGGTCTACCATTCTCTAAATTGGCTTGCAGGGAGATCAACTGTAAAATTGTGAGCCTTTTATCCCTACAATGTGTTTCTTGGACTGTTTTGGAGAAGGGATGGGGCAGCTGTTTAAAGACTAAAGCAAAATATTCTTCTCCACCAAATGTCAGAGTTAATATTTTGGATTTATGGCACAACAATGGAGTGAAACTTCTTATGTTCCGCATGGTCTTTCAGTATTTGAAGAAGTTCTTAAATAGATAGCCAATCCTATTGTAGATTTTGAGGCTCAGTTGTAACTGGACTTTGTCTCTTACTGCTGTTGTTTTTGTACAGCCTGTCAACATCTGTTGTAAATTATAATTACTATGGTATAAAATATATTGCGACTACTACCACAAATAATATAAATTCTAATGATTTTCCATAATTTAATTTTGTCCAGTTGGCTCCTGCCTTTGTTTATTAACATAGTTATGAAATAAATCACCATTCTTAATGAGAACAGACTACAATATGTTGCATAATAAAGGTAAATAATGATGGAGTGTTATTCTTTTCTTAGCTGGCAGACATTGCATTTTGACTTCAGATGCTAACTGAACAGACTAAGAGTGTCTGGGATTCTTTAAAGAGTTTGGGTTAGAAAAATGGCAAAAAAATCACAAAGTTCACCTAAAAGCTTCAAACCTTTAAACAGTTGAACACGTACTATGCTTGATTGCCAAATGTGATTGATGTAATCAGTGTTTCTTCTTGTCTTTAAGAGCTCTGGTGACCCAGCAGTAACCCTGCAAAGAAAGAAGTGGCAAACATTCATCTCTTTAAAAGTCAACTTCTTAGCAGGAAAGTGCTAAGAAAAGCACTTTTATGCTGATAAAGAGCTTTTTATCCAGCAATGATGACCTTAGAATCGGAAATTTCAAAAAGCCAAAGCTATTTTTGGTCTCTGGCTTGCTTCAGATTTTGATTTTGGTTCACAGAACTCTTGTCAAATCTGCTCAGCTGGAACTTGTCATAAGATGCAAATTGCTAATTCTATTTCATAGTGACACAAGTGTCTTAAATCAAAGAGACTTTTTTATTGTTTATTTTACAACAAAATCCATATTCATTGTTTTTTTTGTCTTTAGCTGTCTGAAACAGCGTGGCTCACACCACTCTATGCAGATGTACTTGGAATTATTTTCTTGGGACAAAATGGTTACCTCTTAAGAAATATTTATACAGTAGCCATTACGTTTTCTCATCAAACTAGCCACATAGGGAAACTACCTCTAGGAGTGTTGCATCTAAAGGAAACTTTTCCAGCTCATAAGACAAAAGATTTTTTTCTCTGAATAGGGAAGCTTCAGGCTCCCCTCAATGGCCTAACCCCTACTGACAAATATGTTCAGTGAAGACTGAAATAATGCAGGAAAGAGGGCTGGATAGACTGGTCTAAAGTTAACATCTCTAGTAATTCCTCCTCGTCGTTCTACAGGACATGTGAAAAAGAAGAGGTTAGAGCTATTAGAAGAGAAGACTGAAGCATGTTAGTTATTTTAGCAATCCAACTATTTGTCATCCTGATCTGAACGTTTTAGCTTGATGGAGCACTTGGACAAAGTAGCTGCAAGACAGTGAGATATTAAGTCTTTGGTCAGGAAATACCTCAAATCTAAGCCTACTGAGATCCTAAGACAGTTCTAAAAATGGAGATGGGGAAAGAAGGGCGTCATGATTTCTGTTTTGAGTTTTCAGTCATACTTTGATTCATGTCTTTTCTAGTTTACTGTTTTCATTTTCATTTTGTGTTTCTTTAGTTATTTTTGATACTGTAATTGAGTTCTTAGGTATTGTTTTCCCTCTGCTGCCCTCTTGTGTCAGTCTCTTTTTCCTTAGCTCCCTTCTAGTCTTCTCTGTCCACACCTGCTCCCAATCTGCTGATTAACTTGGTCTTTGTTCAGTCTGGTTCCTTCTGTCAGCTAGGGGTTAAGTTTGCTTGAGGACCCAAATACAGAAATTAGTGGAGGAGAGATGAGTTCTTGTTGGTTTAATGAAAAAAAACGGAGGCAGACTGTCGGGTTCATAAACTGTAGGTTTTTTCTTAAGAAGAACTGAAATACACGATTTATCGATACAATTCCTGCAGGAAGGAGAGACAGCTGAACCCCAGACTCAGACACACTGTCTCCCACTGGACCTCCTCTGCAGAGCGTTTATTAACAGAACATGACGCATAGTTACAGAGTATTGTTCTGGCAGAACAATTGATCAGTTCATGAAGACAGAATGCTCCATTAGAATGACAAGGCAGGATGGTCTCCTGACTGAATCATGAGACAGGAGAGGAGCATCCCCTCGCAAAAATGTTTCATAAGCACACATTAATTTTATAATCATCATTGAATAATCCTAACACAGACACCCAAAATGGAAAGAAACAAAAAAACAAATCATCAGGGAAAACTCACGTGTGGAGCCAGAGATGAGGAAGCAACTAACAACAACAACAAGGAACCAGCAAACAGGGACTGAACATGAGGCGTATAAATGGGAGAAAAAGACCAGGCTAATCAGCAGATTGGGAGCAGGTGTGGACTGACACAAGAGGGCAGCAGAGGGCAAACAATACCTAAGAACTCAATTACAGTATCAAAAATGACTAGAATAACACAAAATGGACATGAAACCAATAAACTAGAAAACACAGAAAGACATGAATCAACATATAACTGAAAACTCAAAAAAGAACATTTAAACAGAACCAAAAAGTGCTGAGTCATGACACGGTAGCCAAGCAACTTTGATGATTTCCAACCACTGGCAAGACAAGAATGGTTTAATATCAGTTAGTATTTGGACCAGTAGTTAATACCCACTGCATTTTAGAGAGGTACAGGACACAACAATGAGGATAGACACTTAAAATAAAGACTTATCTTATCTAAACAAAAATATTTCAAGTGTTAAAGTTTTTCATGAAATCCATGCATTTTATGTAGAATTTGATATCTGACAATAAAGAAAACAAAACAACCAAAAAACATAATTTTCTTGAATTAACCATCAGATTCAGTCAGACAATTGGAGCCTATTGTGTTAAAATGGCAGACATCTGTTTTTAAGTTAAGTGGTCTGATGGGAAATAGGTTTTTTTATTCAGTTTAGGAAATGTGTGTAAAATGTGAAAGGTTTATAAAATAAATAGCGGTCAATACAATTCCTAGTATGGGTAGAGATACAAATTTATGTAAGTCTCTGTGTGACTTCAGCTGCCAAAGGTGGTGGATCTTTAGATGGAGCATATGGCTCCATATGATTCCCCTGGGCTCTGCTTTGAAACCATGCAGACCTTTGCAGAGTCTGCATCCTCATTTTAGGACAGCTAATTAGCCTCTGTCATCACCACAGAGGACTAACATCACAACTCTTCGTCAAAAATTAAATTGTGCTTTTCATTTTTCTGCTGCATTTCTTCTAATAAACTCCTTGTTTTAAAAAGAAAATAAAATCAGTAAAATTAAAGTTTTTTTTTTTTCCTTGGACAGGATTACCCAGCAATCACTTCATTAAGTTCAAATGTGTCATATTAAACATTTAATTGCAAAATAAAGTTTTTATTACAGGTTTCTCAGTAGTCATTCTACACAATTTAATAGCTTTTGTTGGTGTGCATTGACTTGCTTTATACTAGTGACATTTTTTGTGAAGTTAATCTCTACATTTCTTGTTTTAAATACATTTTCTTTAGTTTTTAGTTTTTGAATAACTCCAGTGCAACAGGGGATGGCAATGCAATAATCGGTCAAGTCAGAGATATAACTGAATATTTTACCCTTTTTGTATCCTCATAGATAAAAAAACATCACACAGTATGAATACAAATCACATAAAATTATGGTAAAAAGAAATCATACCCATTACACATATTTTTTTCTGTGTACACCTTTTATTTTATCTAGGTGTGTTTTATTTTATATAGGTACACATTTTATTTTTAAATATGACACAAGCATCATCCATATGCATTTCTTTCATGTAATAACTAATGCTAAAGAAAGGTGAGAGAGGAGGAGCTTAAAACAGGAACAAGGATCCACAATTTAAAGGAGCGCTAAGTCATTTTAGAATCACGCTCCCCCTAGAGGACCTTTTGAAAATAGCACTGTTGTAAACACTGACAGCTCTCTTCTCATCTGAAGAATTTTACATGATCTGATGTAAACAAGTGTACAGCAGCCTTCTCGTTGGAAATTATTACTTTTATGTAAAGTATAAATGTAAAGTGTGAGTCTGCCTCTCGAGCAACACATTTTTTTAAATTGCTCTCATAAAGTGATGGAGGCTCTCCACAGATGCATGCTAAAAAATTACCACTCTAAAATCACAACAGAAACACTAACAGTGATTAGCAGAAACAGTACTTACAAGTCCAGTAACAACATTGTCAGGTCTCTATCAGCTTTCTTCCATATTTTTGTTTGTGGAATGCAGCCTTATCCAAATTCTTCCTTGTTAGAGTTGTTTTTGTTCTGATCTGATTAAAACTTTTTCGAAACCGAGACCACCTATCGTCTCTAAAGCCTCTTTCTCACTGAAATTAGCAGGTTTCACCTGGTTTTTTCCAAACACTAGTCGACGGCTAAAAATCTGCATTTGGCTCCCTCACCGTTGGCAAAAAAAGCTGGGTCTAACACCGGCTGGCAAGCTGCGTTGCCTCTGTCCCCCCGTGGTTGCGTGTCTGGTGACACCATCTCACAGGGTTAGCGTTGATGATGTCACCAGTGTGACAGAAATTAGGAAATTAAACAACAGAATCGAACTTTATTGATCTCACAATGGAGAAATTCACTTTTGACATTTACTCTTATAAACAAACAGAAGCTGCACAAAGGAGGAAAAGGTGCATAAAGTATATACTATGCATCCAGATACATGCAGTGGATGGTAAAAAAAAAATAAAGGAGGTATTTAAGGTCACTTTATATACAGTATCTTATGTACAGTAAAGTACTGGCAGATAAAGTTTGGTTTCTGGTTTGTTAAATAAGTTATTGCAATGTTATTACACCAGAGTATAGGGCGGTGACAGTATAAAGTCTGAAGGCAGCAGGGAATGAATGACCTGCAGTAGCGCTGCTTTTTGCACACGAATGTATAAGTCTGTTACAAAAGGAGCTGCTCAGCTCCTCTACGGTCTGGTGCAGGGGTTGAAAGGTGTTGTCCAGGATGGATGTAAGCTTGGACAGCACCCTCCTCTCTGCCACTTCCTCCACTGAGTCCAGAGAGCAGAGTAGGATAAGAGTGGCCCTCTTTACCAGCTTGTTCAGTCTCTTTTTGTTACGCTCTGCATTGCCTGGGGCACAGCAGACAACAGCAGTAGAGGAGGGCTCAGGCCCCAACAGTGTCATAGAAAGTTTTTAGCAGGGGCCTGCTCACTCCAAAGGACCTTAGCCTCCTTAGGAGGTGGAAGTGGCTCTTGAGATGGAGGGCAACATATAAGGAAGCAAGGGCATGGTCGGTGTGCTTTATTGCTTTGCTCTTTTATCCGTCCGAATCCCTTTTACCAGTGCTGCTCCATGTTTTCAAACAAACAGGGTTGTTTCGGCTTGTTAGATTAGACGCAACTGGCGCAGTGTGTTGATGTATGTACGGTATGTTGGACTCAATGGTATCATGTAAATTAGCGTGTCGACCCGGATCTGCTCTTTCCAGAGCATGCCAATCCGAGCCGGGGTGATTTTAACATGTGTCGCTTGCTGAGTCGTTTGACCCGGACAGTGAGCTGTTCCCACTGACACTAAAAGCCGATTGTTACTGGGATTAAACTGGTTTTTCGGCCAGTGGGAAAAGGGTAATAAACATGTACATGACAGAGACTTAAAAGAGGATAAAAAAGTTACTTTAATGCTGCTTTAATAATTTCAGAATGGGCTTCTGAGCATCCTATTGATATCATTACTAGTGGTATGGAGCCCCTCCGCCATGCAGAGCTAGTTTGTAGTTTTTCTTAACTTTGTGGAACTTGAAGCTTTTTTCCTATGCAGGTGTTTCATGTTAGTGTGTTAGCACCATGTCTGCTTGTGCAGCATATTTTGTTTTTGCAGCATGCTTATGTACCATATTTTGCTGATTATAAGGCGCTACTTTTTTCCCTTCCTTTAGACTATGTGGCTTATACAAGTATGGTATATAAAGTATGTTTGCACTCTGCCATTTTCTGTTATTAAATCATTGATAAAAGTTGGACAGAACACCTCATGCCAAAAGATGAACTTAAAGCATATCTGTGAATGCTCGACTACAAACTATCTTACAAATACCTGCAGCATCACAGGAGCAAATGCAATGGTCTAAGCCCTTATTACAAGAACACACGGCAGATGCTTACTTAGCATCATTTTGTATTTCTCTTCTCCGCCCTCTCAATTTCTTCTTCAGCTTGTTTCAAAAATGAGGCCTGCTGCGCTGGGGAGGATGCTTGAACTTCATGTTTGGCTTCTCGGAATGCAGATCTCTCCCATGAGTCTCTGATATGTAGTTTCTAGTCTCCCACTGACACAGAAAAATGCTGGAATATGCTTTCAGCTAATTTCAAAACTCAACCCAGATTTTAAATATGCTAATGGAGTAATAACTGCAGAGCCCAAATGTGTCCATTAGGACTAAAATCAGTTGAGGTGTTCTGCCAAAATAAACTAGACAGACATTAACAGCATTTTCAACAAGAAAGGAACTAAACTGTGAAAGTGTTTGTTTGTTTTTAGTTTAAATCTGAAATCCAGCAAACATACTGATCTTTTGTCCACTACACTGTAAAATGTTTTAGAAGTATAGATGTGATTTACAATTGGTTCAAATAAAGAAATACAAATTTCCCAAAACTGTTTCGTTTTGACCAAACTCTGTTTTGTTTCGATTAGTTCTTTAGTCTTTCTGAAGGTTTTTGCTTGAGAACATGTTGCATCAAGCTTATTTTTAAAAGAAGGTCAAATTATTTGATTTATGTTTTAGAGTTATCAGTGCTAACATTGAATGATCGACACAGTACATGCATATCCGTTAAGTTAGGTTAAGCCCTCAGGGTTTAAGGAGGGATTTCTACACAACTGAATCAAGAAATACGAGGTCTAAATTTAACTGTTAAGTTTTGAGCTTGAGTAATAGACTTTCCTAAATGAACAGTAAAAAGCAACCACATTTGAAGTCCTTTTAAAAACATAAGGATGTATTCATCAACATTTCTAACCATAGCTGCAGCGAAAACTGGAGTGAATCACCTAATGCATGAATTATCCACAATAGATTTGGTGGGCCATTGTACCAGTCGGCACAATTCGACCAAATGTGCCAAAAGTGTGCCAAGTGGTCAAATCATTTTTATCACAGGACTCCTGCACATGATGCTGTATGTCATCAACTATCATCCAGAGCAGCTGGTAAAACGGGTGTAATAGTGGCGCAGGAGTTGGGCGTGCGACCCATGTTGAGTCTTTGGTCCTCAACGTTGTTTAAGGTTCAGTTCCCGGCCTGTTGACCTTTGCTGCATGTCTTCCCCCTCTCTAATCCTATTTCACCCTCCCTACTTTCAGAAATCATAAATAAATAAAACCCACAAGAGCCTAATAAAAGCAGTTAATAAAGCAATTTTTTCTTAAAGGCACTATCACGGGTAGGAAAGGAACTCCAGACTCCAAACAAATGTTGTGATGTTATGGAAATGTGCACGGGAAACAAAATATCTAAAAAGAGAGCCAAATGAAACATCTCTATACTGGAATTGATAGAGAGAATAATTACATTTCTGATGGTCTAGTTAGAGAGGCTGGATTCCTGGACTCTGAGTCCTACTTTCCTCTGTCATTAGTTGGTTTGCATCATCCTCTTTCTTTGACTATAAAATGTTCACTACATATACTAACATCATTTCCCTTATCCTTGACCTGTGACCCTCCTGGTCTAGCGTTCTACCTTCCTCTAATCTCACAGTGTTTCCTTCCTCCTTACCTTTTTGCCACCTGGAATGTCTCCACCTTTAAATTTCTTTTTCATTTTGATCTGCAATGTGAAAGCATTATGATTTGGTCAAATTGTGCAACTTATTATGATTAAAAGGTCTATATACTTTTTACATTATATCAATTATTAAATCAAATAATCCTGAAGCCTTTGTCTGCATTGGAAAAAATTGAAATCTAGATAAGTCATTTTTTTCTTAAAATATGTGCATTTGTTCTTGGATTAGGGAGACAAAAGAGACATTTTGCCAATGGAACAAGACAATTTACGTTTGAAATAAGAAAACACAATTGCATTCACTTATTTCAAGTGCCTATGATCTAATTATCTTATTTTAAGAGTAAAAATACTCATTCCATTGGCAAACTATCTCATTTACCTGCTCAAATTAAGGGTAAATACACTTAATTTAAGAAATTTTTACTCATTTCTAGATCGTTTTTCCAGTGTGGAGGAGTCAATCATATTGTATAGCTCTTTAGATTGCATCAACTGCTTCTAAAATGCTGTAAACATGGCAGTTTTTGTGAAAACCATGTCAGTGACTACTTTTAGAAACATCAAAGCGTCCTCATGTCAGGTGTTTTGGGAGAATAAATGACTCTCTTTGACCTACTTTTACCAAATGTGAAAAATGGGTGTCACCTTCTTGGCCTTGTTTTAAACATAAAAAACAAAAGTCCATCAAAGCTAAAAGAGGATGCTCTCCTGGTCCTGTGTGCATCACATCTCCGCTCACAGGTGGAAAATACAGACAGAAAAAAATACTTTTACATCCATATCTGCAGCTAAGACCAGATATTTATAGTGCTGTGTTTTTATTTGGGTTCTGATATTAAATAAGAAGAAACCATGCTTTATTCTCTGACCAGTTTATGTATAATTATTTAAACAAAATTTAAGAATTTTAAAGCACAGTAATCTTTATTTTTTTAAATACATAAATTATTATTTCCTTATTAAGAAAAAATAATTGCGGTTTAAAACAGACTTAATAAAACTTTTCATTTCTCAAAATGATAATGCAAGCATTGTTGGTATTTATTTGATCATATTTAGTCTTTTTTTTTTTTTTTTTTTTTGTCATGTTAGCAGGGTAGGACATAAAACAATTGTGTTAAAGTAACTAAATATGAGTAAGTAGATGCCAAAAATGGTTGTTTCTCTCCCAGGCCTAATAGACCCAACATCCAAATCTCAGATTAGTTAATAGTTCAAGTAACTGTTGAAATACTTTATTTTTATTCCTCACTTAGTATGCTAATATATACCCTTAATAAAACACTGTGCTCATTTTTTGATGTCTGATTTACAAAGGCATGAGTATTTCACTTGGAAACAAATTCAAGGTGTAAATAGTTTTGCAAGTTTATGCAACCTAAAGGTTTTTCCACATTTTTTTTTTAGGTTTTGAAATTGAATTTAATTGAATCCTTTCAGAGACTGATAAACAAACAATAGCAGATTGTAGTAGAACCAAATGATTTCTAATTTTTCGCTAATCTTCACAAAAGACAAATCTGCAGCCTGGGACTCTTCAGTCAAACTGTCAGGAGATGAGAAGTATCTGTTAGTTTATTAATGGTCTGCCTCCAGGACCTCATCAGGTAATCATGTGGCAGGTTTTTCCTCTGGGATGGACTCTTCTTTATGGCGCTGAACCACTTTCTCCCCTCGTGGCGTCTTCCTCCGTCCTCCTTAAGCCTCACAGCTCCTGCCAAGGTTTCAAGTGACAGCCATTCTGTCGATCTCCTGCTGTCTTGTTCCACCCAGGCGGTGGATGGCGGCGTTGGTGGCGAGGGGAGCAAGCTCATAAAAGGATGGGATGTTGAGACGCACCAGCAGTTCCACTGGGAAGCAAGAAGGAAGGCACCTTCAGAAGATTCCTGTTGAACAGAGAGAGACATGCCTGAGCCAAAGAAGCCAGGTAAGATGGCCCATGCAACGAGATCATCAGGTGAATGTATGAAACCAGAACTTAATGAATGGTGAATAAAATAAGCAGTTTGCACTGTGATAAATAACATTTAGGCTTCTAGTTATAAATGAAGTTATTTTCTACAAAAAGAGGCTGAATAGGGTAAAAGTTAATGATTATAGGCATATTTCGCTTATTTTATCATGCAAGATATTTTATTTTCTATTTGAATTTATTCATAATACGGTTTAGAGAAAATGCATCTAAGTTACATTAGGAAAAAAACATACATGTTAATTTAATCTTTGTTTGAATTGCAAATATTTCTTTTCAGGAATAAATTTGGTTTGATTTCTTAAATTCATCATTGTGGCTCTAAAAGCTGGTAATTGATCTTAAAATTTGTTTAGTGGATGGAATTTTAGTACTAGGTAAGGATTTTAAGGAAGTTTTAACTTTTTTAATTAGGACAAAGATGTAGTTTGAGAGAAATGTGAAGCAATCATCTCCTGGAGTTTGAGCTCAATAAGTACTAGAAAGTAATAGAATAAAACACAAGTAAAAAACATAAAATATTAAGTTGGTTTGAACACATCTCCAAACCTTCACAGGCTCAAATATATAGCGTTTTATCCAGAGCCAATGATTGATTATAAGAGGAGTTTTGACCCACTATTGTTTTCCAAATTTTTCAAACAAACTGGAGGGTTTGTATAATCATTGAAGTATTATTTATTTTCTGGGATTTTCTTGCCTACTTCAAGTTGTCCAATCAGTTCTATTTAAGTATGTTTTTAAAATAAGTTTAGCTGAAATTAAATTGCTGTTAATTAAAAAAAAAAAAAAAAAGAGGGATTTATATTTTCAGATGGGACCAGGTTGGTTGGACAGAAAAAAATACAATTGAAAAATTTGAACATTTATTTTTTATACTTAACAAATGATTTTTTTCTGTTTTTAATGTTTATTAATGATCTAAAACATGCAGGTTGGGTAAAAAGAACAATTAACAAAACAGTCTTTCACTCAAAGTACAAAATAGATAACCCAGATAAACATTTAGCAGATGGCATTTCATCAGCATTAATAATAAGCTCTCAGATAACTCTATTAACTGCAAAGTTTATTCCAGGAATGTATCATCTTACCAAAACTGCGGCTTAACCAAAAACCTCAGCAGTGAAACACAAACCAACCACAAGACAACGTTCACAGCATTCAGCTGTAGACAGGCTGAGATGTTCTTATCAGTCGGCGGGTTTCTGGTCTGCAGCTGACAGTGAATGGGAGTATAAATGGGCAAAGACGAGGGCACGGAGGTCAGCAGGAGGCGGCACATTTAAGCAGAGTGATGATTTGTCAGTGTGGCCTCTGCCATGTCAGGTGTGACTGCGCTGCATCATGTCTCTGCACATCGGTCATCTTATCCGTCTGACCCTGGTTGCTCTCTGTCTGCTGGTATCCATGTGTGTGATGTCTACTATCTCATTGTTGTTATGTAAGAAATGCTTTAATCTGTGAGGATAACAAAGCTGAGACGATTCAAAGTAATTGTATTCCTGACCGTCTAAAGTCCATGTTTAGAGATGAATCTAAGCGTTACTGCGTGATAAAATGTGTTGATTTGATATGTCTCCTCTGCAGAGACCTTAAGCCTATTCCCATATCATGCAGTAATTTCATCCCTTCATTTTATTATATGCTACCAATGAGTCTCCAATCCGACATCCTTACATCATTCATATCGTATTCCTAACACCACATTATCAAGCTCCTCTCCTTCCCACCTATCCACCCGTCCACAAATTTCTACCCCTGTCTTGAACTTGATCACACCCTTTTAGCTGCGAAAGTCCCCTCTGCCCCTGTCGATCAGCTGGTCACGGCTCATGTGACACTTCCATTGGCTTCTTGCTCTCTGCAGTGAAAGCTAATCGAAACCCCAAGGAGAACGCCTGCTAATAAACAGCAATAAGAATAGTTCCCAAGGGCGAGGATGTAAGCTGTGGGACCGTGGATCCATATAGGAGATGATGACTCTGTAAGAGGAGAGAGAGGGTGCTTGGTTTGACTCAGCTGGACTATTAAAGGAAAAGAGAAAGGGGAGAAGAAACTCATCAAACAGCCAGCATCACTTTATTCTTTAAAGGAAACATGTGAATCACATTACCTTAGCTGACAAAAGCAGTTAAGCACCAAGTGTTGCAGGTGGCACTATGAAATCAATAGCAACCATGGCCATCAATGCTTAGCGCAACAGGAAGGCAAGACAAAAGTAATGATGCAAAGTCCTTAACTCATAAGGGAGTTCATAGATGTTAAGATTTATAAGATAAGTATTCCAGTGAAATGAAGGGAATCGGGAGAAATGTCTGAAAGGAGCAGATTGCAGTACTAGCAAGCTTCCACTTGACCCAGGGATCCTGTTTCTAATCCACCAAAAAGCTAAATGACTGTTGTGACATCAGCTTCAATTCTAAATCAAAAAAATCCTGCAGTGTTCAGAAAAAAAGGCTAAATTCTGCTTTATCAGCAGCAATACTCTCGTGTGGGTTTCCCTTTCTGTACCCAGCTGTCACATAAAACATTTTATGTATGTCCACATAGCAGCTATCAACTTCAAAACTCCATCTGTAGTTAGTATTTGTAAACTAAGGGGGTCTTAGAATAGCCTTGGTGGTCTGCCTGTTAACTCCCTGCTCAAGCCGTCAGAGCCCTGGATTAAAGGGCTATTTTTTTCTCTGCGTTTCTGATAGTTGTTTTTCTGTAAGTGTGGGGCAAAAATGAGTCGTTTATGCGTTATAAACCAAATTTGATCATTATATAATACTTTATTGAAAAACGTGTAAATTATAGCTGAGCAGCGCTGGTCTATTAGTAATGATTTCAGGGTTGACAGGGACTTGTTTACCTGTTGTTGGTTCTGCTGGAGGTTTCTTCCTGTTAAAAGGGAGTTTTTCCTCTCCACTGTCGCTACAAGCATGCTTAGTGTGAGGGATTGTATTTGAGTCAATGAGTCAATGCAATCAACTGGTTTTCCTTAGATAGAAAACTTTGTATCAATTTGACTGTATGATCTGGTTGAACTGTAAAGTGCCTTGAGATGACATGTGTTGTGAATTTGGCGCTATATAAATAAACTGAATTGAAAATTGAATTGAATTGTCACAATCTTGATAATGTTTATATGCTGGAATAAAAAGAAAATGTAACTGTTAATAGCAAAATAGATTTACAGTCTTGTTAATTTTTAAATTATACAAGCATGTATAAGCATACATTCCAGTATAATCAACAATCAAACATATATCTTAGACAAAAATCACGCCTATGCGTCAGTCTTTTGCTTAATCTTGGGTTGTAGTTAACATTTAATGCCAAAAAAATAATGCTGAGTTTTTATGAAAAATTAGCCCTACATTAGCCTTTCCTTAAATAAAAACTGAGACCATTAAATCTTTTTAGATCTGTCTAAATTTTACAATGGTTTAGAACAAAAGTATAGCTACGCTGCTATTCTTAGGATTTTTATTCCATTGAAATTAAATTAAAAGTCCATATTAAACAGTGTAAAATAAATTCTGTGTTTTAACTGGTCTACATCAGCCTTAAGGTGTGACTCCCGTTTCTTCTTACGTGGAAAAATAAACTAAACACAATTAGACCAGACAAAGGGAGATCATATTAAGAAATGACTCCACTAATAGGGAACAATGTGCACAATCTGGACACGATGAGCATGGAGGTGGAGGTGTAATCATATGGAGCTGCATGGGTGTAAGATGTGTTTGTAAGATGATATTTATAGATATATTCACTTACAAGCTGCATCACAGTCTCTACAAGTTTGGCAGAAGAGCCATCATTCCTTATAAATACTCATCTTAAATGCCTGTAATGCAAGAAATGATGAATAGGATAAATATAACCCAGAACAATCACCTGTTTCTTCAAGGGTTGGTTGTTCCAGCCTCTAAGCAATAGGGTGACAGGTATAGAAATCTAGGTAAAAGCAATAAAATGCTTCTACACTACAAGGTTGTCTGACCTAATAGAGCAGGGGTGTCAAAGTCGTTCCAGAAAGGGCCGTGTGGCTGCTGGTTTTCTTTCCACCAAAGCAGTAGCACACCAGACTCCATTCATCCCATCAAGCCATCAGGTTAAGACTAGACTCACCTTGATGAGATGAATGGAGTCTGGTGTGCTACTGCTTGGGTGGAAAGAAAACCAGCAGCCACACGGCCCTTTCTGTAACGACTTTGACACCTGTGTAATAGAGGATTCAGTCTTTAATCACTTAAAAACAAATAAAAAGAGGGACATTATTAAAAGCAGGGCACCCGTTTCCTTTCAGATATTTTGTAATATTTGTAATGTAATATTTATTTTGACCCAGAAAGCATTAAGCTTGATGCTTTTATACCCAGTGTATCTGTAAACCCAAAGCTGTGGTTGTAGTTATGATCAACATTAGAAATGGTCAGAATATTCTGGATGATCATAAATAGATCTCTTGAAACCAGAGCTCTTAACATAACTGCTGGTTGCTTTTTCAGACAGCAAACTCATTTGTCTGTCATTACTGTATCTCAGTCTAGGTGAAGCTGCATGGACAAATGAAAGTTACTGTCCTCGCTGGTGCACAATCACAAGTCACTGTGGTCTCATTACTTACTGACTAACCACTGAAGAAGAAGCACACCTCTGTTTAAGAATAATAAAACACCAGCTAACTTTTTTTTTATGTTGAATCTGTAAAATCTGCCAACTAAGTTTTCAACGCTAACATGACTATCCTGGGGGAAAAAAAAAAACATTTGTGGTAGTTTGAAACTCTCCATTTTAGTATAAAATATATTTGTTTTGTTTTTTCTTAAGAAAAGCTCTAATTGTATGCTTCTAAACTAGAGAATCTATGAAAGCACCGTCTCAAACATACTTAAGGGAGGAACCAAGCCTCTTTTTGGAAACAGAGACACGGCAGGCTGACACCAAAACAATAACATCGATTGCATTTTTATATCTAGGCTGCTTTTTCCTTTTTCTTTCAAAACTAATCAGACTTTCCAGTCATGCGAGAATTTTTCAACCAGGCTGACTTTCAGCCTGATCGTGCCTCATGCGTCGTGTAGTGTACAGTGGGGTTAACGTGGGGTGATCAGCCTCTCACGACCACCTCCCTATCAGTCGGCCGTCATGCGCAAATCGCTCAGTGGACAAGGATTCTTCTTCTTCTTCCTCCTCTCAGATGAAAACACAGAAGCATGACAGGGGTGCGAGTGAAATAAAGTTCTTTCTGTTAAAAACCATAGTAGTCACGTTTGCTCAGCCTTGTCTTTTTCCAAATACGTTTTGCCTTTTCTTTTTAGGGCTCTCACCATAAAATTGCTCAAACTGCGAAAGCAGCGTGTTTCACTCTAGCGAGCTTCATATTCCTCTTCTACTCATTTGGCTTCAGGATAGATGAGTCCAAGTAGCGCCGTCTCACTGTGGAGCTGAGTCTGACGTGGTGTTTAGATGTACAGTGTGAGCAGGTAGATCGCATTGGAGCGCCAGGTCGCACAGTGTGAGAACATACATCATGAGCTGTGAACTCGCACTGTACACCGTACGGCTTCGTCGTACAGTGTGAGCTGTAGCTGTGTGCAACGATCGAAAAAAATGGCATAGTGTATGCCCGGCTTAAAACTGACTGGACCAGTCACAGCATGAGAGAGAGCGGGAGTTTAAGCTCACACCAGAATTATGGACCAGAGAGAAAAAGCACTTTTCTGTATCCATATACGTCAAGATTGTGACTAAAGCAATTTTTTTTTTATGTCCCCAATATCCTGGATACAACTTCTAAGTTATATCCTAGAGGAAGTTATAAGTTTAACAACTGGCTGCTCTAAGAGTTTATTTATATAAAAAAAAAAATCCACTGTTTTTGTGCCCCATCTGTGTGGTTATAGGCCGTTTTTGCAGAATCTGGAATCTGTTGGTCCTGCCTTTGAAATCAGACTTTACTCGCTGCTCTCCAGCATGATATGCATGAACACTATGGTTAGTCTAGCTTGGTACCATGGTTGGCCTTCTTTTCCTAAAAATTTAAGATGCCTCATTCTAAATAATTTCAGTATTTATAATTTCGCTCTGTCAGATGACATCATGCATGATTACGCCTGTGCACTGCGTGGCAGATTGCGTTGCTCTTCGCCCATGCGTGTGCAAATACGTTTCATTTCTTCTTGTCGCCAGAGAAACTACTAAAACGCTAAAATTTGCGCTTTGCTCTTTTAAGGCAAAGCAAGTTTATTTTTATAGTATAATTTAGAAACATGACTCTCAGATTGCTGTAAAAATTAGCAAAACATAAAAGAAAATACACAGAGGTAGAGTATTTCACTGGGGCATAATGGAGACGGAGAACAAAAAGTGGAACTCCAAACTTAAACTAGTAATTTCAAAGGTAACTCTGAACAAATGGTTTTTAACGTTTAATGAAATGTTCTCACTTTTTATAATTTTGTTGGATTTTTTCCCCCCAGATTATTGGAGCACAATGGTATAAGATGTGGGAATAGCAATGGAATTTACAGCTAACATGAGATCAGTGCATTTTTCATTCACATGCTTCCGCTCGCTTGACATTTTGCTAGCAATTTGGTTTACCTATGGGGACAAAGCTTCACTTGTTTCATCAAATAAGAGATTCTATCTACCTCTTTCATCTCAACATGGCAAACCTGGATATTACAGATCGAGTCACAGTGCTTTATTTATTTTGGAAAGTCAAACAATTGGCATCTTTACATCCACCAGATCCTTTTGAGATATTCCCAGTTTATGGGCCCCAGGAAGTACAGCTCAGACTTAGACAACTTTTATTGTTGTCTTGGCTCAGGACAGGCAGCGCTGGGATGAAATACCTTTAATGGAGGGAAGGGGAACCCCAATGATCCTCTCTGCTGTTCTCACGAATCTTCTCAATTTCTTCCAGTCAAGCGACTGTGAAAAGTCAAATGTCCACGTTAAAGATGGCAAAATGAACTTGAATGGTGTATCATAACAGTCAGATGCTTAGGCCTTGATATTCAAATCCTTAGTTGCTGAAAGTGTCTTTAAGGACATGGGAAAATATCTCTATCAAATAATCTCTGGAGGGTTGAAGATAAGGCGTTAGATTTCAAGCAGTGGCCTAAAAAATTCAGGGCATCAAAGGTCCATCTTTTCTTTCCGCAGACCGACACTTGTTGAGAGAAAGGCTAAACCCTCCAGATGGGCTGCAAAAAAGTAGGATGCAAACATCATCTCCTCCAACCCCCCCAAAAGCTGTCCATATCACCAGTTGTGATACAGACAATTTTAACAGTGTTGCATTACCTCATACCGGGGCCATCATCATGTTCCCGCAGGTATGCACCCGCTGAGTGATGGATTACAGACAGATGCAGAGGCAAGCAACTGTGCCATGAGGTTCCTCATAGACAGAATGAAAAGTTGATAGATACACCATTACCAGAGACTATTTAAACACAGCTTGAGTCGGGGATACACACTCGGAATGGATTTCTATTTCTTAAATCTTCCTCTGTGATCTAAGAGGGGGCATCAGTGATGACTTGGCTTAATTAGAAAACAATCTCTACCGATGGAGGAAGACAAAAGGAAATGACTGGAAAGTACAGCATTCTAATACACAATTTAAAACTAGCCTTATGAAATGAGGATTGCAGATTCTATCCTCTTAAAGTACATTTTGAAGTGATTTATACGTTTTAGTATTTATATTTACACAGAGGTTTTAAGCTTTGCAATGAAGCAGCTCCTCGTCCCTCTTTCCGCCGGAATTCTAATATTTTGCTCCTTTATATGTTAATCCTAAATCTTTAATTACATGTGGGGCAAAGAGTGGAGAAGATGGGGAAGAAGGGAGACTTCTTGAAAAAGCCTAAACAAGTCATAATTGTTATTTTCACAGATATAAAGCACTGATTTAATAATTCATGCATGTCTAAAATATGTCCTCATCCATTAGAAGCCTAATAGCTGTATAAGCATGGCTCTGCAGGCAAGCCTATAAGAATAAAGTAACAACAAAAGGAAGATACACACAGGGCAGAGCAGGGTGGACACTGTCCCCTCAGGTCTCTTATTTTTTCATCATCTAATGTTACTTAAAACAATGGAAAAAACTATCATGCAGTTTATGTACAGTAAAAATTTCACATGGTTTATATTATTTCTGCAACAGCAATGCAACAAGAACAACAAATTAACTTGCTTAAATAAATAATAGATTAAATTGTACAAAAACAGGCGTAATTAAATGAAATTCTTAAATAACCAGGTATAAATAGAAATGGATAAGAAGCTATTAAAACTTTGTATGTTTGTGACTATTAGTAGAAGCTCTACTTGAAAATATGACTTTTTTTATGTCCCATAAAAACATAACATAACATAAAAAAAATATGTATGTGTGAATAAAGGTTATGGTACAACTATTCACTAACAGAGTATGTTATAATATATATATATATACACACACACACATATACACACACACACACACACACACACACACACACACACACACACACACACATACACACATATATATGGGTGTAAAATGCAGGCAGGAAGTGCATACATGGAACGCCACAACCAGGTAGCTGTCATAGTGTACAGGAACATCTGCCATGAGTATGGGCTGGAAGTCCCAAGGTCAAAATGGAAGACACCTCCTAAGGTAGTTGAGAATGACCGAGCTAAGATCCTATGGGACTTCAAGATCCAGACTGACAAACAGGTGATGGCTAACCAACCAGACATCGTGTTGATCGACAAACAGCAGAAGAAGGCAGTAGTGATAGATGTGGCAATCCCAAGCGACAGCAACATCAAGAAGAAAGAACATGAGAAGCTTGAGAAATACCAAGGGCTGAAGGAGGAGCTAGAAAAGATGTGGAAAGTAAGAGCAGCAGTGGTGCCAGTGGTAATTGGAGCACTGGGGGCTGTGACCCCCAAACTGGGAGAGTGGCTACAGCAGATCCCAGGTAAAACATCAGAGGTCTCTGTCCAGAAGAGCGCAGTCCTAGGAACAGCTAAGATACTGTGCAGAACCCTCAAACTCCCAGGCCTCTGGTAGAGGACCCGAGCTTGAGGATGACACATACCACCCCACGAGGGGTGAGAAAACAGTTCTTTTTATATATATTCTGTTTGCAAAGTAATTGATGACATCATTGTAAAAAACAGAAAACTGTAGTTTTTATTAAACCCTTCCAGTATGGAATTAGTTCCATTATCGTTGCAAGCAACGGTTTTGTAAAAAAAAAAAAAAAAAAAAAATGCTATCCACAAAGGAAACTTTTATCTGTTTTAAGAGTAACTTTGCTACTTTTTATTTTCCTAAATATTTCTTTCTACTTTTTTTTCTTCCTTTTTTCAGAATTTTTGTCTACAGGTTTTATATTTCCAAACTTAATTTTTTAGTATTTAATTTTTTTCAGCTTGAGTTTGATTAATTGCATACCTTTCAAGTTGTGTTCTACAATTTTCCCTTCACTTTGAGCCCAACACAAAAGGTCACACATTGACCAATGCTGCTAATCGGCTATGCCCAGGTCAGGGTATTGCGGATCCCAGGGGTTCTGAGTTCAAGCCCCACTCCCACGGACACCCACTCTGGGTCCCTGAGCAAGACCCTTAACCCCCACACTGCTTACCGAGCACCACACAGTGGCAGCCCAGTGCTCTCCAAAAGGATGGGTTAAATGCAGAGAGTTAATTTCATCGCTTTGTACTTGTCACAGTGTAATGGCAATTCAATTCAGTTTATTTATATAGCGCCAAATTCACAACACGTCATCTCAAGGCACTTTACAGTTTAACCAGATCATACAGGAAACACACAGCCAGGCAGACGAGCTCCAAGCCAGCTCACCATGTCAGAGGACGAAGAGAGCACACCCACTCAGTCACGGCCAGAGAAACAGGACCACACTGGAAAACAGGCCGATCTCCAACATCTATAAACAAGCAACAAAGTTGAAAATCTATTCTATACCAATGTCCTTGCAGACCAATAAAATTCTGTTTTTTGCTCCTCCCCACAGTGGAAGCCCTGCGCTGAGAGATGAACAGGCAGTGATTAGGCATAATATCAAGTTTTCTGTCACATCAGTCATATTTTTAGAAAAGTCGCGTAAAAAAAAAAAAAAAAAAATCTTAGAAAACAGCAAAGTTATTTAAAAAAAAAATTTCCAGCAGTTTTTCATTTTTCTTTTCTGGATTCCCTTTTTTAATGTTTACATTTGTAACATTGGTTCTTTGCTTGCAACAATGATGGAGCAGAATTCACTCCATATTCTAGCCAATCTGATCATCCTTCAGCTATGAAAGATCTCAGATAGTTCTTTATTAATTCAAGTTTGGAAATATCTGCAGATGCAACAGTCAGAGGGAGAGTGCAAACAATCCTCAGAACTTCCCAAAGATCTGGGTTAGAAACCAGATCTCATTTTTAGGGAGGAAGGAAAGTAAAAGAGGTCATCTGTGATTTAAGAAGTCTGAAAGCTTTTTCATCTTTGAGGCTCTCTCATCACAATCAGACTGAATGCCAAAGATAAGTTTGTCTAGGAGAAGTTTAGTCCTTCCTACAGTAGTCTGTGTGTCATTCTGGCCCTAAGACCAAATTTGTGATCTTTCTTTTCGTGTAGTCATTTCCACGTGATTAAAGATATATTGATAAGAAAATGCACAATTTCACCATGAAATCAGGTGTTGTTGCCACTATAATTATATTGAAGTCTTTATATGTCAAGAAAAACAACAAACAAACAATGAATTGTACTGCCATCCCTGTTAAAGGTAATCTCAAATGGATTTAAGTCTTGTTATGTTTAGGCCAACCAGAAATGTGTGGATTTGCAGGTTTTAGATGATCTTAAATTAGCAAAAACCAAGTACACCTGAGCTTAAATTCAGGATCTAATGGCCTGACATTCTCCTTTAGGATTTTCTGGTTAAGTTCAGGTCCTGATGTAACCTAGCAGCTCCTTGTATAATTTTCTTTTTTTTTCTGAAATAATGCATTAGTTCATCATAGATCATGAACCCTGAGCCTAGGTGAGAAAAGTGAGGCCTGCAGTGGATTAGATGTTGTTCTGGGATCATGAGCAAGTTATTGATGCTCTGTTAGAGAAATCTTGATAAGCTGGCCTGTCCTGGGAGGATTCTCCACTGTTCTATATCTCTTTTAATTGGCATCTTAGTGTGATTTTCTGGAATCTGGAAGTCTCAGCAGGGGCTTTTCACACAGCTGCATTTCAATGGCTGCTATTTAATCTGCCCATGCAAGTTTTTAGGCAGAATTTGCTGCTCAATCAGCTAATTTCATATTGTTAACAACTTTAACTTTACTGATTTTTCTGTTTGAGAGGTCTGGTAGTAATTAGCTCTTCGATAAAGATATATGATAAAAGCATATTATTATGATAAAATAAACACAATTTTATGGTTGAACTTTCGATCCATGGCATAAGAGGCAGGTATGAGATTTAGTTAGCCTTTTTGTAATTAATCATTGCTCAGATAGTTACTCATTCCCTAGACATCTGTCCTGATGTATGTTTTCACTTCTGAACCCTATGCAGAATTATTTAGTCTTTCAAAGTGACTATAATTAGCCTTCATGAAGTAATTACGAACAGTTTAATCAACATATGAAAGAAAAGGAGCTTGTTTTGTTCACCTTGCACACATTCTGAGAAAGGTTCATTAGAAAAAGGGAATCTTTTCAAATATTAAAAGCCGGAGCACAGCATCCAGAAACAAAAACTAGGTCAACCAAAACCCCCCCCCCCCCCCCCCCCCCCCCATATACTCCTGGTGAAAACTGTGGGCGCTCTTATTTCCTGCAGAATAACCTGCTCCTTGAGATCTTTAATTACCAGCAGAGAGGAATTTTGTTAGATGGTTTTGGTTATTGGGTGAATCTAATTTTCCTTCTCTTTTGCAACACGATCTTATTTAAGAGTGACCTAATTCAAAAGGTGCCAGTGACAGATTTTATGCTTTTTCACTGAAATACTGGATTTATTCTTTGATGTTTGATGGCTTTTCTCTTCCTTTAGGAATAAATACATCTCTGTTTAGAAAATCACAGATGTAGATAAGATCATGATGATCTTTATCTAACTTCGCTGAAGATTGATAAAGTGAGGCTTAAGTGTGCATCCACTCATACTTCCAGTATCGCTCTCTGTCTTCCCTAGAAATGCATAAACTACATCAATCGCATCCTGCTCCCTGTTATGGATGCCAGCAAATAAATGCCAAAAATACCACTGATATTCATCCAAATGCTCAGTTTTTTTTTAAATAGACTGTTTGAATATTAGTTTTTTGCTTTTTTTAGAATCCTCTGACACTGTCCTGCTTGTGATTCATGCATATACTGTAAAGTATAATAAGGGAATGAGCTGCTTTTTATAGTGAGATTGATGTGCTTTACATAGTTTCTATGTTGAATAATAAATAAAATATGTTTGAAGTGGGTGCATTGAACAGTGTCATATGGTTATGGTCATCAGAGTTTCTCCTCCACTCAATAAAAAGGATTATGAGACAGCTTAAATCACAGGAACGAATGCAGTTTGGGAGTTATACAGCTTTCTAAAGACAAGACAAAGGTTTTATATAGCATAATTCAGTACAAAGATGATTCAAAGTGCTTTACAGGAATTAAACAACAAAACAGAAGGAAAATAAAAGCAGAATAAAATAAATTAGACATAAAAACATAATCAAAGCAGGTAGAAAAGTGAGTAAAGCCAATGAGACGCTGAGTTTAAAATACTCTGTGTTGGATATGAGCATTAGTTCATCATGGCAGCTTTTTTCTGGGTTTGATCACACAAAGACTTCCTCTCTCCTTACTGTCCCCTGCTCATGCTAAAGCAAAACCACAAAGACAAGGCAGTAATCATACAGTGCACGCATGTTTTCATATATTTTTTAATTTGCAACAAATTAGAACAAGGTGGGATCCTTGGGTGAAACCTCCCCTTAAAGCTGAATCATTACCTTATCTCTGCATTTAGTTCATAGAGATCCCAGCTAGTCAATTTGTTTCGACTTCACTGTCTAAATTATTATTTTTGTATTGTTAATAACGTATCATCTGAGAGTCAGAACCAGTTGCATTGCAAGCTATATAGAATTAGCACATTAACAACGTAAATGAGTGCTGTGTTGACCTGCTAAACCAGTATTCATCTTACTTCACCCCCCTCCACACACCCTTTAAAAGAACAATTCCTTTCACTTTCACAAAGATATTCAAAGACAATTCAACTGAACCCGACCCGGTGACGGTACACTTCCCGCCGGCTGCATTGCCGTGCCGGGGAAGCACGGTGCTGCTGGTGTCGGGTCGGGTTAGGTCGCTCCAGAGCTCACGTCTCGGTGCGTTTCGACTACATGCTGCACTGTAGTCAACCAAAATCCAGGATCATTTTTAAAATCCCCCACGTCTGGTCACCATATCAACAATTTGATGTTTCACTGAGTGAGTGCTTGTTGCTATGATGCGTCTTTGCTCAACAGCTTTGCTCGTTGTAAACCAACCAATCAGAGCACAGCTCATCTTAATATTGATGAGCATACCATAAAAGCAAGAAAACCTGTCGTTTCATTCTGGGGCTTTTAACCAGGCTTGCTTTAGGGCTCATAGAACAGCAAATATGCCATTTTCAGCTCAACCAATTTTACACACCCTATTCAGAGAGCTTAAGGACCAGCACCAAATGCCCTATAGAATCATTCTATGACCCCTTTAAGGTTTTTATTAAAATCACTCTGCAATACATTCAAACTAGAAAATACATTTCTAATTGGAAATTTAGTAAAAAAAATTCAGATATTGTTAATATCATTGTTGATATAAAATCAAAATTAGACCCTAATTGCTTCTCGGAGAATTTGATGTTGACACATTTATTTTTTGAAGCTCACATGGTAAGAGGAGCTCCCAGTTTTATTGGCACAGCTGAACAGTTGCATGACAGGGCTGCACTGTAAAGGGCAAAAGGTTATAATAACCAAGTGTGAGCGGTAGGAATATGTTACTACAAACTGGCGTTGTGTTCTCTTCAAGCAGAGGCAGCAGCACCAGAATTTGCAGCAGTTAACACTTAAACCTTAAGCCTAAACTGGCAGCTGTAGATACAGTACCCCTAAATAACCTATTCTACTCTACTTCCGTTTGACATCAGACTCCAGTAGAAGCAAAACAAGTTTGTTTTTCCCTCCATTTTATGTTACAGGTGTCTTCTTCAGATAAAAACAATGCTGTTTTAAAGATTCAGTATTCATTTACTGTGTATTAATTAATATGTTCTTTTATTTTTTTTATTTGTTTCTGTGAATAAAAGGTGATTTATAAACTATAATCT
Organism: Cyprinodon diabolis; assembly: GCA_030533445.1. NCBI lineage: Eukaryota > Metazoa > Chordata > Actinopteri > Cyprinodontiformes > Cyprinodontidae > Cyprinodon > Cyprinodon diabolis. The sequence goes on from CM060077.1 coordinate 6,698,409, forward strand.
CAACATATTCTGAGGTTACAATTTAGTTCAATTTCAGGTCAATTTATTTTTTTGGGTAAAAAAATAAAACTGATCAAATTTTTCTGATAGCAATGGATATGAAAGACCTAGCAGACCTTGCTATTTTTTTATCAAATAAAGTCTCTTTAGACAAACATGAAAATATGGTTTACCTAGACATACGGGCATATTGATCTTTTTCTCATCCAGGCCTGAGAAATTAACAAAAATGTAAAACCAGGATTTGTTGATCAATATCAATTTTTTTGTGGAAAGTAAATCCATTTCCTCATTTGAGTAAACTTAGTGCAACACATATTCATATATACTTTAATAGATATGAAATATACATATATATATATATATATATATATATATATATATATATATATATATATATATATATATATATATATATATATATATATAAATATCCCCTTTTTGAGTTCATCATTAAAAATTCTGGTCCTTGCTGGACTTCTCCAGAAATACACATTTTTTTTTGTTTTTTTTTTTGTAAACAAAATCTATTTTAATATTTTGTTTTTAATTGCTTATTTGTAAATCCCACGTATACAGATTGAATTGGATGAAGGGATTTATTTTTATACGATAAATTAAGTTGTGAAAAATGTAAAGTATGCAAAAATGCAAATCTAATTTACATCACATCCAAAAGTCTAGCGAAAAACTATATATCTTGAAAGAGATTTCACCACTAGGGAAAACATAATAGCAATAATATTAAACAAAACCGAATGGTAATGAAAGGTTATTTAAAAAAATCATTTTGAAAGGGAGTCAGTAACATTAAGAAGAAGAAAACAAAGGAGGAAGAAAAGTGACACAAAATTCAATTTCACCCAAACACGCATAAACTGGCTCAATTTGATTTGCATCAAAACAGCTCAAATTCTGAAAGCAAAAAATTGAATAAATGTCCAAGGATCTCAGAAGGTTAATCAGGTCCTTCTTCTAAATTTAATTTAGATGAATCAGACTGCCGTGGTCTTAAAAAAAACCTATATTCAAAAAAAAAAATTTCGGCTTTGTTTAAAGAGGGTAAAAAAAGGATTTTTTAGGAATGTTTCATTTGGTCGGGCTGTTTTTCAGCTTAACTGCTTAAACAAGCAGAAGACGTACACAGTTGTGGAAGACGGAAATGTCAAAAGAGATTAACGCAGCACGTTCCACTGAGGTTACCCTTCAAAAGCGAGTCGGCAGGAGAGACTGAGAGAGACAGACAGAGACGAGGAGAGCACTGTGATGTTAATCAACTTGTTTTTCTGAATTATAAAGAGGTTATTCTGTTTGTTGTTGTTGTTTTTTTGTACTGCCACAAAATGTGAAACAGAATCATTCAGCCTAAATAAAGAATGCTCTCAGTGTTTCAAGATGAATATCATATAATTAGAATAGCAGCTATATGTCAGTACATAATGCTTCACAGTTCAACTGCTGAAGAAGAACAGAAATGCATACAATTGAAAGCTAGGATGTTCTATCCTGTCCCCTGGGCTTCCTTCCAGAGGGAAAAGCCTGCAGTACCTCCAGAGGGAAACGTTCAGAAGGCATCCAAACAGATTTAAACCCACTTCAGTTAACTACTCTTGATGTGGAGGACAAGCAGCTCCACTCCAACCTCCTCCTATGGCCTTACTTGACACCCTATTTCTAAGAAAGTGCCCGGCCATCCTGCGGAGGTAGCTCATTTTAGTCGCTTACAACTGGAATCTCATTCTCACAAGACTCATGACCCAAAGTAACCATAGGTGAGAGTAAAAAGGTTGACAGTTGCCTTTTAGCTCAGGTCTCTCTTTATCATAAAGGACTGGTGCAGCATGCCCATAATTGCGGTCTGTCGATCCTCCACTCAAATCCACCCAAGGCCATGGTTCTCCCCCAATAACAACTTCAAAACCACCTCCTTTTGGCCGCTTGTTGCACCGATAAATTCCGTCCATGAAAAGATGAACTACACTGATAAAGAGAGCAGCCCTGCGTGTACAACATGTAAAAAAAGTCCAACTTGAAACCAGCAATATGGACCAGTCTCTGCCTGTACACGGAATGAATGGCACTGTAGTAAAGGGACTCTGATGCACAGGCAGTACACCTGCGTGCTCATCATGACAACCAGAGTCATTCTATGACCCCTTTAAGGTTTTAATAAAAATCACTCTGCAGTACATTCAGACTAGAAAATACATTTCTAATTGGAAATTCAGTAAAAAAATCTGATATTGATTGATTATTAATTTCATTGTTGGTATAAAATCAAAATTAGACCCCAATTGCTTCTCAGTGAATTTGATGTTGACACATTTATAATTTGAAGCTCACATGGTAACAGGAGCTCCCAGTTTTATTGGCACAGCTGTACAGTTGCATGACTGGGCTGCACCATAAAGGGCAAAAGGTTATAATGACAAAGTATGAGCGGTAGGAATATGTTACTACAAACTGGCGTTGTGTTCTCTTGAAGCACAGGCAGCAGCCCCAGAATTTGCAGCAGTTAACACTTAAACTTTAAGCCTAAACTGGCAGCTGTAGATACAGTACCCCTAAATAACCTATTCTACTCTACTACCGTTTGACATCAGACTCCAGTAGAAGCAAAACAGGTTTGTTTTTCCCTCCATTTTATGTTACAGTTGTCTGCTTCAGATAAAAACAAATGTGTATTTCATGACAACCAGAGGAAGAGTTGAATGCCTTCTCTAGATTCCAAAAGAACATGTGGACCAGTTCAATGATCCCTACACATCAAGTGAAAGTTATAACTCAAATGTCAGGCTCAGAACTGAAGGATCCAGTATTCAAGGCAGACAAACAAATTTTTCGGAATGTTTTTTGATAATATAACCGGAGTAAGCTGTGTCTGTGTCTAAGGCAGGAACCTCTGATCTTATAGTTCAGTCTGAATCCAAAGATAGATGGTTCCAGCTAGCTGGCTGCCAACCCCGGCATGGCAGTTGCTGCACAGAGGGTCCCAGATGCAGATGTATCAGCGGTCAGAGGACTTGCAGGAGATCAGAACCGAGCAGACGACTGTAGGCGGGATAATCCAGAGGGTGAAGCCAAAGCTGATGTCGGTGACGTGGTTTGTTGTCAGATGGCAGGAAGCAGAAGACAGGTCAGGCAAACGGATCAGACGGGAAAAGGCAGGCTCAGAAGTTGGGCGGAAGAGCAGGTCAGGATCAGGTAGTCAGAACACAGGAATCCTCGAATAAGTTTCGACTACGTATCGAAATAAACTAGCACTGATGACTGATGTGAAGGCTGGTTATATAGTGACTAATGCAGGTGGATGAGATGAGCGGGTAATGAGAATTTGGCAGAGCTAAGGAGCTGTATGAAGATAGTAATCAGACCAGGCATCAGTGCTGAGATCATTAAATCAAAGGAGTTCCTTCCTGATAGGACCAGTGCTAAAGCCACCAAATAACAAGGACAATTACTTACTGTTGACATTTGGATAATACTGTGTAGTGAAGAACTGTTCAGAGTGCTGCTGTTATCTTTCAATTCTGCTCTAGTTTGTTTAATACTTAATGTTTTGGCTTTCATTAACTCAGGAAGTGCAACCATTTAGTTCCTGGTTTAAACCCCTACTTCATCTGTCTCAGTTATTGTGTCTTTTGGCAAGACATTTCACCAACACTGCCTGTTGTTGGTGGACCGAGGGCCTGGTGGCACCAATTGTATTACTTTAGTTAGTCTGCCCCAGGTAAGTTGTGACTTCATTTTAGCTTACCACCATCAGCATGTGAATGTGTGAATGAATGGGTGGGGTAATGATTATAGCATTACACAAGTGCAGGTAATTTCTTTTAATCCTTTACTACCGGAGTGGTAAATTAGCACTGAAGACTTAATCTGATATGAACGTTAACTTTAGTTGAATGTCACAAACAGAAAATTAACAGAACAAAATTCGAAAAAAAAAAAAAAAATTCTCTCACAAAATTAGAGGCAAATTTTTCTTAAACTTTTTCTCCACTGACATCTCAAAACCTATTGAGAAGGCCGTTTCTGTTAAACTGTTGCTCAAAATATGGGCAAACTAGTAGATAAAGCATGTACTGTAGCATCCATTGGTACCTGTTTGGGCAGGCGTTGCAAATCCACAGCATTTAAATCGAGATGCCTCTGGTTAAAAACCTAGAGGAGATAAAATCTACTAATTGGCATGTGTCATATCTATACACATTCATGATTCATCTTATGTAGTATTGATTTCAAAATAATGGAAATTCGTAGTGAAACTTACATGAAATTGGTGCTTAGAAAATCTGTTTCAGTGACACCAAGGACTCAGCCATGTTGAAAGTGAGTCAGCAGTGCTAGCTGGTGAGCTGGAGAGAAACTGTTTGTTGCAAATACACAACTAAGTCCTTCTGTTGTACTTATGAGTAAAAAAAGCTCTTAAAATATGGATGTGGAGTATTTAGCTAAGTTGGATTTAGCTGTTGCAAATCTACAACATCTGCCTGGAGAGGGTTAAGAATTTATATAAAAAAAGCTCCTGATCCAGTCAGAAATAAATGTATCAAGATTTGAATTTAAGTGAAATATCTATGTGAAATCTTAAAAGTTTAACAAAAATGAAAATTCCACTTTCAAAGAAAAATATTGAGCCCATAAGTTGGTTCAATAAACACTACTACTATGTTACGTGAAGAATAAGGTATGTATGAATACAGTTTTCAGTATCAGTGAAGGAACTAAGCCCCAGAGGAGCTGCTTTCCTCTGAGAACTAAAACTTTATCATTACTTGATTTTAATATCGTTATAGCATCCCTGAGCCATCGTATAGTTCCCACGAGTTTAAAGATATAGCAGAGATGAGCGTTTAGAAGTAATAAATGAGTTTAAATGTAAAACAATTTAAATATTTCAAATAGTATTTCATAGTTTAGAGGCTGCAAAATCCATGGCACAACTATGTCAACAGCCTTTTTACATCAGAGTTAATGAATATAGTTAATGTGGAATATTTCATCTACTAAAGAACTTCTTTGTTCTTCTTTGAGTCTTTGTTCTCCCTTCTGCTCTGCTCCTTCTGCCTTCAGAAGAGAGTCGAATCAGATTAAAGTAGGACAAAGAACCAGTGGGACAAAAAGTGCTGAGAGTGAGGATTTGCATTAAGCGAAAAGGAAGATCCATTATCCCTTTAACACATACCTGGAAGACAGGGAAACAGATAACTGCTGAGTAAAGTTATTTAGTCCAAAGGATGAAGGGTGAACGGTAATGAGAGTGTAGATAGATACTTTCTGACAAATCTTTAGCTGTGTTATGCTTATCGTTTGTATGTAGGCAGGGAGGATTTAATTGTCATACTTCCACAGATTTTTCATAAACAGCTTATTGCAGGATAAGAGAAGATCTCATAAAGGTGGTTGAAAGAGGATGATTAGGGAAGGATCAAAACACCTCAATAAAGCAAAATTTGTCTACACTTGATAAAATGTGTCTCAGCAATAAGGAATGTCTCTAAACTTTTACTGTATCAGATGCTGTTGATCAGAGCAGCATATAGACACAAAAAAGGCAAATTGCAAATAGAATTATACATATCTTTTAAGGAATAATATCTGAAAAGTGTGGAGAACATTTATGTTCAGCCTCCCCTGGGTTAATGGTTTACCAAACCCAGGGGCAAATTTAGGAAATTTGGGGCACCAGGCAAAGACAGGCAGGGGGCCCCCCTGAATTAAGAAAACAACACGTAAAACAGACCCATTATAAAGATACAGAAATTTTAATAGAAGAGTAATACATTAGGTTTAGGTTTTGTCCTTCTCTTTTTCCTTTCTTGTTGTTTTCCTCCCTGTTTTGTACTCAGCTGACTTTTCATGCTGTCTCCAAAGGAAGGAAAGTTTTTTCCAAGCACTAAGCTCACTTAGCTGATTGCTCCTTCCTGTGTTGTCAAAAAGGTGACATCAAAAGTAAATAACAGGCATTCTTTGCACTGTAGATGAGCCATGATCTGTTTATCTGTTCTCAATTTTTCATTTGAATGAAATAATACTGTAGCAGCATGAATCATGACAGCAGACAAGATAGAGGAGAGCAGGAGGCGGGGTTACCATTCTACTTGCTCTGGAGAGCAGAGTTTGGTGCTTTCATATGTTTTTGCCAAAGTCTCCAGTAGCCGGAAAAAGTCACTAGATTAGCCACAAGGCACTTTTTTGAAATACAAGTGCTCGAGGGGTCTTAAAAGTCACTAAATATAGCGACAAAAGTGCAACACTGCTCTCCGCATCGTTTCCTTTCAAGTGGTTTGCAGCTGTCTGTTTGGACCTTTCTGAACATGTGCAGCAAATGGACTGATCCAATAATGTGGATACTGGGGGGGGGGGGGGGGGGGCTGAAACACACTTAATTTTATAAGCATTCTGATGGAATTTTAGCGAAAGGATTTTTATCAAAAAAAAAAATTAATGTGCAGAAATAAGGAATAGTATTATTAACCATACATGTAAACAGAGTTCTATGGGACCTCCAGAAACTTGGGGCCCTAGGCAACTGCCTAGTATTGCCCTAATGGTAAAATCCCCCCCCCCCCGATCAAACCCAGAGATATGAACAACTCTCCAACAGAATATTGTTCATATGGAGAGGCACGATGTTGTGTTGTATTTGTTTTTTACATATGCCAATAGTTTCTTTTTTAGATCTTTATAGTTTTTACAGCTGCTTGTCAAAAATATGCCTTTTGGACAATGTTTTATACCGTAGTCAGAGGTGCCTCTGCTGTGGTGCTTAGTCTTCATGACGCTGTTTGTTCTCTAAGGAACCTCTGAGGCGCTCACATAAGAGTTGGATCTAAGCTGAGATTAAATAACACAAACATATATGTTTACTAATTAGAGCCAAGTTGGCCAAACTGGATTTTATTTATGGTTGTTAAAGTAAAGGGGCTGTAAACCATGGGTGGTTCTAGACAGGGGCCAGTGCCCCTGTAGATCACAGGCCTCTTCTCTTGCTGTTTTTAAGTCCCTTCTTAAGATTAATCTTTTTTCCTTGGCTTTTGGCACAATTTGAGAGGTTTTACTTTGTTTTATTTTCTTTGTATACTAATTTGTATTTTACACTAGTTTTTATTTTATTTTTTTTATTTTTTATTTTATAATTTTATTGTATTTTATGATTGTGTACAGCACTTTGGTCCTGTCCGGTGCATAAAGTGCTTCATAAATAAAGTTGGTATGGTATGGTATGGTATCACGTCCTGGCCCCTGCACTGAAGACATAATACTCAAAGAAACTCTTATGATGCGCTGGAATAGACATGGTTACTGACAGGTCCTATGGATCTATTTAATTTTTTTTCTTTACAAATTATGTTTTACTAAATATTTAAGAACAATAAGGTGATAGCTTCAGTGGTATTGAGATAGGATCCCAGTTTTCATCTGCTAAATGCTGTTTTTAAAACAAATAAAAAAATGCTCTAATTTTTACAGCTGAATTTATAGTTTTTTCTTGATTTCTTATTCTGACTTTATAGACAACGGTCATTTTAACTTAAATTAAGTCAAAACATGTAAAATTCCTAAATTATGAAAGGATATTGACCTTATAAGAAATATAATTTTAATTAAACCTAATTGAAAAGAAATTTCACTTCATGCAACTCTCTTAATATATTTAAACCCCTTGCCCTGTTTTTTATTTCATGCTTTTCTGTGCCCCCATGATAACACGCAGGGCCCCCTCCTGGCCCCCTGGTACATTTGGTCTAGAACCGCACCTGCTGTAAACACTTTTGGGGCTCTTTTTTTTCTGAAAATGATTGAAAACATAAATCTGCTTTTGTTTGCTTATCATCCCGTATTTTGTTCTGCTCTGTCACATAAAATCACAGCAAAACACACTGAAGTTTGCAGTTAGGTATGAATACTTTTGCAGGGAATTCTTGATTCCATAACATGGTTGTTCAAAATTGCATTAATTAAAAATGGTAGGGATTTTACATTTCTTAGTAGCAGAGGGTTTAATGATCTGTTTTAATCTCACTGACATTGCTGAAACAGGTCAGGCAGATATTAAGGAGGATTTTTCAAACCTTATTTGCTCAAGTGATTTGCGCTGGTAGGTACTTCTGGCACTGTTTAACGTGTGTTATAAAGTAACTGTGCCATTGGGAGAATTGTTTACCTTGTTGAGCGGCTGATTGAGCTTTTCAAAGCCGGGCTAATGCCATGAATAAGACCCCAAATCCCCCTACGAGTCGAACAGAAGATGTTTGGGATGTAGGGCAAGAGCGAAATGCAGAGCAGGAATCCCTGCGAGATCCCCTCCAAGCACAATGACTGAGACTGAAATAACGACAAAGACTCAGCAGGAACAGTTTGAACACCCAGTTTATGACGTTCACTCAGACTGGGCTCCCCTTGTTAAACTGCATTAGCTGTTGCATTCACACAACATCCTGCAGACACCACAATTATTAGGAAAATTATTCCTGAAAAAAAATTGCAGGGGTTCTACAGAAGGCTAAAATTCATTAAAAATGTTTTTGGCTGGAAAAATTTAAGCTGTTCAACTATATGGAATTTCTGGCTTTTTTTAATTCTAACTTGTTTGGTAATATTTGTGATTTAGCAACATTAATGCATTTACGTTGATAAGATGTACATTTAATAATAAGGACAGTCTTTTTGCATCTCCAGACTCAATCACAGCTGGCTCTAACATGGTCATTGCAATAAAAACAATGCACTGTTTTTAATCTACACTGTCCTTCATATTACTTCAAACATCTGGCCGTCACAACTGTGCAGCCCCAAAAGGTCATTGTTTAAGATGCTGCTTTTCACTGGCTGCTGTTGCTGTTTGCAAACATATTAGGTAAGATGATGAAACAAAGGACTTTCGAGGGTTTGGGGGAGATTTATAAGATATTGCTGGAACCAATACATTAAGAGGCACCCTATTCTGCCCAGGGAGGCTATTTCCAGCTTGTATACAACTGAATAAATAAAACACTCCTCAACAGTCTGCATGTGTACCGAATTCTGTAATTCCATCTGGGAGCTTAAATGTTTTTGTCAGCAATTATCTCTTTAACTACCCTTAACTGCAAATTGGAGCTGCTATGGAAATCTTTAAATCTTTTCTCTAGTATTTTTGACGTTGTGTTCCGTCTCTGATCATCAGAAGGAAATAAATCGAAATGCCTGAGACATATAGAAATAAACCAGCCAAACAGTCAGCCTCTATTCATATAGGAGATAATAGGCAATGCAGGCTGAGGATAACCTTATAAATTAGAAATGAAGGATGGGCCTGATAACATGTATAGAGCCGCGTGTAATCATGCATTAGGGGAGGTAGCTGTGACCTTGACAGTCCAAAAAATTGATTTTAGGGAAACTCAATTTCCTGCTGAGAGTCTGAGACAATGCTCAGTTGCAGGATGAGAAGTTCTCTTTCCCAAGGACAGAATCAGTTTTCTAAAACATGACTTAAAGAAAAGAGGTCCTTGTTTCCGTTATGAATGGCTAGACCTCAACAGATTGCACATCTTATCATTTCTTTAGTTGTTTAAACCACATACTGTCCTGCAGGGCTTCATATAATTACTGAGATTGCTCTCTAAGAGACAGATGGCTTTAAAAGTTGCTTCCCGTCTAAATGAAGTGATATTAACATGTATTGCTATGATGTATTAGGCCATGTAGATTCAGCCATTCGATAAGTCACCAGTCTGCTCTGACACACTGGAGCTTTGTAGCATCTCTGCACTGAGTAAATCAGCTGGAGATCCAGTGACTGAAGTTATTACTGCAGATGTCTATGAAAGAGCTTCCATAGCTTCATTTCTTATCCATAATCATAAAAACGATTGGTTAGTGCCGCATCCGTCATTTTTTTACATGCTAAGTAGTCATTGCTTATAGCTAATGTCCTACAGCTGCCCAGTTTATAAACCCACTGTAAAGGGTACATTTTATTTCTGTTGAGAGGGCTTTAAGTGGGACGGTATGCAATAATTTCTCGATTTTCCCATCAGCATTCGAGGACTTTTTCCCAGCATGCAAGACATATCGGGGCTTATGCTGGTCCCCTCTTGTTTTGACTTCTCCACAGTTTAGAGCTTGTAACCTATTAGTTGTTTATAAAGATTGTGCTAATGACAGCCATTGCTTTGATGTAAAACACGCTATGGATTCATGTGGCTGATGAGTTAAGAAAATGATCACAGCTGTTATGTTTACCTTGTTCCAAACGGACTCAAAAGAACTCAAACAAGAGCAGAATTGAATGATAACAGCAACACTCTGAACAGTTTTTCACTACACAATATTATCAAAATGTCAACAGTAAGTTATTGTCCTTGGTAATTGGTGGCTTTAGCACTGGTCCTAATAGGTAGGAGCAAATTTCATGTCATGATCTCAGCACTGATGGCTGATCACTACACAAGGAGAAAGAGATCGGACACTGCAAGTTAGAATTAGAGCATCAAAACCCCTGTGTCATTTTTTTCAGAATAACAGGAAAATCAGAGGCGGTGCTAGCCATCCATGGGCCCTTAGCACAATTACTGGCTGGTCTGCCCCCCAACCCCCCCCCCCCCCCCCCCCCCCCCCCCCCAACCCTGGAAATTGAAACTATAATAAAATATTTTTCAGTTAATTTCTCTTTATGTCCAAATATCTTTTTAATATTATTGATTTAAAAACATCTGTAATAAAACAGAGGAGAATTTAAAATCTTGAAAAACCATTAAACAAATTTTTGCAACAACATTGGCTCATAATATATAAGAAAAATGACAAAGACAAGATATTTTAATAGGGATTAAAATGAAGAAACAAACCAATTACACTGAAGCAAGTAAACAATATGACTCGTCATCCTATAAGGTACTATTAAAATAAAGTCATTTTCGCTCAGGCTAAATATTGAACCCAGGATATAAATAAATCACTTCCCTATGTCTGCTTTTTATGCAGTGCACTGACACGGTATGACTTAAGCCTAACATTCTGCAAAAATTCAAAAACATCTCCTAGAGATGATGTTAATATTCTGTGTTAAATGCACTTTTAAAAATATTTTTCCCATTAAAAAGAAGCTGCATTCATGTGAAATTGCACATTTGAAAGGTCTTATTGCTATTTTTTTCAAAATTTCTTTTGTCAAGTTATTTGGAAGTCATATAGCTGTTGCTACAACTTAATGACATACTTGGCTCATAGAGGGGAGAAGTGTGGAGAGGGGTCCATTCTTGAGCAAATATGTTTGCTTTGCTTATAGCCAATAAACAAAGCAAAAGATGTACATATAACTTCATATGGCTGTCTCACTGAAACAATTTCAATTAAATTCAATTCAATGTCTGTAAATGCTTAAATTTTATTTTTGTAGGGTTTTGTGTGTTAATTACTGCCCTAAGTGGGTTATTATTTCAGAAAATCACATTTTCACATTTTTCACATTTTGTTCCATTTTTTTTTTTTGCAACAATTTCACTTAAATCAAATTAGTTGATGATTATTTTGATAATCTATTAATCATGATCATTCTAAATAACTGCCTCACTCTTACATTTTATATCAAGAAACTGTAACTAAGTCCCAGTTATCATTTCTTTATGTTTTTCTCTGTTCTATTCTATTTGCCATTCCTTATTTCCATCTTAAACCCATGAAGCTTAAAGTCAATAAAACTTGCTTCATCGCAGACAGCTGAAGATAGGAGAGGATGGATGGATGGATGTTTGAGTTAAGACAAGATTTTCTCTTGTTTTGACTTAAATAACTCTGACAGCGTTCAATGCAACTTCTTAAAAACATCATGAAGGTTCTGTTATTTGTTTGGAGCAGCAGTGGCTGTGGAGGCTTACAGCTGCTTGGAAGAAGGATTTATAATTTGTGCTTCTAAGTACATTTAGGATGCAGCAGCTCTGTAACGGTGCTGTAGTTCTGTCGACTCCCACCACCTGCTGTAGGTTAAGGGGGCATGCTGAGACGGTGTTGGCCATCCTGATTGGCTCATCTAACCGCTTCCTCTCAGCTGCTGATAAGCAGCTACTCCAACATGCAACACTATAGAAGATTGTCGATGACACCAAAAAGTAAAAAAAGAGGTCTTTATCAGCAACCCCTTAAGTGCATAGGTCCTCAGCCTGCTCAGCAGGTAGCGTCTGCTCCGACCATCTTGAAATGTGCATCAGTGTGGAGCTCCAGGTTATTATTCATATGAACATCCTGATGCTAATAAGAATCCACAAACTCAATGTCAGATTCCTGGATGTTTAGCGGAGTCACATTGATGTGTCTGGGCCTGCACAGGTGCCCCTCCCTCCTTCTTTCCTCCCGTTTTTGTCCTTTATTTATCCTTTTTCCAGGTTCTCTTTATTTTTTTTCTGTTTGTCCTTCATGTGTTTTTCTCTGGGTTTTACCATTATGTTCTCTTCTTTCCTTCCTTTCATGTGTCCTTTATCCTTCTACCCCTAATTGGTCCTTCCTTGTGTCCTTTCTTTTAGCTTTTCTGTCATAACTCCATTCCTTCTTATTTCCTTCCTTTGCCCTTCCCTCTTACATTCCTACCTATCTGCCATCCTTGTGTTCTTCCTTCTGACCTATTTTATTCCTTCCCTTTCATTGTAACCTTTCCTATCTTTCTTTATCGTCCATTTTTCTTTTTTCATTGTGTCAATAATTCACTTTTTTTCCCACTTTATCTTCTCTTCTCTCCTTTCTAATAGTATTCTTCATCTCAGGCTGGAATATTTCCCAAAAATGATTGAGTCAATGTATTTTGTGGTACTTTGATGTCAAACTAAGAGCTCTGTTTGCAATTTATGAAGCTTTGATATGCAAGTTCTCACTTTGAGACTGCCGCTGTTTGCACTGGGACTCTGTTCGGACACTTTTTGTACTTCTGATTTCTTTTTGTTAATCAAACATCCAACGTCACCACTAGCTGGTCTCCATGGTGATTTTCATACATTAATCTAACATCCTGTTATCTCCTTAAAAAACACGCTAAAGCGCAATGAAATAATCTGATTTTTTTAAGCTAAGCTTTCCCTCGTTTATAGGGAAACATTAAAGAGTTGTTTCAGCAGGAACCTAAAAAAGGTTTTACTGCCTGACGAGCCACAGACCGTCTGCAGGATCGAAGTGCTGACAGCAGCATTAAGATATTGGGTCCTGAAGAACAAACCCTCAGAAATAGAAGTGTGGCCACCAGTATGCTAGAAATGGCATGACAGCTTGAAAGTAGTGCCAAACTTTTGCCTTGATATCTTATCCTTGCTGTTAAGTGGACCCCTGGGATACAGCAATTCCTGTTTGAGGGTTGGGTTTGTTGGTTTGGAGAGATGAGATCAGTCCAGGAGATGTCCTCATCCATTTCTGCAACTCAGCCTTTTATCCCATCGAGCTACAAACTCAGAAACTGATGCCTTGTTTTTATTTTTTAAATATAGCCTTAATAAGAGCACAGACCCATGAAATAATTGAAATAGATGGTTCAAATGGAAAAATGGTAAATGCTGCCAAAACTAAATTATTACTACGCAGCTGTGGGGTTTAGTTTTCCTGGCAGACAGAAATTTATGCCTAATCTTCCATCTCATTAGACATCCTCGGGCTTCGAACGTAACCTAGATTTGAGGATCCTGGAACTTTGATGTGCTTTATCCCATCAAAGCATATTTTTCTTGAGGTCGGGCCTTTCGGAAAGCTCAATTATTCCTCATGATCTCTGTTAAAAACTGTTATATTTATCTGAGCCTCGCTGTCTGTTTAAACTGTTCGGTCGGATCATGCACTGTTCCCTCGTTAAGATCCAATGTTCGCTTTTGCCGAAGGCGATTCCTGCAGAAATGAGGTAGAGCTGCATGAGGACAAAGTCAAACAGCTTATTCAAAAACCGTAGCTTTATTTACCGTTTGTGTTCTTTGTCTCTTGTCCATGTCTGTAGAAGTTTTGATTTGCAAAGTCAGGGGGAAAAGTACATCTTCTCTGACCTCTAAAGTTTTAAATATATACAAAGATAAGTTCAATCAAACCGTAATGATGCAGAAATGTTCAAATGATTCTAAACTTTTGTTAATCGTTAAATGAAGATGGACACAAAACAAAAATATGTGTAAAAAAACACAAGGGAACAAACCAGAGCCAGTTTCTACAAAACATAAATGAAAAGCATCAGCAATGATAGAACGGATCTGCTTCTAACCATGTTCCTAAAGGACACAACATTAATGAATATACCATATATAAACCGATTGCAGACGGCAGTCATTCTCTTTAGAAAAATAGAATAGCTTCCCACCGGATTTAAGCTCAAAAGAATAAGAATTAGAAAGTATGACAAATTGGTTTATCCTAAGTGGAAGAAATTTCATCAATAACCGTTGAGATAATACATTTTTGTCAAACATTTGGTGAGAAATCTCACCTAAACTTTATATTCTGATCTTAATAGGACCTCGTTCCTCTATATAATTTCAGCGGGAGGAGGTGCTGTTTTTTATTTCTTTCAAAATTCTTTACTGGCTTATTCATTTCCTAATTGTCTTGCCTTGACATTTAGCTTTCAACCCTCTAACTAATGCATGTGGACTCAGAGATGGAGCCTTTAGGCAGTTTCATCTTAAACTTGGAGCTTAAACATCTGGAAAGATCAGCAGCTATCTTCTAGTTTTTTTCCCCTTTGAATACATCTGATTGTTTGAAAAAAATGTTTATAATCCTTTACTGATTGGAGATGAGCAGAGCTTTCTTTTCTATGGTAATTACTTATGTTTTTCCAGCCTGACATTGCATTAGAACATGCCTCCAGAGCAGCAAATTGACAAATTCCTTGCCCTCAAAGGGGGGTGGGGGTCGCACTGATAAATAACCAGAGGATCAATAAATTAGATTAGCAGGATTTTCAAAAACTAAATATGGTTGATTGTCCATTCCAATACCAATAGCCAAACATAGAAGCCAGTGTTTTTATTGCAAAAAAAAAAAAATGAGGATTTTGCCTGTAGTACCAGTTGGTCACGTGGACCCAACTGAGGCGTATGTCTGCCACAGGAGAGATGTTGAAGTAAAGATGTTTCAAAACTTTCAAAAAATTTCAAAAACTAAGAATCTCACATAGAATGCAGAAGAAAGGAGGGAGAAAACTACATAGTGTCTAGAATTAGGTCAGCATTTTGCAAGCTGTTGACTTGCAAAATGTTGGCATATCAGCTGTTGGCATTTCACCCTTAAATTAAGATAATTACAAAATATGCACTTGAAATTAGACAATATCATTATTTTTTTCCTATTTTAAACGCAAGTTGTCCTGTTCCATTGGCAAAGTGTCTCCATTACCTTCTGAATTAAAAATTACACTTATTTTAAGAAAAATAATGACTCACTTAGGTTTACATTTTTTGTAGTGTATTTTCTATAACTAAACTGATAAATGCCCTTAGCTGTGTATAGAAATGATTAGGTATTAATAGCAATAATTACCGGCGGTCTCTTGAGGATTCAGATCACAAGATGTTGCTCTTCAAACAGTTCACTGCGTCCCAGCATTTCTAATGTGACTGTGCAAACGTAGCGCTGCTGGTGCCGTATGATATGAAATATTGAGGATGTACTAATTCATTTGCATAATTGTTGTTTAATTGCAGGAGCTGAAGGCGATAAGGCTGCAGCAGCCCCTTCTCTTGAGTGTCTAATGGCAGCAGGTTTAGAAAAGTCTAATTTCTTTACTTTATGGTCAGACTAACCTCTGCAGACACATTCTGATGCATTTTCTTACTTTTCTCACTTTCAGTCAAAAAGGGTAAGAGAAACCTACCAGATGACCCATCCTTTCCTGTAATCATCATCACCATCATCATCACCAAATGTAGTGTTTCTTTCCAATCATACAGAGCAGCCAGATGAGGAGGAGGGTAAGGCTGACAGATGAAACAAACACAAAAGCTCACAGCTTCTGTGGGTGATGGGAATGTGTGTGGAGGTGCATGATTCCCACTGCGTCTTTGCTGGATGCATCAGACACACAGAGCAGATGTCGTTTGCTGTCTCTGTGACATTTTTTTTTCTTTTTAGCATGAGGGCTCATTCCTAGCATCATAATTCAACCTGGTAAAATCCAACAGTGTTTATTTATGACCAAAGCCTCTCACTATTTGACTTTTATCAGCACATCTATATGTCATGCGATGCAAATTATTTTCCGACATCTGTCCTTTAGTTTTTATTATAAAAGCTTCTAAAGAGCAAAGTTGTATATCATTTGGGTGTCAAAAACATCTGAGGACTGCAGATATTACAAAATGATGAGGTGGGAAATACAAGGGGAAATAAACTAACTTGATCTTATTTTCAGATCATCATCAAAAATATCACATTAATCCATTTTGCTCTACTTACATGCATTTGCTAGACCTCCACGACCTTCAAACTAGCTGAGGATTTATTTCCCAGATATCCTGGAATTCGGTGCTGTGAAAAAGGATTTCCTTCCTCACTCATTTTTTCAGTTTTGACCCTTTAAAAATATCCTATTATCTATCAGCAAAACAAAACTATGTAAAACAATCGGATTCCGTGTGAAGATTAAAATGTACTCAATTGTTAAATCATGAATTAATTATAAATAACTTTTTAAAGTAAAGTTCCACTACTTGAGCTGCAGAATCACCTTTATGCAACATTGAATAACCCAGTATAATAATATATATTATATAATACTTTAATTTGAGATATACTGAAAGACTTTCAGGTCAACATACACATACAGCACGCTGTGCATATCAACTCTCCCGTTGGGGTGTTCTTCTCAAAAACCCGGCAATGTGACTGATAAAACAGATGGATAGACAGATATGCAGACAGGCAGACAGACAGATAGAAAGTTAGGTAGAGTCATGTTTTGCTAGTCCAAGTCAAGTCTCAAGTCTATGATCTTAAGTTCAAGTTTAATACAACAGCAGTGAAAATGCAATTTTTTTGTAATTATTATGGTCTGCTATGGCACTTTGGCTGTAAAACATAGGAAACTGTAGAATAATATTTAAGGAATGATCATTATCTTAAACTGGTAAATGAAAAATGCAGGTGAAAAAGCTCAAACACAATTTTCCCAAATAAATTTAGCAAATTTTTTAAATTTCTTTTTACAGTATTTAAGTGACATTTCTTTTTACAACATTGTTTTCTTTTAGAAATGAGGGTTTTCATTTACCACAGTCTAAATCCTGCCCTTCTGGTGGAATAGAAACAGGTGTGCTCACTGTGGCCTCCATGTCTGTGATGTTTACATGTGCACACGTATGTGTCACTTAGCATAACATCAGTGCTACTTGTCTGTCTGATCGCCCCATGCTGTTTTTTCCTTTTTTTTTATCTTCTGTGCCTCAATGCTAAAAAAAAAGCATTGAGGCAATCAGACAGACAAGTAAAACAAAAAAAAGTAAAAATAACATATTGTTTACAAGTCTGAAACCACAAGTAAGACAACTCTAAACTCTGTTCTCTGAAGTATAGGTCAATTTTGAAGTAAATAGGTGAGTTAAGGTGTTCGCTCCCAAATGTGAGTCACCATTCCTGCACTTACCTGAACAGATATTTTGGTTCTCTAATCTAGAATTTAATCTATAGAAGAGAATGCGGCATCAACTCACAAATAACTCTTTGATTTCTCAGTCTGCTGGTCCAAATTGGTCTGCTATAAGATAAAAGAGGGGAGTGAGAAAATTCTACTGCCATAGCCACATAAGGAGCAACATTAATATAGCACTCCATAGGTTAAGTTTATGCACTTAATCAAAAAAGCAAAAAAAAAAAAAAGAGTGGATTTTGGGTTGAGCTATACTTTAAATAGTTGTGGTAGTGAGCTCAGAAAATGTTAAAAGGAACACAATTTGTGTTATTTAATAAAAAAAAAAGTTATCATAAGTTTTATATATATATATATATATAAAAAATATATAAAAAAAATAAAAAATAAAATATAAAAAACTTATGATAACTTTTTTTTCTGATTAAATAACAAAAATTGTGTTCCTTTTAACATTTTCTGAGCTCACTACCACATAAGCCTATAGCAGCATAACTATAGAGATAGCTCAGGACAACCTGAGCCACTCTAACTATAAGCTTTATCAAAAAGGAAATTTCTAAGCCTACCCTTAAAAGTAGACAGGGTGTCTGCCTCATGGACTAAAACTGGGAGTTGGTTCCACAGGAGAGGAGCCTGATAACTAAAAGATCTGCCTCCCATTCTATTCATCAGTTTAAGATCCAGCGTTTCAGCCAGAAATGCTTCAGAGTGCCGCTTCTGTGCAACAGGATGACTAGAATGAGGTGTTAAACAATTTTTGAAAAATAAAAATATTTCAATGGGAGAATATTTTACGGTGATTACATTTTTATCCTCAGGGGTAATTTAAACCTGTATCATAGCTCTTCTTTTTCAAATGCCTGGAAACGCTTGAATAGCTCAAATATTCCCACAAGCTTTGATGTTAAGCATGTTTGCTTGTGCTTTGCAGAGTGAGTCAGATTCCCTCATCCTGTGATCAGTCGTCACTGAAATACAGTTTTTTTCCAACATACTGCAGATCATGAGGTGATGGCCTTTGTAAAAAAAAGGAGGAAGATTATAAATGATCATTCCTTACAATAAATAACCCAAGCTGCCTGAATAAAGAAATATTGATGTTTCCAATTAAAGTCACGGCTGTGGATGAGCTAAAAGTCCTAAGTTATCGAATGTGGGTAGATCGCCTCACAGCAGAGAGTTTTTATTAAACATAAAAAACATGTTTAATGTTTTTACATTATATCCAATTGATTCATAATGGCCTTTTTTTCATTCAGGCAAATGTTTAAAGAGCATTTCTCGTCATGAGTAATAAATAAGTCCCAGGGGGAGCTTTTGCTGAATGTGCAGATTATGAGTGTTGAATTTCTTCTCATATTTAGCTCCTTTTAATGTTAGCTCACAGCACAAAGCAAAAGGAAGAAAGATGTTTCAGTGTCTCTGCAGCGAGTTATCATGATAAACTTTCTGCAGCTCTGTCAGGGTGATTAAACGGGTTTGCACGTGTGCAGTGATGAAGTGGAGCAGCCATTTAAAATAACACTACAGCTCATTTATACTGAGTCTCTCTCTTTGGGGGGGCAGAAACTCAGTGAGTTACATTTATGTCGCGTAAGACTCTTTTGTAAGCGATGATCATGAGCAGCAAACAAGACATTAGACCTGAACAAGCATGTCTGGTAGACCTTTCCTGCACTGCCTACTGTAGGCGCTTCTTCTTGAGAGAATAAAACCTTTTCCACCTATTTTCTCATTCTGTCTCCTTGCTTCTCACTTGTACCAGAGTATGATGTGCTTGCTTGCACAGCATAGATAAAAAAAATTGACTCCAGCGTTTGTGATGCAATGTTGGTGTTGGCTACTGATAATATGAGCTCTCTGGTCGCTCCTTCACATGTTATGAGGTTCAGCTGCTGCTGGCAGAGTCAGTGTTTCGATGGATGGATGCTCCAATCAACTAGAGAATATGTGACTGTTAGGACAGATTTCTGGCAGTTGAAAGGGCTTTTCTACATTTGTAACTCATTCTTTCTTTATATAGTTTTACGATTATATAACATTGGTTGACAGAGAGGTTATTAAAAGAATTTTTTTGTGCAATATCCATCTATGTGGCAAGGAGGTTAAAACAACAGTTGTAATAACACCATGGATTTAATGAGTGAAATGTAATAAATTATACATTAAAGGTTATCTATTATAATTTATGAACTGAGAACCTCAACCTTTATGTTTGCATTGCCTCAAAAATTGCTATTATAATTATATAAGTGCAGGTCTAACATCTATGGAGGCAGACATCTTTGCGCTACGGCAAAACAGAGCTGACAAACTACTGACTCTGGAAATTGCCATTATGCTCTAATTTCACAGCAGCAAGTTAGGCCTATATAAAATGTATATCTGATAAAGACGAATAACATAGTATTCATAAAATTATCTATGTAAAAAAAAATCATAGCTTGACAAGATGCTATTTTGCTCCATGACGACCTCCTCCTCGTTGGATGGGGAGAAGTAGTGGGGGGAGTGGTTCATTCATTCAGTCTGCAATCGGACTATTAGATGCTGCTGAAAAGTTGCACACTGTAGCTTAAAAAGAAAAAAATATATAATTTATCAACTGATTTTCTGACCAAAATTGATAATTTTACTGCTACAAAAAAAAGAAAAAAAATCATATTGTCACTTCTTTCAGAAAATGAAAATGGAATATTTTTCAGATTCAATATATACAGTTTGAAGTATTTTGAGGCATTATTTGGTATAATTTTAAGACTAAGGCTTATAGAAGATACAAAAAAAAAAAACACATATATCACAGAACACATCCAATAAAATGATTATTAAGTTTCAGACAACCAGAAAACTGTTTATTTCTATGCAGTCAGCAGTTAGTCTTGGTTCATTTTGCATAATTTATTGCACCAATATGGTGTATGTGGCATAAAGGGCATCTATTAATCTATGGTTACACTGAGGGCTGCTCAGGGTCTTTCTGCATGGAATTTGTATGTTCTCCCTGAGCATGTGTGGGTTCTCTCCGGGTACTCCGGCTTCCTTCAACAGTCCAAAAAACATGTCTGTTAGGTTAATTGGCTTCTCTAAATTCTCCTTAGGTGTGAGTGTGTGCATGGATGTTTTTTTGTCCTGTGTGTCTCTGTGTTGCCCTACGATGGACTGGCGACCTGTCCAGGGTGTACCCCGCCCATTGACTGCTGGAGATAGGCACCAGCACCCCTCTCGACCCCACTTGGGACAAATGTGTCAGATAATGAATGGATGGATGGTTCTGCTGAGGTTTAGTAGAGGCCCAGGTATCTTTGATAAGAACATTATCTTTATTGTTAGTTCCGGGGTCTCATCTTGCCCTTGGTGATATTTGTTGACATCTGTGTCCCTAATTGATCTAGGTACCCACTTTTGGATGTGGGCGTGGCTTCGCACCAGTGTGGAATCATCAATAAATGGCAGCAGCTCGTTCACAGAAATTATTGCATGCAGGCCAAACGAAATTTCATGTCTCTGTGTCGTTATTTTGATTCTCTGTCTTAAACCGACTGATCAGCTCTTGTGGCGATGGCAGCGCCAACAATATTCAATAAGCCCTCAATGAGATTTTGCTAGTGAATCAAACACAGTATCCCAAATTGTGCAGTGTGAGAACATGCACAATTCTGAGTGCTTTAAGATTTTCAGATAGAGACCGGCACTGAGTGTGGCCTGATGATATCAACCCCCCCAAGTTATCAATGAATGTCAAAGCTTCTCATTAGGCCTCCAATGGATTCATTTTCTCCCCACTTTCTGTAAAGACCTTGATTTCCAAATAAAATAAAAACTTTATTTTTATCTTAGAGGACTTTAGACCAAATTAGCGACAGTGCAGTTCTTTCACCTCATAGCCCAGGTAGGAGGATTGCCAGATATTGCGATCTGAAATATTGCCCATAAGTCCCCATTAGAATTTATGTTTCCAGTGACCCTTGTGTTTACATAGCCGTGCCCCATTGCTGCTTTGGTCCTTAACAAACCTAACTCCAGCTGACTCCGTCCTCAGTCCAGTCCCTGTGAAGCTCCCCCAAAATCTCGAATAGATTTTACAAGAAAATCTTCTCAATCCTGCTGTTATTCTGTTTGCTGTTACATACATTTTTCCTTTCACTTAACTTTTTATGAATACATTTAAATACAATGCTCTATTAACATCCAGCATAATCAGGAATGACATTTTGAGTCACACACTCCTTGGTCTCTGGTGCCAATGACACTTTGAGTTTCAAATATTGCAGGTTGTCACAAAAGTGACAAACCTATCTGAGTTTGAATTTCTGAGTGATATAAAATACTGAACATTTTCCACCATATTCAAATTTTTTCGAGCTGTGTCTGTGAACAGCGGCTACATTTATCTAACTGCACTCACAAATTCATGCACTAATACACAGATTTGTAGGTAAATTGAGGTTTAGTGCCCTGCCCAAGGGCAGGCTGACATAGGGTGGAGCTGGAATTGAAATGAAATGATAACAATAATGGCCTTTTTCATGAAAAGATTGTGTTCCTTCGGCACATAGAAAACAAGAGCAGAGTTCGATCATCCATCAATTTATAAGGTGCTCACAAAGGGAGATTTTCACCTCAAATCTCTGAGGGGAAATAGCGCGTCTGTGTGCTGCATTATAGTCATTTAGATGGAAAACAGTCGAGGTAAAAAGAAAGAACATCCA
This sequence comes from Cyprinodon diabolis, assembly GCA_030533445.1. Classification (NCBI taxonomy): domain Eukaryota; kingdom Metazoa; phylum Chordata; class Actinopteri; order Cyprinodontiformes; family Cyprinodontidae; genus Cyprinodon; species Cyprinodon diabolis. Next base: position 6,720,717 of record CM060077.1, read on the forward strand.
TCCATCGTCGGGTGTAAGGTATCACAATATGATAAACATGATCCTGGCTTTATCGGCTTTTTTGAACGTTTAAATGTGAGATTTATCTGGAAGTAAAAAAAAAATGAACAAGTGTAAAACAGTAAGCACCAACCCAGCTTTTTAAAAATGTGTTTAAGAAGGAAAGAATCAGATGAAAGTTTTTGTTATACATGATCATCAATACCCACTGCTCTAAAACCAGGGGTTCATGCAGTTTTTACCTGCCGTGCATACTGGTGTGTTAGCCCAATACCGGTGTGGAAAGACATTGGCAATTGCTTATAGACAACTGTTGTTATCTATTCATTTAGAAAGCGATGTGATGTAATTTCTAAACAATTAGATTTTCCTCAGATAGAATTTACAAATGTAATGGGTGCAATTGTGGTGCAGGGGTTAAGTGCAGGACCCATACAGTATACAGAGGCTTTGGTCCTCAACACAGCTGTTGAATGGACTATTTAATGGTGCATTCACACCAAACACGATGCAGTACATTTTTCACCTCTGCGCTGTTCTCTTGACATTTTGCGTGTCCAAGAAGAACTCCTTACTCCTTTCCACATTATCAAATAGACAGAGTTTCTATATCCTTGGGAACTATGACTGGATCATAGTTTCTTCTCACAGTACGTCAATCTGAGCAGGAACAAAAAGTATTATCCTTTCTCGGACGGGTAGAGGTAAGGTAAGGAGGCACGTTAGAGCTCAGACAGGCGCAGCAGTAGATCAGAGCAAGGGAGAGCAGCAGAAGGGGGGTGACCAGGACCAGCTCTGGAAGAGGAGCAAAGAGCATTCCTTACCTTATCCTACATTGACATTGACTTTTCTATCTTCCATTTTGATTCAAACAAGTTTTGTTTCTGCTGTGTTCGTTCAATCTATAGCTCAGAAAAACATCCAGGCTGTGTCTGAACATCTGCCCTAACCCCTAAATCCCTCAATAGAGCGTGGAATATATAGTAGATTTTATAGTGAACTGCTAACTGACTGTTTGGACAGATGATCACTTCTTTCTGCTCCCAGTTGGTCATGTAACTACATCTCCCTGCACATTATGTGTTGCCGCTACAACAAATCCCATGAGGCTTTGCAATAAAAGCTCTCAACAAAGCAATCTGGGATATATCTACTCGTCTAGTGACCATCCATGATCACTACCTTTCAAGGTGCCTTGTGGGAAATTTCGAGTCCACTACTTTTTCATCCGGTGGACATTCTGACACTCATCTAAAATGGCGTAGCAATTGTAGTGTGCCCTATATAGTGATTAGGGCGCACATTCAGACACAGCTCCAGTCTCTGATTGGATTGACAGAAAACTTTAGATTTCTAAAATTCTGGTGAAATACAGTCCTTGTTCACAATGGGTTTTAATTCCCTCTTTCTGCTCAAAATCATGCTGTTAGCATGACTAGACCTTTACATCGCTTTGCTGAATACAGTGGACCTCTATGTAGGTATTCAATGCAAATCTCTTCCTCTGTTTGCGTAATAGGTGTTCACACCTTTAGGAAAATAATCTTAAGAATAAAATGTGTTTTCACTGTTTAGATGAAGCAAACTCCATGCAGTTAAAGTTTTTCAAACATTGGACTCGCTGGCTGTGAACTCTCCAGTGCTGCCTTTGATTCATGCATTTTACATTAAAAACAACATTGTTGGAGCTATTTATTCCTTATTTCTTTATCCATTTGAATTTTGTTAATCTCTTCCTAAATGTATATTTTTTGTATTATGTACAGAGTTCTTTTGCAGGTTGAAAATTCTTTATTTTATTTATCTTTGTTTTATTGTTTTTCTTATAATTTTTATTTTTTCTGAGGTAAGACTGGGAAAGGACCAGCAGGCATTTTGCGTTTGGGCCTATGGTTTTTAGAGCAAGAGAGGTAGCAGAAGGGACAGAGGAAAGTTTGAACTCTGTAATTGCTGGCTGAAATAGGAAAATAAACCATCTAGTATAATCATCAAGTTTGGACATTGAACCTTCTTTTGCCTGCGTACAGAAACTTGACCCCAATGCCTTAGTAGTGGCTTAATGGAACTTTCATTTGGTGTTTGGCTTGGCAAACAATCACCACTTTAACTAACCACAATTAATAACACCCTTATTTCTGGTACATAGAACCTTATTATTTTGAGCTGCATGATGTAAAAACATCCTTGTACAGATACATTAGTCTGTGTTGGTTAGCTGTAACTGCAGTGTCTTTTCTTATTGAAAAAGCTGCATGCTTTCTAATCATCAGCATATTCCAGAGAGTTAAAAGTATGAAAACCTTCATGCGACACTAACAACATGTCTTCATACAGGCTGCAGTTTGTGTGTAATGCTTACAGTACATTAACTCTGCTTCACGTCTCATTGACTTCTGTTTATTTGCTAAAACTCTCCTTATTACTAATATCTGATGCCCAGCCTTCTGTAGGTAAATGCTCTCTTTTTCTCATTAGTGTGTCTGAACTTGCAACCAGAAGCCTGGTTGTGTCAACAACCATAATAATTAAAAGATATCTAGAATTCTAATAATTACTGCAAAGCTTTTTGACATAGATAAAGAAGCCTAAAACAAAAGTCCAATAACAGTCTAATAAATGCGTCTTGAAAATGGCTTTATTTATTATCAATGCATCTGATTAGTAGACAGATGAAAGAAGTCGACTGTAAAACGAGTAAATGAGACTCAAGTAAAGTTAAGAGGCCGAAGAGAGTTTTTAAACAGAACAACTTTAAGGTTGTTTTAATGATTAGACTGCTTCCACTGTAGCATCCAAGCAGATGATTAAGTCCTCCACAAACAAAGGCATAAAGTATTATGTGTTGTGCCTGTAATTCTGATAGATTTATGCTGTCTATGTGTGAGATGAGCTCCATTGTACATCAGCTGGAGAATATTACAGTCCAATATGTACATAATTAACACAGTTATGGTTCTGTTGTGAATTCCTTTTCATGCTGTATGAAATGTATTAATTGCCGCTACAATAAATTAGTAATAAGTGTGAAATTAACAGTATTATTCAACTGCTGTATCTTTGGTGTCTTTGATAGCTTTAAAAATCTGTAAATTGGCAGGGGTTTTAATTAAAAGCTTTGTCTAGTCAGCTAAAAATGTGCGCAGCATTTATCTTTTGGACACTAAAATGTTGTCATTAATTCAATAATTTTCATCAAGGAAAGACAAGTGGGACAAGAGACTGAAAAATGCAGTTTATTGAGGATTTTATATATTGGCACTCAGACCCATGCATGCAGGAGACAAATGCTAGTTGTATTTCTCTGCATTTCAGGTTCTGAAATTGCAAAGGATCATGTTTACATAGTCATGTTTTTTCAGACACATGGTATCTTCATTTTAATAATAACCAAACTATGGAATGTACTAAATAACTTAAATCAAATTCAGTTTATTTTAATATCACCAATTCACAACAGTTCTAGTATCAAGGAACTTGAATCACAAACTTAACAAACCCACTTGATTGTATTGATTCATTGACTTTGCAGGATTCACTCCTCCTGGAGGAACATTCAGTGACTTTAGACATTTGATTGTGTCCTTGAATCTGGACAATCCCTCACACCTATCAAGCATACACTGACAGTGGAGAGGAGAAAATACCTTCTAACAGAAATAATCCTTCGGCAAAACCACAGACATACAGAAAGGAACATAGAAGCACTGATCCATAAATGCTTTATATGTTAGAAAAGGGATCAGTGGCTGTGTCAAGGAAAGAAACAATTAAGCTGAATAACCCTGAGCCAATTTTTATTTACTGTAAAAAAAAAATATATATGAAAAAAAAGGACATTCAAATAGTCCCAGAAAAAGTTGAGCTCATACCTATGTATAGGAGAAAAACAGGACCAAGCAATAAAAACAGGCCCAACTTTATGATCTATGTTGGAAGTTCTTGATGCCAGCAGCCCAGCTGATGCTTCTGTCAAGGATGATGTTACAGCTGAACAGAAAACCAAGCCGAAAAGCTATTATTATGAGAAAAAGTAGAGAGAACATACAATTAGAAGTTAAATCCACAAATAATACGGAATTGGAGAGTAACAGAATAATGAAACAGAATAATGAAAAGTGTTCCATATGTCCTCCGGCAGACTAAGCCTATAGCAGCATAACTAAAATAAAATTTAGAATAATTACTATTAAATTAACTGTTTGTCATTGAAGTTTTTGTGAAATCTGATATGAAGGGCAACAATGTTGGAGTTTAACTCAGGGTTGGTCAATTTTTAAAGTTTGTTTTTATTTTTTCATTTGAACAATGATAACCAGATCTTTACTTCTGAAGAAATGCACCAATAAAGCAAAGGTGTAAGAATAGCCAGATGCCTCAAAACAAACGCCTTTTCCACATCAGTTTGTCACCATACCACAAAAATAGGATTTTTTTTTTTTTTATAAGCACCGAAATCAAAACTCGTATAATTATCTTTAAAAAAGAGCCTACGAGCACCTTTCTGTTATTTGTCTGTCGCTGCCTATTCATGCAGAGGGGCATCTTGGGCAAGAGGGGGGGAAATACCCTAAACAAGTTCAGCAGTCTATCACCGGGCAACACAGACTCACAAAGGACAAACAACCATGCAGAGACAAGCAAAAATGATTAGACAGACCAATACATCCATACTGATGTTTTTTGACTGTGAGAGGAAGCAAAAGTAGTAAAAGAAAATGAGTGAAAAGGGAGGGCATTTAATATCTATGGAGAAGGGTTCAAGTCCTAGTTTTGGTCAAACTTGGGCAATTAAGTCTTTGAAAAACATGCCAGTTAGGTTTATCATGCTTATCTATCAATCTGTCATTTACAATCCAGAGTTTCATACATTACTCTTATGCGCTTTTACGGTGTTAATGATAGGATGCCCAAATACAATAATGATACCTTTAAGGCTAGAAAAACTAAATAAATTAAACGCTTCAAGTATGATTGAATTTGCATTCAATCAATTTGCAAATAAATAAATAGAAAATAGTATGAATCTATCTGAGCACTTTTTTTTAACACTTTAATTACTATCCATCTTGTTTGGGATTGCAATGTTGTGTTCTGCAACCACAACCTGTGATTAGTTTACCGCAATTACTTTCTGGAACATAGTGAAAAACTGTTAATCTGTGTACATGTACCTTTTTCAGTTTTTCAGTAATTAAAGCCTACATATCTGCACACAGCTGCCTTGTTTCATTAGACCTAACATCTGATCATGATAATAAATCTTAGAGGGTTATCAATTGAATTTGGCTCTCACTGCTCTTACTCATTAAAAAAATACAGTATTGATTTAAATCTCTCTTTACTATTTCAGTCTCTATAAATCATTAAAGCAGAATTCCATATTTCTTTTTTATTTAACTGAATAACGTTCACTTAATTTGGCTGCCATGATTGACGTATTTCATAGTAATCTCTGATGGGGATTGAATGAAAATAAAACAGCTTATTCCTAAACCACTCGGTTAACACTATAAACACTTCTTGGTTTAGAGCAGATTAAGAACTGCTACTTTCCTACAGGCTCCTTTTCTTGAATAGATAGCCAATCTTTTAATCACATTTTTTTTCCTCTTGCGAAAAGGGAAAATGGGGAGAATACCCGGATTTCTGAAAAGGCCTCTAAAAGAAACAAAGACACCTATGTAACCTGTCAGTCAATCTTATATGAAAAGAACTCCTCAAAGCAAACCAAACTAATGTGTATTTACAAGCCTAAAGAGAACTTTAAAACAGATATAAAAAAAATAAATAAAAAAAACAGACAGCCTAGATAAAATAAAGGCATTGAATGCTTCCTTTGCATCATTCAGTCTGAAACTTCTCATGTTATACAGACAAAACATGGTTTTTCTGGGCTTGTAAACTGAAATACAGCTCCTGGACATTTCATTTTAAACTTGGAATCAAAGTCTGTGTGATTTTATCCATAGTGTTTCCTTAATTACTTAGAAGATTCCTTAGATTTCATCCTGATATTATTACCTCTGTTTTATCAGAATAACTAACTGTTTACCTTCAAGTTTGGGCTTCAGAGTGCTGCTTAAAAAGAAAACAGTTGTCAGAGAGACAGCTGCTTACCCAAGGCTGTCACCCTGATGAATGCAACGAACACCTCACAATCTCCGCTACACTATTTGGGAGCAAAATAAGTATATATACATCATCACAATATCTGTTTTATATTCCCTTGCATATTAGAAAAAAAAAATATATTTTTTTTTTACTCTTAATTATTTTACCCTGTCAGCACTCGTAACTTTAGTCTAATACCTTGTTTTTTTTTTTTTTTTTTCCATGCAATCATGGCCAATAAAACCTATTTGTTTTCTAATAATATTCTATAAGTAGGTTAGCATGGTTAGCAGGTCCAACTTTTATCTGAATAAGGAATTTTATTCAGATTATTTAACAAAAACAAAACAAAGATATAATCTGCAAAAATGTTTATCTGTATCATGTTGCCAAATAATATTGTGATTGGGAAGAAGGTCGAGTCAAAACAAAACCTGTCTGAGTTTATATCCCTGTGGGATGTCATAACTAATCCTGGAATTTGATTGCGACTCCATACAGATAAGAACCAGCTGGACTTGGACCAGATCAAAACTGTACCTTTTGATTTCTAAGAAAGTCTCAGCATCAGTAAAAGTGAATAAACTGATCTATGCAAAGGTACAGTAGACTAGAACAGAATAGAGAATAAGACTGCAAGACTGCACAGTGAGGTTAAATTTAATTAGGTTACAACAAAGAGAACAGCTTATACACAATAAACCGGATAAAACATTCCAATAAGAAAAACAAATAAGTCGAATTTTTCACATAACATAACAACAGAAACCATAATCCAAGGAATTTATAGGTGTGGCAAATCCCAGTGCATATTTAACGGTGTGAGCCATATTTAGTGAAGATACTGCTGTGACAAAAACTTATTTTACTTTAAACATGAACAAAAATCCAATTGCTCTCTGGTTTAGGTCAGAATCGATCTGATTTGTTTTTTTATAGTTTGCATGAGAGTCTGAATTGAAATAAAACAAATATAAAATAAATGTGCAGGACATAACATTCCTGCAAAATATATGAGATTATTCCATGTATTATACACTTCTTCAATTATTAATAGAGTCTATAAAAAGTCCCTGCAGGATTTTGCATGTCATAGAATATAATAGACTGGATACGAGTAACAGTGTAAGACTGCAAACATTCAGAAGTGTCCCCTGGGTTTCTTTTCTGAGATCAGTTTTTCCCTACTTAGCATTCCAACTGAAACCCTGTAAATCATCCTGAACATCTGAACTTGGATCTTTTCTCAGGGGTACTTTTGATTAAAAGATACAATTAACTGAACCCATAAAAGCCGATAGGAGAGAGGCGCCGACAGCATGGCTCTTTGAATTTATGGAGAAGCATGACCTTATTTGACACGTGACCCTGGATCCATTTACTCAGCAACTGGATTCAACCAATGGATGTTCACACAGGGTTTTCCTACTTGTTTCTTGCCTTCTTTCCCTTTGAAGACTCAAAGTTTGTATGTCTTCGGAGCAACATAAACATAAAGAACATTAAATGTGCATAGAGAGACTTTGGGAGACACAGTTTCCTACAGTTGTGTTGGAGACAGATGGAGGTGTGCTTTTTGGTAGAGTGAAAGCACGTTGATTTGGTTATTAACAGCCAGTGCGGGTTCTGCACAGACTGATGTGGTCCTCATTCTCTCTGTCTTTTTTTCCTCCTTTGGTGCAGAGTTGCCCCTTGATGGTAAGACAAATTAATGTTTCAGTGTCTCTGTGAAGTATACAGACTGACAAGCAAACGCATAACTTAAATACACACACTACACCTTTATTTTCCTGGCAGATGATTTATGATCTTGAATAAAGAGAGCAGAAACCCAGAGCTCAGAGCAAAGAGAAGATAATTTTATGTTTCAACACCCTTTTCCCCTTAAATTAGAACTAAAAATGTCCCCTTTAGGTCAGAGAGCTTCAGTAACTCAGGTGATTTAGTGATTTGCTTGGTCCGTTTGTCTCTTGATGTTGTCTATTATCTGTGCATTCATCGGTTCTGCCGGATCTTGCTATCCTGTCCTAATTTGTCCTTTGTGATCTGACTCCAATCACAGATGCTCCACCTAGAGAAGGTCCTCAGATGTCTGAGCAGAGCAGTCTGTTTGTGGTGAAGCCGGAAAGCGCCACTGCTACGAAAGGTTTGTCAAAGCAGGCTTTGACTTTCACAGAAGTATTATGTAAAGAAAAATATAGGGTATTTCCAACTTTTATTCAACAGGCTGTATATACTTTTTTTTTTTAATTAAAAAGAAAAAGGATTGATCTTGTATCTCTGTTGAAGCTATTTTTTGGTGGGAGTCCACTCAATTCAACGCCCTGGAGTTATTTGTCCACTGAACTTTGAAGATGCGGCCCAAATCTCTCAGATTTTGAGCACAGATAATGTTTCACTGCAAATTTTCTGATTATGCACAAGAAACCCTTTGGTGACTTTAAATGTGTCATTTTCCTGTGGTGAATACAATTCTTAATTTTTTTCAATATAAAACCACAAAAGCTAACAAGATAGAACCTTTAAAAATTTAACAATTAAATTAACAATTTAATCATAGGAGAGAACAATAAATTGAAAATGTGGTTGCTAGAAATATATAATCTATTGTTTTGAGAGAGAGTCCTTACAAAAAACTTTAACATGCAGAATAGACATTTATTTCTCTGTAAGTTGATTAATGAAATTCAATTCAATACAGTGGTTTTTATAAGGCAGATCTTTTAGTTATCAGCCTCCACTCCTGTAGATCCAACTACCAGTTTTAGTTAGTGAGGCAGACACCCTGTCTACTTTAAAGGCTTTGCATGAAACTTTCCTTTTTAAAAAAGCTTATATTAAGTGGCTCAGGCTATCCTGAGCTACGTATCTCTACAGTTACGCTGCTATAGGCTTAGTCTAATGGAGGACATGGGGACCACTTTTCCTCATTCTGCTTCTGTTTTTTAAGTTTATGTCTCTACTTTGTCTTGTCCTTCATCTGGTCTGTTGCCATGTGCCTGCGACACAAATTGAGACAGAAAAATCAGCTTTGCTGCTGCCATCAACCTTTGCTTATAGATGTTGGAGCTTAGCCTGTTTTTCAGTGTTAGCCTGTTTGTCTTACTGTGACTAAAGCTAATTCCCACTGAAAACAGTAGTGGGAAAGAGGTGTTTTTCAAACATGGGTCGACCTGCTAACAATCGACTTTTGGCATTGTTTCCATTGTCTAAAAAAGCTGGATCTAACCCCTCCCTGGCAAGCTGTTTGGCCTCTCCCCCCCCCGCTGCTGCATGTCTGGTGACACCATTATGCTGGGTTTGAGTTGATGATGTCACCAGTGTGACAGAAATCAGGAAAGTAAACAATGGAGTACAGCGTATAAGGAAGCCGGCCGATAGTCAGTGTGCTTTAGTGTTTTGCTATTTTATCTGTCTGAATCTCTCTTAACCATGCTGCGCAATGTTTGTTAAATATAAACAGAGTTTTCTCAGCTTGTTAGATCAGACGATTCTGCCATGGTGTGTTGAGGTCTGTATGTTGCGTCCAATAGTATCACGTAAATTAACAGGTCAGCCTGGGTCTGGTGTTTCCATCAGAGCCGAGGGGATTTTAATACATGTCACTTACAGAGTCTTTTAACCTGGGTAGAAACTGGTCAGTGAGTTGTTCCCACTGCCACTAAAAGCCGATTGTTCCCGGGTTTAAACTGGTTTTTCGGCCACTGGAAAAGTGGTATTGTTTTATGCTCTATTTCATCCTCTGACATGGGAGCTGACTCTGAGCTCGTCTGCATTGCTGTGTCTTTACAAGACAGGGCCTCCTGTGAAGCTGATTGACAGTTAACCTTTGTATGTCTACTTCTTTCTGTATGTCTGCTTCTATCTCTTTGAACCTCAGTCAGTGGCCTTGGCAGAAGGCCACTAACACTGAGCCCGGTGTTGATGGAGGTTTCTTCCTGTTAAAAGGGAGGTTTTCCTCTCCACTGTCACTGCAAGCATGTTTTGTGTGACAGGACTGCTGTTGAGTCAATGAGTTGATGCAATCAGTTGGTTTTCCTAGATAGAAAACTTTGAACCAATCTGATTGTATAATCTGGTTGAATTGTTTCTGTAAAGTGTCTTAGATAAAATGAATTGAATTGATGAAATAAAATGAATTGAATTGAATCTTCTTGGTAGCCTTGCTGACCAGTTTCCTTTGTGTCTTTTTACATTCATTTTTTCTAATGCCTTCTTTTCATTGTGTCTGGTTGCTAAATAAATTATTTTGTTTTTGTGATCTTTACCTGACTGATACAATTTGTACAATGAGATCCCTTTGATGCTCTTGGACCACTCATTAAATATTTACTTTGTCAAAAATATGAAAAAAAATGTACCTAAAATTCATAAAAACAGCTCAACCTCATTTGAGGGCAGAAGTCATCTAAAAAAAGGCAGCATCTGGTTTATTTTACGAAAAGCCTTTTTTTATATCGGTTTTAAATTGTGCGGGCTATATGTCACAATAACTGTGACATATTTTTGCCAAGATTTGATCATGATTTAATTTCTCTACATCACACAATGCTGATATTTTAATGGGGTTGTTTACTTTACACCCGCAAAATCCTCAAGTGGCCACTCTGTACAAAATGTCCACAGAGAGGACAAACTGTTTGTGTGTCTTGAATAAAAAATGTCTTTTATCTTTGTTCACGGCAGGGAAGGACATCACGTTTGTGGCCAAAGTCGACTCCTCGACTCTGACAAGGAAGCCTGTCATGAAATGGCTGAAGGGGAAGTGGCTCGACCTGTCTAGCAAAGCTGGGAAGCACCTGCAGTTTAAGGAGTCTTACGACCGAAACACCAAGGTACAAGTCTATTGTTTATGCCATGACCTGTGTGTGCATTGCTTTTCAAGCTTTCACAGCTCTGTAAGGTTACTGTTGGACTTTATCATGATTTTTGTGGCGTTTTTATATCACCCAAATGCGGAAATGTGGAGGCAGAGATGAGTTTTGCTGATTTAATTGAATTCCCAAAGGCAACATAAGCAGAATCCAAAAAACAAAAATACTGAAAACCAAAAAATCCAGGAAATGCCTGGGAGAGAAACATGCAGGAAGCCAAGTAACAACAAAGCAACTAAACAACAAGAAACCAGCAATGAGGAACCGCAGAGGTGGTGTATATATGGGGAACAGAGCAAAGCATCGGCTGATGAGCTGATATGGAGCAGGTGTGAATAGAACTAGCTAGAAAAGAGCCAAAGGGATTGGAAACAAGCAGAAGGGGACAAGAGAGAGTAACTCAAGAACACAACACTGCTAGAGAACAACTAAAAAGACACATTTCAGATTTTCTAAAAGTGGATATTTTGAGGTGAGGTTGTGTAAAATTTTATATATTCGCAATCATATGAACCATCATCATACAGACAGGTGATAATTACTTGCAGGGATCTACTACACTGGAAAAATGCTTAAAAGTGGTAAATGTTTAGCCGGTTCATCATGGTCAAAAGAAAAACGAAAACAAATTATAAACAGTAATTTCATTCAATGTTCAGGAAGGGTTTAAAGTCTAACAGCAATATCATTACAGATACATGAATTAGCTTACATAAAGGATTACATTTGTTGCATTTGACATCATCAAGTAAGAAAAATAATTCATGTTTAGTAAATTACAGTATATCACTTTTTCAAATAAAAAAAAACTCTGAAAGCTAGAGCGTTTTTTTTTACATTTGTTATTTAAAAATTTCATTAACATCTGGAGTTGCATGTGTTTTTTAAATAATATTTTTTAGCAATACCTTCGTTGAGTTAAAAAGACAATAAATAAGTAAAAATATAGCCGGTTTAAATTATTCTTGATACGATTTTCTATTTATATTGCTCTAGGTTTATTTACTGTAGGCTTGCACCTAATTCAATTTCATTGGATGAAGACTGAAATAATATGAAATAACAAAATTAAACAAAAAAGATTTTAGAATTTTTTTTTGACTAATTCATATAATCAGGTTAAAATGAATGTACCCCCTCTTTGGTTTAACATGTTTATGTACTAGGTTATAATATAAATTCTGGCCTAAAATCCCACCTCAAATGTTGAAAAACATGCTTCTCATTCAATATTTCCATTATTTAAATGGAAAAGCAAGTGTGAAATGGAATATTCTGGTTAAAACTGTTGAATAATAGATCATCAACACTGTCGAACCTCTTAAAAAGCAGGAATTTTAGCAGTTTGCTGTAATATTAGATGCCTTTAAAAATGCCAGGGCAGAATTGCATCATCAATGGGCTAAAAAAAAGCAATCGGTCTTTCGTCTTAAGCTGGGAAATGTTGTGAGCCAATTTACTATCCATTTGAAATGTATCATTCCACATTAAATTTGAAAAATATGTCCTTACAAATTCCTTAAAAACCTAGACTGTCCAATTGAAACTGTAGTCTACAGACCCTTACAGCAGTTAGCATGTTAAATCTTCAAGCCAGGACAATTGGAGAACAGCTGAACAATTAAAAGCCTTTAAAAACCAGATATGTTTTTTATGAGGCTGGGACTGAGGTGGGGTGTACAGACTATAAACCTGTTAGCATTTATCTGACGATGACTATGTGCGTTCTCAGCGTTTTATCTCTTCTCTCTGTCAGATCTACACTTACGAGATGAACATCATCAAAGTAGTAGATGGAGACTCAGGTGGTTACCGCTGCGAGGTCACTGCCAAAGACAAGTGCGACACCTGCACCTTCGAAGTCTCCGTGCAGGGTATGTCTGCCGAAAGACACTTAATCACATTATTGTCATTTTCCATTCAACGTGTCCGCCATTACTATGTAACTGACTTTGTCAGCCAATAACTCATTGAGTGCGATGCACATTAGATCCTGTCATTTAGTGGCCTCATGAGGTCATCAGTCCATTATTTCTTTGGTGCTTGAGCCTGGTGTGTAATGAATTAACCTCACTGAGCACTCACCAGTCTTCCCTCTTCTACCCGCTCAGCTGTACAGGAGGAGCAGGAGGACAACATCTTGGAGGCGTTTAAACGATCGTGAGTGTCAGTTTCGACGAGGGTCTTCTCGACATGTCACCCGTCACACTGCCTCGCTCTGTGGCTGTCTGTAGATCGCCGCCTCTGGGCTTCTGTCAGTCTCAGCCCATGTGTCTGTCAATCTTTCACTGCTTGCATGATCTGTTTGCTGTCTCTCACATTCTGTCACATCTTTAATTATCTGCTTTCTGTACTTCATCATGTGTTTCAGTTAATATCTGTTGAGAGAATTTATGGACACTGTAAAAAAACATTCATATTTGTTTGTGCTGTTTTTCACAGTTAAATGTTTCTAATCATTTAAACCTGGGTAAAAGAAAGAGTTAGTAAGATCTATTAGAACTAACCCCCTCCACAATTCAACATGCAAAAACATACTATGTACTCAATAGAAACACCTGTTTTAGCTTGATTTTACTAGCCACAGCCAAGCCTGCCTACCGTCACACCTGCTGAATTAAGATCATTCTTAAATAGAAATTATCTGGTGGCCTGAAGAAGGCTGCGAGATGTCAAAATGCAAGACGTTGCACCCTATTTAAAGAATTTTTAACACAAATAGAAAATAAACCAACAACATCTATCAGTCAGAGAATATTAGAGGTTAGAAAAATTTAGAACATTCCGTTTCTAGTGCTTTGGGGCTCTTGCAAAACACAGTGACAGATATTTTGTGGAAATGGAGCAGACATGAAGCAGCAGTAGATTTTGTCAGGAGCCAAAACATTTAAACTCCTCCAGGACTGTTTTCACTCATTTAAGCTCAGACATCTTGATGAGGACACTGGGCAAACATTAGAGAAAAGTTTTAAGATTCATCAGTCTGAGATGTTCAAGGTGCTCAGTAGCACGCCTATACCAAAAACACTCCAAACCATACATTAAACCAGGCATGTAATGTATGATTCTTTTGTCCTTGTGCAGATTTTTCTGTCGTGCAATCATTTTTTGAATCGGGCCAAGTTTCAGCTTCATCGTGCGTCATTGTATAGTACACACTAGGTAAAAGTAGGCGATTAAACTCTTAAGGCCACCTTTCAAATCAGAACGGTATGCTTGAATGAAAATCAAAACATTTTGAAATTAGTGAGATGATCATATCATGCTCTTGAAGCAGTAATTAAAGCCCGGCGTACACTGTGCGATTTTCGGGGCAATTTTCCAGTCGTGCGAGAATCTTTCGATCGGGGCCAACTTTCAGCCTGATTGTGCGTCGTGAGTCGTATAGTGTACAGAGGGTTACGAGGGGCGAGAGCCTCTCACGACCACCTCCTGATCAGGAATCGTGACCATCATGGGCAAATCGCTCAGGGCGCCAAGAAGGATTCTTCTTTTTATTCTTCCTCTCAGATGTAGACACAGCAGCATTGCAGGGATGCAATGAGTGAAATGCAGTTTTGTCTGTAAAATTGACAGACCGTAGAAGCCACATTTGCTCAGCTATGTCTTTTTTCAAATACTTCATCGCCTTTTCTTTTTAGGACTTTCAGCACAAAATTGCACAAATTGACAAGGCAGTGCATTTCACTATAGTTAGCCTAATATCCCTCTTCTATTGGTTTGGCTTCAGGATAGAGAGCTACAGAGCGGCTCCATCTTACTGCGGAGCTGAGTCCGATGTGGTTTTTAGTCGTACAGTTTGAGCAGGTAGATCGCATCGGAGTGTGGGCCGAACATAAATCATGAGCTGCTGCTCACACTGTACGACTAAATCACAAGGCTTTGTCGTACAACGAGTAATGATTGAAAAAAATCGCACAGTGTACACCCGGCTTAAGAGCCAATTTACCTCAACTTCACGCACCGTGTATGTTCAAACAATTCTTCCTTGTTTCTGACTTAACTAGCAGATAGATGCGACCAACCAATGCCATCTCTCTACAGCTCTGAGCCAGGTATGTGGTTTTTGGACATACAGAGTGAGCAGTCAGATCGCATCAGAGCATTGGCCGTGTAAGAATAATTGTGAGCTGTCAACTTTTAAATCCTGTGGTTTAATCATACAATTTCAGCTGTAGCGGAGTACAATTATTGAAGATAACATAAAGTGTATGCCCAGCGTTAATGTTATGACAAAGTAATACACAGGCATTGTTTGTCTTGATAGTGTTTATGTAGTCTTGTTTGAAAGTGAAAATAATTTCTGCACCTGGAAGCATCAGCATAAAAACACTGCCGGACCATCACCATCTGCTGCCAGGAGATGGCGATAATCTTGGACATTTTTTTTTAAACCCACAGAACAGGATTAGGGCCAGTGGAAAAAAAAAAAAAGTTAACTGATTTTTTAATTTTATTTCAGTTTAGTATGGGAAAAAAAGTCAGAATTCTGAGAAAAAAATCAGAATTCTGACTTTAATCTCAGAATTCTCCCATGTTAAACTGAAATAAAATTTAAAAATCAGTTAACTTTTTTTTTTTTTCAGTGGCCCTAATCCTCTTCTGTATGCATGGCTCCAATATGAGCATGTGCAATATTGTACCTACAATCTTGTTATTGCAAAAGAAAAAAAAAAACTTGTTTACAAACAAATGTGGCAAAAACAACTATGATTTAACTGTTAACCCTTTGAATGCAACAAGAGAGAGCTATAGATGTAGAAATTCATAAAGTGGTGGTTCGTGACTAGGTCCCTGTAAGCTCAAGCCCACTTTGTTTACACATTGGAATGTCCATCTCTGACTAGCAGAAAAGTGGCCCAGTTAAAGTCTGGACTTAATGAGATTGAGAAAACCATTTACAGTCCGTGCATGATTGATCACCCTGAAACGAGTTAAATAAAGCAATTCTTCAAAGAATTTTTCAAAATTTCTTCAAAGCTGATGAGGTAGAGTCAATGGCATTGTGACTGGAGCACAAGCAGTTTTCCTGTCAAGGAGTTTATAGCGATTTTACACAGTGCTGGCTTTGTTTGAATTGTTGGTTCCTCTTCATTAAATAATCAAGGATTTGAAACTATTGTTGCACCGATGCCATTTTTTGGCCCCACATATGATACCCGGCTGTGCAGTATTGGCCTATATCCATACTATCTGTTTGAAATAAATGTGTGTGTGTATATGAAGAACTGCATCCTACTTAGATGTAGAATAATTCTGCCATCATGGCTTTGTCAAGCATCTGCCTATCTTTGTTAAGCAGCAAAAAGACTAATTCAAAGTGAAGCCAGTAGAACTTTTTATTGCCTATTTGGAATGGGTGACAATAGTTGAATAAATCTTTGGATCTCAAACTGGTATCGGTGCCCTATTTGTTGATATACCAATACCACCATTTTAGTGATGGATCGGGGTCCCGGCCGTACTGATATCGGTATCGGTGCAACACTATTTGAAACCCTTTTTTTTTTCTCAGGTTATCATTGTCTAATATCAAAATTATTTTGAGGACGTACAATAAAAAAGCTAGAACAGAGGAAGCCAGCAAAAATATTTTTTTCGGTTTGTTTTTTCTTTGTAAAGGGTAGCCAAGGATTAAAATTTGTAATTTTTTATCTCCTCTAAAATACCTGTGATGGTAAATGAGTCTACACCTTTACACTGACACACATCGCTTCATATCTGCACTCCGTGTTTCAGAGCATAATTCCCTTCCTTCATTAGAGCCCCAGCAGAAAAGCGTGGGCAAAGATGAGAGAGTCAACATGCAACAAGACAGCTTCATATTGTGCTCTGGACAAGATGTCAGAGGGCTTATTTGCAGAGTGGTGATATGAGGGAGGGAAAGGTTGGTGTGATAAATGAAAAGTGAGATATTTGTTAAAACCCAAGCATGCTGCTTGAGAGATAATGTGTGAAAGATTCGAAGTTCACGCAGCTTCACCTCCAGAGAGATAGTAAGGTGGATCATCGCACTAACTCAGAGGCTCGCCTCTCTCCAATAATTTTACTGTGAGTTAAGAATGTTGCCTGTGATTGTTTAAATGCTGAGATTTACTGAACGATGGCATGTTTCTGCTGCATTTGAAGGCATCAAATAAGACGGTTAATTTTTTAAACTGGATCAATAACGGTCAGATTATACAGACAGGTTAAGTACATACATTCCAATAGATACGACTCATTAGACAACAGCCAGGTTCAGTTTGTTAGTCAAATAGTTTTTTTGATGAAACAAAGCAAGCAGATTATATTGAGTCATTTACTTGCACCATGCAGTCCTCCTGGATGAGCAAGTAATGGCAACTTGCCTGGTGTTTTTGAGTTTGCTGTAATCCTATATTTATAGGAGGTTTCTGCACACAGGATGTTGCAATGTGCTTGAATGAGTGTAGGGGAGAAATCATTTTGTTTTGGTTTGATAACCTCAGATTACAAGGAGAATTATATCTTTGGATCAAATGGGAGATAAAGGAAAGAGAGATGTCTGTGTAAAGGTCTCAAGGTAAGATTTTAAAACATCTTGATCTGTCTGGGAGCCGCCGGGTTCCTTAGTTAGAGCCCGTCAGAAGAATTTTGGACAACCTACAGCCCTTTCTTTTTAAAGGTGTAAACAGAAGGTTATGAAAGTTCGGTCATGAGGGGACAAAAGCATGAAACATCATCTAAATTTCTTGGCTTAGCATATATATATATATATATATATATATATATATATATATATATATATATATATATATATATATATATATATATATATATATATATATATATAAGAAAGCAGAGAAAAATACTTGCGACCTGAACGGTTCTAAAGCAGCGCTGCTACTATCCAATCACAGACCCAATTCAGTGGTGAGTCAGATGATTGTAATATGAGCTTCTCAGAGTGACAGTAGTATAACCAATCACATAAGAAAAGACTGAGGTCTAATCAGGAGCTTTTAGGCGGTCTAAACTCAGGGAAGGGGGCTTCAGCTTGAGCTGTGGTTTTCCACTAGGTCCTCGTGGTCGACGAGTGTCGATGTACTGTAACGTAACATTGTTTTTGGACAGTAAAAAGTGCAGGGGACCAAAACAGACATTTGAAAGTTGCAGGGAACATGTCCCCTGTGTCCCCCCCAGAGTCACGTCCATAGCTTCATGCATACTAAACATGCATTCAGCAACACTGGAAAGGAAAACTCTCATTGCACATGAAGAAAACTTCAGAAGAACCAAAACCTAGCTAAGTGTAAACAGCCTGTTTTCTCGACCAACTGGGGTTTTAAGAAGACAAAACATAAGAGGGATTGAAGAAATGCAGACCTAAAATGTCAAAACATAAAGAACGTAATATGTAATCGGTCCTGGCTCCTTTTGTCTGAATTACTGGCATTGAGAGAATCAGCCTGTGGCTCCACATATTCCCTTAGGAGTTTAGGTCAAGCATGTTAGCTTATTGATCAAACACAGAGACACCATGGTTATTAAAGCATCTGCTGATCCTACTGGGGGATTAAATATAAACTATGAAGAGTTGAAAACCTTCACTAGCAGCTGACATCTACCTTAATAATAGACCTCAAACATTCCTCTTTGCATCAGTTTTATGTAGTGTTTTAGTTTTCTGAGAACCTTTTTTTAAAGTTTTTATTAGAATAAAGCCTGAATCACCCAAATGAGTAGAAATAATGGCTTCAGGTGTGTCACTTCAGGAAGACTAACACATTATCATATCGGAATGACTGTTTGAACTGAACAACTTACATACACAAAAATTGTTATATTCTGTTGTGATGCAAATATAGAATGCATACCTAAAATCCAACAAAAGCACTAGCTTTAAAATAATTCTTGGACTATTTATAGTCTAATCTTGTGATGTAATCCTTGGTATTTTTCTAACTTGACAGAAGTGAAACTAAAGCTCTGGCTTCAGAGTACAAGATAGAGATGCTGTCATGAGATTCTGAGCATTTTACAACTCAAATGATGTTCCACATTATGGTTCCCTATGCTTCTGAGATTTAATCTGAAAAGTACAAACTTCACAAAGTATAGCCACACTGTCAGAAAAAAACAAAAGAGTATGATGATAACTCGGTCTCAACTGAACACCTCTAGCCTGACTACATAAGCATTAACACCAAACAATGTGCCGTTCTAACTTAAAATGTTTGGTAACTCTTCTTCCAGATGGCAAGCTTTCTAGCTTAAAAAATTTACCCTTTTTGTTGTGCCTGTTTTTACACTTCACTTAAAGTCTTCTCAATTCACACCCTGTGAAAGTAAAAGCAAGAGACTGAAATGACACAACACAGCTACTGCAAGCTTTTCTGATTCATCTGAAGAAAACCAGAAAAGTTTTCTTACAAATAAAAAAAAAAATGAATGAATTCATTCATTCATTCTAAATTTCCACCGTAAAAGTGTCCCGAAGCCCCGAGTTGAAGTAAACTCAGGAATGTTGCCTTATTTGGTTCTGGCCTGTACTTTTGTAAATCCCTGAAATTGACATACAGACAAGCCCACTGGTTCACTGGCCAAAGGGAGGGGGTTGTATGAAGGTTCGACGGCTGGGCTGCTGACTGGGCCGGACCTTAGCAGAGATCCATGAGCTGCCCCTCCTCAGCCGGAGCAGGGGGCTTGGGGGCCAGTAAGGCAGGCAGGGGGAGGCATGGGGCCGCCATCACCGGGTTGGGTTCATTCGCTCTGTCCCCCGCTCGCTCCTCGCTCCCTGCCCTCATCCGCCAGGGTTCCTGGACCAGCCATGGAGCTGACGGCTTGGTTCGAATGTTTCGACTGCGCACTGCACTGTACTCTGACATTTCTTTAGGTATGAAAGGTAGGACATTTCCAGGAAAAATAGGACGTCTCGTCACCTTACCATATTTCGAAGTTTCAGTGATTGAGTGCTTGTTGCTATGATGCGTCTTTGCTCAGCAGCTTCGCTCGTTGTAAACCAACCAGTCAGTGCACATCTCATCTAAATATTCATGAGCATATCATAAAAGGAAGAAAACCTGTTGTTTCATTCTAGGGCTTTTAACCAGGATTGCATTAGGGCTCATAGGACAGCAAATATGCCATTTTCAGCCCAACCAATGTTACACACCCTATTCAGAGAGCTTAAGGACCAAACACCCTATATAATTATTCTATGACCCCTTTAAATCCACTGTACTATTCCCTTTGGTGCCTTCAGCACTTATTGAGGAGCCAAAGCTCCGACCTAAACCCTTAATCAAATATTAATATTGATGTTCTCATATGAAAGCTGGGAGTCTACCATTAAATCACTGTCACTTGTATGACTGCAATGTATTAGATATCTTAGCAATAAGCTAAGGCTGCCATTGTCTTTTTTATCTGTCGTTTTATCTGAATATTTCTTTGAATGTCAGGGTGGAAATGATTATTAGATAAGAAAGATTCCTCACCACTTTATGGTTCAAGTAGAAGCACTGAATTTTCTATTATTTTACGCCAGAGTAGCTATACATAAAAGCCTTAATCCGCCTGTTACATTCACATATATGCAGGCAGAATAGAAGCTGTTTCTGCATTCGGGGATGAGTCATCAGTCAGTTCACATGGTGACATCTACAAGGCATTATGAACTTTAATAGGACTCTGAAGGAATGACTTCTAGTTGTTTCTTTTTTACCCTGGCTGCTCTACTGCATAGTGAACTTAAATGTTTGAGGCTCATTTCACTTATCTGATGCCAAGATTCATCCAAATAACTTCAAAGCAAGGCAACTCTTTTCATAGTGTATGCCCTGTAAGGAGATGGTTCATTGCAGGACAACACTCATCTGGCTATCCTGAAGGGAGCAGATTCTTTGAGCACAATAACGTCCAGACTCACACAGCGTGCATAACAAAAAAGGAAAATGTAGACTGAGCGTAAAAATGAATTTAGGAGCAAAACTGTTTTCACAGCATTTGAAAATAACCAAGTTTAGAGCTTTAGACAACTTTTGAGCACTACAAATCCTGTGAAAGAAGGACGTTTAAAACAAATATATATATATATATTTTTAAGAGTTATTGTTTCAGCACAATACAAAAAATAATAGTGTGAAAAGCTTGACTGAGAGTTCATAGTGATAAAAAGATTGATTTTGTGATCAGAAGTTTGTGTGACAAGGCTTTTATTTAAAACAAACACATCCTTAGCACACTTCACACTTATTAGTATTTCTGGTAAAAGGGGCAAAACATGAATAAAATAGACTTTTTTTTTTTTCAAAAATCAAATGCAATTTATTTTTCCCACAAAACTTTTTTTTAGCTAACAATAATGAGCTGGCCATGGAAGACCATTGATTTTAAGTAATAATAATAATTTATAATAATTGAACTTTATTGTCCCACAATGGAGAAATTTACCTCTGCATTTAGCCCATCACCTTGGGGAGCAGTGGGCTCCCATTGTGCGGCACCCGGGGAGCAAACACGGGTTAAGAGTCTTGCTCAGGGACCCAGAGTGCAGAGATTCTTAAACCGTGATTGCTCCCCACGCTGCTCAGTGGCAGCCCACTGCTCCCCAAGTTACAGTACCAGTTCTGTGTTAATTTTGTCCATAAGCTTTGCACCATTTAATGAAAAAACAAACAAAAGAAGAAAATGAAGCAATTATCTAAAGGGTCTCCTTCATATAACGTCTGATAAATGCACTTTTGCGTTTATTAGGAACGGTATAAATCATTAACATCCTATTTTGTTGTAGTCATTAACGTTATTAATGTTTAAAATAGTTTTATAATTTTTTGTAGACCGGTGCTTTCTAATCATAGATTAACATTGTTGATTAAAAAGGGATTTCAATCTAACTCTGCAAAGAGCATGAAGAACAGATGGCTTAACTGTAGACAAACAGTTTTACATAATTTTTTTTTTTTTTAAGGCATGAGGTCTGCAACCTGCAGCTTCAAAACCAAGTGTAGCTCTTCGGCCTCTTCACTGTGACTCCAGGAGAATCCCCAAATATTTACATTTTTTATAATGAAATTTAAATAAACTAATAACAGTTGGATTTAGTTGTTTACCAGATATGATATCAGCAAAGAAGAATTAAAACAGTAATGGATCAAAAGTCCTTTTGAAAGTAATTCAGTAGTTTTTATCTTTGGTTTTTGTACTTTATATTTTTCCTCATATTCCACATTTGTCTTTACTCTAAAAAATAAAGCTGTTTTACTTTCCTTTTGTAAAGTTTTGTTAAAAAAGGGAAGTCATAAGATATATATATATATATATATATATATATATATATATATAGTTTTTTTATTTATTTATCTGCTTGTTAAATGCAACATTTGATTAGTATTTATAAATAATTTTTTTACACAAAACAATTGCATTTTTTGTCTTTTAGCATAGCTGGTATTGGTGGTATTATAATAGTAACCATACATATCTAAATATTGGCTGCTGGGGCGTACCTACTTGGCTAAGCCATAACTGCAGAAGATGCCGAAATACTGTGTGGCTTGTTTCTGTTCAAATCGTTGGACTGTTAATGGCTCAGAAGTAAAAGCAACATATTATTGTTTTTTTGTGATTAAAAGCAACCTGCCTACCATGGATGCATGATATACAACCATGATAGTTGGTATTAGTTAATAAATCGGGGCTGATATCAATAACTGATATTTATTGCCATCATGGGGATCAGTGTTTAGTATTTGTTTGATCATGTCACAGTGATGCAGGATTACAGAGAAGCAATGCCAGCAATGTGGTCAGTTTTGCATGGTTTCCAATAGGTAGGGAAAATATGATATCAGTAGATATTTGTTATAACAGCAATACTAATATTAAATATTGATATAGGAAAAGATTTTCATTATTTGCATCCATATCTGTCTATCTATCACTGTCTGTCCGTCTGTCTATCTAAATCTGTTGGACAAATACGATTTAAACCAGCCTAGAGCTGTTTCCTTAATATCTACAGCACATTCAGGCCTTTCTAAAAGAATATTATGATTGACTGCATCAAATGCAGCCCTTGGATCTAAAAAGATTAGTTCAGACACAAGTCCAACAAAGGTAGGTTGCAGAGTCCTAATGGACTTTAAATCCTTAAGCTTAGGCATTTAGGCCCATCTCTGTCATTAATTCAGTGCTAAGCAGAGCAAACAAAGCAGTACGCCCTTTCAAAATTTGCTGTGGATTTGTTTCTGTTTCCCCATGCTTCCGGTGACATGAATCCTTACAACATTTGAGCTATACCAATTAACCTTAAACAGTAAACTATTTGATTTTAAGGAGGCTTTGTAATTAACCAGAGATGGGTTTACATAGCTGTCACCATTTAACAGGATGTGTGAGCTGAACAGAAAGAATTAAAATTCATTCAATTCTCCTGTTTTTCTCTACAGAGGAGATGGGGATGAGGATGCTGGTGAGCTGGACTTCAGTGTGTTGCTCAAAAAAAGGTGAGATTATTTCCCAAATTCATTTTTAGACTCCAGGTATATCAGATTTCAGTCTTTGTCTGGTCAACCCCGGTGTTTAGGAAGCAAAAGAAGACTGGGCAACCAAAGGAGGAGGTGGACGTATGGGAGATCCTAAAGGCAGCCAAGCCTTGTGATTACGAGAAGATTGCCTTTCAGTATGGCATCACAGACCTGAGGGGCATGCTGCAGAGGCTGAAGAAGATGAAGGCTGAGTCCAAGAAGAGTGATGGTGAGGGGCAGAGGAACGAGGAGGAGACATTTTACGAGACAAAGGCAGAATGTGCCCAAGGAATGAGACGACAGGGAGGAAACTAACCCTCTTTTATGCACCAGACTATAAATACTAGAGGCATTTAAAGGCACCCAGAGAGAGGTTATATAGCTTGGATGACAGGTGGAATGTTTGTTAGCCTGTTACTGTTTAAAGTTGGCTCTCATGGATCGTTTGCCTCTTTAAAATGTACTACAGCTACTCTGACATGACACTTTCTTATTAGCTTTCCTGACGAAGCTGGACTCAGCCTATTCTGTGGACAAGGGGAAGACGATCCAGCTTACTGTGGAAGTGGCTGACCCCACAGCTGAAGTCAAATGGCTGAAAAATGGACAGGAAATCAAACCATCAGCCAAGTGAGTCACACTTAAAGTAAATAATTGAGCAGACTTGGTTTAGATTCTTACTTTCTTTAAAAAATAAAGCAATCAGAGTAAATGAAAGCATATTTTTCCCTCTCCTACAATAATAGTTA
Source organism: Cyprinodon diabolis (assembly GCA_030533445.1). NCBI lineage: Eukaryota > Metazoa > Chordata > Actinopteri > Cyprinodontiformes > Cyprinodontidae > Cyprinodon > Cyprinodon diabolis. Next base: position 6,744,942 of record CM060077.1, read on the forward strand.
TTGCATACTACTCCTAACTTACACACAATAATAAAAACCGAACAGCTAATTAAAAATGTATTTAGGAGCCTTTATTTGGCTGCACTGCATTTGAGTTAACCAAAGAAAATCCATCAATCCATTTTCTGTCACGCTTATCCCAAGCGGGGTCGCGAGGGGTGCTGGTGCCTATCTCCAGCTGTCTACGGGTGATAGGCGGGGTATACCCTGGACAGTTAGCCAACAACAAACAACCATTCACACAAACACTCACACTTAAGGACAATTTAGAGAAGCAGATTAACCTCCCAGTCATGTTTTTGGACTGTGGGAGGAAGCCGGGGTACCTGGAGAGAACCCACCCATGCTCAGGGAGAACATGCAAACTCCATGCAGAAAAAGCCCGGCCGGGAATCGAATCCAGATCTTCTTGCTGCAATGCGGCAATGCTACCCACTGCTCCACTAAGCAGCCCCAAAGAAAGTCCAATTAATTAAAAAAATTAATTCTTAAAATATTTTTTGCTGACTATTTAAGTTTATGTGGCATTTTATTTCAGTACTTGACTTTTGCGTAAAGCGTGGGGTCATTTGGATGCATTTAGTTTAACAAGGAGGAGTGCTGTCAGCTAATGCTAAGTAATACACGTCTAATTATGATCTTGTCTTATAAACAAAAATTGGTAGCGATAGACTATAGGAGACTGATGGTAATGTTAAAAAGAATATCTATTTTGGCTCACTTACCTTAAGGTTTTCTTCTCACTCTGTCCCCTAAAGCCCTCAGTCAATGATCCAACAGCTATATATAGAAATAATCAAGAAGTACAAACACAAGTAAAGATTGTGATCTGATCACATTTTGAATTACCAAGGCTCTGGCACTTGCTGCAAAGTCTTCCTCCATAGGCAGCTAAATCAAATTGTGAATAAAAAACAATCATCGTGTCCTACCTAAAGACCATAAATCCTGAATTTAATCTTTTTTGAAAATGTGACTGTAATTAATTTAGAGGATCCTCTTTGCACAGAGATATCCACCACCCTTTCACTAGATATGTCATCTAAACTTTCTTTTGCAGACAACATAATATGTGCTTGTTGAATTTTTAGCCTCCAAAGAATACATTTTTTATCTGCTAAAGTACAGTTTACTATAGTATCTGTTCAGGGAGGTATAGTCTGAGCTTTGGTTTGTTCGCAGATTGCTCTATAAAGTGTTTATTTAAAATTTAATTGGATCAGCTTTGCCTTTGAGACATGTCAAACAGTATATATATAGAGATATATATATATATATATAAAATATGTGTGTTAGTTCTAAGCCTGCTTTGCCCGCTGGGCTCCATCCAGGGTCTGTATCTCCTGCCACGTTCTTCTCCCCTCCTCTTTCAAAGGCTCCTTTTAGTGTTTTATTGAAGAGGGTACAGCTGTTGCAAGTGGTGTTTCTTCAATGTCTCTGCTATTTTGAGATCTTCGTGCTGTTCATATGAGGGAAGGAAGGAAGGAAAGCCCCTCTTATTCTGATTAAGAGGAAGCCTTTTATTTTACCCCCAAAAAAGCCTCAGAGGAAGTATTTCCTTCATTATAATCTAAAAAGATTCAAGGTAGGTGTTTTAATTTAGTCAACTATAACCTAAAATAAGGCCAAACTGAGACAAAAGGCACTGTTCCTACACTAGCAACAAACAACGGATGTGGAGCAAAAAGCAGTTTATTGGGTGATTTCTTCAGAAATGTCAATACATGCCTTATCAAACAGATTTATAAACCAGCTTTTTTTAAAAACTGTTTGTGGAAAAATAAAAGTAGAGCCTAAAAGTAATTAAACCAAGTCCACATGATGTATTTTGACAGACCTTGTGGGTTATAAACACCTGGACAGGTAACAATAATTAGGTTATATAAAAGCAATTATCTAAAAGAAAGCAAACTTTTCTTGCCCCGGTTCCTTTATTTCATGTTGATAAAATGTAAAAATGTACTTATCTTAGAGACAAAAACTTATCTGAATTTAATTTAAAAAGTCTTGTCTCTTTAGCGTTAATCAATAAAGTATCTATATTGAATTTAGAAAATTAATCTTAAAGATTTTGTTGTCTTTTTTTCAGGTTACTAGCTTCATCTAAAAATATGTCCAGAAAGGATTTAATTTACATATCGGCATACTTGTTTTTTGTTCACTTGCACACAAGTTGGCTTTACAAGATTGCAGATTTATGTATCTAAGTTTTAATAATCTAAACAAACAGAGCAGTTATATTTGAATTATTCTTGTATTCCAACATAAATCCTGATATCTTTTGCAGCCAGTATACTAATCTACTGGCTGCTATTTGAAATTTTTTTTTGATAAAACAAGGAAACTTTGAATTTTGCTTTACAAAAACACTATTCATTATTATACTTTGAGGTATTGGATGATGCAAGCTGGTAACCATGACAATCCTATCTCTCTTAAACGACCTTTGTGACACATCACAGTGCAGCTTTGTGATGCTTGCCACTACAGTTACTGTAGCCTGAATGCATTTATGTGGGAGCATCGGGAACTCTGGAGGTCTTTACATACAGTAGAGAAAGGAAAGTGTGAACTGTTAGACTGAGTCACTCCATTGCCAGCCTCTAAGCCTCTTACTGCGCCTGGTTTGCTGAATGCGTTACCACATTATGATTTCATTGTCGTATTGTTCTTAATCCTCTTTATATGCCCCCCCAAACCATTCCAGGTATGTGTTTGAGAGCGTGGGCAACAAGCGGACCCTCACCATCAACAAGTGCAACCTGTCTGATGACGCAGCGTACGAGTGCGTTATTGGGGAAGAGAAATGCTTCACGGAGGTTTTTGTTAAAGGTAAAATAGTCACTGTCTTTAGAGAGAAACTGCCTCTCAGGAGGGAAGAGTTTTCTGCTCGGTTTAACAAATGCTTTCATTCGAGTACAGAGAGGCCTTTCAGCCCTGCTCACTTTCTCTGCCTGTGATGTAATCTGATTATTTCTATGCTTTCATGTCACAAAGTAACATGCAGCTCTGTTGCCTGTCTGCTTAGTCATATTTAATAGCCGTGCAGCAAAGGAAATGTTCATGCAACTTTATTCACATGTATTCTTGTTAGATGTATTAAAGAGCTCACATATTTGTCAGTTTGGCTGAATTGATGGGTTTTTTTATTTAAAAAACAAATATTATTCTCTCTATATATATAAGCATATATCAATATTTCATTATGCAGCTCTGAAAGTGTCCGTTCAAATAGTTGTATTTACCAATCTTAAATGGCTTATTAAAATATTTTAATGTTTTTAAACATTATATGCCTGGTTCTGCTGGAGGTTTCTTCCTGTTCAAAGGGAGTTTTTCCTCTCCACTGTCGCTACAAGCATGTTTAATGAGTCAATGCGATCAAGTGGTTTTCCTTAGATAGAAAACTTTGAATCAATTTGATGGTATGATCTTGTAAACCAGTGCCTTGAGATGACGTGTTATGATTTGGCGCTATATAAATAAACGGAATTAAATTTAGTGAAATAAACAATGCTGTGATAAATGAAGGCTCTAAATTTGAATTTACTGTTCAGATACAACACTAAGATTCCTTGGATGGACCTAAAGGTTGAATGTTGAATGTTAATTTCCTCCGATACCAAGTGGCCTGTATGGTCAATGTGAACACCAAAACCGATTCTATGTAAGTCTAGTATTGTAAAACGTCTTCTTTAAGCTTTTCTTTTTTATTGTTTGTCCCATATTTTGGACAAAGTTTATAGGAGCCCCTTAATTAACAGGATATTAAAGGGATAAACAGGAAAAATAGAGCAAATTTTTGTGCCTGTTTCTTGAACAAAGTGCTAAACGTAATTTGAGAGGAATTGTATTTTTTAGTAAGAGAGCTGAAAAACTATGATACACCAGTGTTTGTGTTTTCAGTTTTTTTTCAAATAATTAAAGTGAACAGAATTCTAAAACCACAATAGATTTTGTTAGAAAATACAGAGAATAATTCCCAGTCTGTCCTCCTTCAGAGCCAGCCTGCCTGTTGGTGCATAAAAGAGTGAAGTAATTGATATTTCGGATCGATCCGAAGCACTGTTACTCAGTGGCCATTTTACACAGTTTGTAAAAGGGATTGATAAATGGTTCAGTGAATAACACAAGTGGAGCATCAGCCAGAAAAATGAAAGAAGCTCAGTGAAAATTAGGCCTCTGAATGTGGGGTACCAGACTAACTGAATATCAAACCAAGCATTAGAATGGTGCCTTTATTCATTTTTTCCACACATATGATGCAGGGAAGGTCCTGGGGCCAGGAAAACACCTGAAAGCTGCATTAGGGAGACAGGAACTTAGGTGCCTGTTTCATTTAAAAGTGAACCCAGGGCCCGGAACAGGTGCCCCTTTTTTTTTTATTATTATTATTATTATTACTCTATCTTTTTCAGCCTTGTTCACAAAAATTTGTGTTGACTTGAATAGTTTTCTCCACTTGAGTAAAGAGTAAGAAAAAAAAATGTTTTCTTCCTTTGTTTTACACAAAAGTATTCACGCCCTCCCACTTGCATTTCAACCACTGAACAGAGAAAAGTTCCATAATGCAATAAAATGTACTACTTTAAATCAGCATAGAATCACAAAAGTCTCTCCTTTGATGAGTAATTTAATTAAGTTTCACTGTGCAACAGAAATCAGCACTTCATATACAGTAACATTCCTCTGAAAATGGGTTATTTATTCAAATGATTTCTATCACCCCCGTATGACACTGAGCCCCCCCAGAGGGCGTATCCCCCACATCAGGAAGCACTGGTTTAAACCATCAACTGAAAGACCTGCAGTGAGGCTGCTCTCATCCCTGTGGATTTTTTGACTGTCGCTCAGAGAGTTTATGAGCTCACCAGCTGAGGGTGTAAAAATATCTGGAGGGAAAAGCTGAACAGCCACGATGACAAATAGTCGAGGCTACCGGAGCATCAAGCATCACACCCTGTGGCGGCACAATGCAACTCCCACCACCTCAGGAGACCTTATCTACCTTCCACCTCTGCAAGAAGGATGTGTTTGGAGGCTGGGATAAGGACTTTGGGGGGAAACTCTGACATTACTTATTCGCAAGTGATGGCTCGAATCTCTGGGTTTTAGATACAAACCAAAACATTTAGAAATAAATATGCCATAACTGAACTTTTGCTCATATTGTCATATTTCTTTTCAAGTTGTTACCAAAGTTGAATTCGGCTCCTTTGATAAAAACTTTTATTTATAACTCTGCGTCGTACATTTGTCCTCAGAGCCTCCTGTCACCATCACTAAGCCGCTGGATGACGTTCACACCATGGTGGGGGAGAAGGTGGAGTTTGAGGTGGAGGTTTCAGAGGAAGGAGCAAGCGTTAAATGGTGAGGAACAGAAATACAAACACTTACTTCCCATGTGCTTTTTTTTATGCCTTAATATTAATGGACAAAAATGTTCAAATAAATATTCTATGCCGTTTATTTTCAGCAGTTAAGGAATAAAACTTTCCTCAATGGAACGATTGCTCAGATGGTTAGTTGCGATAATATGTTGGAAAGAATGTATTTCAAATGCATATAAACCATAGAAACAGATTTTATAAAGTACATTTTTAATGAATGTAAATTCAATTGATGGGATTGCAAAGATACTTGGAAAGGGCCAACATTTTATTTATTAACTAAAATCATTTTACCTATGTGAAATACTCCTTATTAGTATAAACCATTCCTGCTGTATTTACTATCATGAGCAAAACAGACTTAGACTCTGACAGCTTTTTTTGTCATTTGTCAAAACAGCAACTTTCAAGTTTATTTTCTTATTGCTCTTTGCAAAATTAAGTTAATTCAGCATTTATTTAATTTAGCAGTATTTGCAACAAAACATATCTTAAAAAAGCAAAATGAAAATTGAAAGAAGGTAAGAAAGTAAATAGAGTACATTTAAATTAACTATATAAGATACATTAAGATTGTTAAATGAAAATATAAAAAAGACCAGAAATTTGACAAAAAAAAAACACATCACAAATACCATAGTAAAAATAATAATGAAGGTAAATTTAATTTGATAAAAAAAAATCTCTAATGAAATAAGATCCCAGATCGAAGATGATCAATCTTAACTATCAATAAACGCATAAAATTTAACTTATCAACCAGTGAAATTAAACCCAATTCAATCATAAGAGAATATAATTGGATTAAATAATGTAAAGAAGGTTACATTAAACCAAATTGATTTGCATAGCAAAAAAAAAAGCAGTATGTCGAATTTAGTTCAACTGTATTGAATAATGCTAAATAATATTAATTTATTTATATTTATTTATTTAGATAACTTTTAAAAAAAGATAAAGAAAATAAAAAACATTTTTTATATAGTTTTTATATTTACCTTCTGCTTAAAGGTATTATGGGGGATTTTCACACATTTTTGAAAAGACCCACTTAAAAAATGTACATGAACAACCCTGTACCCTCTCCCGAGAGGGAACGCCTATTGTGCGTGTGCGAGAGCATGCACGAGCCCATTTGTCCTTGTGCACGGTCTGTTTAAAAGTTGGTGTTCTCATAGCTCATAAAAGCTTATTTTGTCTTTATGTAAACATTTTACCTGAATTATTGACAATTAGGAGGATCACTTATTTAGAGGAACCACCTGGAAAGAGAGAGAGCAGAAGTCAGTGGATGACAAATTGAATAAGCAATAAATCAATAATATAAGAACTTTTCATATAATTGAACTTTATTGATTGGAGAAAATGACCTGACCATTTAACCCATCCCCTTGGGGAGCAGTGGGCTGCCATTGTGCAGCGCCTGGGGAGCAGTGTGGGGTTAAGAGTCTTGCTCAGAGACCCAGAGTGACAGTCTGTGGGAGTGGGGCTCGAACTCAGGATCTCTGGATTCCAAGCTCTATCTCCTAACCACTAGGCCGCCACTCTGCAACATGGTGCAAACTGTTCATTCTTTTTTTCTTTATTCTTGCTCCTGCCTTTAACAATCAGTGTTATGATTTATTTAATCTTTAAGGTTGTCTGTCGATCTATAGGTCTCCTTATTTGCTGCTTTAAAGCTGAAAAAAAAGGAACTTAACTGATGCATATGCAAGAAAAACCGCTTTGTTTTCTGAGAAAATTGATAAGTCAGGAAAATACAATTATTTTACCTCTATGCTGTTGTTAAATTAAATTACAATATAAAATTTTTATACCAATGCATTCTAACTCTTGAACTTTAAAATCTGTGCAGTATTTACTATTTACAATTTGAGCAAATTGTTATGTTTAACCCATATTCTGTTTCCAGGGTTAATGATTCCTCTGTGGCAAAGTGTCTCTGATAGTTACCTGTTTCTTCTTCTCTTTCCACAGGATGAAAGACGCAGTGGAGATAAACAGAGAGTCAGCGGGATCTAAATACCGGTTCAAGAAAGTTGGGAAAAAGCATGTTTTGATCATAACCGAAGCGACTACAGAGGACATGGGGATGTACCACGTCTTCACCAATGGTGGGGAGTCGAAGGCAGAGTTGGAGGTTGAAGGTACCAAACGACGTCACGAGACAGAAAAAAACAAACAAACAAACAAGTGAAGCATTGCTACATACATGTAAATATACGTATAAAGAGCCCCTGAGCTCTGATGTGAAGGAAAAAATATGGCAAAAAATGAAAATAATTAGCTTGATTTCAATGATTTTAAATAATTTAAAGAAGACAGAAATGAATTAGATTGATTTGCATAGCGAAAGAATCTCAGCAGTATATGGAATTTAGGTCAAATGTATTGAATAATGCTAAATAATATAAATTTAGATATTTTTAAAAATAAGATAAAGAAAAAAAAACAATTACATAAGACGTTTTTTTATGAGACAGAAAAACAAACAAGTGAAGCATTGCTACATACATGTAAATATACGTATAAAGAGCCCCTGAGCTCTGATGTGAAGGAAAAAATATGGCAAAAAATGAAAATAATTAGCTTGATTTCAATGATTTTAAATAATTTAAAGAAGACAGAAATGAATTAGATTGATTTGCATAGCGAAAGAATCTCAGCAGTATATGGAATTTAGGTCAAATGTATTGAATAATGCTAAATAATATAAATTTAGATATTTTTAAAAATAAGATAAAGAAAAAAAAACAATTACATAAGACGTTTTTTTATGAGACAGAAAAACAAACAAGTGAAGCATTGCTACATACATGTAAATCTATAAACAGTCCCTGAGCTCTGATATGAAGGGAGAAAAAAAATCAGCCGCTATTTAAAGTTTACCACTAAAAGTCTCAGACTTCTTGCAATTCAATGCAACCATGTTGACGTTTTCCAATCTGACAAGCATGAAAAGGAGTAAATTACTCATTACTGATGTGGTGATTAATATAACTTCATTAATTCCTTGTATCAACAGCTCGCAGCTTTCGTCATGCTTATTTTCCTTTACACCTCTTAGACTGGTATCTGCCATCAGGCTGTCTCAGGGCGTGCGCACTTCAGTCCAGATGAGTCTGGTAATTGATTACGGTGTGAAAATTGCTGTCTGTCCTCTCCGGTTAATTGGTGAGATTACTGAGAGTCCAATCATACATTATCATATATGTACCATGAAAACTAGATGAGCTTTGACAGAGACGAGCGTTTCTCTTCCCAGCTATGTGTGAGTCTGATGTCTGTGGGTAAAATTATCAAGACTTTTTAACCAGACCACAAACCTTTAGGTGATGTTATTCTTTGAGCAGATGTATGATTGCCAAAACTTTTATAAATAAAACAGACACAAGTGACCTAAAGAGTGACTTTAAAGTTGTTTTATTTAGGGGATTAAATTGTTAAGGCTAAAAAAAAAATAAAAAAAAAAGGGAATGCCACAGATTTTTCTTTTTCTCTCTCGGTTTAATCAGATTAGGACCATATATTTTTCAAGATTTTCTACAGATTATTATATGGTTATGGACATGAGTGGTTCTAGAGGAGGGCCAACTGGGGCCACCGTCCCATTAGAGCTGATCCTTGTAACATTCGTCTGTACTGATGTCATAATACTAAATAATTTTTCCAAAATCAGAACCGCTGACAGGAACCATAACAGATTGGCTCCTAGGAAAGATTTCCTTCATCTAAACTAGGGCTGCAAATAAAAATCATTTTACTAATGGATTAATTTGTTAATTATTTTTATAATTTTATTCTGAAAGCAAGAAAATGGAAAAAAGGGGAAAATAAACCTTTTGGACTTGAGGAGATCTGAGCATATTGACAGACAAAACAAGTATTTTTAAATCTTAAATGTATATTTTAGCGTCTGTGTATATTTTAGGGTCACCGATAAATAGATTACTAAATTAGTGGATGATTATTTCAATAATCGATTAATCACAATTAATCCAACCTATTCTTTCAGCTCCTAACCTAAAAAGTTTTACTTTAATGATTTAAAAATCAAAATGTGATCACAGTTAGAAAAAAGTTAGAATTAAATTGCATCAAGACGTCATAAAAATTGGCCTGAAGCTTGTATACAAAAGGCTGAAAATACAATTTGTATGTATGTATATTTTGAATAGAAGAGAAACATGACACAAATGGTGACTGAAGGGTTTTTCATGCAAACATTTAATATGGACCATTTCTGCCCATTTGTCGCTAAATAAGATTTTTGTGTTTTTTTGTTTATTTTCATGATTAATTACAGTTATTGGCTTCAGTTGCTATGGTAATTTTAAATAACATTAATCAGCCTTCTCATTGAAATACAGTGACATTCACGTGATGCTTTGCAGGGAAATCATCAAGAGGGCGGAGCATAAGGAGGAGTATTTTAACGTAAACTTGTACTCTTACTGTACAAGTTTGATCGCTAAATTGGAAAATTGCTTTGTTTTGGGCGTGCACATGGTTTCATAAGTCAGTAAGTTTTTTGGGGTGTTAAACATTTTCAGGTTTTTTTTGGCACATTGATATTTTATAGACGAGACATCAGAGCCAAATTTGGCTCTGTGTGCCACCATGAAAAAAATACAGGCTCCACTCTGGTTAATTTGGAATGGCCCCTGGATATAATATGGATGTGAAATAGTTTGATTTCATCCATTCTGTCATCTTGAGTCGGGTTTCCCTAAATGACTGAACATTAAGCTGTATAAATCCAAGGCCTAAGCAGAGGTGGTGGGGTTCAAAGTGTGAATATAAAACTTCTTTGTACAGCTTTTACCCTGAAATTATGCTGCAATTTTATACGCCAAATACAGCCAATTATCCTGGTTTTTATGCCTTGAACTCTGAGTAACCTCCTTTGTTTGTGTCAAGAAAGGTTGCCACGGCATTATGCTGCCATTACTATGTTTTTTTCTGAGAGGGTTTATGTATTCCAATGATGTGTAGTTAGTTTTAGACAATTTTTGAATTTTTATTTTTTTATATTAAAGATCTTAACTTCTTTTCATTATTTCTGTAAGGCTGTCACAGCAAATCTGAATAACGTAGGGAGCAGTTTGTGACCTTAACATAACAAAAAGTGATAAAAGTTCAAAGAGAGTCAAAAGATTAATTAGCTTTATTTAAAGCCGTTAAAGCTGTACAGTGGCTGGATCTCCTTATGTTAAAAGTTGGTTTTTGAGCATGTTTAATGCTGGATCCAATTAATGTTTTCTATCACACCATGGAGGCTCTACCACATTGAGATAAAAAGAGGCCTAAAGGATAACAGGATAAAGTGTGTTAACCAAAAAAACTCCAGAAAGTGAAAATCATCTGAAGGTCTTATGTTTAAAAGACAGAAAACAAATTTTGACGCAGGACATTCGAGACGCTTTCACTTCATCATCTGGTGTCAACAAAAAGAAAGCATTTTGTTGAAGCTAAAATATAATTTTTTTTCTGTCAGTGTTTTTTTTAAAAAACTGATTCAGCTGAAAATATTAAAAACCATGTGGGCCTGTTTGACTTTCTGTTAGTAATAAGGGGCCGAGTGTAGGTTTTGTTATTGTTTCAAATGGTATTTTCTTTTTCTTTCTGCAGAGAAGGAGCTGGAGGTCCTACAGAGCCTTGCTGACCTGACAGTAAAGGCATCTGAACAAGCAGTGTTCAAATGTGAAGTGTCTGATGAAAAGGTGATGGGAAAATGGTTCAAGGATGGTGTGGAAGTTGAGCCCAGCGATCGCATCAAAATATCCCACATGGGCAGGTATTCCCAAACATTAGATAGCAACGTGGCCTACTGTTTTAATTCAGGACAGCTGCTGTTTTCAAGCCTTTTTTCCCCCCATCATGAAAAGCTTCACACATTCAAATTGAACTTTGAGAACACTTTGCGCCGCCTGCCAAATGGCTTGGCAAACTATTACCAGAGGGTTTTCTTAGCCGTTTGACCTATTTTTCCACATAGGCTGCAATCTGTGAGGCTCTAACCTCTAAAAACACACAATAAAAGCATATTCACACACAGCATACACATCCCAGGGGTCTGGGCTTTATCTCAGTAATCCCTCCATCAAAAAAGCCCATGGCAGGAGTTACACGAGGTCACACAAGGTGAAAAGCCTCACTCTTTCATATTGGCTCATAGGTTGCAGGGCCAACCATCTTTTAGGATGAATGCAGATCATGGAAAATGTTTGCCTTCTTTATTAACATATGCTTAATTATCCTTAGGACCCATAAGTTGACGATTGATGACGTGAAACCTTCAGATGCAGGAGATTACACCTTCGTCCCGGATGGCTATGCGTTTTCTTTGTCTGCTAAACTTAACTTCCTAGGTAGGGGCAGTTTAATAAAAAAACAAAACATATCATACATTTTAACCCTTTGATGTATTCTAATAGCCCAGCAATAGTTTTTATAAACATTCATTTCTTTTTTCTTTTATTTTTTCCTTAGAGATCAAGATTGAATATGTTCCCAGAGAAGGTAATTTTTTTGAATTTTTATTTGAATGTGCAAAGAGGCACATAATGACATGTGTGAACGAACATTAACAACACAAAGGCAGGAACAAAAACGCTGTCACTCAGTGCTTTAAATCCAAAAATGTACATTTCTCACTTTTCATTGTGTTTGGTTTAAACCAGGAAAAGGTCAGAGAGCAATTTAGCAACAGATTAATGTGTTTCCCTAGACTAGCACTAGGTGTACAACATTTTCACTTTCATGGGTCATCTCTGGTAGAGGGCAGGGGTGTAAATCACGCCCATCATGGCGATTCGATTCAGTATCGATTTCCTGACCCAACTATTCGATTATTTTCGATACTCAAGAATACACTTCGATTCGATTAATCGATAAATTTTTTTTTTTTTTTACACCTTACAGGCTAAACAAAGTTTCAAGTTTGAAATGAATCAATGAAAGCTGTAATATCGTTATGCATTTTTTTTTAGAAACAACAGCAAATAACAGAAGTAGAAAATTTGCATCAAAAAATACTGCAAAAATACTGCACAAAATCAGTGCAATGAGTGCAATTCAATACCTCGGCTCCAGACGTCTCTGCCCCGTTGAGAGACGCTCCGCTGCTCCTCTCCCAAATTGTAGCTGACCACAGACAGTGCCGCAGACAGGAGGCCGGCTTGTTTTGTTTTTATGACTGAAATTGCGGAAAACAACTCGTGAAGTTTGACCCGCTAGAAAAGCGAGGTGCACGAGAACGCTGGGACCCTTTTTCCACCTGGATCTTCGCTCTTTTTGGCCCTCATGTCCCTCCGTCGTCGGACTAAACTCGCCCCCCACTTTCTCGCCGCCTCGCCGTATCTTGACCCACAGTGTGTAGCACAGACCACGCTTCAATATTGAGCATAATTTAAAAATGTCTGTGTCAAGCTTGCTGCAACGCACTGCTGTAAGAGTATAACCAGGAAGCGAGGTAGGAGGGCAAAATAGGTTTAGCGCCACCGCAGCACGGGAGGGAGAATTACGCCCAGGAGCAAATGGATAAAAATAGACCGGAGAAAAAAAAAACATGAATCGATACTCTTGCGGACGTGTCGATGCATCGGATCGTCGGCTGTTGGATCGATGCATCGATGCAAAACGATTATTATTTACACCCCCAGTAGAGGGGTCTCAAATTATGGATGGTAAACAAATCAAGTTTCAAAAGCATCAATAGGAGTTGAAATACCACTCACTGCTAATTTCGGATTACCATTTTTTAAATTTGTTGATGTTACGTAGGTATAAAGCTATTTTTTTCCACTTCTCATTTTTGTTTCCTTATGTAAACATTTGTTTATGGCAGGCTTTTTCCTCATTTAGGATCTTGTCAGCATCTCCAAGCTTGATATTAATTTGATACATTATGACTTGCCATACTCTATTATTTTTACCATTTGCTGTATTAGTTAATGTTATGTTTTTTTTAACAATTAGTCAGTTTTTTTTGTTTATCATCCTGTTTTTCTTTGCTTTTATAGTCAGTCTTTCCTTTACTTTCTCTTTACTTAGTAATTATTTCTGTATTTTTGGTTTGGTTCTGTTAGTTTCATCCCTCAGTTTTTTTTCCTTTTCACCTTTGTTTGATAGTTTCTCCTGTTTTTTAGGAGAATACCTTCTCCTGTGTTTCTTCGTTAACCTTTTGTTTGCACCCGTTTTCCTCATAACTTCAGCCTTTAGCCTTCCGTCGATATTTACTGCATCTGTTAGTCTGTCACTTTTACTTCATGTTTCGTACTCGTTTGTCTGTTATTTCAGTAAACAATCCATGCAGCTTCCAAACATGTGTCTGCATTTCACTTCAGAACACATTTCCAGTACAGTTATTGAATTAAATTGTCTGTTTCCACCCATTTTAACACTGCATAAAATAATTAATAAGATCTGAACTGACTAAAATGACTAAAAATCTTTTTCTAGTCTGCTAATACACATTGACTGAATTCACCAACATGCAATGAAAAAATTTATCTTTTGAAGACATCTTGTTTTAAGAGCATTATTCAAAGTATTCTGAATTATGAAAATAGAAGTAGTTATGTTATTGTAATATTTAAGAGGGTATTTGTGTGGGTATTTCAGAAGGTAGACAAGTATCTAATGAATGTTTATGTTTATTGATGCCATGAGATGCTACATCATTCAAAATTATTCATGTATGATTCAAATCTAACAAGTATTAAAACAAAGACTTGATTCATGGTGTTATTATTTTCTGCTTACATTATATTTCATAAAGGAAACCAAACTGAACAAAAATGATTGAAGTTAAAATCAGTCGCTTTGAAGAAATCATTCCCGTTATAACCTAAATGATCTCTTTCATGTTTTCACTTTGGATGATCTCATCAAAGATCCACCTAAAATCCACCTGGACGCTGGCGGCAGCGGTAACAAGAATGTCATCACGGTTGTGGCTGGAAACAAACTTCGCTTTGATGTTGAGGTCACGGGAGAGCCGGCCCCCACCGTGTGCTGGATGAACGGAGACCAGGTGAGATCAGGATAGACAAAGAAAAGATAAAAGATAAGACTTCCTTCACTACTTAAAGAACTCAGATAGAGTGATAGAGTTTAACAGAAAGAAATGAGAGTCCCTGGTCTCTGTGACAGTTGGTCTCTGAGGACGAGGGACGGGTCCGCGTGGAAACGAGGGAGACTGTGAGCAGCTTTGTGATTGAGGGGGCGGAGAGAGGAGATGAAGGTCCCTACACCATCACCGTGACCAACCCTTCAGGAGAGGACAAGGCTGACATCTATGTCAAGATTGTGGGTCAGTTACTTTTTGCATTTTTTTTCCTTCAGTCCTCCTTTTATACCTTATCCAGAATTAGAAGTGCTGGCACTTAAACTTAACTCAGGAGGTACACCATCTTTGATAGATTAGAGTGCTGTGGAAAAATTTAAATGGACCTCTAATTACTTTATTCTTTTCATCAAAGCACCCACACACTGAAAGTGACTTTGAGCTCCTGTTTCTCTGGGGATCCTTCTTTAGTCTTATTGTTCCCCAGTGACTTTTTAGATCAACTCTTTATGCTATCCTAATATAGAACACATCCTTATGCAAATGTCTGCCTGCTTTGTTCATGACTCCTCTCTAACTGTAACCTGCGGCTCCAGATGTGCCTAATCCTCCTGAGAATGTCAAGTGCACATCGGTTGGCGAGGACTCTGCCTTCATCACATGGGAGCCTCCCTCAATTGATGGCGGAGTTCCTGTGAAAGGTAAAAAAAAAAAAACATGTCATTTGATGTTTTTAAATCTGATGTCTTACTCTCAGGAGAAAAATTGCTTTACGATCCATGTATCTCGTCTTTTCGCCTACACTACTCTAATTTATCTAATCTCTATCTGATCTTATTTCTGCTCCGTTGTAGACTTTTTCTGCTTTTTTGTAACATAAACATTATACAGATTTAGCATAAAAGATAATCTTAGTAAATAAGAAAAAGTTTTAAAATAATTATTTAAAGGAGAAAAAGCATCCTAGCAAATCTAAAACAGCAGACACCCCCTGACTTTAGTAACTGGCTGTATCCATACCGGTAACAACAGCTGCCATTAGCCACTGAATGCTTTAGAAGTAAAGAGATTTATCAGAAATGAGGAGGAATGTATGCCTACTCACTTTCATTCGATGAAAATGCAAAGCTCTTGATTTCCCAGTCAGTCCTTTTTTTCTTGGGATGAAATCTGGATCATAACTGAAAGAACAAGAGATCCCGGACCGAAGCAGCTGAAATTAGTTTTCTTTGCAGGGTGGCTGGGCACTCCAATAGAGATAGAGTGAGGAAATCACTTTTAAGGAGAGACTGGAAGTGTAGCTGCTTCTTCTCCACATCAGGAGGAGTCAGCCGATGTGGCTCAGACATCTTTTTCGGATATACCCCATGACACCTCTCTTGGCAGGTCATCCAGAGGCATCCTATTGGTAGGAGGTCCAGGGGACAACCCAGGACATGCTGTAGGGACTCTCAGCTGGACTGGAAGGGTATTGGGCTTCCTCCACTAGAGTCATAGAGTATTTGGGAGGAGGGAAGTCTGGGAGTTTTTGCTGACACTCCTGCTGTGACCTGGTTTCGGATGAAGCGGAAGACAATAAGTACAAGCTGGAGTTAGAGTATTCACTTTCATACAGTATAATGGTTTTATTTCAGTCACATTGAAGATATAAACAGCCTATTTAAGGGGCAGGTCACAGTTTCTGAATCAGATGTAAGTCCAGACTTTGTCAAAGCTACCTTGTCAGAGAAAAATCTTTTTTTCCCTCGTTTTTATGCCACTCAGAGAAATTGTCCTTTTATTATCTCAGTAAATGGTTGTGTTCAGAGCTATTCTAGTTCACTATACTTGTTATATACACTATCATATAATGAATCTAAAGGATATTTTCCCAATAGCTTTGGGGATCATGAGTATGTTTTCTTGTTGGTCAGAAGCAGTTTGCGTCTTAAAACTCTGGTTCAGTATCATTCTTATTGTCAAATCATTAACTTTGACCTTTATTTGGGAAGTGATGTCTGCAATGTTGTTGTGGATACTTCTGTGACCTCCTGGATGAGTCACTAATGGGCTTTTGGAGTAATTTTGCCTGGCCAGCCACTCCTAGGAATGTTTTTGAACCTGGGGGATTTCTTTCCACTGTTACTATATGCATGCTCAGTAGCTATCAACCAAATTTCCGATTGAAATGTATTTAAACTCCAAGATTAATGTGTTAAAGTTAAGAGATACAAATACGTTTGGTTCACCTCAGTTCAAATGTGCAGATTGCACATGATACTGTCGGTCTAAGATAAACTAAGATGAGGTTCTAAGCCATGTAACTGGAGGACATAATGACAATAATTGCTTAAAATGATAACATTGATGTGCAGATTGAAGCACTGTTGCCCTGCAGCAAGATGGTTCTGAGTTTGATGCCTCGCTCGGGTTCTTTCTGCTACTCCAGCTTCCTCCCCAAACCACGACTTTTAGGTTAATTCGCATATCTACATTTTCCTGGATGGATGGATGGATGGATGGAATAACAATGATAATACAAAATATTATTATGGTGCACTTCACATAGGTAGCCTATCTGAAAATACTACAAACTGAAAGTACTACAAAAGTAAAGCGATATGAATAAAAAACTAGAATACAATATCCAACATGAGAAAGTTGTCCTTGTCTGCTTCATTCCCAAATCCCATTCCTCCCTGATAAAGAAGGAGTAGCAATCTAATTTAGAGCAGGTTAAGCTCTAAACAGCTGGATCTATCTCCACCAGCTCTTCTTAACTCGGTTTGATCCAATATACACCAAAACAAAGCTATAGGTCCAAAATTATTTAATAGGACATAACTGTGCTTCTTGCCATGAGTAACAGGTTCAAAGTTGGTTGGAACAAAGATAATTTGTTTGTTTCATGTTTTCTCTACTTGGTGGTTTTGCTTCTCTGGTGTCCAGAAACCTTAGGAAAGGATTTTTAACCTTTCCATATTGTTAGATGTCATTGACTTTGCATAGACTACCATTACATTTCTTTAGATCTGACATGATGTGCTTCCTGCTTTCTTTTTTAGCTCTTTTACCTGCTTCATATTGTCAGACAGTAACTATTTAAGTGATGTCTTAACTTCTACAGAGAGCAACAGAACCTGGTTCCAGCAAGTGAAGCTCAATCAAAAAAATAAGATTGATCAAAGTTTTTCATCTCTTAATAAATTAATTCATGTTTGTGATTTTAATATATCTAATGTCAAAATGTGTTTGATTTGAAGTTTTTGGAAAAAAAAAGCCAAAGCAAACAAGAATAAGAGGAAAAACAGTTGTTACTTCTAATTTCAGGGTATTTGATGGAGAGGAAGAAGGTCGCTTCATCCAGGTGGACCAAACTAAACTTTGATGTTTATGAGTCCACCACGTATGAGGCTAAGAAGATGATTGAAGGTGTGCTTTATGAGATGAGAGTGTTTGCAGTCAACAGCATCGGCATCTCTCAGCCCAGTTCCAGCTCCAAGCCCTTCATGCCCATCGGTGCGTTGCAGCATGTCATCAATAGAGTGGTTAATTAAGAAAGGCTTTTCACATGATGCTAATACCGACGTAGCCCAACCTGCCTTCCTTTTCCATTTATGCCAGGTATTAAGGTATTAATTAGCTCTTGTCTCTCTCAGCCCCCACGAGTGAGCCCACTCGTCTCGGGGTGGAGGATGTGACAGACACTACCTGCGCTCTCAAGTGGCGACCTCCAGATAAAATTGGAGCTGGTGGCATCGACGGCTACATCATTGAATACTGCACAGAAGGAAGTAAACATCACAGTTCATTGGAATGCATTGTTTTACTATGATTCCTGGTTTATGCTGAATTCTTGCTAATTATTTTTTTTTATTATATTTTCCAAGGTAACCAGTGGGTGCAGGCCAATAAGGAACTAGTGGGAAATACCCAGTACAGGGTGAAGGGTCTCCCAGCCGGGGAGAAGATGCTCTTCAGGGTGTTTGCAGTAAATGTTGCTGGACATAGCCTCCCTGCCACTCTGTCTCAGGCCGTCACCATTAGGGAGATTGTTGGTGAGGGACTTACAATGCTCTGAACAAAATTAACCCTTCATAGTTCAAATATTCTTCAATTTGTTTAAAATAAAAGAAAATTACTATGCCATTTTGAATTGTTTGTACACATAAAATATAAAGAAGTGTGGAGGACATTTGTAGTGATACCCTTGAATAACCTCCAGCGCAAGTAAGTGTCTTGAGAAAATTCCTAATCAATATAAATCTCAGTGACTAAACTATTCTATGAAAGCCTCAAAGGTTTACTAAACAAGTAACAATATGAACACCAAGAAACACGGCAGACATGTCAGGGAGTTGGTTGTGGAGAAATTTAGAGCCCAGTTAGGTCCTAAAACAATCCCTCGAGATAAAAACATCTCCCAGAGCTCCGTCTAAACAACATCTGAACATGGAAAGAAGATGGACCAATTGAAGACTTCCAAAAATATGGCTTTCCACCACCTAATCTCATAAACCCAACTGCAAAAAATGGAAATCTAAATAAGTCATTTTTTCTTAAACTAAGCGTATTTGTTTTTTAATTGAGGAAGTAAGTGATACATGCCAATGGAACAAGACAATTTACATTTAAAATAAGAAAAAGCAACTGCATTGTCTTATTACAAGTGCATATTATCTAATTATCTTATTTTAAGGGTAAAGATACTCATTCCATTGGCAAATCATCCCATTTACCTACTAAAATTAAGGGTACATACACTTGATTTAAGAAATTTTAACTTATTTCTAGATAATTTTTGCAGTGCAGGTGAGAAAGCATTGAAAGAAGCATTAAAAAAACAAACAACAGTAACATTGGAGGATCTTCAGAAATGCACAGCTTGGGTTTGTCATCCATTGAGACCGTCATTGTTGTTAGGAAGCCTTTTAGAAGTCCAGATTTCTGTTTACCACATGGCACAGAGGGAGCTCAGAAAACATGTGGAAGAAGGTCCTCTGGTCAGATGAGACCTTGTTTTTGTTCTCCGGTTGCGTAGAACAAGAAAAAATTTAGTTTTGCCTCCAAGCAGTCATACATTACGAGAGGCTGAACTGCTGAGGTCATCGAAGGTCCCGTGCTCATTTTACAACCGCCAAAGACAAAAACAACAGAGGCACAATAGCAGAGGAGGCCTTTTTTGGATCAATAAGGAAGAGGAGGAGCGGAAAATACTACAAAGCCTAGCTAAATCCTGACAGAGTGTACAACTGTTTAGGGAATGCAAGAAGAAAATTCTTCCCAGAGGGTGTGTGGAGAATCAGCAGTGAAAACCGCTGAGACATGGCTGCAAGAACAACATGACATAATTCTCTGCAGGAGTGACAAAGAATGTCTTGGTTTTGGTGGAGTGTGTACTGCAAAAGCTATTAATGGTTAGATAGTTTGAGCTAAGTTCAGGATAACCTTGAAAACAGAAAAACGACCCTAAACACACACCCTGAGCTACAATAGAGCAGTTTAAATCAAATCATATTTATGTGTCACAATGGCTTAGTCAATGTCCAGACCTGCTTTGTTTTGACAAAGCTGATTTAGAGACTCTTTCCATCCATACTGGCTGAGCTGAAGCTATTTAATAGAACACACACAAAAAAGAAAGTATCTTGTTAAGAAAAGCTGGGAGAGTGAGAGATACTGCAAACCTTTTTTACCCATCTGGATTTGAGAAAAACCTAAAAAAAAAAAAGGTGCATTTACTTACTGGTTAAAAACTAAAACTGACACCATCATGCAATCTTATCTAGCTAAGAAGCCTCACTCCTCACCATTCGACTGCATTAAAGCAAGATTTCAAAAAAACTCATAGGAGCATTTCAAGCATGTTTGGTTGAAATCTGATTGTCTGACATTTTCCTGAAACTCTGCATGAAAATCTAATAATCAAAAATGGCTCACATTTTTTCTGACTGGGGACATTAAGGCCTCTTTTATAAACTAGGTTCATCGTTTCTTTCCACTATACAGAAAATCCAAAGATTAGAGTCCCACGCAACCTGAGATCTAAGCTCATCACTCCTGTGGGCGAGAAGGTGAACTTGGTAATCCCTTTCCAGGTAAGGCTGACTTCTGCATTCATTTATTTCCCTTCCATGAAAAGGTTTTATACCGGCAGATCAAAGCTGTTTCAGCTACGTTTGAACAACCTGATTAAGGCTGGGATAACAGGAAATCTTGCTTTTGGGCCAGGTGCCCAAATCACACTTAAATGATTACGTTTAGCTAGAAGTTCCAGATGTAGCTGGAAAAATCATCTTTTAAAATTACTGCTGAGTGTTTTAGCAGAGAAATTAAGGGATTATGTCAAACTCAAACAAAAACTAAAAGCAAAAAATCCTTTGCTGTGCAACACATACATATGCATTTATTCCTCTTGTGTGTTATGTATATTTAAAAGGACCAACAACTGAGATTCCCCTGATGGCTGCAGTTTTTGTTTCATCCCCTGGAACACAAATGTGTTTTGTAAATATTGCTCACAACAGAGCGAGTGCTTTAAGGGCACACGGACACGTACAGCATCTGACAACAACTTGTAAATTATGGCGCTGGTAAAGAAGAAGCTAAGTACAAACGGCAAAGGGAAAGCCCCTTTTCTAAACCAAAATAGACAAGAAGAAAGCAATACGGAGCAGTTCAGAGGAAGAAGATGAGAAGCTGAAGCTGAGATGGAGGAGCAAGCAACATCATGATCTCCTGAGACAGAAAGGGCATCAACTCTTATATAAGAGTCCAACATTTAGCTCCTGCGGCTGTTTTTCTACCATCTAAACATGTGATGCTGTTGAACTTGAGACATATTTAACCTGATTTTACTGCATCAAATTGTTTACAGTGATGGTAGAAATCAAGTACACCCTTCTGTATTTTTGCATATGAGGACATGCATAGAAAGATCTTCAATAGATCCTAAATGCACTTCAATTTCACCTCTAGTTTGATACCAAATAACACCAAATTTAGAAAGAAGCAAATATGAGGAAGTGAGTACACCCTTACCACTTCTATAGCATTTAAGAAGGTACCGGCTGTTTTTTTTTTTTTTTTTAAACAGTGTCCCGTCTGGCAATGTGGCAATAAGAATAATTGTCTTGATGCCAAAAAGAGCCCAACAGATTTTACTTTCACAAGTGTAGCAGTATGGCAATTGCTCCACTTGTTTCATGCATATAAATTGCTTTATAATAATTATGCAGGGAGTTTTACATTTTATATGGACACTGCAATGTAAATGGAGCAGAAAAACAGAAGAAGAAAAAGAAAAAAAGAGAAAAGATGAAAGAAAGAGGAGATAGAAAGGAGACAATGACAAAACAAGGTACCGGCTGTTTAGATGCATTTCATAAACGGATCATTATCAGTTGGTGACTTTGAAGGATTCTAAGAATATTTCTTAACTATGTAAAGTTACTCCTTTTTGCAAAATGAGAAATTATTCACAAAAGGAAAGACCGTTGCTAACTTTCTTAGTAAAACCATTCACTAAAAACATCACAATCGCGGGGAAAACTCAGTTCCATTGGTTTGAATGGTTTAGGTTAAATTTAACGACAGGATTGGTTAAAAAGGATTAAAATACGTAACCTTTCTTGATGGGTTAGAAGAGGAAACTTTTTCTCCTACTATAGAATCAACTGTCTATGTCCCTCATCCTCCAACTCCACCAACAAGCAAGGTGGCAGCTGTACTTTGCTTTGTGTTTATTTTTAGAGCAGAAATCTTTATTGGGCATGCTTCTGTTGCAGCAGTAAATCTATGTACTTATCATAGATTTTATAATCAGGCTTGATTCTTGGCACACTTATAAACAGTGGGATTCATACAGTGAGTCCCAGGCTTTAGATGAATAACAACTCCTTTTTACACATCTTATACTACGATGCCCCTACAGGGACATGGGGGAAAAAATAAATTTGCGAGATCCCACAATACTTTTGCGAGATCCCATAAAACGTTTTGCCATGTAAGCGAACCGGAAGTAAAACAAACACACAACAGTGGAGGTGCAAAGTGTACTGCTATGGGAGGATAATACGCCCATGTGTCAGCTACAACCATGGAGGATGATTTGGAGAGGTTCTTAATTTCTAGAGAAGTCCCAAAACACGACATTACACGAATGAAGAGAGACAAGGTCAGTATGCAATCCTACGGAGCCCCTAAAGGGACATGAAGGGCAAAAAATAAACTTTTGTGAGGTCCTGGAATACGTTTGCCAGATCCCACAATACTTTTGCGAGATCTCGCAAAACTATTGCGGGATCTCGCAAACGTATTGCACAATCTCGCAAAAGTTCTTTTTTTCCCCTCCATGTCCCTTTAGGGGCTCCGTATTAAAATGCAGCATGAGACTTCAGATACTTCAAATATTCCATATTTATGTTCTCTTTCTAACAACCAGACTTAAATGTCACCCTAATGCACCATTATTTGTAAAGTACCGATAAAGGTTTACTCACCTATTTATACTGCATGTTTTAAATGAATCAAATTGACAGCAATTCAGCTTTCTTTCTAATCAGTTCATCCAATTGTTTTGGGTTTTTTCTAACCATTTCGAGGTGTTCAAAGATTTTTTTTTCCTTCTCTTTATGAAGCCTTAAACTTGTTCCAGAGGTTCTCAGGAGAATAAAGAGAAGATATTACTTTACAAGTAATGTACTACCGGCCAGATGTAGTAGTGCCATATATTTTACAACTCAGAACCCGAAAAACATAAATTTTACAAAACACAGCGCTCTTCAAAAGGGACACAAATATTAGACAGCTTGGACAGAATTTGAAGTTCCTCCAAATGAGCTTCACTGACTTAAAGGGAGCTGTGGAGAAAATGTCTGCTCCACTTTGACGGAGCTCGTAAAGTTCAATCATTATGTCCTGATATGTGAAACCCTAGAATGCAAACAGGGTGTACTTTTCTTTATTATCATGAGTATAACAACATAAAAACTCTTAACATTTCTTACTGGACATAATCTCCTTTCTGTTTCTGCAGGGGAAACCTTCGCCCGTTGTGACCTGGTTCAAAGACGGGGCTCTGTTGGAGGACAAAACCGTGGGAACTCGTACCAGCGCGGTGGACACCATCCTGTTCATCCGCTCTGCAGAGAGAAGACACTCAGGAACCTACACCCTGTGTGTTCAGATTGAGGACATGTCGGATAGCGCAAACATAGACATTCAGGTCGTAGGTCAGTTCCTTTTTTAAACATGAATATTTGGGTAAATTCACACCTTAAGTACAAAAAAAGATGGATGTTAGTGTTTATGAGCCTGCAAAAGCATGCAAATTGTAACTATTTCACAGAGGTGTCAAAGGTATTAATGTTTATTATTCAGTTACATATATGAATTCTACTGTTTAAAAACACTTTTATAGAAGTTAAAGTATCTACTTAAGCTTTTCACTCAAGTAAAAGTGTAAAAGTGCCATTATTAAAGTTATTTAAATTATAAAAGTAAAAGTAATGCAGGAAAATTTAGGGACACGTTCAATTCAATTCAGTTTATTTATACAGCAGAAATTCACAAAACATGTGATCTCAAGGCACTTTACAGAGATAGATGCTTTAAATCTTATACTAGTTACTGCACTACCCTATTAAAGGAACATTTTTCAATTTTTTTTGTTTTATAACTACTGTAACGGCAACTGTGACAAATTTAAAATTGCGTCATCTTCAAAAAGGATTTATTTTGGTAAGTGGAGAATAACAAGTTGGTGCAGCACAGAGTCCAACAACAAAGAAATTAATTGTATGGATGAAACAAATTATTTTAAGGGTTTTTATTTTTTTAACATTAACAGGCCATAATGAAAATGGACTTAAATGAAACAAAACTAATGTGTCTATTTTAAAAATGTAAGGAGTAGAAAATAGATATAATTGCAAAACAAATTTAGGGAGTTGAAATAAAAAGTTATCTAAAAAATAATTACTCCAGTAAAATATAGATAACTTTTGTAAATGTTCTACTTTTATAAATTTTCTGCTTAAATAAGGTAACAAAATATTTGTACTTTGTTACTTGACACCTCTGCTCTTTCAGTTAGTTTAATTGAAGAAGATCCTCTTCTTGCTGCATTAAAAGTTGCCAGTTCTCTTAAATATTATCCCTAAAAAGAGCTGACATCACCCATATGAGCTGTAAACTGCCATTTAGCCTCCCCTAAAGAGTCTTATGCTGTGTGTTCTCCAATTAAGATTAGAGTATCATGCATGTTCCAATTTCGCGAGGTACCAGATTAGGAACCTGTTTGGAGGGACGGGTTCTAAATCTGCAACATGTCTAAATTTATTTTCCAAACTTGATGATAATTCCTCATTTCCTGATCTGAAGGTTATGTGACTAAAAGTAGCAAATCATCAAAGAGCTCATTCCCCTCTGCCACGTAATCCAGACTCCTGCAGTGCCACTGCAGCCGCCGGCTCATTCCTCCATCCTGCAGGGCTCTATTTCATGGGCCGGGTTTCCGGGAGGATTATTTGCACGTAGACTCAGATTAGGGTTGGATTTTGAGGGCTACTCTGTCACTTTACAGTGCTCAGAAGGTTGAGCTAATGAGAGGCTCAGATTCCGCCCCCTCCCTTGGATGATCCCTCACCACGCTGTTTGAGCTGGAGGAATAAAGAAGCAGTTTGCAGAGGAGAGTGAGATTGATAATAAACACTCAGCTATGTTCCAGTATTCCTCTGCTGCGCTGTGTCACAGGGACCACACAGTTTAGTGAATAATACCGGGCTGCATTCTTCCTCTTTGTAATGCAAAGCATGCATTTGCTTTCACGGTTCTGCGTCGACAGTTTTTTCACTGTATTCATCTTCCTCTGTCTTTCTTTGATCCCTTTTCTTTTGCTCAGCTAATCAGCCAATCTCTCTAATCTGTCTAATCTGTCAAATCTCCACTGCAGCAACTGTTGATTTTTGTCTCTCATTGGGATTTTCTCCCTTCGCTGCCTCATAGAGCCTTCTGGCAGTATTTATCCCCAGGAATGGATGAGAGCTATGTCAGCTTCCTATTCATATCGTGTATCAAACCTGCTGAGTTTCCCCTAAAATCTTGCAAATCATCTCTCCATTCTTCAACATCTTTCCAGAAAAGCCAGGCCCGCCTGTCAAGGTGCATGTCACCGACGTGTGGGGCTTCAATGCTGCGCTGGAGTGGAAGCCGCCCAAAGATGACGGCAACTGCGAGATTACAGGCTACACCATCCAGAAATGTGACATGAAAACTAAGGTCTGCATGAAGGGGAAACATGTTTCATAACTAGCATGTTAAGGTAGTAAAACTCTATGATACTTTAAGCGTGTTAAAATGTATGAGTTTAAACAAGCCTCAAGGTTACTGGCATCCCTGGTGATGTAGGTGTGTAAAGAGCCCTCAAACACATCTTGATATGTTACTGCACTAGCATATTTTAATAATTTAAGAGATTAAGATTAAGACACCCTTTAATTTATTAAGATAATCAGAGAAGCAGAAATTAAGACATTAAAAAGCCATGACTACTTCACTTATTCCACCTCTGCCGTTAAATCTAACCCTAAACACCAACTCTTCTATTGTAGCCTTTCACAAAGCTAGAGGATAGACAACGAGAGGTCTTTTACAGTCTCCCCATCACTAGAGCTTTCTAAATAGTACAGAGTTCTAACCCCTCCCTAATGCTTTCTTCTCTTCAGCTTATTTCATTGGTTTTCTAAACTAGGTGAGATAGCTGTTGCAAGGGTCAATTTTCCTAAAAGTTGGTATGTTGATTAGTGCCTGATGCAAACAGACCCTAAAGACCCCCGTTAGTTTTCTAACACTGTTGTTATATATACAGTGGGGCAAAAAAGTATTTAGTCAGCCACCAATAGTGCAAGTTCTCCCACTTAAAAAGATGAGAGAGGCCGGTAATTTTCATCATAGATATACCTCAACTATGAGAGACAAAATGAGAAAAAAAAATCCAGAAAATCACATTGTCTGATTTTTAAAGAATTTATTTGCAAAATATGGTGGAAAATAAGTATTTGGTCAATAACAAAAGTTCATCTCAATACTTTGTTATATACCCTTTGTTGGCAATGACAGAGATCAAACGTTTTCTGTAAGTCTTCACAAGGTTTTCAGACACTGTTGCTGGTATTTTGGCCCATTCCTCCATGCAGATCTCCTCTAGAGCAGTGATGTTCTGGGGCTGTTGCTGGGCAACACGGACTTTCAACTCCCTCCAAAGATTTTCTATGGGGTTGAGATCTGGAGACTGGCTAGGCCACTCCAGGACCTTGAAATGCTTCTTACGAAGCCACTCCTTCGTTACCCGGGCGGTGTGTTTGGGATCATTGTCATGCTGAAAGACCCAGCCACATTTCATCTTCAATGCCCTTGCTGATGGAAGGAGGTTTTCACTCAAAATTTGGCGATACATGGCCCCATTCATTCTTTCCTTCACACGGATCAGTCGTCCTGGTCCCTTAGCAGAAAAACAGCCCCAAAGCATGATGTTTCCACCCCCATGCTTCACTGTAGGTATGGTGTTCTTTGGATGCAACTCAGCATTCTCTCTCCTCCAAACACGACGAGTAGAGTTTTTACCAAAAAGTTCTATTTTGGTTTCATCTGACCATATGATATTCTCCCAGTCATCGTCTGGATCATCCAAATGCTCTCTAGCAAACTTGAGACGGGCCTTGACATGTACTGGCTTAAGCAGGGGGACACGTCTGGCACTGCAGGATTTGAGTCCCTGGCGGCGTAGTGTGTTACTGATGGTAGCCTTTGTTACTTTGGTCCCAGCTCTCTGCAGGTCATTCACTAGGTCCCCCCGTGTGGTTCTGGGATTTTTACTCACCGTTCTTGGGATCATTTTGACCCCACGGGGTGAGATCTTGCGTGGAGCCCCAGATCGAGGAAGATTATCAGTGGTCTTGTATGTTTTCCATTTTCTAATAATTGATCCCACAGTTGATTTCTTCACACCAAGCTGTTTACCTATTGCAGATTCAGACTTCCCAGCCTGGTGCAGGTCTATAATTTTGTTTCGGGTGTCCTTTGACAGCTCTCTAGTTTTAGCCATGGTGGAGTTTAGAGTGTGACTGTTTGAGGTTGTGGACAGGTGTCTTTTATACTGATAACGGGTTCAAACAGGTGCCATTAATGAAGGTAACGAGTGGAGGACAGAGGAGCCTCTTAGAGAAGAAGTTACAGGTCTGTGAGAGCCAGAAATCTTGCTTGTTTGTAACTGACCAAATACTTATTTTCCACCATATTTTGCAAATAAATTCTTTAAAAATCAGACAATGTGATTTTCTGGATTTTTTTTTTCTCATTTTGTCTCTCATAGTTGAGGTATATCTATGATGAAAATTACCGGCCTCTCTCATCTTTTTAAGTGGAAGAACTTGCACTATTGGTGGCTGACTAAATACTTTTTTGCCCCACTGTACATATATATATTAGGGATGGAACGGTTCATGAAAACCGTCAGAACCGTTCGGTTCGACAGTCTCGGTTCGATTCGCGTGTGTTGCGTTCGGTTCATGCGCTGCTCCTTTTTCTCATAGGCGAAGCGTGTACACTCCAGAGCAGAAGGTGGCGGTACTGCGACCAAAGCCAACCACCAGTAGTAAATAAGAAGAAGAAGAAGCGAAGCAGCGTAGCCGGGTGTAGCAGAAAAAAAATCAGTTGTTGTGGAGAATTGTGTCGTTATGGCGAGTGGGAAAGAACAAGAGTTGGAAGACGCGCCAGCAGCACTTTATAGGGCTGCTGTTTGGGAACACTTTGCATTTAGAGTGACCTACGATGACGGCAGAAAGAAAGTTGTGGATAAAAGTGCAACAGTGTGCAAGCATTGTGCAACACGTGTTGTACTAATAGGTTTTCCTAACAATCAACATATACCGAACCAAAAACCGTGACCACGAAACCGTGAACCGAACCGAACCGTGGATTTTGTGAAACGTTCCACCCCTAATATATGTGTGTCTGTATATATCTTAAATGTCCTGATATTACATTCAAGATGACAAAAATAGGCCCACAGCATCACTGGTTCTCAGTTTATCAAAAAGTAGCCATTCGGTTCTTTTTCCATATTTCCCACATATTTATACATTAAGTGTTTGCTGCTTAAAAGGTATAACTTAGGTTGATCAGTTAAAGTACCAGTAGAGCACGTTTGTGATGGTAGGAGAAAAAAAGCCTCACCCTTGCATGCATCTACAGCAGCCTGTTGTTGTGTAGATGGTTTCTAATTGACCAAACATGTTAAAGAACTAATCATGAAGCTAATGTGGTTTCACCTCCCTCTTCATCTGACATTTCTGCACAAGGTGGCAGGATAAACCTGAGTCCTCATCCAGCCTTGGGTCTGGGTCTTTAATTAGTAATTAGTCCTCTGACCGTAGTTATGCACATGTTTTGGTGAGTTTCTGTTTTTAGTCTACTTATATACATTTTAAATGTATATAAGTTCCCCAAGTGATCAAGCTGTACAAGCGATCAAGCTGAGGGACAAGTGTCCTTGGACATGTTATGCAAAACATTGCCTATTCTTCTCTCTCACTGTGCAATAACACATACCAACTACTGTGTAGCCTGTGTAATTTTTTTTTAACCTATTTATAAGGTCAGCACATCTATGCAGTACAAGCGCAAAAATCAAAGTCAAATACTGTGTTGTCTTTCCTTAGCGATCTACTGTGCAGATATTTTTCTATCTAAGGGAAACATATTCCAGGAAAACTTTTTATACTGTGTGTCGTATTTCTTTCCTTTAATGGCATCTTGCTTTAACTCTTTGTACTCTATATTAGCTACTGGTACCAGGGCTTCCCTGAAGGAGTAATCCCAAGGGATAAATAAAGCTGAGGCTAAGTCTAGGTCATATAGACACATATAGGAAGGACTTTACTCATGCTTAAAAGATCTAAGTCAGATACACATTTTCCCACTAATGCAAGCACATATGGAGGAATTGTTTCCTTATACCAAATCATTTTCCCTCAATACTTGGCTGTCTGTATATTTAATTATTTTTTTTATAATGGTAAAAGTGTATCTTTCCCTATTTTTTGCTTTTATTCTAAAAGTTGCTGTGGAAAATGTCAGACCCCCCTTCATTGCTAGCCATTAAAATCCATCTCCTCTCCACATATGAGCTGCAGTTTTGCTCTGCAACAGATTGTAATATTTTCATTTTGATTAAAAGGCTATAATTGATACATATTAAACTTTAATCTAAATGACTACATGTAACACTAAAGATATTAAACCCACAAAGAGTTATTACCCAATTAAGCAGCCCTCTAAGCCTCTGCAGAGACTCATTCTGCCTTTCATTTCATGGATTTTAGTTTTCGAATGCTTCGTTTCACTCTTACAGTTTGTGTTTGCACCCTGCTGGTTTGAAATGTTCAGCTTTACATTTGTAAAAGTGTTCACTGCACAACCAGCACCAAATTACAGTCAGTTAGCAAGGCTGCTGATGAACGCAGGACCATTTAGCAGCCACACATATTTTAAAAGCTTTTATTTTTAAGCTTAATGTAAACTTACATTCACACCATTTTCATTTTCTAAAACTTTCTGCATCCATCTTTAAAACCCTGGCAATTTTAAATCTATATTCATAACACAGAGTTAGAGTCATTGTATTATATTATATGTATCTGTGTTTTTTTCTTGGCTAAAACTAAATTAATGGAATTAGGAGAGAAAGTGAAAAGGAGCAACCAGGAGCTGCTGATTAAATGCATTGATTAGGTGCAGATCACTTTCAATATGAGCAGTTTGCTGCTATGGGGTTTTAACACAATGTCAAGATAAGGAGACACCATAATGTCTTTATACAAGCAACTGTTGCTGCTTCATTAGCAGTGTTGCACCGATACCGATACTAGTATCAGGCGGGGTCCCGATCCTGCACTAAAATGGTGGTATCAGCGAGTACCAACCAGAGATGGCAAAAGTACTCACTTTCCGTACTTGAGTAAAAGTACAGATACTTGTGTTAAAAAATACTCTGGTAAAAGTGGAAGTACTGATTAAACTTCTTTACTCAAGTAAAAGTAACAAAGTACAGGCTTGTAAATTTACTTAAAGTATAAAAGTAAAAGTAGAAACCACTTTTTTCATGCCGTTGCCTACATTTTAAATGGATGTCTGCCAATAGGACTAGATCTACGTTGTGTTCATTTTCAATCATCTCGTCATCCATACTACTATGCTAACGCCACCGCCACCAAGCTGCAATGATTTGCCGCGAATGAATACCGCCGAATCTGTCGATTCATCTTGTAGTGGTGCGTCAAATGCAACGTAGATTCCCATCCAATTAGATTGAATTTGGTATTGATGACGTGAAAAATAATAACGGTAACTCCATTGAAATGATTCAAAACTAAAGTAACGAGCCAATTTTTTAAAATGTAGGGAGTAGAAAGTACAGATATTTGTGTAAAAATGTAAGGAGTAGAAGTAAAAAGTTCCCATAAAAATAAGTAGTAAAGTAAAGTAAAAATATCAGAAAAATCTACTTAAATACAGTACCGAAGTATTTGTACTTCGTTACTTCCCATCTCTGGTACCAACAAATAGGGCACTGATACCATTTTGAGAGGCAAACGTTTATTCAACTATTGTCACCCATTCCAGGTAGGAAATAAAAAGTTCTACTGGATTCACTTTGTATTAGTCTTTTTCCTGCTTCACAAAGGTAGGCAGCAGCTTGACAAAGCCACGATGGTAATTATTTTACATCCAAAGTAGTATGCAGTTCTTCATATATACACACACATCAATTTCAAAGGGGGCAACAGTGGCGTCAGATGTAGGAATTTGCCCTGTAATCGAAGGATTGACGGTTCAAGCCCCGGCTCTGACTTTCATTGTCGTTGTGTCCTTGGGCAAGACACTTCACCTGTATTGTCTACTGATGGTGGTCAGAGGGCCCACTGGCACCGTTGCACGGTAGCCCCGCCTCTGTCAGTGGTCCCCAGGGCAGCTGTGGCTACAATGTAGCTTGACTGAATGTAGTGTAAAGCGCTTTGGTCAAGTCTCCTGACTTATAAAAAGCGCTATATAAGTACAGGCCATTTACCTTTTACCATTCAAACAGATAGCATCCGTATGGTATCGGTATCAGCTGATACTGCACAGGTATCGGTATCGAGGTCCAAAAATGGCATTGGCGCAACACTATCCATTGCTCAGGAAAAGGTTTTCTGACAGTTTCCAGACCATTCATTAACATTTAACTGAGAAAAAAATATTTTTTTTTACAAACGAAAAACAATTCACCACAAAGTCAGACTGTGTAGGCGTAATAAGCCAACTCATCTGCTCATGCTTTTCTTGGACTGGCTTTTAAAATGTAATCTCTGCTTGTTTCAATTTGTTCTGAGAATATCATTACAGGCAAGAAATCAGTAAAGCAATCTATCTACCAATCAGATATCATTGATCAGAGAAATCAGAAAGACCATAGAAGTCTATCTCAGATCCAACGGGCCGTAACATTTTAGTCAGTATGAGGAGAAAATTAGAAAATAAAGTGGAAGGGAAAAGCTTCATCTTAAAACCGCTAGAAAAATTTTAGCTGAAGGGATGATTGTTTGAGGATAATGTCAGCAGCGTGTTCATAATTAACATACATCCTCCACAGCCTCAAAGGATAAGTCTTTTCTTATTGATAAAATAAAATGAGAAAAATTTTATACAATCTTTGTAGCTAAAACATCTATTAAAAAATAAAGTATCTTCCATCAAGAGGATAGAGAATAATATAATATTCAATTATGTAAAAGGTAATAGATGGTAATAATAATAATGATTATTCAAGCATGATAATAATCTATAATTATCTTTTTAAAGCCTTTTTACGATGTTTGGACATTAATTAATGTTCCAGATCTTTTCCCCATGGACAGAAATCTAATCGTCTGTGTTTAATTTTGACATATACCCGTTAACCTGTAATTTCCTTTCCTTCTCTTGAATAATTTTCCCGGTAGTTATTTTTAACTTTACCCATCATTAGAACTGTTTGTTATTTCAATGTCATTAGATTTAATAACTTAGATTGGATAAATAGTGGGTTGATACGGCTTTAATAGATGCTGCGGATGGAAGTTTGTTAAATTTATAGGCCTGAACTTCCGATGTGAGCTTCTCTGAGCTGCTGCTTCCTCTCTCTGTCTCAGGAGTGGTTCACGGTCTATGAGCACAACCGCAGGCCCAGCTGCACTGTGTCCGACCTGGTCATGGGGAACGAGTACTCTTTCCGTGTGTTCAGCGAAAACATCTGTGGCCTCAGCAACGATCCCGGCAGCAGCAAGAACACCGCTGTCATTACCAAAGCAGGTGAATAAAATCCCTGCAAAATCCTGGACTCTATAACAAAAGACACAGACTGAAATTAAACTGACATGGCTAGAATACAACTGCTCTCTCAACTTTTATGATATAAAAAAGAAATAATGCATGATTTGTGATCTTCTATGACTTGTTTGTATGAACTCAGGAGCAGAACTTTTTATTTTCACATTTAAAATACAGAACAAACTTAAAATATGTGGATTTAACAACCACGTAATGCATCAATGCACCATATTGCAAGTGTTTTGAAGCATTAAATTATAAACCTAGATGAAGTAAGCCTACATTTTTTTCCAATTTATGGTGGCGGTATTATGATATGGGCTTTCTTCCATCAATTAGGTTAAATTAGGCCAATGCAAAAGCAATTCTAAAGCATGGTTCTCTTCTTACACTGCGTGCTATATCCCCAAATGTAATTATGTTAGCTGCATGTTTTCTTATCAAAGTCTAGCCTCTTGTCTTTAGAATAAGGTCAACTTATGTGTGAAAGACCACATCCAGTTTCCTAAACTGAACTTTTTCAAGCTATTTAAAATACAGTGAAAGTCTTTACCAACCGAAACATGGCTGTGCCATGGACTTGCCGGTTTCAGCCAGTGTGTTAAATATCTACATGGAAGCGGTGGACTTACAAGGGAACACAACCAACCCATTGGATCAGATATGTAGATGACACTCGGATCAAATTCCAAACCCAAGAAATTGAGCCACTAACCAATAACACACAGACATTAGGTTCACAAGAAAGGATGCAAAAAAAAACAATCCGAATCTTCATACTGAGGTTTACCAAAAACTATACATACAGACCAAGACCTTAATTTTGCCTCCCATCACCCAATGGTACATACAGTAATCTTTCTGTTGTCAGAACTCTGAGTAACTAAGCTGATAGTATTCCCTCATTTGCAAAGGAGAAAGGAAGAGAGCACAAACATGATAGGAAATCACTTAAAACATGTAGTTATCCAAGCTGGGCATTTGTTAAGATGGCCAAAAAACAAACAGCAGGAAGAACAACAATGCATCAAATACAGAGGAGAAAACGGAGAGACGCCACAGCTTTGTAATTTAATGTGTCAGGAGTTTCTGAGACATTTAGGAGGCCTTTTCCCTAAACACAACATACCAGTGAATTTGAAAAACTAGTTCATCTCAAAACCAGAACACCAAAACCACAGCTAAGCAGTGACCGCTTGAACTCCAGTACTAGAGAAAAAAAACAACTACACAAAAGTATGGTGTAGCACGGGAGACCCAGCAGCTCTGGGGAAGTTTCCGATATATGGTTACACCTCAGGAACACAGGAGACACCTTTGATGACTAAAATGTTCAGATTTTGGACAAAGAGAATGGATGGTTTCACAAGGTTTTGGAACAAGCCACCGAGCCTTTCAAGTGATGATGGGGTTTCTTTAAAGATCATAACATCAAATCCATAAATTCTTCAATACTGTTTTTCAATACTGATCAAGTACATTGACACTGACCGCTGTTCTCATATTGATTCCACGCTGCTCCTGTCTCAGCTCAGGAACGCCATAACCCCTTACCTTTTTTTGCCCAGGCAAGGCAAGGCAGGGCAAATTTATTTGTATAGCTCATTTCAGTTCAAAGACAATGCAAAGTGCTTTACATGATTAAAATATAGGACAATAAAGCAGAATCAGAGCAAGTAGAAAAAATATATATATAAATAAAAAATGCAGAAACAAAAAAGAACATTAAAAACAGTTGGACTAAAGAAAATAAAAAAGCAACTAATGATGATGAAGGTGATTTGTCCCCCTGTTTTGGGTGCTCTGACCAAATCAAACACGGACCGCGGAAAGGAGAAAGATGCAAGTCTGCCCAGAAAACCCCCCCATCAAAAATTGAACAACTGGCACTTGAAACCGGTCATAAGAACCAGGCGGCTGCTGGTTGTGGGCGGAGTAAATCTAGTTTATGTAGATAACTTTATAAATAGTATTTTATTAGTCTGTGCAGGACTGTGTATACTGTAGGCCTAAATAACGCCATCCCGCGAACCCACTCCAATTTTAATTACAAATAGCAATTTCTATAAAAATTAAGACTTTAATTTCATAGGTGATAATAAATAACATACATATAGATAATATATTACATTTATATCAGTAAATCCCTGTAATTATTACACACTGTACCTTTTAGACATAAAGTAAATAACTCAATTGACCAATATTGTAACTTGGGTCAGAACATTCTTCAGATGTGACCACTGACCTCTAAGCAACGACAAGAATTGTTCACATTCAGTCAGATTTAGTTTCAGAATGTGATAATCCAGCTTGTCCAAGGAAAACTCTTCACAAGGCAGTTTCTTGCTTTTGCCTTGCAGCAGATGTTTCTTTCCTCTTTGCAGGTTGATTATTTCAAACATGGCTTTTTCTGTTTAGGTCTGATCTATCAGCCAAAAGCCTACAAGGAGAAGGACTTGAGCGGCTCCCCTAAATTCACCGCTCGTCTGTTGGACAGAAGCGTGATCGCCGGCTACACTGCAGCCATCAGCTGCGCCGTTCGTGGAAACCCAAAGGTATTTGACTTAAGTTAAAAGCCAAAGGAAACATTTTCCTTTTCAATCCGGAAAACTTAGTAAGTAAATCTGAATAAAAGTATATTGGTTAATCAGAAATGCAGTTTATGTAATTGATGTGCTTTTTATTGTTAGTTAAGGGCTTGAAACGAAAGATCAATGGGGAACTTAACGGAAATAAATATTACAAATAAATAAGAGACATTTATTGTATTTTCACTCTTTAATATTACAGTATCTTAAAGACATCTTGATCCAATTTAATTAGATTTATTTATTTATTTACCTAAAGAAAATATTTGCTTCTTGTTTAAAAATCATAAATTAACAGAACAGATCAACATAAAATATGCAAGCAAGGAAAAAATAAGTTTAAATGAATAGAAAAGTAATGTATGTTATTGAATGTATAAGATACTTATTTTTAATTTAATTTATTGGGTTTTGGCAGTAATATTGTCCTTTTTACCTTTTTTATATGCATATATGTATATATCCTGTGATACTTTTCTACAAATATGGTCCCTCTTGAAGGCTTAGGTAAGCTTGAGGATGAAATGCTGAGAGAATAAAGAAGAAAAGAAATACAGCACAGTAAACCTGTTGAATGCACAGAGAGAAGTTATTGTACCCTGCAGCAACGAAGAAGGCTGCAGACTCTGAAGCGCCTCCTGCACATATTTTACTTCCTTTGGCTGCCGTGTTTTATGTGTCAAACTGTGAGAGAAAAAGAATACAAACGGTTTTAATGTCTTTTTTTTTTTAATGTTTTTTGTTGTTTGTTTTTTTTTTTTTGTCAGAAGCCTAAATGAGCAAGACAAATATTTACATCCCTCAAAATGAGATTTGTTGGAACCACAAACGATGACCTGATTTTTCATTCTACCTCTCCTCTCCTTCCCAATCCCTCCATCCTGTTAAATCCTGCTTCTGCTCCATCCTTCTACCCTGTCCCATCCCACCTCAGCCAAAGATCATCTGGATGAAGAACAGTATGATCATCGATGGGGACCCCAAGTTCCTGATGCAGAACAACCAGGGGGTGTTAACTCTAAATATCCGCAAGGCAAGCCTATTTGATGGGGGTCGTTACTCCTGCAGGGCCATCAATGACCTAGGGGAGGACGAGGTGGAGTGCAAGCTGGAGGTTCGAGGTGCGAACTTTGACTAATTTCTTTTTTATCTGCCTTCTCAACAGCAGGCTTTATTTTAATCCACTAAGACTGGATCAAAAAGCAGTTCCTATGCTTTCTAAAGGTCTTCAGAGGGCTCCTTTGAACATTGAGAACTTATTCTCGCACTTTCCTAAAACAGACATTGTAAGAGGGCTAACAGTCAGATTTAACGCACAGAGAAGCTCAGGCTTTCCTTTTCGTTTATCAGCATTATTTCAAGTCCTCTACTTTCAAACATCCACTACCACAAAATGGTTGGCCAGTTTTACGGCAGATGATTGAGTTTAACATGCGAGGACTATAAAGATTTGCAAAAAAACTGGAAAAAATCATATCTAGATAAGTAATTTTTTCTTAATGCAATAGGGATTTTCTTATTTTTAACCTAAATTGTCATGTTCTTTTGGCAAAATGTCTTTTACGTCCTCAATTTAAGAACAAATGCAGTTATCTTGTTTTATTTCAAGTGTATATCATCTAATTATCTTATTTTAAGAGTAAAAATACCCATCCAATTGGCAAACTATCTCATTTACCTACTCAAATTAAGGGTAAATACCCTTAATTTAAGACATTTTTACTTATTTCTAGATTGTTTTTCCAGTGAAGGGCCTGATACGTTTGGATAAAGCTGCTTTTGCTTACTTTGGACTAAACAATCAATGTGAAAGGATTTAAAAGGGGAATCCAGGCATTGTTGACACAACTCTGTGCTTCTCTGCTTCTTTAAGCTGGGATTTCTGTACAGAAATAATCTTTTTTCCAACAGTTTAACTAAAAATGTGCCCAATTTTATTTGATCTCAAAATTGGGTCCAATGGGGTTGACTGGTTTTCCTTTAAACTTTTTTTTTCTCTATAATTTATTAATTTTTAAATTCTTTATTACAATTTTTTATCATTATCTAAATTCTCCTGTGCTGTCTTTATTCCAAAACACATTGTAATATTCTTAATTCTAAAAAGTACTAAAAATATGACTTGGATGGGGATCACAGGAAGCTTCTAGTTGAGGAAACAATGGACATTCCACATAATATCCACTGAACCAATAAATGTGCTTTTCATTAAAGTTCCAACATATTCAGCTGATTATCCAAAAACAGATTTTGTATTTTTTTTCTTCCCTGAAATGAATTTAAATTAAAAAGAGATTTTGATTCGTGGCAAATATGTTTTTTCAAAGGTGGAAAAGTTTTATTACATTTCCTGAAACTTTCTTTGAAAATTACGGGTTTAGTAAAAGGTTAATTCCCAAATTATCTGATGTTTTCCTAAGTATCACATCAAAGATTAAAGGCCACTCAGTTCTAAAAAAAGTCCCATTTAGCTTGTTAATAGAAAACCTTCCTTATTCCAACTTCTCAAACCCAGCTTCTACATTTTTACCAAAGCCGTCCAGGCGGTGGCCCTCATTAACAGCCCCTATAAGACATGACGCCTCAGCAGCACAGGGTTGTTGTTGTCATATATGCTGTGATAGAGAAACGCTCAGGGCATATAGGCCTGCAGTGAGCAGTGCATATGTGACTGAGGAACGCAGTGAAGATATACTCCAGTGCAGTTATGAGAAATATTCTTGTTTGAGTCAAGATTATGCTAAAACACTTTACCCTAGCTGAATATAAAACCGAGATCACAAGCCAGGAGCTCCCATCTAAAGATTCAAACCTTAAAAGATTTCCTGAATTTCACAACCCTAAAGCATCATTAAATCCCTTCCTTTTGCAGCATGTTGCTTCGATTTTATATATCCTTCACTCTATATGTCCCTCATTTTTTTATGGCAGACAAAGAGGATCATCCTCTATTGCATCAGACACTCTTAACAGTTTTTATGTGAGCACAAGCTAAGCCAAGCTGCCACAGGTTATTAAGACGCTCAAAACATATTGTGGCATGAGCGTTACAACTCCGACATACAAACATGGCGCATCAGCCCATCAATGGCAGCAACTTAATGCATTTAGGCATCAAGAGGCAGCAAGGACAAAATATGAAAGTTTAAATGAGGGACAAAATAGGAAACAGACAGAGGATTTAAGGACTTTCAATTTGACTGCTGATCTACTTTTCAGACAAAAAACATCTCTAAGATGTGCAGAGAATGATCTGAAGAAGATAATATAATATTCTATGAGAGCGGCTATGTGGAGAAAAATGTTGTTTTGAGGTTGATGACTGGTTTGAAATGACAGGAAGGCAACAGCAATTTTTTCAGATATGCAGAATAAAATCTCTGACCACATAACAACTTTAAAGGTGCTGGACCAAAACAGGAAGAGGCCACAACAGGCGTCCCTCCTGTCAGCTATAAGAGCAGAAAACTGGTAGCAATTCACAACTACAGGCAATAACGGATTTTTTCTCAACACCAGTTAAGACGACAGCTGCAGGAACATCATTTGGATGAGAAACTCTTCATTGCATTTGAATGCAAAATGTTTTTTATATTGGAAATTTCAATACTGCCACCTGTGACCCTGCAAAGGTTTTTATGCAGATGGTTTCTGTCTCTTTAATACTCAGAGGAAAGATGAGTGAATGAAGAGAGGAGAAAAGTTGCAAATCTTAGGGCAAAACAACTCTTTCAGGGAGAGAAAAGAGTAAGTGGGAGCAGAGGAGAATAAGAGGCCTACGATTTTAATTGGACGTTAAAGATTCTTGCACTTACATTTATAAATATTTCCCCACATTAATGACTATATATTATTTAGAGAATATGTCTTGAAAGGATTATATACATCCTGCACCAACAACACACAGTCAAACACCTTCACAGCAAATCCAACATGCTCAAATCAACACTGTCAGATCGGATTTTAACACCCTTGAAGTGTCTATATGGCTCCACACCAGTGAGTGTTAATTTGACTCTTTTTGGAGAGTTGGTATTGTAACTCTTATTTACTGTAGTGTTAAATGATAAAACTTTCTGGAGTTTATAATTTAACATTAACATTAATAATATTTCCTAACTACATAGGAGTTATTCTCTAAATACTAAAAATGTAACTTTTCTGAATATATAAAAATCCCTTTGGAAAAAATAAATAAATAAAGAAGTAACGTCTGTTTTTTTCCAGCAAATATTCATTTCAAAAGTGCATCAGATTGGAAAATGTTTTTTTCAAAACATGTAACAATGTGGAACCTTTACCAATTTCCTCTTCATTACTTTGCTTTGCAACAAAATTGAGAACAAAATTTAAACAAAAAAGATATTTTCACACCCTGCAGAGGAGGTTCATTTCTCCAATTAAACCGCCGTTTGCTGCATCGATTTTTATGGGAGAGAGTCTTCTGAGTGATAGGGATTCACGCAGCTCCATGTGTTCACGATAACATTTCCCTAATCATTCTTTTAGGTGTATAGATGTTGATGAGTTTAGCCAAAAAATATATTACAAATACAAAGATTACAAGTTAGCTAAACATGATTGGACTATCACCAAAGCAATGTAACAGATGT
Organism: Cyprinodon diabolis; assembly: GCA_030533445.1. Taxonomy (NCBI): domain Eukaryota; kingdom Metazoa; phylum Chordata; class Actinopteri; order Cyprinodontiformes; family Cyprinodontidae; genus Cyprinodon; species Cyprinodon diabolis. The sequence goes on from CM060077.1 coordinate 6,784,993, forward strand.
CTATCTCACAGCTCTATCTTGACTCAAAAAATGCCATAGAGTTAGAAAGCAAATAAAAAATTTAAACCATCTGAGAGAAATTATTTGCCAGGCTGGGTAAACGGGTCTGATTGAGAGCAAAATGGAGAGTAAAGTTTTCCTCAGCTTCGTTCAGTACCTGTAGTATTGGAGGCCTAGACTATTGCTCTGTTCGAAAACCTGGGACGCATCCTTAGAAGGCCAGATTCGAAGGAGGATTACGTCATAGCGTGGTGCCGAGGTCTGGTCGGATTCCAAGACTCCTCGTTATGCGGCCTTAAAATGCGTCCTTCTTTTTGCCCGATTTGAAGGACAGGTCCAATGTATCCTCGGTATCCTTGGATATCCCAGGATTCATTGCGAGACCAAGCAAGCTGTGATCAGAGGAAAGGTTACTTGGTGCCGAACAGTGGTGAAAATTGGAAGTTCAGTTTAATATAACAAATGTCAGTGAATAGTTCCGTCTGAGATGATGAAAATAGCTGTTTTAATGGTTATTTAGTCAGATATGTGATGGCAATGTTTGGTTTATCTAAAGGTTTTTATCTTTTACTGTGTAAATGGGTTTGGCTGTAATTTAAGGACAGATTCTAATATATCTGCAGTGTGGGGACTATAAATCTGATAGAATTTTTATCTTTGTATTGCTGTTTTGCAAAATATGCTTAACTAAGTAGTTTTTGTTGTTGAATATTAGAGATTTTGCATATATATTTTTTATACATACATTGTTTAGATTTACTTATATCTTTCTACCCCTTTTATAGAATATAATAGAAAATCCCTTTATTGTCCCACAATGGGCAAATTTACAGCAGCAGAAAGATTATTAAAAATGGTCACACAAATGAGGACCTTAGAAAAATGTATAAGAATAACATAATAGAGAAGAGTTAAAAAAAACAATACAATTCTGTAAAGTGCTTTAACAATATAAAACTGGGGAATAAATAACCAATATGCAGCTATGGACATTTTTACAGTAATGGATATTTGAAAATAGCAGCAACATCAGACATGTGCAGAATGACAGCAGAATGTTATTAAACTTACTAAGGTTTCTATCTTTACATTTGCTTTTATTTGTTCCTGCTCCCGGTGGTTGGAACCTTTATTCCATTCTGGATTCTTGTGAGTGTAGTTTTTGTTCACTTTACAATAAAAAAGAAATAAACAAACAGTTTTGAAAACTTCGGTTTTCATTCTTTTCCTGCTTTGTGTGTCAACGTTCACGGTTGCTAAGCAACAGAGCTTACGGCGGTAAAACCCGCCGAAGGGTAGACCTGTTCGAATTCACAGCCAGAACACTTCCGGTCTCCTTATTTTCAAGGACTTCGAAGGATCCAGTCTAGGTAGACCGCGTCCTTGGAGGATGCAGCCCAGGATTTCGAACAGAGCCTTTGAATGTACTCTTTGGGTGTCAAATCCACTATAGGAGTTCAGAGTTGATAGACAAAGAGTTATTTTTTTCCATTTTAACACCTCCTTATGAAACACAATTTTTTAACACTCACTTTTAACTACTGACATGTGAGCTAAATTAACACCGTCTTTGAACAAAGTCTACTAACGCCATATTATTTAACACTTTTCAATTGGCTGTGTTGTAAGTGCAAACCTACTTGGCAATAAACTCGATTCTGAAATTTAAAATCCAAACTCCCATGATTCCATGAACTTTGCTGCTCAAAATAACCAAGGTAACAGCGTTATGTCCGACGCTGAAGCAGAGCTTCTGTGGCTGAAAAAGAAGCAGGCAGCAGAAGCTCAGATACGAGTGAGTTCTTGCATTTTGCAGCCCAGGATGTTTTTTGGCCTGCGTTATGGATCATGGATAAAGCTGCAGGCTGACAGCCTGGAGTATCTCAAAGATGTCCCTTTAACTTCCTGCTGATGCAATCGCTCATTTTTACAGCCTCATTCATTTATTAAGTCAAATTAAAGCATAATTCAAATCGAATTTGCTCTTTTAAAGGATCCATTCTACGTTTAGCTTTCCTCTAGAGAAATTCCTTAAAGTGATTACTATCACACACGGATTTACTGCTGGAGACAGTTTTCAGTTCAAATTCCTCATTTTTAGAGGATTTAGTGTTCAATACCAGCTCCAGAATTTTCATTTACTTCTTTCCTGCCAGCTTTAAATTTATCTCACACTTTTTTACTATTTTTACAAGAACTAAAGCAGTTGGTTTATGCTTATAGTTTTTAATCTCAGCACTAAATGTAACATATTATTCCTATTAAGTAAAAATAAGCCTGATGAGATGTTACTAAACTTAAAAAGTTTTGGGTTATTTTTTCAATGCATTGAGATTAGAAAGAGTTGATTTTATTAACACTAAAAATTTAAAAATGCATATTTTCTATCCAGAGGTCAGATAAGATATTAAAAAAGAACTACTATAGTATAGTATTTAACAGACACATAAGGCGCATCGGACTATAGGGCGCGTTTTTATATATAGGTACATGTCCTCTGCTACATTTAAATACCTCTACTGCATATTTAAAAATACAGCGGGAGCAAAACTGAGTATGACTGTGCTATATTCATGTATTTATTACAAAGTATTAATCAAACCTGGGAGCTGGCCGTGAGACAGACACATCGCAGATGACAGAGCGCTGTGATCACTCCTAAATTAACTTAAAATCCTGAAACCTGCCAACGGAATATGTTCGCTTTTATTACCGGTATCCTGGTGCCTGCAGTTTAAATTATTTAGATGAAAAACACCTGCCAGCCGCCGCGGTGAACCCGGAGGCTGCTGGGCCTAGAGGCTGCTGTTGAAGGGATTTCTACTGTCGGCGCACCGCTGGTATGTGGGGGTCTGAGCGCCTCCGACAGAAATAGATAATCTGGATGAACTGACTTCAATTATTAAGTTTTCAGGTGGACTTAAAACATATTAAAACTACTTTATTCCCACTGATCAAAGCAAATATAGCTGCAAGATTTAGATTATTTAGATTAAAAAAACACCTGCCAGCCGCCGCGGTGAAACCAGAGGCGACGCGGCCCAGAGGCTGCTGTTGAATTAAGTTTTCAGGTAGAAAAATAGAGCGGGAGCAAAACTGAGTATGATTGTGCTTTATTCATGTATTTATTACAAAGTATTAATCAAACCCATCAAAGTCATCATCCTCTGTTTCTGAATTAAACAGCTGCACTAAATCAGACATGCCAATTTCCCCTTCTTTGCTGTCAGAGTCACTTTCCGTGCCATGCGGCTCCTCAGAAATAATGCCGGCTTTTGCGAAAGCTTGAACAACAGTGCCAGCAGACACGTTAGTCCAAGCATCTACAATCCATCCGCAAACGGTGGCGTAACTTGCCCGGAGCTGCCTTCCACTTTTCCTGTAACTGTGGTCTGTCATCCATCGCTCCCACGCCGCTCGCAGCCTTACTTTGAACGGCCGGTTCACACCGATGTCGAGCGGTTCAAGTTCCTTTGTCAGACCCCCGGGATACCGGGGGATACCCGGCGAGCCCAGCGTTTATTTGTTTCACCATGTTTTTCACATCGGCTGTGAGATGGGCACGCACGGAGTCACAGATTAACAGAGATGGTGATGCGTGGAAAAAAACACCTGGTCTCCTCACATACACCTGCCTCAGCCACTCTCATCATCTCCTCATCCATCCAGCCCTTTTCATTTGCCTTAATATCATATGTCATCAGAGCGATGTGTCTGTCTCGCTGTCAGCTCCCAGATCAGCTTCTCTGATTGGTTGATGCGGCGCTTCCAGCAGCAAAACTTCAATTTTTCCATCTCGAGCAGCAGCAGCGCGTTGGCGGCGCGTCAGATGCTTAAACGCTCCCGACGCGCTGCGCCTGCTGCTCTAAACGCGCTGGGAGCTTTTGCTGCGCCTATACGCGCGTTAACCATTGACTTTGCATGTAAACTCGCTGCGCCTGCTGCGTCTGGTTCACACCGATGTCAAGCGGTTGAACAGCGAGCACAGCATTAATTTGTTTCACCATGTTTTTCTCATCAGCTATGACATGGGCATGCATGGAGTCACAGATTAACAGCGATGGTGATGAGTGGAAAAAAACCCACCTGGTCTCCTTACATTCACCTCCCTCAGCCACTCTTTCATCATCTCCTCAATGAGGTGGTCTAGGGCGCACCGCACCAAAGGGCGCACCGCACATTTTGAGGGGGAAAAAAGACGTTTATGTGCGCCTTATAGTCGTGAAAATACGGTACTAAAATGAACTCTTCTTTTTCTTTTATAGTTATAAGACTTTATTTGATATATTTTCTTTAAAGCCGCAGTGAAGGGACCAAAGATTCACTTGTGACCCCTGGAGCTACAGGCTGCAGACCTCCTCTCTGTCACATAACATCCTGACTTTGATGATTTTTTTATTTCAATGTCACACCATGTGAAAAATCTCAAAAGGGGTTGAATACTTCTGCACAGGACTGATTGTATTTTGCATCTACAGCCCATTTGATGTTTTTTTCCTGTTTCCACAGTTCTGCAGGAGAAGGAAGAAGGGACAAAGAAATGAGTGGCAGCATGAAGCAGGAGAGGACAGCCCAACGGAAACACTAAATGGATTATGTGTAACAGGATAGTCATGAATAAATATGATCAGAATAGACCCCCCCCACCCCCACCCTTACTACAGACCCCATATTCTTTACTTCTGCTATGACAAATCAGTAATGTGCCATAAATTCCTCCAACATCCCACCACCTTCTCCCTTTCTCGCTGCCACTCTGTAGTATGACTCCCCTGCTGTGACCACACACAGGCAGAGCCTTCTTCTCTGTAAAGTGGACCTGTCACTGAACACACTTATAAAACAGCCTCTCATCCATTACCACTGCCTGTGTCTGTGTTTTTGTATTTTTTTCTTCTGTTTCTGCGTGTGTCCTGGATGTTTTTACAGCTCAGGATGAATTTATGATAGTGACGCAGCTGTAGCACCAAAGCCAACACAGTGTGACGGACCCCTTCTATACTTCTCTGCTTCCAGAGTGTGTGATGGTTCAGTGGAGGGATCAATATTCAGCCAGGCATGGACGACATGCTGGAATAACAGGGATTAAAGAGGCTCTTATACACAGATATGGTGCTTCTGCGTCCATCATCTGAACACACACATTCACACATGCTCTGATAATACATTCCTCATGGCATGACCTACAGTGCAAGGCCTTCACAGATACATGACTTACACTCATGCAAACACGCACTCCAAATCAGGGATCTCATTAGCATCACACGCTAGAGACTAATTAATGCACCCATCAACACTGCCCTAATTAGCTCTCCCACGTCATTACTGAGCAAACGAATAATTTGCACACCCGCAAAACAAACAGAGCACCGTCTCTGCTGGGAGAAGGCAAATTAAAGCCTCACCGAGGTGCCGGTTGGGCTGCAGCCCCAACTGGCTCTCACAGAGTTACCCTGAGCTCGGTGACTGAGGGAGATGTGTGCAATGATCAAAGAAGCGCAAAATCTGTGACAGCAGGACCCTGGTCTGCATAAGGGTCATCGTCTCTCCAGCAGAGGGGGTAAGAGCACAGGGACTAAGACCTCAACTGACCATCAAAAGGGGCTGCACCCTCATGTCTTTATTAGGCTGCCTTTAAATATTTTAAAGGGAAGGTTTTTCTTCATTTGGCCATTTTTAAGGTATTTTTAAGGGAGTTAAGCTACTTAATTTACTTCTATTAATAATGTCAAAAGACAAAGATTAAGACTTTTTTTCTGATGTCTCCCACTGAAATTAAATAAGGAAATAAGGATGAAAAAATCTTAAAATCACTGTGAAATGAATAGAAGGCGTTTTTTTTTGCCGCACACAGCTGAGGTTTTATTTTTTTATCAGAAGCAGGAAAATTTCATCACAAGAAAAATCGAACTTTAGTTATAGAAAATTTATTTTGTATCCATGCTAAGATCTTTTTTTATATGTTTGCAAATTTGTCAGCATGACACTATATGACTTTGTCAACATCCCTCTTTAGCCATTAGGACAGGGCTTATGGTTGATTATCTCTGCTGTCTTAAGTCATGATTTCTGATTAGGAAAAATTCTATAAATCTGAATCCTGACTGTGAAGCTGGGGCTCAATGAGCCAATTCCAGCTCTGCATCTAAAATGGCCGCTGGTACTCGTATAGAGAAATGCTTTTAAATTATTTACTTATTTACTTCCCATTAAAGCAGTGGAAACATGGTGTTGAGAGTAGTTTAATCTGGTTACTGGAATACCTCAGCGCTGGTCTGGTGTCACTTCCATACCATAACGATTTAAAGTAATGAAGATTATTTAAGTGATGCATAAACTGTATATACCAACTGATGATAACAGTAAAATTAAAGTAGATCAGTAAAAACGTATAAACAGATAAGCTAAAATAGACAAAACATAGTTAAAAAAAAAGAAAAGAAAAAAGCAGTATAAGATTTATTTTAATAAATAATTAAAAAATTAAAAGTAAAAGTAGAGTTAACCTCTCAGGGTGTGAAAAAAGGTGATTTAACAAAAGCCCTAAACTATGCAGGATAGAGGGCCTGTCTTACATGCGATGGGAGATCAATCAACAACCTTGGAGTTAAGTGGCAATAAGGAGCTGCTGGTTAGCAAACCTGAGGGAGCGGACAAGTGTGTGGGAGTGAAGCAGCTCAGAAAGGTTGGGGGGGTGGGTGCAAACTTTAACTCCTGAGAAAAATCAAATGCTACATTAGTTTTTTCTCCGATAAAATTATACAAAGCAGGAACATACAAACAGATGGGGACTTGACAAAGTGTTCTAGATCCTCCAGAGTTCTAATTCTTCTCTTGTACTCAGTTCTCTTTAGCCCAACTAACAAGTTTGCTGAAGGATTTGGAAGGACCATGGAAGATTGATAGAATCTGCACTAATTTTACCATCATGTTGTTGACAATGTTAAAAGAATTTTATTCCAAACTGTTCTGGTATCCACAAATTCGCCAGGGCCAGCATATTCAGCGGTGGACTTAAGGATCCTTTCTACATAATAATCATTTGATCAAAACATTTTGTATTCAAGAAAATTTGAATGTTTATGTGACAAAAAATTAAAATTAAACAAATGACAGGTTGAATTTTTCAGCAATCTTGACAAAAGAAGTTTATTTTAAATCAATTTAAGCACCTTTGCAAGGTTGTCAATAAATGTGAAGTGTTCAGTAGGTCTTACGCTCTGCTTGTATAAAAAGTCAAAGGAAAGAGATGTGTTTTAAGCAGAGAAGTAACTGTAAGTCTGCGTGGTGTGAATATGGATAGGGGAGCTGTTTGCCTTATGTTTTCATTTGGAACAAGGAGGAGAATCCAGCTGGTTGACCATAATGTTCCCTCTGCTATCTGGACATTAAGAAAATCTGTTCAATATGAAGGGGCTGCAATATTTAGAATAATACAAGCTATACAATGAATTCGATCAAAGATGTGACAGCGAAACTCATCGGTTCATGTGCCAGCTCTATAGATGCACAAACAAATTATTCTCAACTGCAAAGAGAGCATCAGTCTCACCTGAGCAATTTTTTCCAACTTGTAAATTATTGTTGGTGCAGAAAAAATAAGCGACAATGTCAGCAAGTTTCTAATTATTTTTCCAAATATGTATTCTTATGTCCTGTTTTCTATGGATAGAACCAAACATCCATCCCATATGTTCCTGAAGTCTCTGAAAATTGAAGATTTTCTACAAATCCCAGTACATTTAAAAACAAACAAGATCCATAAGCAGAGACCAGTCCTAAAGACAAACCCCACCAGACATAAGATGAGCAGAGGGGTGTATGCAGTTCAATGCAGTAAGGAATGCTCTGATCTTTATATTGGAGAAAACAATCAAAAGATGCATGGCTAAGCACAGGTAGGCTACCTCCTCCGGACACGACTCTGTTTTCCACCTAGACATTAAGGACAAAGGACACTAGTTAGAAGACAAGAATGTTCACATTTTGGACAAAAAAGACAGGTGGTTTAAAAGGGGTGTGACTTATGTTAAGAGAGAAAGACCAACCTTAAACAGGGGCTTCAGCTCTCAAAAACCTACAACGCAGCAATAGAGAGAGTTGATTTCTTCCCACTATCATCTCAATCCTCATTGCTATGCATGAGACCTAAACAACTCACTTGGTCAGCCAGGCCAACAATGACCCTAACGACTCCCCTTTTCAGAGGCATACGCCAGTATTGGGTATTGCAAGCTAACAAAGTCCTCAACAACTCCCCATTACCAAGGGGTTGGTCAGTATTTTTTGTTCAATTTGCATGTTTTTTTAAGCCAAAACAAGGCTTTTGTTTGGGCCATTTTATAATCCTAGAACTCAACACTACTCCAGACATTTTGAATTGAGAAAGCTTTCTGGATGAGAAGCGAAACATCTTCAAACATAGAAAACAAAGTCCAGTGGTTTGTTTTTTAACTTTTTAACTTTTTCGGAATGACTACATGTATGACCTGGATGACTGAGAATCTTTACCAGCAAAACTGAACAAATAAAAAGACGGTGTTAAAAATGACATTTTATTCAGGTGTGACTTTAGGAATATTGATTAAAAACGTATACATTGTCTGAATTTTTTTATGCTGATAACTTAAAAAAAAAATAAATAAATCTCAGCACTTATTAATCAGGAACAATCTTGTAACTAAAGAATATGGAGTTTTGGGTTAAAATGTTCCAAAAACATTCTTACAACAAAAAAGGGTAAAATTTAAAAACAACGTAACAGAAATATGTGCAAAGCCACAACAAAGCTAATGATTAATATGACATGATTAAAAAATGAACTAAAACTCCTTTCAAAGAGTTTGTCTTTGCTCAAGTAGACAGGGAATTGCCCAAGCTGTATTTGGGCCTCACAGTGGTTGTGTACCTCCAGAGTATGGTACAGTGTGTCCTGGAAAGCAGAGCAGGAGTGATTTTATGACTTTAGATGAGCTATGCTCACAATGCTCACTCTGAGGAACATTGTGAGCTTCGTCTGCTCCAGGAGGTGCTTTGCATCTTCCTAGGCTGACCTGGAGAGCTGCTGCTCCTCTCACAGACTTTCTGCTGCTGCATGGTGTCTTATTTCCTCCACGCTCTCATCTGGTTCTGGGGCTGGTCCTGATCTAGTCATCTGTTTTTATTTTTTTATCAAGATTATCTTCTAATTTGGATGTATGTGAGTTGTGATATCAGTGCAAATGATTGTGTTAACAGGCCATATGATATTGTATCATAATGATCACAGAAACAAAATTGTTTCAGGACAGAGTGCATATCAGGAAAACATCTTCATCAAAATCAATACAATATACTTTTGTTATAAATTTGTTGATTTACATCCCGGTTGCAGAAATAACGCTACGTGTTTCTTCTCCTCTGCTGGTAGTATAGTTCCTCTTCAGAGGCATGGGAATATTTCTTCCTCTGATCACTAAAAAGAAACAAACAGCTGTCAGGGCTCAGAAGAGAGGACCTCACAACAGAGGGAAAATTCAGGTTAGTGACCACGTAACTGCGACAGAGGAAGTTTACGAATGTGTTAGTCACTAACCCGGTCTAATGCTACGTTCACACCGGACGCAGCAAGAGCAGCAAAATCGCGTCTGCTGCTTCATTTTTGCTGCTTGTACCAGTTAGTTCTGATGCGTGGCTGAAGCAGCTTTGCTGCTCTGGCTGCAACGTTGGGCAGAGCTTCACTATTCTTTCTCTTCCTTGCAGCCATATTTGCTGTGATCAGTGGGAATAAAGTAGTTTTAATATGTTTTTAAGTGAGAAAAATCCACCTGAAAACTTCATCAGTGCAGTCAGTTCATTCAGATTATCATCCTGCCTTCTAATATTATTTCTGTCGGAGCCGCTCAGACCCCCACATACCCCACATAATAAGTTCAGCATTAGCTTAAAGCTGCAGTGTGTAATAATTACAGGGATATACAGTCAGAAATGTAATATATTATACATAACTATGTTATTTATCATCATCTACGAGCTCAGCCTCTTAACCTTAATATTTGCATTGCCTTAGAATTCGTTATTTATAATTACATAGGAGCGGGTCTCGCAGCCGTGGAGGCAGACATCTTTGCGCTACGGCAGCGCAGAGCCAACAAACTAGCGATTGCGAGATTGCCCATTACAATAACATGCTGCGTGATGATGCTGTTACTCTCCAGTATACTTATTCAGCAACGTCCCTGACGTTTCACATTTAATGATTCAGTAATTTTCTGTAAAATAATTTTCTGGATATATACCTCGGTTACTTCTCTCCGGCTCCTTGGAGATCTTCAAGCCTTTCCTCCTCTGCTCTTGACCCCCCGCTGGCACCTCTCCCGCGCCTGGCCCTGGCTGCACGCCCACCCCGGCCTCTCTGCCCTCTTCCTCGCCCTCTTCCTCGCCTTGTAACCCCCGTGCCACAAACAAGACTTGGACTCTGTAAACGGGGAATATATATTCTTCCAGCGAACACAATCTCGTTGTTAAACTAATGACTACAATTACTTCGTCTGTTTATATCACCATGCAAAGCAGCTCACCAAAACATCACAACGACGTAGAAAAAATAACGGGTATATTTATTATCTTAAGTCTACATGAAATCTATACCCTACACAGACTAATGAAATACTATCTGTAAAATTATCTATGTAAACAAACCTCATCACTTGAGAAGGTAGGTGATGCGGACGTCGTGGAAGACATTTTGTCCCGTAACGCTCGCCGTACTGTTGGGGGGGAGAAGCAGTGGGGGGGAGATGTTCATGTTGCTGCGGTCTGTAGTCTGGACGTTAGATGTCGCTGAAAATTACACACTGTAGCTTTAAGTTAATTTATGCGTCAATAAACTGTTTCAGAGGAGCGATCATAGCGCTCTGTATCATCAGCGCTGTGTCTCTCTCTCTGCCAGCTCCCAGATTAGCTTCTCTGATTGGTTGACGCGGCGCGTCGAGCAGCAAAAGTTCAATTTTTCCATCTCGAGCAGCAGCAGCTGTGCCTGCTGTGCCTGCTGCTCAAAACGCGCCGTGGGACCTTTTGCTGCGCCTTGACGTGCGTCAACCATTGACTTTGCATGTAAACTCGCTGTTTCTGTCGCGCCTGCTGCGTCCGGTGTGAACGCAGCATTAAAGTTCATTCTGTGCCCAGAGGAAGAGGTGGATTCCAGCCGGATGGATGCCAACACGCGGTGAACGCCGCCTAGAGAGCTCCAGGATCCAACGCCTTGAAGACTGCAGAATGAAAAGGAGATCAGATCCAAGCAGATGAAGGAAGGTACCTCTGAGGAGGTACCAAAGGGAAATCCAGGTCGGTGTCAGGAAGCAGATCCAAGTTTGGTGAACAGGCAGAATCCAACAGGAGTCCGAAGAAAGGTTAGGCATAAAGAACAGAAACATCCAGGCTCAAAGGTCCAAAGTCAGAACGGGTAAGGATCAGGCAATCAGAACAACAACAGGTCCGCTAGAGAACTCTCACCGAAGGCTTGAATAATCTGGCACTGATGACTGGAAGCAGCCAGGTTGAATAGAGACTGGAGCTGGCGGCACAGATGAACGGTGATGAGAAACTGGGCGCAGTTAGAAAGGTGAATTGAATAAACAATCAAGCCAGTCATCAGTGCCAAGATCATAACAACAGCTTTGAGTATAAAACAAAAAAAACACCCATAATATTGGACTGACTTAATGTGTTGTTTTCTAGACTTAAAGAGATATTTCAGGTTTTTAGACATGAAGTTGTGTAAAGCGTTCACTGTGTGTAGATGAGATGCAACAGTGTCCATGTTAATGATTGAATAAAACTAATAAAAAAACAACTAATGAGAACATATGTTTCATATTACCTGATATCATTAATAACAATAAAAATGTGTTAATAGTTATACAGTCACTGATGAGGGCAGAGTATATGGAAATATTCTTTAACCAGTTGGAGAGGTTTTTAAAGATTGTATATTGAAGTTTATCAGAGGGGCAAAAAAATCAATCTTTTTTCAAGAAAATGTGTGAAATTGGGAAGTCAGTTATTTCTTTTATTTTTTCTGTTTATTTTATTGTTTTTCAAACAAAATAAATATAAATGGTTGAAACAGGGAATCATTAAATGTGACTGAACAAGTTTGCAAAGCTTGACACTAAAAGCCTGAAGGGATCCCAAAATGAAGAGCACTCTGCCTTCCCTCCTTTACTTATGGTGCATCTTTGCCCAGATCGTGAAGAAGCATCCTCCAGATGTCTGAAACTGGGCCAGGACTGGTTGCTGAGAAAAACACAGTGCCTGCAACTTCAACTCTGACTCTGCGAGCCTGTTTACGCATGTGAGGATGTTGACATAACGTTTTTGTCAGTTAACCCAGGACGCAGGATGCCGTGCTCCTCTGCTGATTGACACATGAAAGCAGCACTGGGGATCCACTGCGCATTGCGTAGCATGAAGGTTTTGGGAAATAAAAACACATCCTCCAGAAAGACAGCACATAACCTCAATATTCAGTTTCAGCTATCCTCACCTTAAAAGTCAGTTGCTAAGCAATCACATTAATTGTGTCTATCGGCATCATCCGTGAGCCTTTTGAAACTTTACAAACAGGAGAATGTTTTGGGGTTAGTAGTGCCGCAGTCTGTGTTTATGTGTGTGCACAAACATTAGAGCATTTAGAGAAATAAGATTTAAAAAGGAAATATGGAGTGTTTTGTTCCCCCCTCACATTCCTTTTGACAAACCTTAAGGCTCGTCAAGTTTGTGATGTGTGACTGCTTAATTAATAAGGAGTTGGAAGTGCAGGAGTAAACCAGCACTGTATCTGCTCTGCTGTTTTTCCAATATTAGAACAGGCCTGCCTGAGACGGCAACAACGAGACAAAGAGAAGTGACAGGTCTCAGCAGCAGGCAGAGGGGGGAGGTAGATTTATGAGGGGGTGAGTACTTCTGTGTATGCGTGAGCAAAGTGAGACAGAAACAGACCTCCTGAAACAGTAGGATGGAGGGAACTATAATTATGCAAGTAATTATACATGAAATCACAGACTTGGAGTGAAAGAGAGAGCAGTAGAGGGAGAGAGCCTCACTGTGAGTCGCATCTGAGTAATTACAGTATAGGAACCAAATGAAACAGACACACACAGGACCAGGACCTTTCGCCTGTACTCCGAAACTTTGACGTCCAACTACTTTAATGTACAGCACATCAAGAAGTCTTCAATCACTCCTAATTTATTCTATATTAACCTACTTATCACTTAAAACTATATCGGTGAGTACGTTTATCCTGTTGGACATTTATCTTTAAACTACTTTTTTATTTTTCATCTCCACTCCAATTTTCTGTCTTATTCACCCAGTTCTGACTAATTCATTACTTTTAACGAAATAGCTCAGATCCTCAGCAAAAGTAATTTTATGGCTCGTTGTGAGACATCTGTCCATCTATTAATCTTCTATCAGGGTTCAGGGGAGGCTGGTGCCATTCTACAAGAGTCTGTAGGAAAAACGTGGCTACACCATGGAGAGGTTGCCAGTCTGTTACACGGCACATCAAGAGGTAATTTAAAGATGCCAATTAACCAACCGTCTTTTTTTTGGGATTGTGCGGGAAGCTGGAGTACCCAGAGAGAACCCAAGCATGCACAGAGAGAACATGCAAACTCCATACAGAAAGACCATCTTGCTTCAAGGCAACAGTATGCCAACGACCAGCTCACTCTTTGTCAGACAAAGATCCAGCTTATATTTATGATCTTGGCACTGATGACTGGAATATTGGTTCATTTCTTCCACCTGCCTAGCTCTGCCTAGTTTTCATTTTTACTCATCAGATGTTCCAGTTCCTATTTAAAGTGTTTGTTTCCAGCCATCAGTGCCAGCTTATTTGAACCATATGTAAGAGTTCTGTATTCTCTTTGTTTTTGATTTCCTGATCCTTGGATTTCCATATGGTACGTCTTCGGAACTCTGATCTTCTGGCCTGGACATCTGCTCCCGACTTTCCCTCAGGATACTTCTGCTCTACCGCATCTACTGGCTTCTGCTCCTCTGTATGCTCTGCTTCACTCCTGGCACTCCCTGTGCGGCTCCTGCTGCATGCTGTGGAGTAATTACCCGGCTGGATTCTACTCCTTCCTCTGGGCTCGGACTGAACTTAAAAACCAGTTTAGTGACTCAAATGCTTGCTAACGTTCCCCGTCTGAGTTTTGTGGTCACTAACCTGAGTTTCAACCTCTACAGAGATTTCACTTATCCTGTCCCAGCGGACGAGCCGCAGATTACTGAGCAGTAAAGAAAATGCTGAAAGTGGCACCAGTTTAAACTGGTCCAGTTTATTCCTGTAAAACCACACCTGGTCAGATTATATGCAGGGTATATGCAGATTTGCCACATTTAATAGATCGGAGTCTAGTTCCCCCCTTTATCCAGAGCTTTGGTACAGTTGTGACTAAGAATGAGGAAAACCCATCCGGACCAATGAACTGGTCTAAAACACACTTTTTGGTGACCTCTTTGATTCGCTTCTGGTATGAACCTCACTTCAACCAAAATGCAAGATGCATATGTTTCTTTTGACTTAGCGAGCCACAGTAGTAGCAAACGTAGTATTACAATCGTACGTAATATACTGTCTGGTTGTTGCCTAGGAGCGGTGCTGACAGTAAACTCACCCAGGGCACAATCTCAGACACTTAAAAAATAAAAACAAAAAGTCTTAAAATCTACATTGAAAGAGCTGGTTGTGGAACTCAATGATTTTTCAGCTGAAAAGAAAGAAGCAGTGACATTAGCAACCAACACTCAAAAAACGGCTTTAGATAGTCCAGGAGCCATGTCCTCCTCCCTGTAACAGATTATCTTTTATAAAAATAACTTATGTCTACTTCTTCTCAGTTCAGTATGCTGTGAACTGTTTTATATGTTTGCCTCTAGTAAATCAGGTTTATTCTACTGAACATAACAGCACCAAAATGTATTCAGCAAATAAGGTTCAAATTCAAACGATCCCTGAACAACTTTTTGGACACTTCTGGTTCATGTGTTTTTGGAGAAGAAAACATTTAATAGGAAAAAATTTAAAGCAAAGTCTGTTTTACAAAAAGCACTCATCAATTTCAGAAGTTGAAAGTTGAGGACTTGAAAGAGAAAAAAGAAACACACAACAAGATATGCTTTCTAAAAGATAATGGAGGCAATGGCTCTGTCAGTGTTGTTGTCCAGGAAAGAGACACAGCTTAACACAGTAGGACGTAGTCAGGAATACAGAAACAACAGGGTCAGTTGGGCCAACTTTTAGAAAAAACAGCATTGGCTCCTCATAATGGCTCTGTCTGAGGCATCTTAGGCCATTTCTCAATTCACAAGAATGGACTGGTGTCCTTCCCAAGTATGTTCTTGAGAAGAACACATGAAAGTATCGACTCGAGGAGAACAGGAGCATGCAGCATAAATATGGGTCAATTGGAACCGAAGTATACTTGCGACGTCAACACAGGCTCAGCTCGACTGGAGCTGCATTTCACCTCCTGTTATTAATAGTCTGTGGATAATAATAAATTCTTACTTTTTTCATTTAGTGGGGGTATAATAATTAACACAGTCAGATAAACACAAATAAAATAAACATTTTGCGAAATAAAACAAAAGAATCCCAATCAGAGCCAGGGGTACTTCACACACGGCTATGCTGAGAGAGGGCTGCTGCAGACGGGCTGTGCTTAGACTTGGAGGTCTGCTGGTTGCCAGGGTCCTCTTTTTTTTAAATTAAGCACTAAATCTTAGACTTAGACTAAGACAGACTTTATTATCATTTTGTACACACAGAGTGTATACAAATAGAAATTTCATTCAGTACAGCTCTTAAGGCATTTATTATTTTTTTTAAGTGCAGCCATGATAAAGGTAAGTATCAGTGATAATGTAAACATACGACTGTATATTAGTTGCAGTTCCAACATTCATTTTTAAATTTAAATTAAATCAGTAAATGGACCATATACTGTAGTGAAGCCTAAAAGTATAATGTTCTCGCCTCACATGAGTTGGGGGAGTGTTGGCCTATTGGTTAGGCCGAACTGGGGCCTAACCAACGCTCCACTGGAAGCTGCTGCTGCTGCCGCGGTGCATGCTGGGACAGCTGTCAATCTCAAGAACAGACAAGTCTGCTCTGATGCATACTCAGTAAAGAGGGAGGGGTGAAAACAACATCCGGGGACTTTGTCTGTTTTTGGTCTGCTTGTTCTTCGGAACTGGAACTGTACCAGGGCTGAGGCTGGTGACATTTTTTGAGTACACGAGCACATCAGAACGCACAAGTAGACATATTGAGAAACGGCTTCAGTAACTACTAGAAAAAAGACGAGACAAACTGGCTGGAAACTGTGACACATTACTAAACATCCAAGCCACAGCCAGGGCAATCCTTGAATTCGTTTTCTTGTGTTGTTGGTCTAATGAAAACCTGTATGACTTATGTTATGTGTTATCATTCTCATTGCGAACAGCCTAAACTCCCCCCTGGGCTCATGACCTGTATAATGAGCTCAGTGTATCTCAGGTGGATCGAGGTTTTAAAGCAGAGAGCTACCCTTCCACTTCTCAATAAAAGCTTTATGGCTTAAACTGTCAGACTGCATCACTGGCCTAAGAAGAGGACCACTTTATAAAAATGTTAAAGAAAAATGCAAATTATGTGATAAGTTACATCTTTTTTAACCGCTCTATAAAACCTTTTCAACTTTTTCTGGAAAGCATCAGAGGATTCGCCATTTTTGGTAATTCTCTTGAAAGCCTGCAGACAAGAAGAAGTTCTCCTGTGAGATTTATCGGGCAGAGGTGAAGAAGGCAGGATAGACTCTCATCAAACAGACTGTGCCAATGCAATTCAAACCTCATAGGCCAAGGGCAGGTTAACCTGACTCATCCTTGCTGCATTTGCAACATCCTCTCTGGAGAATCCATAAAACTAACTCTGCAGATTTTAGTCAATTGTCGTCAGAAACCACTGCAAATAAGAGAAATACCTTAAAAAGTAAAATAAGCAAAGAAATACAGATACAATTTGTTACTGATACACTGTCTGTCTTGCTGCCCATCCATCTGCTCAGCTGTTTATCCTACCCTCCAATCATGAAGCCATTTCAATCAACCTTCCATTTATCTGTCTTTTTATTCCGTCCAACTTCTCATCCTTTTCATCCAACCATCGGTTCTCTTTTTTGAACATGTCACCTGTCAATGTTATCCATCCATCTGTCCAATACTTATCCTATTGGTTCCTTCTACTGTCCGTCCGTCCGTCTGTCCATCAGCTTGCTCAACATTTTGTTTCATTTATAACAAGTTTAACACATAAATGAAATGAAAAGTGTCATGGTCTTGGTTCTGTTGTACTTTACTTTGCTCCTTGTTTTCTAGTTTTATTGGGTTAATTCTAGATTTGTTGTCATTTCTAGATTTATGTTAGTTCTCATGTTTTTCTGTTGTCCTCTGTTGCACGAGCTCCTGTCTCGTTGTGTACGCTCTTTCTAAAAGTTTCTCTTTGCATCGCTCATACAAACTTACTTTCCAAAAGATTTGCAATTTTTCCACTATGTCAGACTCAGAACTGGTAAGTGAAAATGGGGACGAGCAGGTAGGACGGCCTTACGTAAACATATCACCAGAATGATTGAGAGTTAGGAGGAGCACTTATTTTGATGATCCAACCAGAAAAAGAACATCCTCCACTACACTTTTAAGTTGATAATCCTTAGCAACACTAAGGCACTAAAATTAATTTAAAAAAACTATATAATCATCTATCTTTAGTTATATATAAATGTGTTCAAAGATCCTGAGAGTATTTTTTTTCCAGTTTGGCAGCGTGTGACATTTTAAGCAGTAAAGCAGAAACAAACGCTGCACGTATACAAAGTGAGCATCTGTCTATAATCAGCACAACTGCACACATCACATGTAACCAGTGTGACCTAAAACATTTGCAGCATTTAGCAGATGTATTTTGTCAGGTAATCTAAAAAACAATGCAGAAAAGCGGTTGCATGTCATTACTGCCACCACTGCAATACTGTATCCTACCAAAATTTAACTGTGGATTAAAAAATGAGGTTCACGCTCCTACAGGCATTTCTAATAAAAAAAAAAAAAGATTTCTGTATTGTGGTTTCATGGATTGCAAAAGAAGACAGTGTAAAACAGTCAGCTAAAAAATGGGGTTTGTGGAAGTTATTGTGTTTGTAATTTGGAGCTACTTTATTTCAGAGCTACCATCCATTTTCCAGGAACACGGTCCAGGTCACCGGAGAAGCAGGCGAGCTGAGGCGTCCCTTTCCTTTATCACAGCTCTTCCTCAGAATCCCCCAGCTCCCAAGGTACTCTGGGGTCAGAGGGGTCGTATATTTTTATCTCCTGCTTTGCTGGGGAGTCTTTTCCCCTGTTTAAAATTCCCGGAAATTCACGGCTGGATTCACTCCCATCCAGGTATATTCACAGTTCATCACTACAATGTGTAACTTGAATAGGATTTCATACTGTATTGAAAGTGCTGGTGGAGTTGAAGCCAAATTGGCAAAAAACAGACAAAAGTAGTTTGATTCATTTTGAGTCCAAGTGTGTTCAAAATATTTGAAACACTTAGCAGAAAACACAACTTCAAATTTCAATGTTTGAATCTGGAACTGAAAATGTGCATTAAAGACACCATCAATAACCCAACACAGCTAATTAGCTAATTAGATTTGAATTTAGCTGCACTCTTATTTATAAAGATTGTTAAATATAGTAAAGATAGTAAAATGTCCTATTTCACAGCAATAAATGTTCTGGTTGCTCTGGAAATTTGAACTGTTTTCCCAAAGGTTGGCAATGTTTTCCCCCTTTTTAAATTGTAAATAAACTAAATCTGGCTGATAATATTTTACAAACATTTGGGTTCTTCATGGAGAGAAAGACATCTATCATCAATATTCTGCAGCATTCTAAAATGACCCAAACGTTTCCAAAAAAGATGATTTCCATGCAGCTCTGTTGGTCACTTAGTAAATCAGGTGAATAAAACTCTAACCTGACAGCTAGAAATATGTTTCTTAAGCAAGCAAGAATTTCGAAAGAAGCAAGATCTCAAAAAAACACTGGATTTAAGACTGGTGGCTCATCAGTAGAGAAGTTACTCTAGTGATTGACCTGTAACCACTTCAGCAGCTTAAGTGGGATCTGGAAATCCTGGCTTTAATGGCTATAGGAAGGGTTTGATCACACTCACATCTTTATATTTTATTTTTTTTTGTTTAAAACGATTTTAGCAGAGGTACCAGAAGAAAAATAAAACATTCAAGCCAAAGAAAAAAAAATCCCACAAAGTACCTGGTTATCCTCCTTTAATGGCTGACTTGTCAGCTTCTAGTTCCAGTTCAACAAGCTGCTGTCAAAACCATTTTCATGACTTATTAATTTTGTTGTAATTCTAAAACCAGGTGGAGACCATTTTTTAAAGCCGCAAAATTAGGAATAAAGACAAATTGGGCAGCTGTGATGTTGCTGTGACAGTTTCAGGTTTATATTTATAAATATAAGTAACAGAAGGTTCACATAAGTAACGTGTGGGTGTGCACACGCATGCAAATCTGTGAAGGTGTTAAATGTGTTGACACACACAAATGAGTCACATTTCGTATATGTAAATCCATCTGCAGAGGGGGAAAGAGATAACAGTCTAGAAAAATCCTTGAAACATATGATAAACATGGCCTAAACAGGGCTGATAGATACAAGTAGTCATCAAGATGGATTCTTCATTAAAAAATCGAATTAAAAATTGGAGAAAATGAAAGATGAAACAAGTTCTTAACATAACCAGATGAGAATTTAAGTGAAAAATTCAAAATATTACAATTATTTCTGAGGCAGTATTAAGGTTTAGAAAGCTTTTTAATAACATGTTTACATTGTGAACATACAAAAACTCTATGGTTAAATCATGCTGTCCTATTTACTGATCATCTTTTATTTTACTTTTATACTCTTGACAATAAACAATGTACTTTTGTTTATATTTATCATGACCATTTGATTAGAGGTATGATATTATGCATGCAATGAGTGAAGGCATCCGTTCAATTAAGTAACACCCAACAGAGATGGAAAAGGAAACATAATAAGTCTGAGATCAAGTATGAAAGAGACCAATAAAATATTGGATGCTAAGAGCAATGAAAGATGAATAGTACTCTCAATCCAATGACAGAAGCTATTTACTGATAGCTTGTTGAATGCGGGACTTCATGACCTTATTAATACTGATACTAGTGATGGAAACGCTAGTTAGTTAGTTAGTCATAGTGATGGAAAAGATATCACTGTATTTTCAAAGAGACACTGTTGATATTTCTACAGTACAGCCAGGAGATGGAGCTTAATGAAGCCTAGGCGGAAGTTCAACTGAAGAAGTTGAATTACTTACCCTCATCCCTCTCCGACACAAGCCAATCAGCTTAAACCACAACTCCACGAAGCCCAATCAGCATCAAGAGTTCATCTTAAAAGGTCTCTAAATCTACAACTCAGTCTGCTACCCAGCCAAAACACTTGCAGTGGTTGCACTATGTCTGACTTGATTCAGATGACCCTGATTTAGTCCACCTCGATCCCCTTCTCCACCATTGTAGCTAAAGCTTCATCTGACCTTTCCATGGTGCTCCTTCTACCGGACTCTTACGGCATTCTCCGTCTCTTCTCAACTGGTCTGGCAGGATGCCATCATGTTGAGCTTAGTTCTGCCAGAGGTTTACTACCAAAGGGGAGTTTTTCCTCTCCACTGTCGCTTCTTGTTTGCCTATCATGGACAGCTTCATGCAACCTGTGTTTATCCAAACCTGACTTCCATCCTCCCAGGTCCCTGAGTGAGCAACTAGTGTCAGCTCACACAGTATACTGGATCTCACCACCACAGCTTAAGCACACCGTCTTGCCAACCAGCAGTGTATAGAATGACCAACTTCATCTATCTCCACCACCAATTTCAGGTCTGGAGGCAAACATCCCGGTTCTCATACACCTGCTTATGCATATTAAAGTAAAATTCAGTGCTAATGTTTCCTGCAAAGGTTTGATCACCGAAGAATAAAGTAATAGTATTGATAAAATTCTTGTGTTTTTTTCTTTTTCTTTCAGTGTGAGATTTTCAGATTGATAAAGCATTTATGTCTGCTGAATGTGAAACTTGGCATATATTGCTACAAAACAACAACAAATAAATAAAAAAAGAAATGCTTGTTTTTTGGGTGTTGTTTTTGTGGTGACAGTATGTGATTAGGCCCCATTAATGATGCATTCAGACAGGGTGATTTCCGTGAGCCCTGCTGGGAGTTCACCCATCTGCGTTTCAGAAGAACAGGCTGTGTCTGACAGGTCCGCCCTAACCCCAAAAACCCCTAAAACCCCTAAAACCCTCAATCACTACATAGAGTGTAGGGACTATATAGTGAATTTTATAGTGAGCTCAGTTACCTGACCGTTCTGACAGATGATCAGTATAGTAGAGGAGAGCACACAACTGGTATCTGCTCATCTAGAGACCATGGAAATTTCAAATCCACTACTTTTCATCCACTAGACATTTGGACAATCATCTAAAATAGTGTAACCACTATATAGTGCTCTATATACTGGTTAGGGCGGACATACGGACACAGCCAGTGTGTTTACACCCCGTACCACCTCACCAAATAAGACAAGCTTCAGCTGCATGAAAAAAACAGCAAATATATTTAATGATTAGTACTTCATTAGTTCAAGTTTGTTCAGTTGAAATGATCCCGAATGTCATTTCCTGTCAAGGTCTTGCTATTGTATTTCACAATAAAAGCACAGACGAAACTTAAAAAATCTATCTACAACTTTTGAATTGAACTTGGAGAGACCATAAATATTTTTGAAAAACCTTGGAAGCATTGAAAAAGGGTTCCACTTTGGTTCTTCCAGAGCTGCGTGTGTTTGGTGGTTGAATTTGGCAGTACTTCCTTCTAAATCTACCCATGCTAGAGAGTAGACATGGGCCATACTGGGAATTTTTATTCAATGCGATAACAAGTAAATACAGGGTCAGTATCGCGTTATCGATATCGATACGATATTGATACTTTTTTACATTTAAGCTTGATGTATCATGGAATAGTCGATCTTTCAGTCTTTCAGTGATTTTTATTTATTATTACAATTGAATAATAATAGTATTAATAATGTAATGTTAATAGTGTTAATAATCTGCAACTTTTATTATATTTTTCAATCCTTATGTGATTTTGTTTGTATTGTGTGCACTTGCCTGTTGCTTTAATTCTATAAAGTTCCACATTGTGGGATAAATAAAGGATTAGCTAATTTTAGCACACTTAGATAACAAATTTTAATGGGATAAATGTATTGGGTTCTTTCAAGGACTTAATTACACTGTCTGAGTGGGCTCCAGTAATATATGACTTAAAATATCTACTTTGAAAGTTAGAGGTATAGTGGAGAATGATCTTTTTCCGGTTGGATCATCAACATAAATGGTAATAATACCAGTGATGAGTGTGACCTCTAATATGAAGTGCTGTTGAAGGTGCTCAGTCTTATCTCCCTGGATATTTCCTGGAGGTCTGAAACGCCTCTGTCAATCATGTCTGACTGACTGTCTCTCGGGGTAATGAGGCAGTTTTGTCTCCTCTCTCCGTTTCCGTAGCTCGATGTTTTCTTGCTCATGGTTTTTCATGTGCTTTTTAAACTGCATTTAATTGGCTTTTTGCAAACGATACAGCTTGCAGTTGTTTACATTTATGGTATTTTCTGCTCCGATGGTCTCTGTCTCTCTCCAGCGTCTGAGCAGCACAGTTGTTGAGTGTGTACTGGAGAGAGAGCTGAGTGGGCGGGCCAGGCTGAGCCTGCTTACTGAGCCGGTGACGAGAGGGGAGCAGCAATGCGCTGTAATTATACAGACCGGGAGACTGGCGAATCTGTAGCTGTTAGTGTGTGCTGGAGAGAATAAAAAGTATCGATCTTGTTAAACGAATATTGTTCAATATCAATACCAGTGTTGGTATCGATAGCACCGATCCTAGGATGGATCAGCCCACCTTTACTGGAGAGTGGGCAGTGACAGACCGGGGTCCGTGCTGGAGGTAAGGGAGGATGATTAACACCCCTTCTAGAACTAAATTAAAATGGCTTTTTTTAAAGCCACCTAAAATATTCTTGAGAGCATTGCTTATTTATACTTTTAAAATTTTTTCTTTAGTCCATTTTACCTGTAAAAAGCTTTGCACACAACGAGTCACTGATTCGTTGCCCCTTCGCGCTTTCATGGAAAAGTTTCTTTTTTCAATTTCAGTAACACTGCTCCTCTCCATGCGGTGCAACTGTTTCACAACAGTGAAATTTCTATCTAGTAGCACAAGGTGCAAGCAGATCAGTTAATTCACCTTACCATGTGGAATTCCCATTGACCAATTCCCTGCCCACTATGTATTGAGATACTATTTAAATCCACCGCCCTCGCCACAGGTACCGGACTAAGTCTGAATACTACTTAAGAGGAGAATTTTCTACCTGAATGCAGCTCCTGCTGTAAGAAATTAAAGATGATGCGTTCTGTCAATCCAAGTGCTTGGATGGATGTGTATGTGAAGCTGTGGCTGAAAAGAGCGCTGACAAGGATAAGGATCATCTGTAATCCAAAAAGACATTTAAAAAACAACACCTTTTCATTTGAAAAAAAAAAAAATCTAGTTTAGGAAATAAAATTTTCAGATTTTTAGGGAAGGAATAGTTAGACATAATAACAGATATTTAGCACATTCCTTTAATGACAAACTGCTATATATATATATATATATATATATATATATATATATATATATATATATATATATATATATATATATATATATTTATATATATATGAAGGAACAGCTAAAGTTATCAACAGCCACTTGTGTTTTCTTAGCTACTGGTTGCAGATGTTCTACTTTGTGAACTCAGAGTCAATAGCAAACAGAGGTTGTTTTATTCTGAAATACAATCTGACCCCACCATTTGTTTTGTGGATAGTAGACTTTAACCCTAGATGTAGAATTTTTCTTCTAAGAATATTTTAGTACCTTCTATGCTTTTCTTCTAAGTGTCATGGGATGTGGACAGAGGGACCCAATATTCAAGGAGAGACAGTCAGTAGGAAAGTTCAAAACGTTTAATAAATAAACAAAACAAAAGCGGAGCTGTGGTAAGTGACCACAATCATCTGACAGAAGATTATCTGAGTTGGTCACTTACCTGGTTTAACAGTCCAGTCCTAGAATGTCCCAAGTGCTGCAGTTCCAGAGGACATGCTGGAAGCCAATCCTGGTCAGGGATCCAGAACAGACAGGAAAAGACAGAACAGGCAGGATCCAGATCAGGCAGGAACAGAAACAGGTGGCAGGATCCAGACTTCCAGGCATCCACAGGCTCCCAGGAGGGTTCAGAGTCTGACTGGGAAGCATGACCAGGTGGTCATGCATAGGAGCAGACAGGATCAGGTGCAGACAGGCAGGCTCAGTGGAAGAGGGTAGCCCAGACAGGACGTGGAACCGGAACTTGAAGCAGGACTTTAAACTGGTCTCCTCCCTGGAGCCAGGCTTACTGGATAAAAACTGAACCTCCCCACATATTGAGCCAAAAACCCAGAGGACTCCGTGGGGGAGGAACAGTGGACGATCAGACGAGACAAACACAAAAACCCTCTTTCCACTGGCTGCTAGCATCCAGGACATGAACCATGAACTAAAACTGAACAGATAGACCAGAGGAAACAGGTGAGAGGAATAAATTATAATTGAGGCAGGGAGGGAAAACAGGTGAAATGAATTACTAATTAAGGAGGAGCAAACAGGCCAGATCATGACACTAAGGGTTTTTCATGTTTCAATAGGGATTCATGATGAAAAATAGCTTGATTGTTGACTTTATATGCGGGGTGTTAACCCAGAGATCCAGCCAAGCAACCCGGACCTGAACAGGTTGCATTGGTATTTATTGTTGGAAAAGAAAAGATGCAAACAAAGGCAGATCTTGAACTAAGTAAGGAAGGTGTGTTTCACTCCATTTAACCACTAGTACTGAAAGCTTTGGGAAGACAATGGTTGCTCTTAAACCACAGGTTTCCCTAAGTTTTTCTCCCTCTTCTTTGTTGCTCTTAGACTCGAGTGATCCTAAAAACAAAAAAAGAAAAAGAAAGTTAGAATCCAACTGTATTAAGCTCTTTAATCCTCTTGGCAGGCCACCCCTGGATAGCGCATCAATATACAGTTTTCTTTTCATTTTTATAGTTTTAGATTAAATCTTTTTCGTCTTTGGTCACTAGGTTTAAATTGACAGTCATGCTTGGTTGTTTTACTCTAACATTTAGTGGTGATCTTAATGGTCCATGTATAGTTTGTTACCTCTGATCAAATATTTATTGGAAAAACAAATCTTTCTAACAGAAAGGCTAACAATCATTCCTTGAGGGGGTTCTTAAAATGACTTCTTAATCTTTTAAAAATGCATTAAGGTAGAACTATTACTGCAATTTTTGTGCTATTTTACTTTCATTTTTAACAACGCCCTTTTATTTATTTGGACGTTGTTGGAAAGTAGAAAATTTACTGTGGCTGTTAGTTGTATTGCATTTTTGAGGAGACGCCTTACCTTGAAACATTGTGTCCGGGAGCCAACATCTGCAGGATGGAGAGAGAGGTGTTGATATAGTCAGGATAATTTCCTGTATTATTATTTTAGCGCAGCATGGCTCTATCTTGTAAAAGCTGTACATATGTACCTTTACTGGATTCCTTGCAAGTAAAAGAGTAGTGATTTTTCACCCAGGGCCACTGTCGTTCGTTTCTCTTTTAAGTCAGGTTAATATTAGACTTTACAGACAGATGTGTTGTCCTTCATCTCCCTTTAAGCCTAAGGGTGCATTAATCTGAACTCCTGTAAAGAATGTTTGCTTCGTTTGAGGAGCTGTGAATGTGTAAACGCTGGTCTGACTAAAACCCAATAAGCTGTATTATTATAAGTTCAAGCTCAGAGCAGCAGGCAGGTGGGGGAAACCAAACTGAGGCCCAGACAGGACTGAGTCTACTGGACTTTTTAGTGTGGGAACAACCCTTGATTGCAAAAAAAAAAAAAATCTGAATTTGAGACAAATTTTTGAAGGAAAGGTTATTTTACAAAGAAATAAAAATAAAAGCAGTATTGTTGCCAAATCTTCAATATTTTCCTACCAAAAATCTTATTTTTGTTTTGCAGTATGCTATCTAATACGAGCCAAGAAACAGGATGAAAGCTGATGGAGCTGAAGCTGCTAGAAAGGCAGCATGGTTAGGGGATGTTTCGGTTATTTGGTTAAATTCTCTCCCTCCTCTCTGAATGTGTTCATTTTGTTCTCTCTGCATGCATTTGATCATAATGTCCTCACCTCTGCTAGCATCCCATCATCAGCTCCCAGGAATCCGGCAGACACGGATTTTTTTATTTTATTTTGTGCAGAGCAGATTGGTCTATTGCAATCTACCACACACGCAGATATTACGTATTTCTATCCTTATCCTAGGAGCTTTGCATTGATTTCCATTGATTTACCATTGTTTTCTAAGGCCTATTCCTGACCTTAAACTCAAAACCAAGACTCAGATCTCACCCTATTACTAAACATAACCCCTGATCCAAACACATCCCTGTTTTTCTCGTGGGTCCCATGCTCTAAGTCCCATAAGAAGGGATGGATCATAAGAAAAATGGGTCTCTCACCGTAACAAATGTTGGAACACACACACACTCTCACACACATGATTCCCTGAAGAAGACGAAGCTGGCAGTGCTTCCTTCTAATCTCCGCACTTTGGGATTTTTTTTTCTTCTCCCAGGCTCCTCTGCAACCAAAAACCCTTGCTGTTGAATTAGATTTGCTTACTCGTCCTCAACCATCTTCAAAGGACTCAGATAGCTGAATATACCTTTTATTCATTTCATGCCACTGTAATTGTTTTTCTTTCCCACTGAGCAAATCCTGAGGTCTGTAGGGAACAGACTTGTGTATATGGCTGTGCTTTCATCTGCATTATGTTTAGTAATAGTGTTATTATTTTAGAGTGTGCTGCCGCTCAGCATTTAATGCTGTTGAGCATTCACTTTCCTGCTTCCTCCATGATTTCAGGAACATTCTTTCATTCAGGGTTAGAAGGACTCATCTGCTGCCAAAGGGTAAGGTAAAAAAAAAAAAATTGCCCTTAGGTCTTTTCATTAAAACAATTATGTTAATTCTATCCTCCTTGAGCAAAGAATGTAGTTTGCTTAAATGTTAAGGGTCATAAAACTGCTAGCAGAGAAAAGAGAAACAGTAAATGCATGCACTTAATAAAAAAAAAGCTTAAAATTATTTTTTTTTCTTTCTAAAACCACCTGATATTAAATTAGACCAATATTATTTTGTTTGAGATAAATTAGGATTAACAAAATAATTCTAAAAATTGCTTCACATTTAGAAACGAGCATTCATTAAAATAATTTTGCCTATAGGGGTCAGTCTGTGCTTTTTTTATTACTTTCAAAAGGGTACAAATTTTAAGTTTTGGGGGGAACAGGTGAAGTCATATTTTCCTTCATAGCTCCCATATTAAGGTATGGCATGGCAAACTTAACATTGCTGGACAACATTGGAGGTGCAGCGCTGTGATACACAGTCTGTGCAGCAGCAGCAGATTGAGTTCTCGACACCCAGAGGTGACTTTAAACAAACCCTGCATATATGCAGTAAATCAAAACATTTGCTGTTGTCAATGATAAACTTTGCATATTCATTGATTTTAATTGAAATTTATTGGTCAAAATTTTGGTTTTGCCAAGTTAAATATCTGTACCAGATAGCTGTTACAGCAAAAAAAACATGTCTCTTATCTAAACATGGCTGTAACTTGTTAAAGTCCTTCTGTTTTTTTTTTCTTTTATAAAATGTATCAAATTGGAGGATATCAGTGATGACTTCAGCCTTAGATTGGTCCTTACCTTGGTTTTAGGGCAATCAAAGCGTTACCTTTACCTCCTGCTCCATCATGAAAAATTTCAATTGACTGTTAAAACCATGAAAGGATCAATCAATAATCCATAATTCAGGTGCATCTAAAACAAAAATATTTATTGTGAAAATATTCAAGATTTTTTTTATCAGTTATTCCAGTAGAGAAGACCTGTGACACAAAGAGGGAAATATTTTAGTGTCAGGTTCCACAGGTCAGATTTTGGTTTAGATTTTGTTTGTTAGGCTTGCAATGTTCTATAATTTTTGCTCTTTATGGTTCTGTTTTCTTGCCAACTGCTTCCTTGTTTACTTCTCTTGTGTAATTCTTAGTGTTTTAGTTGGTCTTTCCATTCTTAGATATTCTGTCTGTATTTTTGCTGTAGGTTTGTTAGGGTTATTTTTTTACTGTTTGTCAAGTTTAGGTAATTTCTCCTTTAGCCAAACTCACACTAATTAATTAGTAGATTCCTTTCAATTGTCTCTCCACTTTTTAGCCCATTGTCTGCACCTGTCCCCTCCTCCTGTCAAGAATAAGAGGGGACATTTTTTTCTTTAGTTTGTCACTGGGTCTCTGCGTACACTTTCTGAATTTGTATACAGTTTTTGATCTTTTTGAGATTCTATAAAATCAATAAAAGATTTTTTTAACGATGAAAAAAATTGTCCCTGGTTCCAGTCTATATTGGGGTTTAACCTATGACCTTCATCATTCTTTTATTTTTAGTAACGTTTTTGCTCATTGTTCCCTGTTTGAATGGAAGTCTAACATATATGGTATTTACACTGGATCATTGCTTCTATGTTCCTTTTGTATGTCTATCTCCTTGAATCCCAGTTGACCTCGGCAGAAGGCACTCGCTCACACTGCGTCTTGTTCTGCTTGATGTTTTTTTTGTTAAAAGGGAGTTTTCCTCTCCATTTTCACCACAAGCATGCTTGGTGCGAGATATTGCTACTGAGTCAATAAGTCGATATCAGCCGCTGGTTCTGCTTAAAAAACTTTGACCAATCTGACTGCACTATCTGGTTGAATTGTTTCTATAAAGTACCTTCAGATGAGTGTTGTGAATTGGCGCTATATACAGTAGTATTGGTTTACTTGTTTCCTGGATGTGTCTTACCTTCGCTTGGAACAGACAGCTCTATGGAGATAATGTAATCCCTGTGATAATGTTGTCACTGAGGCCTCAACAAGATGCCTGAGTGTAAACTTGAAATACCCTGAATTTTCAATAAATGGGGTTAGTTACAGTAAACATTGACATTGACTTTCCCAACAGAAAGAAGGGGGGCCATTCCAGAGGAAGGAATTTGGTGGGAAATTGGTTGGAAACCAGAGGCCATTCGACTGGCTTTCAGACTGAAGGTGAACTACTACTGATGATAAACTGAATTAAATTGAAGTTCTTTAAGTTGAACAAAAGCTGCATGAAAGAAAATACCTATTTTCTGGTGTTGTACAATATTAGAATGTCTGATTTCTTCCCTATACATAGTCACATTCAGTTTTTCCAAATGCAGTGCTGAATGCTGGTGACCAAATTTCCCTGACCCCCTTGCAAACTCCCACCTCGCTCTGGAACTTTGGAGTCTTCTTATCTGGAGTGATGAATCCTGCCTCTCTGTTGGAGTCTGGGTTTGGCGGTTGCCAGGAAACAACAAGTTTCTGACTAAATGATAACTAGTTTAAGGTTTAGTGCAAAAGGGATGGTGAAGATGTGAAGCACAGGCTCTTAGTTCAAGTGAAATAAACTCTTAATGAACTCATCTGACTGAAATATCTTGGACAATTTCATTTTCACAACTCGGTACAAACAGTTTGAGGATGAACTGCTTCTGTTCCAAGAAGGCTGTGCAGCGAGATCCATAAAAACATGGACTGATGTGCCCCGACTGGGCTGCTTGGACGCCTGAGATCAATCTGGCAGAAGTACTTTAAAAGAGTTAGACTGCAAGTCAGAACCTCTCATCCAACATCGATTTCTGGCGTAACAAATTTAGGAAGAATGGTCAAAGAATTGTGCATAAACACAATCCTAAAGCTTCTCCACATGGAAAGCGACACCCCGCTAGGAATGTGAAAATGAAATCCTTTGGCAGTGCTGAGGATGTGTGTGTGTATAGATGCAGATATTTGCAGTGATTTATGCAGTTTCAGGCAAACCCATATCTTTTTATTTCTGTTTGCATGTTTTTCATCTGCAATAAATGTAGAGAAATTTAAAGAGAAAAAAACTACAAAAAAACATCCCTCCCATAACACCTTTGGGTAAGAATTTCACTCACCAACCTACAACTTGCAAGCCTCCTCTATGCTAAGCTTTAAAAGCATGAGATTTTTTCTTCAAGAAGTTTGCAGAACCTTTGATAAAAGCGAGGCATTTCAGTCTTACTCCAATTCACATCATCAGGCTGCGCCCCAGGGAAGGAGTCAAAAGTTTGACAGGCAGGCTTTTAGCTCAAACATTTGAGAGGGGGGAAGCTGAAGGTAAGCAGCAGATGAGGAGAAGAGGCTTCAGCAGCAGGAGCTCGTTCATAATCACGTAAGGTCGGTGCAGAGCGCTCAGGACAGGATGCAAGCATGCGCCGCAGCAGTCTTCAAAGCCGAAGCAGGTGTAGTGAAATGTTGCATCAGCATCACACAAAAGCAAACTTCCTGTACATAAAAATCTAATCCCAGGTATATTTGAGAGCAGGTAAAATGAAGCATAGAAAAGAGATGGGGTAAAAATAGCACGAGGGAGAGGAGAAGCAGAGTGGGGGGACGAGTGCAGCAGTTCTGGAAGAGCTTGGCTCTGTTGGAACAGTTGCCATGGTTTCGAGATGTTTCCATGGAAATGCTAGCTGCCAATAAAATGAATTTGAGGACCGTTGCAGCAGGTTGGCATGAAGGTGAGAGTGATGTGGGAGAAAGTGGCAGCAGAGAACGAAAAGGGAAGGAAAAGAAATATGAGGCGATTCTTGTCCAGGGCCCTCCTGCTGACCCGAGGGTCACAGAGAGAGAGGTCAAAATGTGATGTATGAAGTTAAAAGCTAATTGAGGCCTCAGCAGGTCATTAAAGGAAGCTTGTATTACCACTGATTAGTGTGTGAATTTTCTAGAATGGCTTAGAGGATTTGCATGAGTCTGTCATTCCAGCATATTCTCAAGGATTTGGACTCGATGATGGGAAGTGAACAAGCGCCGACTCCAAGGTATATTTTTTTTACGTGTGAGAGATCGTCCTACAATGGCTGTTTGTAAGCTCTCCTTTCATTCACCCGTTAAATACATTATGTGGAAAAGGCTTTTTTAAAGTGCAAGTTCAAATCTCCAAGTCTGATTTCTAGATTTCTTTGTACCAGTTCTTGGTATAAAATGCTTAGATATTTGGCAGTGAAGCATAAATGGTAATGCTGATTCTGTAAGACATTTCATCTTAAGCTTGACCAACCTAATTACTGTGTGTGCCTCAACAAATAAAACACCTTTCATTACACTCAGGACTAAAAAACATACAAAAATAGGTGAAACCTAGAGCTTTTCAGGGACAAGTAGCACAATTACTAGCATGAAAATAGAACTGCCTGCCGGCAACGAGCTGCAATGAGCACACCTTTAACCTTAAAGGGTGTGACTCTATATGGTTAAAACTGTTAAAAATACATAATATTTACTGATTTCTTTTTTACTTTATGTCTTGTTAATAATTGTTAAAAACATTCATTTGTTTTCATCAGTCTGGGCTATTTTTAATGTATTTTATTCAGAGGATTGATAAATTTCTAGAAAATAAAACAACGTCTGCAGTGGGAATTCGAATGAGTAAAATAAGACTGGCTGAGGAACATTAAGTTGGCAAATTGATATTGTAGAGAGGTTTGCAAGATTTAATTGGATATTAGCACCTTCAATGGTTATCCATGTGACACTGAGTGTTGTAGAATATAAAAATATTCTATTGAATGGAGAAAATGATGTGTGTGTTGTGTAAAGCAAATATCACATAAACAAATAGCAAATCTCACATTGTTTTGAAATGTAAAGCTCGAAACTCAGCAGTGACGTCATTCCCAGCTTCAAGCTGATCCAATGCAGCATGATGTATATTCGACACACCAAGAAACCAACTGGAAGCTCTTAGTTTCACGGCAGAAGTTTGTCAAGTGATCTGTAAAAGATATTATTTATATACATATATATCTGTTTCTGTAATAGTTTAATTAACTTTAGAATCTTTTTAACAGCAAAGAAAAACTGAAATAAGTTATCATGTAATTTAAGGGAAAGATTCTCAGTCATCCAGGCCACCGAAAAAACAAAGAGGATTAGAATAAAAAAACTAAGGTCTATAGGGTTCATCTGAAGCAGTCTCTTAGTTTAAAAGCAGTTAGGAAGACTTTTACAGGCTTTAATGCTTTTAGTAAACTTCTGTTTAGATTCAATATCACATGCAATCCAATTGGATCAGATTTCTGCTTTCAAAAACATGCACCTTAGCATTATAACCTGAAGCATCCCTCCGTAGACGTTTTCATCAACACCATCAGCATTAAGAGAAAAATTCTAATCAACCTACTAAATTTTGCAAAAAAAAAATAAAGTTTTTAGGAGGCGATGAAAACAAATTAGTTCTAATGTTGTGAACATTTACCTCTTACTGCCAATGTCCTTAATTGAAGCATTAGAAATTAGCTTCCCTCTGGATGTTTCCGGATGGTTTTTTGCCATCCCTATCACTATCTGACAGAAGGAAAGATGAACTTGCCCAATTTCAATAGGTTCATTAAAACCTCGCTCTATAACTGAGTTGTGGTCCATGCTAGCTTGCTACCTCTACTTCCTGTTTATTACAGTCAATGGATGGAAACAAATCTAATTCACATTTTTCATTATTCTTTTGACGTTTTAAAAATCTGCATGACTTTTGGATGGAAACACAGCTAGCCTGCAAAAGGCATAATCCTCTGCTGTTTGGGGAGGCAAATCTCTACGTGAAAGTTGGTCTGCAGAGCTGCAAATCCCAAACAACTTGAAAGCCAGCTTAAAACTTCTCCCTTAAAAATTTTGAACTGAGAAAGCCCATCAGATGGAGGAGGAAACGTTCTGACTACAACTGGAGCAAAATTGCTTTAAACTTTTGATTGACTGTAAACAAATGCAGGCATTGGAAGGTGTTGTTATGTAATAAACAAGTAGACACATGTTTTCTGTTTTTCTTATTTGTTTTGTCTTTTTATAAGACATCAGTCATTAAAGCTGCTGCAATTCTCTATCAGCTCTTCAGCTAAAATGTGAAGCTTTGACTGTCTAACTCGAAGGCCTTGTACGTTTGGCTCATAAAATGGATTTCTTTGGGGTTCTTAAAGTTGTTCTCCTGATTCAGTCATACTTTGCTTTTACCATCATAGCTAATATTGAACAGCCTTATAGCTGCGTGCTGTGCCATGCTCTGCTCTCTCCCAGACTGCTGGGCCTCTGCTGAGTGGGTCACGTCACACACCCATCAGTCTGAAAGTCAATGTAAAGCCTGCACTTTTGTTATGCCTTCAATGGGACACCACCAAGCCACTGGTTTAGATATGTGGATGATACTTTCGTCAAAATCCAGCTAGAGGAAGCTTTCACCAAACACATCAACTCTGTTGACCGTAACATCAAATTCACCAGAGAGGATGCCAAGGACAACAAACTACCCTTTCTGGACTGCCTGGTGAGCATGGAAGGAGATGGAAGCCTAAACATTGAAGTGTATAGGAAACCTACTCACACAGACCAGTATCTTCTTTTTGACTCACACCACCCACTGGAACACAAACTCTCAGTCATCAGAATCTTAAAACACCGGGCAGAATATGTCCCTACTAAAACAGATGGGAAGCAAAAAAGAACAGAAACACATCAAAGATGCTCTCCGAAACTGTGGATATCCAAACTGGGCTTTTATCAAATCAGCAAGGAAATCCAAAAGACTCGCAACAGAAGACAGCGATGGGAAAATTAAACGCAAAAACATCACAATCCCTTATGTTGCTGGAGTGTCTGAAAAGCTCAAGAGGATTTTCTCCAAACACAAGATCCCAGTACATTTCAAGCCAAACAAAACCCTTAAACAGAGACTAGTGCATCCTAAAGATAAAACCCCCATATGAGCGGAGTGGTATATGCTGTTCAGTGCAGCGAGGAATGCTCTGATCTTTATATTGGAGAAACCAAACAACCGCTCCACAGACGCATGGCCCAACACAGAAGGGCGGACGCCTCTGGACAAGACTCCGCAGTACACCTACACCTTGTAGACAAAGGACATTCTTTTGAGGACCAGAATGTTCACATTTTGGATAAAGAAAATAAGTGGTTTGAGAGGGGCATGAAGGAAGCCATCTATGTTAAGAGAGAAAAACCAACTTTAAACAGAGGTGGTGGACTAAGATTCCAGCTTCCAAAAACATACAATTCAATCATAGACATGATCCCTTCCAGATATCACCAAACCCCTCACCCCATCACAGAGGAACGAGGGACCTACCCGCTCCAGCCGGTGAACAATACCTCCTTAACGACCGACCCTTAACAATCATAGACAGGTTTCAGGTATTACAGGAGACAATCCCCCCCTTAATGGCAATCCCCCCCTTTAACGACCGACCCCTAGAATCATAGACAGGTTCAGATATTACAGGCTAATGATGGAACTAAACGACCCATTCATCGGTTACCATTTGCAGGTCTCCAAGCAATACAAGGCCTTGTCCATATAAGACTTAAACTCACTGCGGATCCAGACATTTGAATTGAGAAAGCTTCCTGGAGAGGTAGCGAAACGTCTTCAAATCTTGAAAACCAGTCCAGTGGATATTTTTTGAATTTTTACGGAATGACTATGACCTTGATGACTGAGAACCTTCATCAGCACACTTTTGTTATGGTTTTATTTCTGGAAACCCCCAGGATTTCTCAATCAAATAAGAAAACAAACAAACCCTTTGATGTTCCATATATTCCATTCATAGTTTGAACTTTGAAATAAAAAACAAGTATATGCTTAAAGGCTGGCTTGTGCGCAACTTTTATCAGAGTTTTTCTCATTCTGTAAAAAGCAGACATGTCTTCAGTGTCTTCGCTGTCAAAGCAGAATTTGCAGAGAAAGCGAGATCCCAAACTTTGAACTTCTCACAGAACTCTGTGCTAAATGGTCAGAATACATCAGACATGCAGATGATCAGTCATGCTGTAAGTACAGCCTAGAGGGCATTAAAACACTGGAGGGGAAGCAGAGATTTGACCTTTATGGAAAAGTGAGAAAAAAATAAAATAATCTGTTTGTAGTTTGATACAAGTCTTGTCAGGGCCACATATATAATCTATATCCCCTTATCTATCCAATAACTGCTGTTTCTCTACAGCTGTCAGACACTCAGGACAGGTCGCCAGTCCATCACAGACGACTAGCAACCATGCACTCACACTCAGAGTCATTTCTGAAGAGTGAAGGGAAGTCAGAGCAGATGCAAACATCACAAAGGACAGGACCGGATTTGAACCCATCTTCTTCTTGCTGTAAGGCAACAGTGCTACCAAAGCAACCCTGTGCAATCCTCAAAAAAATTTAGAAAATCCTAAAAGAGTTCAATCCATTAATTTTGTACCAAGCGTAATGATTTTTATTTATAACCTACAGGAAAAAATGTGTTATAGACAGACTTGACAGCATATGCTTTAGATGTGAGAATGTTAATTTATTGTAACGATTGAGACTATACTTGAGAGGAACCCCAACTGATGGGGTTTCTAGATATGTTTATTCAAGCACCTGTCAGAATAAGGAATAAAGTTATTTTCTATTAGAGACTGATAGATCATCTGTAACACAAACTCAAACTTAAAGAGTTGAAGCTCATAAATTGTTATAATGGTGCTTATAAGGAGGGTCAAAATTCTTTAATACTAAACTAGATTTCTTTTATTGAAAACTGTTTATAAACACAGATAAATCTTTATCCAAAAAATTATACTAAATTTGAAAAGTCACAACGTATGATGGATTTTCGCAAAACTAAAAACATCAGTAGAAAATACATGAAACTTTGTGAAGTGAAATCTGTAAATCTGTTAATGCAGCTGTATTGTCAAATGCTTAAAAGTAAAAGAGAAAAAGCATTAATTATTGAACCTTGACTTTTTCTTAAGAGTATTATTCAACTGTTTTTATTTGGTGTTATAAACAGTTTATAAAATTAATTTCTTAAATTTTCTCAATAGAAAAATAGTCTCTGGTTCAAACACCACAATATACTTATTTTCCATCAATAAAGAAACACATTTTCAAAAAGTTCCCTAGTTAATAGATCATATTTCTGCATATGCTGTCGAAATAAATAATATATGGTTCTGTTTATGATGTACATTGAATGGGTTGAGCAGTGGTTTTGTATCTCAAATTTTTCTTTGATGACTCCTAAATAATAGAGATATATCTCTCCCAACTTCCACATAAAATAATAAAACTTAGAAAAAAGTGTGAATTCTCTTTTAAAAGGGACATATTATCCTTTTAAATCCTTCCTATTTATATTTAAATTATTCATTTGTGTTTTAAATAAAGTGAAAATGCTATTTTTGCATCTTAAATCCTGATTATTGTACGTCCACATAATGCTCTGTTGTTAAGAGCCTTCAAGAGCTCCTCGTTTTTCTTTAAATGCAAATTAAGTGCTTTATGCCCCGCCTCCTTACAGTGTGTGGAGCCGCTAGCCAGGGGCGGATCTAGAAAAATATTTATGGGGTGGCAAGAGGGGGGCAGGAATTTTTTAGGGGTGGCAACATATGGCATTTGTTTACACTGAATTTAATCACAGTTATCACAGTTTGGTGAGAATAGTATGTACAGTATTAGTGTTTCATGTGAAACAGTTCATATTAATAATACATCGTACAATGTGATCTCACTTAATAGGAGATAGAAGAATGATAACACTACTTCTAGAGGGGCCTTATGACAGGAAAAGTATTAAGGTAAGACACAGGTGCTGAGTCGCAGATGTGTGAGATTGACTGTCAGAGAGGCAGCTTTGCAGCATTTGCACAAGAAGAAACTATAGAAAGAAAAAAGTTACCCATCAGAGATCTATGGACTGAGCTGTACTAAAGTGAGCAGAACTACACAGTAGAAATAAATGGGTCAAGGCACCCGAA
This sequence comes from Cyprinodon diabolis, assembly GCA_030533445.1. Lineage (NCBI taxonomy): Eukaryota > Metazoa > Chordata > Actinopteri > Cyprinodontiformes > Cyprinodontidae > Cyprinodon > Cyprinodon diabolis. Next base: position 6,822,243 of record CM060077.1, read on the forward strand.
CAAGGTACTGGACATCTATGTAATGTTTACTCTGAACACACATTTACCCCATTTGTTCCTCAGTAACTTCACATACAGCAGTTAAGGCAACATGAAAGGGACATTTCATGCATGTAAATATGCTGTAGATAGAGCTGTATATGGAGGACCAACTCTGCCATATTTAAAAATAAATACAGAAATAAATAAATGCTCAGTAAATAAATAAGCATACAATTAATTGCCACCAAAAATACAATCAACAAATAAATGTAATTAGAAATTATATTATAATGGCAGACAGAAATGTTAAAAGGGCAGGCAGAAAGAAATAGCGGCGAAGAAATAACTAGGGTAAAAAAATACAAATGAAGAATAAAACAGACAAAAATATGATAACATGCACATAAATAAATACTTAAAAATATAAGTAATAAAAAAATGAAGTTGAAGATAATAAATGACAAAAAAATAAATAAGGTAAATATTAAAAAGGCAAAGAAATAAAGAAGCCAATTAAAAGAGTTATATACCTTTATGACTAGCTGTATAATTTAATTTCTACTTACATTTATTTGTTGTTTGTATTTTGGTGGCAATTAATTGTATGCTTATTTATTTATTAAGCATTTATTTCTTTATTTCTGTATTTATTTTTAAATATGGCAGAGTTGGTCCTCCATACTGCTGTATCAACAAATCAACAAAAAGGCGGGTTCTGTATGTTACATCAAAATCTCCACAAATCTGAAAAGAAGCAACATAAAAATACATTTTGCTTGTGAGTAGGTTCATACAGGTCATTACTGGATAGTTTCATATTATATATACAAAAAAGAAACAACAACACTGCTTCATATTAAGCAGGATTCACACCAGTATCACATTTTTAACTTTTAACACTTTTGGTTTTATTAAAGGAAATATCAGATTTGCTCAGGTGCCAAAACAAAATGTAGCAGCTCTGTAAAGGCTCACCAGAGAGCATAACATAAAGTTGACATGACTATAACAGCTGAATGCAGTGATTTCCATGTTGCTCAGCAAAACGCTTCACAACTTTATTTAGATCCAATGCCTTTGTGCGTTTTGATTTGAGTACAACCAAACGTGATCGTCTCTTTTCTGTCATAGTTGACCGCAAATATATCTTTATGAGCCTGAAACGTCAGGCCTAACTAACATCATAGATAGAGAAATAACGTTCTGCAACCTGATTTTTATCATCTCAAAATCAGCATTGCAGCTATGCTAGCAACATTGTGCTTTCATTATGATTTCATTTCTCGATAGATAGTTAATACATTTTTACCTGTTTCATCCAGTGTCTCCTCTCCCCATGACCACTGGCTCCCTCGCTTTGCCCCATTCGGTTTTCAAAACAATCAGTCTCAGTCGCTCTCGCGTCATCTCGTGCTGCATTCACTGCAGTCCGACATTGGAAATTAGCGGTCGTAATTCTCAAATGATCCATAATTTATAAGCCTCGCCACCCCTACCGCCAACTGGGGTGGCAGTAGGGGTGGCAAGGCTGTCATTTAGGGTGGCATTTGCCACCCTATGCCACCCCAGTAGATCCGCCTATGCCGCTAGCTCCACCATGGCCAGCCATGTTTGTAGTTTTCTTGCCAAGAAATAGCATTTTGCTGGGAACAAGTTTACATTAGCTAACCTCAACAAAGTGCCACTCATCCTGATATATTGAGGGATCAGACACATCAATAAGCCGAAGTCTTTCAGCGAATGATTCTTGGCACTGGCAGAGATTGAAGGAGCTCTTGTCCTTGAAGCACTGGGCACAGAAGACATGACTTTACCCAAAGAATCAGGTATATTTCCTCGGAAAATTACATTTAACCAAACACAAAGAAAAGGCCCCCAATGTTGGTGGTGTAATGACTTGTGTTGGTTTATGAACCCAACAACACAGTATTAAGGCTTTTAAGCTGCGATTTTTGGCATCCTTTAAAGGGAAAGTCCGGTCATATTCAGAATTCAAACTTCTGAAAGTACTTAAGATATGAAATTATTACATACTGTTAAATAAATGATAAATGTTTTAATTAGGACTAATTTACTTACTGGAGACATCCATGTTTGTCAAAGAACACTAAAGAACACTACTGCCACCTACTAGTTTATGACGTAATGGTGCGGTATCGGCTGTTGAGCAAGTCCAAATGCTTTATCTGGTGTTTGTCAAAAAGCGCTATTAGTGAAAGCCCTTTGGGAAACTCCTCCAACTCCCATTGTCATTGTGACACAGCACACTCAAGTGAACACTGCACACCATGAAATTGCATTTATGCCTCACCCGTGCAAGGGGGCAGCCCTCAATGGCGCCCCTAAGGGAGCAGTGTGGCGGGACGGTACCATGCTCAGGGTACCTCAGTCATGGAGGAGGATGGGGGAGAGCTGGTTAATTACTCCAGCCACCAACCTGGCGGGTCGGGAGTCGAACCGGTAACCTTTGGGATCCAAGTCTGACACCCTAACCGCTCACCCACGACTGCCCTATTAGGGATGGGAATCTGTGTTTCAATTCCATTGCACCGTTTGGCAGCTTGCTTAATGGTTCTTTTAACAGTTCCACGCAGCACCAAAGCCTAGCGCTGGGCAGCACGACTTATGACACGTTTTCTACGTAAGTTACGTCACGTTTTTTATGCAAGTTACGCACACGTCATTCGGTAAGCAAGTACGAAATGACCAGGCGTAAGAAAAGCAAAACAAAAAAAATAGTCATCTTATCAGGTAAACCGATCGAAAGTTTGGATGTTAATTGGCAATAACATCCACGGGAGGAAATGCATCCAACATGCAGAAACACCTGCGCACACAACATGGCATACATTTTAATGAATGCCATGTTTTTTATGCTTCTGGACAGAAGGTAAAGTTACGACCAGCATGGAAGGCAACTCTGGTGGTAAGTAGCTAGTTTTATATCAATGGCTGTGCTTAATGTGGTTCCCAGTAAATCATATGCCATTTCTGGAGATAAACCAATTTCCTACCTCTCTTTGGGGTTATCAAACGTGCTATGAAGCTGCTCTGCAGTTCAGGGAGCGAGAGAAAGGTGATGCTCGTTTATTTAAATCAGGGGGAGATGAGTTTATTTCCCCAAATTGTACAGTAATACTTTTTAAATGAAACAGATGCCATCTCCATTAGATTTAGATGACTGTGACGAGACGGGTAGCCTGGCTGGCTCAGAGGCTGGCAGCTCCCGTTCACTGCCTACTGTTATCGCCGAGGCAGGCAGAAATAGAATGTCCCAGGCGAAGGTACTGTAGTTGAATGTCACCATGCACTTACCAAGTTCATTGTTTCACAGAATCGATAAGAGAATCGATAAGGGAATCGAATCGTTTCAAAGAATCGATAAGAGAATCGATAAGGGTAAGGAATCGTTTCACAGAATCGATAAGGGAATCGTGAAAATCTTATCAATTCCCACCCCTACGTGCTATTATCTTGAAAACATTCTCCTTCGAAATGTTGGCAACATATTATGTGTTTTTTTTTCTCTAGCCAGTAGTTTGAATGCAAGACTCAGTGATCGCGACAAAAAATATTTCTACATCATCAAAATATTTCTGTTCTTTGCCTGCCGAAGACACAGACGTCTATCCCTGTGAACACTGGGGCGTAACTCAATAGTAAAGTAAATTATTCTTATTTCAACCGTCGCGTATATTAGCTACGACATGAATCAAGATGCTATTAACGAAAAAATTAGATTGGCAGATGACCCTTGATATATGATTTGCCAAATTTAGGTATACAAGCTGACGTATAACTAACTGGACTCTGCATAAGATAACAAAAAACATTTTTTTCAAAATTTTGGGACAATATTGCCTGATAAAGAGTACATTTATATACATGTTTAAGCCAGAATGATTTGACATTTAAATATGACTTCCCTATGACTTTAACACAATGACATTCTCTGACCAGCTAAGATGGCTGAACCCTCTGAGGCTGTTCAATGCTTCTACCTCATTGTTTAAACAGACGACCCCTTCGGGTGTCTGGAGATTAAACCCAAGGATGTGGCATAAAGTTCTTTATAAAATCAGATTTGTTTTGATTTTCCTGTCTTAACCCAGGAAGCAATGTCTGAGATGGTCTCACACACATACTGTATATCCACAGGTTTGCCTCTATTTCACTCAAATAATCAGAAGCTCAAAAAAACCTGGACATCACCATCATCATCATCCTAATCATCTTTATCATCATTATGGTTGATTCAATGAGAAGGGATCTTAGATTAAAACTTCAGAATTTCTTCATCTGGTTTCTCTCCTTTATGAAACAGCTCTAAAACACACACCACGCTCTCTCGAGCAGATCCAAAGAACATTATTCATGCATTTGTGTCATGCTGTCTAGACGACTGTAATTCCCTTTTTATAGGTCTGGACAGATCTTCTGTTTCACACCTTCAAGCTATCCGGAACTCAGTCAGACTTCTTACTAAATTTAGTAAATTCTCTCATATCACTCCCAGCTTTATAGCCCTTACACCAGCTTTGGACCACCAGTGAATTTTAAAATTTGATTTAAAAATCTTCTTATCTAAATGATGGTACATGACCTGGCTCCAGCCTATTTGTGTCTGCTTTTAACTAAACTCTTCTCTCCTTGTAGCTTTCAAACCGAAATCCAAAACCTCCTGGAGATTCTTTGCACCAGGCTAAAAATAAATGGGGGGATGTTTATTTTCATTCTGTGGTTCCTAAACTGCAATATTTTGCTGCAGCAGCTTTGTATTGCTGACTCTGTGATTTTTAACAACTAAACTAAAAACTCTTCCACCATGCCGTTGCTCACATTTTATCGCTCTGCACTGTTATTTTCTTTAATTGTATGATCATAGTTATTATTTACTATACATTTCTTTTTGATATTGTATCTATTATAGGGATTTATAAATAAGGATATCAAATTGAAAAGTTCTTAATTGTCAGTTTGTGTGGAATTTCTTTGAGGACCCAAATGCAGAGATGAGTTTTTCCGATTTAATGGAGAGTTGATGGGTACAGAAGCACAAATCCAAGAACATTGAAAAGAAGCCAAAAAACAGGAGACGCTAGGGAGAAACACACATGAGGGGCTAAGCATTGAAGCAACAGAAACCAGCATTGAAGAACTGCACACAGAGAGTATACACTCACCGGTCACTTTATTAGGTACACCTGTCCAACTGCTCGTTAACACTTAATTTCTAAGCAGCCAATCACATGGCGGCAACTCAGTGCATTTAGGCATGTAGACATGGTCAAGACAATCTTCTGCAGTTCAAACCGAGCATCAGTATGGGGAAGAAATGTGATTTGAGTGACTTTGAACGTGACATGATTGTTGGTGTCAGAAGGGCTGGTCTGAGTATTTCAGAAACTGCTGATCTACTGGGATTTTCCCGCACAACCATCTCTAGGGTTTACAGAGAATGGTCCGAAAGAGAAAAAACATCCAGTGAGCGGCAGTTCTGTGGGCAGAAATGCCTTGTTAATGCCAGAGGTCAGAGGAGAATAGCCAGACTGGTTCGAGCTGATAGAAGGGCAACAGTGACTCAAATAACCACCCGTTACAACCAAGGTGGGCAGAAGAGCATCTCTGAACGCACAGTACGTCAAACTTTGAGGCAGATGGGCTACAGCAGCAGAAGACCACACCGGGTGCCACTCCTTTCAGCTAAGAACAGGAAACTGAGGCTACAATTTGCACAAGCTCATCAAAATTGGACAATAGAAGATTGGAAAAACGTTGCCTGGTCTGATGAGTCTCGATTTCTGCTGCGACATTCGGATGGTAGGGTCAGAATTTGGCGTCTACAACATGAAAACATGGATCCATCCTGCCTTGTATCAACGGTTCAGGCTGGTGGTGGTGGTGTCATGGTGTGGGGAATATTTTCTTGGCACTCTTTGGGCCCCTTGGTACCAATTGAGCATCGTTGCAACGCCACAGCCTACCTGAGTATTGTTGCTGACCATGTCCATCCCTTTATGACCACAATGTACCCAACTTCTGATGGCTACTTTCAGCAGGATAATGCGCCATGTCATAAAGCTGGAATCATCTCAGACTGGTTTCTTGAACATGACAATGAGTTCACTGTACTCAAATGGTCTCCAGAGTCACCAGATCTCAATCCAATAGAGCATCTTTGGGATGTGGTGGAACGGGAGATTCGCATCATGGATGTGCAGCCGACAAATCTGCGGCAACTGTGTGATGCCATCATGTCAATATGGACCAAACTCCCTGAGGAATGCTTCCAGCACCTTGTTGAATCTATGCCACGAAGAATTGAGGCAGTTCTGAAGGCAAAAGGGGGTCCAACCCGTTACTAGCATGGGGACAGAACAAAGACTGGGGTAATCAGCTGATAGGGAGCAGGTGTGGATAGAAATGACTAGAAGGGAGCCAAGGGGAAAGGAGACTTGCACAAGGGGGCAAAAGAGGCTACGTTCACACTGCAGGCCTTAATGCTCAATTGTGATTTTTTTTTACGTTGCCTTCCACATTTCCAAATATATGCTACTTGTATGTGATCTCCTGTATAAACTGCATTCATACAGCTTATGTGTCCCGCATGCACAGTAGAGGACGCAATGACGTCACAAGCCAGCGTGCTTCGTATTTACGGAAGTAAACATGGATGAAGTGCTGGAGCGCATCTAAAAATCTTTGCAAACCTTAAAACCTTGATCTTTTCAAGATTAAGCTTTTCCACATCATCGTCTGCCATGGTGTTTGTTTTTCTTGCCACTTCTGTGTAGCACGACGCAGAGTAATGACCTATGTCGGTTACTAATGGCGTTCAGGTCGGATGAATGCCACCTGGCCGTTCAGACATGGGTCGCATTTGAAAAGATCAGATTCGTATCGGATTCAGGACCACATAGCCAACTGGCCTGGGTTGGATTGGAAAAAAATCGGATCTGTGTTGTTCAGACTGCCATGAAAAGATCAGATCCAGGTCGCATGTGGGCAAAAAAATCAGATTTGGGTCACTTCAGGCTGCAGTGTGAATGTAGCCACAGAGTAATACAAAACTGTCAGAAAACAACTAAAAAGATACAAAATTACAGAGAAACTAAAAATAAACCTAAACAAAGGACCATAACATTAATCAAAACTAATTTTTGTGAGGAACTGCTGTTAATTTTTATTGTATTTATGTCATCAATTTGTATTTTTTTCTCATTTATTTGTCTTTTTTGGAAGGATTTTTAAGAATTACAATATTTTCAAGCTGTATCTTATAGATCTCCTACTCATCATTCTGGGGCGGGCTTTCCTGTGGGGGGAGGAGCTGTGATCAGTTTCTATTGGTATGAATGGATGTTTTTATTTTTTATGTGTGCATTGTATTGGGCTTAAAATGAAAAGAATGTGATGTAAAAAATAAATTTATTTGTAAAACTCTACCTGAACAAGAGAAATGTGTAAAATAAATAAAAATAAAATAAAAAATTTAAAAATAGAGAAAAAAGCTAATTCTAGGAAAATAGCAACGCTTTTCTCAAAACCATTCTCATTTTTTTTTTTTTTGTGCTTTCGGCAATAATTCACTCCATAAAAGTCTTCTCCTTGGTTTTTGGTTTGCTGCAAATAGAAATAAATTTTAAACTCCTAATGGATTTAAAAGGGGGAGAAGTTATTTGAGTTTTAGGTCAGAGTGTAGGAAAGAAATAATGAATAATTCAATTCAATTCAATTCAGTTTATTTATATAGCGCCAAATTCACAACACCTGTCATCTCAAGGCACTTTACAGTTCAACCAGATCATACAGTCAAATTGATACAAAGTTTTATATCTAAGGAAAACCAGTTGATTGCATCGACTCATTGACTCAAATACAATCCCTCACACTAAGCATGCTTGTAGCGACAGTGGAGAGGAAAAACTCCCTTTTAACAGGAAGAAACCTCCAGCAGAACCAGGCTCAGTGTGAGCGGCCATCTGCCGAGGCCGACTGGGGTTCAAGGAGACGGAAGCAGAGACACAAAAAGCAGCTGTAAAAGGCGGCCCTGTCCAGGAAACACACAGCCAGGCAGACGAGCTCCGAGCCAGCTCCCATGCCAGAGGACGAAGAGAGCACATCCACCCAGTCACAGGACCACACTGGAAAACAGGCCGATCTCCAAAATCTATAAACAAGGGTGTTGATGGAAGCAGCACAGCTGATGTTTCTTTCCAGGATGACGTCACAGCCAAACAGGAACAGACGAGGCAAAGCTACTCTGAGGAAAAGCAGATAGAGCAGAACGTTAGAGATTGAACTAACAGATTCTGCAGAATAGGAGAACAGAGAGAAATGAAGCAGAATGATGAAATGGGGGTCCCTATGTCCTCCAGAAGTCTAAGCCTATAGCAGCATAACTATAGAGATAGCTCAGGATAACCTGAGCCACCCTAACTATAAGCTTTATCAAAGAGGAAAGTTTTAAGCCTAGCCTTAAAAGTAGACAGGGTGTCTGCCTCACGGACTAAAATTGGTAGTTGGTTCCACAGGAGAGGAGCCTGATAACTAAAAGATCTGCCTCCAATTCTATTTTTAGAAATTCTAGGAACCACTAGTAAACCTGCAGATTGAGAGTGAAGTGCTCTGTTAGGAACATAAGGAACAATCAGATCTCTGATATAAGATGGAGCTTGGCCATTTAAGGCTTTATATTTGAGAAGGAGGATTTTAAATTCAATTCTTGATTTAACAGGAAGCCAATGAAGACAAGCCAGGATAGGAGAGATATGATCTCTCTTTTTAATTTTCATCAGAACTCTGGCTGCAGCATTTTGGATCAGCTGAAGGCTTTTAACTACAGTTTGTGGACTTCCTGATATTAAAGAATTACAATAGTCCAGCCTTGAAGTAACAAATGCATGGACTAGTTTCTCAGCATGACCCCTGGACAGGAGATTTCTAATTTTTGCAATGTTCCTCAGATGAAAGAAGGAAATTCTAGAAACCTCTTTGATATGGGATTTAAATGACAGGTCCTGATCAAAAATTACACCAAGATTTTTTACTTTATTATCTGAAATCAGTTTAATCCCATCCAAATGAAGTGACTGGCTAATCAGCTTCTTTTTCAGAGACTCTGGTCCAAAGACTATAACTTCTGTTTTGTCTGCATTCAGAAGCAGAAAGTTAAGAGTCATCCAGGTTTTTATGTCTTCAAGACATGCCTGTAATTTATGTAATGGGTTAGCTTCATCTGGATTTATAGACAGATATAGCTGGGTATCATCAGCATAACAGTGAAAATTAATCCCATGCTGTCTAATAATTCTACCAATTGGGAGCATGTATAAAGTAAAGAGAATTGGTCCTAGCACTGATCCCTGTGGTACTCCACAGGTAACCTTTGAGCATGTTGAAGATCTATCATTAACATGAACAAACTGAATTCGATCAGATAGATAAGATTTAAACCAGTCTAGTGCTGTTCCTTTAATTCCAACAAAATATTCAAGTCTTTCTAAAAGAATATTATGGTCAACTGTATCAAATGCAGCACTAAGATCCAACAGGACGAGCACAGATACAAGTCCATTATCTGAGGCCATGAGAATATCATTAGTGACTTTCACCAGAGCTGTTTCAGTGCTATGATGAGCTCTAAAGCCAGACTGAAACTCTTCAAAAAGTTCATTATGGTGAAAGTGATCGCAAACTTGTTTGGCAACTACTTTCTCAAGAATTTTGGATAAGAAAGGAAGATTGGATATAGGTCTATAATTGACCAAGTCATCTTGGTCAAGAGACGGTTTCTTAAGCAGAGGTTTAATTACAGCAACCTTAAAAGCTTTAGGTACATATCCCTGTAACAGAGATAGATTAATCACATCTAAAATGGAGGAGGAGATCAAAGGGAATACCTCGTTAAATAACCTGGTTGGAACTGGATCTAACATACAAGTTGAAGGCTTAGATGAAGACAAGAATTTGGCTAATTCAGAAAGTTCAACTGGATCAAAGCAGTCTAAACCCGGTTCAGATTCCATGACTACCTCAGGTACAATCGCGGATAGAGGAGTGCTTATGATCTTATTTTTCATAAGATCAATCTTTCTTATAAAGAATCCCATAAAATCAATGCTGCTAAGAGCAGGTGGGATGGACTGTTCAACAGAGCTATGGCTCTGGGTGAGTTTGGCAACTGTATTAAAAAGAAATCTAGGATTATTCTTATTCTCCTCTATTAATGAGGAGAAGTATGCTGCTCTTGCTTTACAAAGGGTGAAGGGGAATAAGCTATGCTTTTGCACTCTGCAGCACTGCTCAGCGACACAGAGGAGAGAGAAAGTGAAGCAGATTCTTTAAAATTTATAATTGCACTATCTGATAAAGATCTACTAAAATGTAACCTTCTTTTGGGGGAGGAGAACTCTGTTAAAGTAATCCTGAAGGTTATTAGAAAGTGGTCAGAGAGGACAGGGTTGTGAGGAAATACTGTTATTTCTTCACATTCTATGCCGTATGTCAGCACAAGATCAAAAGTATGAAGATGAGAATGTGTGGGACTATTCACATTTTGAACAAAGCCAATAGTGTCTAAGATAGCATTAAAGGCTGCTCTTAAGCTATCGCCTTCAATGTCAGCATGGATGTTAAAATCTCCCACTATGATCACCCTGTCAGTATTTAATACCAAATCAGAAAGGAACTCTGAAAACTCATCTAAAAATTCAGAGTAAGGACCTGGTGGACGATACAAAGTTACAAAAAGAAGAGGTTTTCTTGCCTTGAAATTTGGATGAGGGAAATTAAGGGTTAAATGTTCAAAAGAGTTGTAGGTATTAACTGTTTTGGGAGTAATCAGTAAGTCAGACTGGAAGATTGTTGCTACTCCTCCTCCTCACCCAGAACTTCTGGGTATGTGAAAATTTAAATAGCTTGAAGGAGTTGCCTCATTTATGCTCACATAATCCTCTTCCTGCAGCCAGGTTTCTGTAAGGCAACACAAGTTAATGTGATTATCACAAATCAAGTCATTAACTAGCAGACTTTTAGAGGAAATAATGCAGATAAGTAGCTGAGGGAATCCCAAGGATATTTGTATAGCCTAGCTTTATTATATTATATGATTTGGTTTTTTTTTTAACTGTCATCTTAAAGTTACAACTCCTTGTTGAACCAGAAAAAACAGATCAAAGAAAGCTTTTTCAGATAGATATTGTTTATTGGAGATTCCCTGCACTATGACTGGTAAATTGAAAATCTCTTAAAATCCTTTCTTGTAGTAGCGGATAAAAAAAATAAAAAATACATCCTCCAGGTGGGTATGAATTGATCTGTGGTCAGTATGAAACATCCTGCAGCTGACAGCTCCATTTCCTAACAGAAAAAGTTTGCAATAAAATGAGGAAGGAGAAATAAATGCAACTTTTTCAGGTTAAAAGGATCCAGCTGTTTGTTAAGCAGGTGCTGAGCTTATTGTGGCCACCTTGTTCTTAAGGCCCAGTCAAGCTTAATTATGAGCTTTTTACAAATAAGATAGTTTCATACTTTGATTTATTAGATGTCCCTGGTCTAAACGACGTGTTTAAAGCTCAGTCAGCTTCTGAGGCAGTTCATACTTCATTCCTACTCTCCTCTAACCCTGCCCTATGTCTCCTTCCATTTCTACGCTCTCACCTCTCTGTCCGTCTGTCTGTCTCAATTTCTCTCTCTGAAGGACAGAGGTATTCCCACCTTCCTCGGTCACCATGGCAACGCTGCAGCGAGAGAAGAAAGATGGGCTGCAGGAAGAAAGAGGTGGTGGGTAGATGCGGGGCGGTTAGGTTGGGGATGTGTGAACAATGCTAATGCTACTTCAATGATCATCGATTGTGTCTTCCTCCATCCCTCCTTTCTAACTTTTATTGTCTTTTTTCATTTGAGTCACTCTTCTACCTCGCTCATTACTACCGCACTCCGGCTGGTGTCCTTTTTCCCTGGGGTTTTAAAATCTCAACTTCAACACGCTGCTCTCATTGTTATGGTTATTATTGCTGGGTCACTTAACAGGCAGTACTGGGAACCCACTGCAAACCAGAGAAGGGCCACTGGTTCCTTGGTGAATATAGACAAGCATCCATCAATATCCCGGTGCCTCATTATGAGTCTAATGGAGAGGTTGCTGCTGTCAAACCAGACTATAAATGATGTTGACTCTTCAAGCTCCACCTCCATGTGTAAACAGGTCCGACATGTTCAGTGCGGCGACTGAGGTGCATGGAGAAGAAGATGCATGTTTAGTGGACAGCTGTGCATCACAACAAATGAGAGGGTCTACTTGATTAAATAGAAACTCTGTTCCATTATCAGCCGTCTGCAGACGCATGCAATGCTGCTGTGCCTAATCGATGGTGTGAGGATTCTATAAACAGACAGGTTCTCCAAAATATCCCATTTTAACATCAGGATTATATTATAGCTACAATGCCAAGCAAAAGTATTCATACTTTAGAATTTTTCAAATTTTTACCCTATAAAACTACTTTATATGATTTATTGCAGACACTACTTAGCTTTGCATATAGAACCAGAACCAAACATGGAGAAGCTTGGTTTAGTTCTGATGCTCCCCAAAGGCTGTTAAAGTTATGAAACCCTCTGTGGCCTTGAAAGAGGATAGAAGAAAATGAGTTTGTAACTGTATTACCTTTCTATCAATAAAGTCTGAAAATTATAATAATGAAAAAAAAATTCCTACATAGAAAACCCTGCGATTTTACAAGAGATCATCTTTTGTGATAAAGGTTTTTTGCAATTCGAAGACGTGGTTTTTGATTTGCATCAGGATCATATTTTGCAAAACTGCAATGCAAACATCAAACAAGTCATGTGATCCGCAGCTGTAGCCCACTGCCTTGTAAAAAGAGGAAGAAGGAAACCGGATGTAGATGGAAGAGGATGGCAGAGACTGAGTTTTTTTTTTTTTTAGTTAGCGACAATGGGCCGGATTTATCAAAAGTTTGCGTGTATAAAAACGTGAGCTATTTCACTGCGCACGCTAAAAAATGTACAAACTGATCTATCAACAGCGTGCTAAAAGGATTTGGTCTTTAAAACGTGCTAAATAGCGCCTCTTATCCATTTAGTACTTTTTCTGCAATGAATATGCAATATGGGGCGTTTACACGCAAAAGTGCGTCTTGTGGGAGGAGAACATGTAAATATATTAATTTAGCACTCGCAAAGTGATTTATCAAACCTGAAAGCAATTTTGCTAACGGTATCTGACTCTATATTTAACACGTTTCAAAAGAAGGTGCAAATGGTCTGTATACGTAATTGCGCACACATGGCAGCGGTTATTGTCGCAAGAAGGAGACATCGAAATGAAGCAAGGAGACGCAGAGAACGCATTTTTTCACTCCGTGTGAATATTTTTGGAATGAACGAGGAAACGATCATCAAAACGTATCGTTTATCTAGCATTGCCATTTTGGAGCTGTTGGGGGAACTCCGAATGGATTTGGAGCCAGCCACAAGGAGGACCCACGCAATACCAGCTATAACAAAACTCCTTGCAACGTTGCACTTTTTTGCATCTGGGTCATTCCAGCGTACGGTTGCAGCGAGAGCTGGGATCTCCCAATCTAATTTTTCAGAAGTGCTGTCCGACGTTCTAAATGCCATGTGTCGCCGTATGAGAAAGGTCATTAGGTTTCCACACAACCGGCAGTCACTAAATGACACCAAACAAGGCTTTTTTGCAATCGCTGGATTTCCCGGAGTGATTGGAGCGATTGATTGCACCCATGTTCAACTTGTGCCCCCTGCAGAAGTGAGCATGTGTATAGGAATCGCAAACACATGCATTCTTTGAATGTGCAGTGCGTTTGTGATGCCCAAGGCATCATTACCAACGTTGTGGCAAAATATCCCGGGTCAGTGCATGACTCTTTCATTTTAAGAAACAGCTACCTGTTTTCCAAGTTGCGTGATGGAGAGTTTGGAGATGGCTGGCTTGTAGGTGAGTCAAATATTTAGAAAAAGAAATAATTTCTTCATCAGTGTCGTATTCACCCAGATTTCTTTTTTAAGGTGACAGTGCATACCCCCTACATCCCTTCCTCCTGACACCCGTTCTCAACCCGACCACTGCTGGAGAAATTGGATACAATGAGGCCCATATTCGCACCCGGAACATTGTGGAGCGCACCTTTGGGATCTTGAAGAGCAGGTTCCGATGTTTGGACCGTACTGGTGGAGCACTGCTGTACAAGCCAGAAAAAGTTGCCCAGATTATAGTGACCTGCTGCATGCTTCATAACATTGCCAAACAACACGGGCTGGAGCATGACGCCCTACCGGAGAATCCCGACCTCCCCCCTGCGCCTGTGGAGCAACATGCCAATACTGCGGGAATGCGCATTTAAATAGGGTGTCTCCAACAGTTTTGCACCTGCCACCAGTTACGCAATCACTCTTGTTAAATCACCCGCAAACCATGGTTCAGCCCCTCGCGCAAAATTCCAGTTTGTGAGCGCAAATTACTACACGCAAAATTGGATCTTGATAAATCCGGCCCAATGAGTACAATGAGGCTGAAATATGGAAATATCTCACGGTCTTATAGTCTCCGCTTCCATGCTGTTTTCAAGATTTGTCCCATGAACAAACATTTACTGGCCATTGTACTTATATTTCTTATTTATTGGAAATGCCACAGATACCCCAAAATAGCATGAAATTAGCACAATATCAACATAGTTTTAGGCACATTTGTCATGGAAATGCAACTAGTGCCCCTACTAGCTAAACATTAGTAGTTTAATTTTCTTTCTAACTTTCATTTGATATTCTTGTATATTTAATCCTGTTATTTTAATGTGGGACTTTTATTCTCTATCTGTGTTGCCTCTGTGCCACTGCAAGGTACTTTGGTTTTTCTGTCTTTCTCTCATCTAGAGGAATTTTTATTGTCTTGCTTCTGAAATGCGCTTGTAAATAAACTTGCCTTGCCTTGGTTTCGGAGCTGCAACAAATACCAGATCCAAGAATACAATATTGAGGTCAGAGATTATTATTATTATTATTATTATTATTATTATTATTATTATTATTATTATTATTATTATTATTATTATTATATGTTGTGGGGGATTCATACGATAGATCGGCACAAAATCAGTATAATGCAAAGTGTAAGAAAACAGATATGTCCACTTTTTAAAGGCTTTTGCAACAAAAAAATATGAATGAGATTTGCATGAACTGTAGCTCACTTTATTCTAATACCCATATATATATATATATATATATATATATATATATATATATATATATATATATATATATTGCTGACTGAAGTCATCCCAACTTGCTATAATTGAATCTCATTAGCTATCCAGCTACCACGTGAAGGTGTCTGATATATTTAGTCATTATTAATAAACAAATATCATCAAGATGTCCAAGGAACACAGCAGACAGGTCTGTGTGAGAGGTTTGCTGGTAACAAATAACCTACACATTATGGATGCATCATTAAGGTAAGTAGGAGCCATTATAGAGA
The DNA here is from genome assembly GCA_030533445.1 of Cyprinodon diabolis. Classification (NCBI taxonomy): domain Eukaryota; kingdom Metazoa; phylum Chordata; class Actinopteri; order Cyprinodontiformes; family Cyprinodontidae; genus Cyprinodon; species Cyprinodon diabolis. Next base: position 6,837,757 of record CM060077.1, read on the forward strand.
CAATTGGTAGAACTTTTTAAAGTATTTTTAAGGCCTATGACTATAGGATGGTTTAGCAGAAGGCATGGATCTGGATCAGGGACAGCAAGTTATCGTATAGAAGGAGCAGCAGAAGAACACAGTAAATAAAATAATTATAAATAGAGCTAGAGGGGTAACAATACCCTGCAAATGGGTTAATGCAGAGTGAGAGAATTCAGATTATACAGGATATTCACAGAGAAGGGCCACCAGGGTGGTCTACAGGGAGCCTGTTTGAGTCTGAGGTCAAAACACCACAGGGGACAAGGAGACAACTGAACACTTACAAACACAGCTGGGGCTTCCAGGATTTGCCATGAAAAACAAGCATATAGGGATTCACATAATGCAGTTGTCAGTCTAAATGTGCAACAACAGATAGGTGCACTCATATGTGCAGACAGTCAGTATTTGGGACTATAACATCAAAACAATAGAAGATTTTTTTTTTTCCAAAGCAAGCCATAAAAAAATATTTCAAACAGTTTGCCACAAACCAGGAAGAGGACACAACACAAAAAAAAAGGTTTTCTTTGCAGGTTTTAACAAAATTAAGCTGTTTGATAAAAAATAAAAAAACAGGCAAAAAAAAAACAAAACATTGAACGGTTAAAAAAAACTTTGTAACCGTTTAGTGAAGACACCTTCACTAAACATCCTCATGGTAGCAGCATGCTGTGGTATGACTATCCTTATTACGGACAGCTGGTCAGAGTTGAGGGGAAAACATCCATCCATCCATCCATCCATCCATCCATCCATTGAACATCCATCCATCCATCCATCCATCCATCCATCCATCCATCCATTGAACATCCATCCATCCATCCATCCATCCATCCATCCATCCATCCATCCATCCATCCTAGTCAAGGTCATTTCACTCGGTAAGCAGCTTCAGGTCCAGACGTCCCTCTCTCATCCATTTGGGCCAAGTCGTCCAGGAGAATCCATTGAACTAAATACAGTACAATCCTAAAAAACAGGTTCACCTACAGCAGAACAAGGTCCCTAAAAGTCCAGCTATAGCTGCTCTAAGATGGTTTGGTCCATTACATAGAATCTTGGTAAAATATATAGTTTAGTTTACAGTTATTGCATATAAAAATGTTCAAAGTATGTGAATATCCAGACACCATATAGGATTTTTTTTAATGCTACAGCAGTGAAGCAGAGCTGCAGACTGCCTGTGTTTGAAAATATGTAGACACACATCTCTGCGTGTAACAACGAGATATGGAGGAAAGAGTCAGAGCACCTCTCTAATGCAGTGTCCATGACAATCAGCTCTAATGTGGAAAAAAACCCTGAGAACACTTAATGCTGCAGAACTGTGCAACAAGGCATGAGATGCTGATTGCCTGTCTGCAGGATAGCAATGCATTCTTAATTGCATCACGTTTCTATAGATTTTCTCCTGTTTACCATAGTCTACAGAAGCCTGAAATGCTGAATTTAAGAGCTAATTATCCAGCATTTGAGCCTCTGATCCAATCAGCTGAAAACCTTTTCATCTCTTTCTACAGACAGGCCTCTCAGACATCATAAATCGTGAAGAATAGATGATGGACCCAAACGGCGTGTCTGAAGTCCAAACTGCAGCCCATGATTGTGTCACATCACACGTCAACATGCTGGGAGCGCAGTACGGAGGTGGAGCTACGCCATCCTATAAAGAGCTGTTTTTAATGCGCACACAGTCACACACAGTGGATGGCAAACTTGTTTTATGTTGATGCTTCTGCCGGTGTCTGACAGAACATATGCTCACTCTCCAGGGGAGAAAAAACAGCATCTCTTCATGGATAGCTGTGCATGAAATACCGTCCCTCGGTGAATCCTTGATATAATTTACGTCTTGTGTTCTTTGCTGATTTTTTTTACCTTCTCCTGGGATAACATATTCTCTGCTCTGTCTAACTGCACACTGGTTCTTTTCTACCTGCTCTGCAGCGTGAGCCACATGTGGCCCAGAGTGTGTCGGTGTTTTCATTATGAAGCAAAGTGTTTAACTGGGAGCTTAAATAGGATGCCAGGGTTCCTGGGCAGTCTGGAAAAATTGAAACCTAAAGTCATTTGTTCCAGATCTTGATTAATGTGGGAAATGAAAGTAAAGATATATTTCATTTTTTTCTCAGCTCCTTGTTTTATTTCCTTCTTTTCTGTTTTTCTTGTGTCCCTTCACATGTCCTTTGTCTGCCCTTCCTATCTGCTGTCCTTGCATCCTTCCTAATGCCTTTCTGTCCTTCTTTATTTCTGTCTTTTTTTTTCTCCTTGTATTCATCAGTCCTGCATAAATGCTCATTTAAAGATCTGCTGTGGTGCAGTACCTGTTGTTTGCATAAATTACAGCTTGCAAATGTAAATATGTGAAGGGTTACCAGAAACTGGTCACTGGCTGTCAGTGTTTTAAAGCTACTTTAATTTTATTCTAGGTCATCAAGTATGTTAATCCCACATTTTACTGGATAATGTTTATCTTAAAATCTTTGAAAAACATCCCAAAAAACCTAAATTAAAGCAGTTACCTGTTGTGTCTTTAAAAAAGATGCATCTAAGAACCAATATTTGAACCTGGTGATGTATTATCCTTCAGTAGATTAGCTGTTGGTGAGAAGTAGAGCTTTCTCTCATTTAAACTGTATTTTCTTAGGAAATGTTTTAAAAATTAAATGTAAGCCCTAAGAAAAACGGAATTATCTACCTCATAAAACACAAAAAATCTAAGTCATTGATAGAAAAAATGCTGATAAATGAAAGGTGACATGTGTGCAGCACAGCATGGTTTTCAGTGGAATAAATACCTGGTGATATTGTTTTTTATTTCACTTTACGCAGAAAATAATAAACTCTTTTTTTTCAAACATTTTTTTCAAAAGTTCACTGAGTGTTGCCTTAATAATGGGAATGTGTGAAGTTTCTATATGTTTCAGACCATGACTGTGATACTATTTTGTCACCTAAAAATGGCCAAACAAAGCAAAATTCTCCATACAGTAGAGGAAGCTAATGTTTAGCAACCAGTTTCAGCCAGCTGACAAGCAGTGTGAATTTACAGGACTAGGATATACCGGTAGTCTAATTTATTTTGTCCCAGTTAAATATTTCCTCTTTGAACTCAAAATTTTGAAGCAACGTTTTGAATAATTGAGTGGAAAACCAATCAAACCAAAGTGAGCATTTAAAATAATTGGTGTCCTTGCTGAAATCATAAATTAAATTGAATTAACCACATTTCTTGTGAAAGCTGCTGTAAGTTCTATCTGACTCCTGCTGCACTTCTAGAATCAAATAAGTACTAAGGTTGAACCTGTTTGACTACATGAAATAGGCAAACAGCAACTCATCATGCCCCAATGTAAAAAAAATCAAAAGCAAAGTCATCAGTTTTGGGAGGTTTCCAAGCATTATAAGGTTTGGGAGTCCCTGCAAACTACAGAGAGACATCAACCCTTTTCATCAGGAACAACTATCAGAAATTAGTTGGGTCGACAAAAACCAGTATTGATAAAGTAGTGATGAAAAAGTTTAAATAATGGGTGAGGTGAAATAGAGGTTAAATGGGAGAGTTTCAAGGTTGAATCACAGCCTGGCTAAATTCACACAACACCCACATGGTGTTTCTCCAAGAAAGATCTTGATATCCGCCATAATTCTTTGAGCTGGCAAGCCATAGGTTGAATCTTACGGAAGATGAGCATCTCATTTCATCTGTTGTGTCGAAGATCGTTTGGACTGCAGTGGGTTCCCCTAAAGACCTGAGCTGACTCTGAGGCATGGTATGCTGGAGCCGCAGTTTAGCTGCAGCTGAGAAGAAGCAGCTGTTTAAGCTAATCTGTCCCAGGATTCCTCGGCACACAGTGCAGGTGGCAGAAGATATAAACATTGTAGGGAAATTAACACGATTGGTCAATGTCTTACATCCCAAGTGTGAAGTTTGTTGCAGAAATATAGAATTCCTGCAGTGACAGACTGCTGCATCCTAGATGAAAAATGGAGCGCAATCGCAGGTCCTTCCTGCCAGCTGCCTTAATGCCAGTTTGCTTGATATTAATTATTGCTGCTAAGGCGTAATGGCTTCTCAGGTCAAGGGCAAAATTATTATATACCACCCCTATAAATAAAACCATAATTAAAAAACAGTTTTATTTACCCTTTAATTTGCATGATGTATTTTAAACAGTTTTTTTTTTTATAAATTCTAAAACATTTAAAGGTATACTATGCAACCGGTGTTGATTTTCCAGTGAGGCTCCCCCCAGAGGGCGAAACTAAAAGTGCACTGTCATAAATATGCTCAGCTGTTCTCCTGGTTTCTCCGTCAAGCCAGGCGCGGTTGTTTTGAGCTTAGCAGACAGGCTAACGCAACGAATCACCATGTCTACTGCGGTAGAGAGCCCTTTTCCTCTTTCTTGCCTGCTCCGACATGGGCTTTAGCTGTTTTCTCACTGGTTCCGCCATGATAACTGCACAAATATCGCCACTGCACTAGCAACGAGCATGCCTTTCACTGGGGTCGTGTAGCAGTTCTCGCCGTAAAGCAAGACCTACTCTCGTGATGCACGAGACTTCTGAGCCTGTGGGTGCGGGCCGAGGGCTCCTGCAATTGCAAGTACGGTAATTCCCCTACAGACCACCAGGGCGGCCGAGAAAACCTTTGTTCGACCTGAAATGACTCATTTAATCATCCAAAACATTATGGAACACATTAATTAACTGAAAAATGTTGCATAGTATGCCTTTAAATTTGGGAAGAAAAAAAAAAGAAACCTGCAAAGGTTCATATACTTTTGCGTGACAAACTACTAACATACAGTACATATCCCTTCAATAGCAAGGTTCTGTTAGACACCTAGGAACCCACTTCAGTCTGCATTAGCAGTGGTTCTCTAGCTCACTTCCTCGGTCATTCAGTGCATCCTTTACCAGTATCTTCTGCTCTAACAAAACAGATTATGACAAGTGTTTTTCTGTCTTTAATGCTAACACAAACACAGCCTACATACAGTAGAAGCATCCAGGGAACAAGTGGAAATAGCAGCGTCTTCCTTTAGGGGATGAATGTAAATTTTTGCTCTAACCTGGGTTACACTGTCCCCGAGCTGGTAAGAAGGAATAGATTGCCTTTATCCTCAGAGGAGGCGAACCAACAAAAAATCTTTTGTTTTCAACATCTCAAAACAATCTAAGCTGGAGATTGTTGGGAGTCTATTACTGTAACAGGAATTATATTTTCGAGCAATAATTCTGTCACTGGCAGTAATGCATGCATGCAGCTGGATACATTTTTCACACAGCAGTTGCATTTAGATGTGGTGTCCTTATATGATATGCAGGATGTGTCACTAGCTGGACGCGTCATCCTGTCTTTACTCTCTGGCTCTCTCTGAGTCGGATTACGTTTCTCCTGGAACCTGCTTTCTAATCAATAACTCATCTCTCGATGTCGATCCCCCTCTACCCTCACAGGAAAACAAATGTCCTTCCACAGGACAAACAAAAAGAGCGAAAGAAAAAGAAGGTTTAAGAGGTAAGGAGAAAATACTGTAAATCCTGTGAAATAACTAAACAGCCTGTTGCAGGGAAGAGGGAGAAGGTGGGAGAACGAGAGGTGGTGAGGAACGGATTAAAGAGGTGGGAAAGGGAGGGATGATTAACCCCTGTCTCCAAGGTTACACTTTACAACAACTGTATCTATGGGACAGCAGGACAGTGACGCCATGGCGACACAGGCCGTTCATCACCTGAGACCGTATTAAAGACGACACAGACACCTTTTTCTGCCTCTGATCTTCATATTCAGGACTGATGGCAGCCTTGACCTCCAGACTGAGCTCACTGTGCCAATGGACCACAGGAGCAGAAAACCAAAGACGAATGGCTCAAAGGAGCAGCAGAAGGAGGAGGACGTGAAGTAGAGTGAAATGCAGTGCATCTCCACTGTCCACATTTTAACCCTGTTGAAAAGCCATGATTACGTCGTGTAAAATCGTGAGACCCTCAGAAAAAAAGTGTTCAGACTTTCACTAATTTGACACATATTCTGTGAAACCAGGCAACAAAAAACATATCAGAAAAAAATAAATACTGCAACAACAACGGCTAATTAATGCAGTTTAAGTCTTGTTGTGATCACACTGGGTACCAATCCCAGCAAATCTGATAAGGTTCAGTTCAGCTCTTAACTTTCCTCTCCACTGTCCCCACATACTTCTGCAGGATGGAAGCAGCATGAGTGAGATGATGTTTAAATCCTTCAAACTGTCTAAATAAACGAACAAGGCTGTGCTATTTGAAAAAATAGTGTTGAATTTGAATTAATGCAATTTACTTTAAAATATCCATCCATCCATTTTCCGTCATCCGAGTGGGGTTACGAGGGGTGATAGTGATACATCCTGCATATCATATAAGGACACCACATCTACATCCAACTGCTGTGTGAAAAATGTATGCGGCTGCATGCATGCATAACTGCCAGTGACAGGATTTTTGCTCAAAAATATCTCCCAACAATCTCCAGCTTAGATTGTTTTGAAATGTTGAAAAAAAAAAATTCTTGGTTCACCTCCTCCAAGACCTGCTTCTCGCCTGGTACACCCTGGACACGTCGCCAGTCCATTGCAGGGACTTTAAAATATCAAAGGCTAATAATAAGTTCAGCATTAGCTTAAAGCTACAGTGTGTAATAATTACAGGGGTATACAGTCAGAAATGTAATATAGGGTGGCCAGATGTCCGGCTTTAGGGCGGACAGTCCGGATTTTCATTGCACTGTCCGGCGTCCGGCGCCGCATCCAGCCGGACGTGTATTTGCCCTCCTTTACACCCAGATTCCACATACTCTGTCAGTGCTCCGCTCCGCTCAAGTACGTCGTGCGAAGTACTTGTCTGTCATGTAAATCAATGAGAGCTGTTCCACATCCTCCGCTACTCCTCCGCACGTCTCTGTCCACGTACGTCTTCTCCGTCTTTCACCGTCAAAATACGGAACTGAGCTCTTTTTGTCTCCGCTCCCGTCAGTCCAGATCAAGACCCGCAATTGCAATCGCACCAAACAGGATAAAGAATGTAGTGAAGACCTGGTTTGTCAAATTAAATTATAGTAAAAACAGGTCGGTTACTAGAAATTAGAGCATAGTTCGTATATATTCCCAAAATTAAGAGCAATTAATTAAATAACTGGATGCAGACTATTGGTGCTTCAACAGACCAAAAAATTCTTATTGCAGGAATGGATGAAGAGATGATGAGTTTGGAAGCGGAGAACAAACATAGTTCATACAAACTATGGATGATCCTGTTTATTCCTGTTACAAAAATCCACAGCAGAAAGAGAAAATATTTGGGCAGAAACTGAACATCTGCTGGATGATGATGGGGATTTTTTTTAATATGTCATATTAAATTAAACGTTCACAGGGTTTATACCGGAATGAGGAACTCTAATTTAATGCTCTTTTAATGCTATTAGAAATAATTTTAATTTCATCAACAAGTATCATGTACACAAGTTATTAGTATACATGAAATAAGGAGCTGTAAGCACAGTTCCATGACTCAAGTTTGTGTATATATATATATATATATACTATATATATATATATATATATATATATATATATATATATATATATATATAGATATATATAGATAGATAGATAACATGGTGAAATCATCTTTACTCTCGACAGGCTGCAGCCATGTCACGAATTCCTCTTTTCCAGCCACTTTTTGACATTTGTATTGTCCTATTCTCTAGCTCTCTCTCCGCCTCAAGCTTCTTTTCCAAACAACTGCTTTATGATCAATTGCAGCAGTTCTGCTCAAATTAATCGTGTCAAAAAATAGTCACTTTTTAAACACCACAATGTATTAAATAAATACAAATGCTGGGAACCAATTCTTTTTTTACATCTCTTTAATATTTTGTTCTATTCAACTACACAAGCATCATCTTTAAACTACTAAGAATTGTACTATAAATGTGACTTTACCCGATTCTTATGTACACCTTAGTAATTGATATGCCGCACAATGTCCTCCTTTTTGGTGCTATAGAAATGGCCACCCTAATTATACATAACTATGTTATTTATCATCATCTACGAGCTCAGCCTCTTAACCTTAATATTTGCGTTGCCTTAGAATTCGTTATTTATAATTACATAGGAGCGGGTCTCGCAGCCATGGAGGCAGACATCTTTGCGTTACGGCAGCGCAGAGCCAACAAACTAGCGATTGCGAGATCGCCCATTACGCTCGAAAGTAACTACGGCAAGTTGAGAGAGATGAACTGAGACGGTACTGAACACACAGACTAATGAAATACTATCTGTAAAATGATCTATGTAAACAAACCTCATCACTTGAGAAGGTAGGTGATGCGGACGTCGTGGAAGACATTTTGTCCCGTAACGCTCGCCGTACTGTTGGGGGGGAGAAGCGGTGGGGGGGAGATGGTCATGTTGCTACGGTCTGCAGTCTGGACGTTAGATGTCGCTGAAAATTACACACTGTAGCTTTAATACATATAATTATATATTTACTGGTAAGAATGCTGAGTTGTGGTAGGAGAGTTAATGTCAGCTTTGCATGAAGGAGGGCATTCAACGACCTCGTCGCAAGAGGATGGTCCTCTTCGATGTGCTTGTTGCAATTTCTTACTCTGAACAAAGAATGGCTTCTTTTTTGTTCATTCATAACTCCTGGCTCTGGGTTTATCTAAAAATCCCAGCCTAAGAGTGTACGGGCTATTTGGGGATACTCTTTTTTGCAGCTGGAACACTTGTTTAAAAGCACCTGTTCTAGTTTTCGTTTGGTTGGTTGTTTAGAAATATTACATGATAGAAATTTATTTAAACTGATCATAACTGTGAAGGCTGAGTGAGGCATAATCTTCTCAGAATCAGAAATAGCTTAATAATCCCAGAGGGAAATTACTTTTGTTACACGCTCCAGTTACAGTTTTATATAATATATACACACATCCAACTATACAATATAATAAAGATAAAAAATAAGAATAAAAAGAGATAAAATATATACACATATAGCTCTTCTGTATATATATATATATATATATATATATATATATATATATATATATGTATGTATATCTATGCATATGTAAAAACTAAATCCAAATAAAGTGAAAATCCAAGTAAGTGATAAATCTTCTGATGAAGACTCCATGACCAACAGTGGGCCAAACTGGATCCAGTTACAAGGGGTCACTCCCCAATGAGACCTAAAATTTGACATAAACTATAAGAACTGTCTAATCTTTAGTTAGTAATCTTTTTTCTGTGAGTTTGTTCCTTTACATTGGAGATCCTAGACATCCTTGTATTGATTACAAGATTATTTTTATTACTGTAAAATACTCTTATATAAGTTTTAAAGCACAATTCTGGACTCCAGTGTTTTGTATTATGTGATTCTAACCTATCCGTCCCTGAACAAACAGCTGGGAAATGAGCAGCAAATTTTGTAAAAGGAAGGAATATGTTGCATTTCCATAATCTGAATTCCTTTTTTATTAAAGCCAGCTAAATTTTTTTTACAAAGGTATCAAGTGAACTGTCAAATTTACACATTATAAAAAACAATAAGATGTAAACTGATCAGGGAGATATAGAGAGGAGGAACTTTCAACTGTGAATAACCTGAAGAACTTTCTGCTACATATGTGTCTCCATATGTCCAGACTAAAAATTAATTTAACGGGGGCTAATATCACCGGAAACCTGAGGAGGATGTCATCTGTGAAGGTCAGATGAAACCAAACCTGAATGTTTGGCTGCAGTCCTAAAACAAAAAAAAACACTAAAAACAGCAATGCACAAAACAAATCGAACTACTTGATGTTGGCAACATTAAACTATTTATTTTGTAAATGTGGATGAATTGTTCCACAAACCAGTTCAAACAAACCTCCAAATCAGAATCAGAAAAAAAGTCGATGCATTCTGAAAGTCTGAAACAGATTCTGCAGGCTCACCTGAAGAAAGATAAAGATGAGTTTGAAGGTTTTCTCAAACCTGGGAATATTCTTCTTAAAAATGCAGCTGTCGTGGTTTATAGTGGTTCATTGTGGCTAAGATTCAGTAAGAACACACGTCTACCACCAGCTTAAAGTACAGTTCTCTGTATAAATATATTATTCTCTAAATAAGATTAGTTTGTTTTGCACATTAATCACAAGGGTTTTCCTTTTCACATTTAAGATATAAAGTGGTTTGAAAAGATTTATTATATTCTAAGTGTTTATATCACAAAAGCCTCAAAGCATGTTTACAAATACCAATTCCTCAGAAAAGCACTCTGCTTTCTTTTCATAAAGGAGAGAGGTGCTAAAATTTACTCAGTTTTAATCTCAATCCCTTTCATTTGCTTTTATTCCTGTAGTCAAAGTTTTAATTCCCTCCCATTCCCACTTTTTGAACCAAACTGGAGCAGAGAGAGAATCACAGCCTTGCGATTCAGTTAGTCTCTCCAAACTTACTGTTTTGTCACATTTGAATTAGCCTGGATTTGAAGAGGTCTCCTCTTATCTTACATGTACTTCCTCTTCACCCTTGGGTCATGTTGAAACAAGAGACTGTGAGGTGAAAATGAGAACTGCAAGGCAACTTTGCATAATCTCCTCAGTGAGACTGCAGTGGGGTGGTGTCGCATCAGCATTTTAAAGTTTCAACAAAAGGCTTCTGGAGAGAGAAGCACTTGCATTTGATGAAAACTTTCTCCTAGATCTCATGCTCATGTACGCTATTTGTCCTTTTAAATCTAGGTGATTAAATAAGAACCAGATATCATGTAAAACAGGGTACCATTGCTTTTTATAATTTAACTATTTATAGTGCATGCTTCCAACAAAAACTGGAGGAGTAAAACAGGATTTGTAACCTGATTAAAATAATCTGATTGGGGAATTTAGAAAACGCTTGGCACAAGAGAGAAAAAGCAAAACTTTCCAACTTTCAGATTTGGAAACATAAATGCGTCACCTCTGGATTTCCTTGTAGAAGCAATCTAAAGGGGGGAAAAAGTTGCTCTGAAAAAAATAATTGACCTCTTGGATTAGAATAGGTTATGATCAGTTTGGTTAAATTTTAATTGAAACAACCAGGAGATATCCAGGAAAACCCCTTAAAGGTTCAGATTTCACATGATTCATAATCATGTTTTTTTTATGCTAGAATCTGTTTCCTCTGTAACATAACAAGCTTAAATGCGATTTCAATGTGATCAACAGAATCACATATACTGTACAACAACAGAACATGATTAATATGGACCTATATCAACAACTAAAACCTTGATAGGTTGGGAAAACATTTCAACAAACATATAACTAACAAAAAGGATTAATTAAAAAATCACCTTTTTTCATCTAAACCTCAACAGAAAAAAAAAATGTTTTTCAGATGAAGAGTTGTCTTGATTTCTTCAGTTTTTCATTTTATTCAAATAAAATTCATTGATGATTTGTCTTTCAGCTTTCAAATATTTCGCTCATTTATAATATCTATATTGTAATTAGTGTTGCCGATGCCATTTTTTGGCCCCGATACCGATACCTGGCTGTGCAGTATCGGCCGATACCGATACCATAATAATGTAAAATATTTGCCATCATGGCTTTGTCAAGCTGCTGCCTACCTTTGTGAAGCAGGAAAATATCTAATACAAAGTGAATCCAGTAGAACTTTTTAATAAAAAGTTCTACTGTATAATAAAAATAAAAAGTTTTTATTGCCTACCAGGAGTGGGTGACAATAGTTGAATAAACTTATGGCTCTCAAAATGGTATCGGTGCCCTATTTGTTGGTACTCGCCAATACCGATACCACCATTTTAGGGCAGTATCGGCACCCCGTCCGATACTGGTATCGGTATCGGTGCAACACTAATTGTAATTTTGTTTTTTTGAGCATTGTGGTTCAGATAAGGCAGAATAAAGTGAGAGTTTTAACCCCAATTTACTTCCATAGACGCAAGGTAGAGCACATCAGCTTTACAGCTTTATTTTCAAAAGTGTTGTTAAAATTCATTAAGAAGCAATTGTTTAGACATTTTTTCCAAGAAATTAAGTCTTTTTTTTTTGGCTTTGATGTAATGAAGAGAACAAGATAAAGAGGACAGAGTAGATTAAACACAGGGTTAATTAAAAATGGGAAATGAGATGTTAGACAAAAATCTAAATGAGTTAGAGGGATGGGTTTTATGATTGAAAATCTAGTAAATTAGCATTGACTATTGTAAGGAGTACCTTTAAATCAGCTGATTCGGGTTCATTAATAGGTCAGGGTGCATGAAGTGAGCTGGGCTGAACCAATTGAAGAAGGATGCAACTTAAATTAGGCAAATATTTCTTAAATCATGAATAGTTTACAATCTCAAATTCTTTTAAAATGACTTAACCGTAACTTTAATAATTGGTAAGACTGTAGGAGATGATATTATTTATTGGTAGTCAAAAAATAAGAAAGAAGAATCAGAAACATACATTTATCCCCCAGTTTTAAAAAGGCACATCAGTTAATTTTGCTTTTTTTCCTGAATCTAAGACTTGTCAACCAGCTATGCTATGTTAGAATGGAGGATGGACTCACCAATAGAGGTTGAAATCAGCAGCTGGTGTATGTGATAATAAACTAGGATAGGCTTTATTAAGTGCTGATGAGTTCTAAGGAGCACATTACGTTCAGCAATGCATTATATAAGTGCATCATTGTGGAAAGTGGGCAACTCCAGTAGTCGGGCTTCGAAAGGTCATGGATGATCTTAGCGGCACTGTTAAGGACTCTTCTCATGAAAACACTTAGGGAACTTAAATGTGACTGAAGGAGTTTGAAATCTAATCCTACAGCTGGCTTTTAAAGTACTGCACACACACCCCTTATAAAAGTTCAGGTGTTATGATGTAAAACAGGAGTCTATAAATCCTTTCATATATTTTTACACATTTAACATAAAATAAAACCACTACAGTTCACCTAATAAATGCTAGAAAACTGCAATTACATGGTTGCACAAGTTGATACTTTGTTGTTGTACATTTAAACAGTGTTTACAGCAGTTTTAGCCCTTCTGCGTTCACAGATATCCTCTGATAAACCTGACAAAAAGTCAGCCTATCCTAGTTGGATTTTCCTGCCACTGGCCTATTTACATCGAAGTACAGCTATATAAAGGTATCAGACAGGAGAAGAATACAACAAAGATCCCAAGGCATAATGCACCTTATGGTGCCATTTAGAGATTCATCAATAAGCTGAGACTCTGTTATGTCTGTTAGGAATAATGGGAAATTCCCAAACATTTTGGACTGTTTATTGCTAAGAAACCATTTTAGTGTAGCCATCTTCTGTTTGGTGCTCAAATGTCCTGCAGCAATAAATGCACCATCATGGGAAGGTGCACAGTGCCTTAATTAAACTGCTGAGGCTCAGCTGTGGTGTCATAGACTGGCATGATCAGAATGGAGGAGACTCCCTGATTTAGTCATATTTAGGTTGTTGTGAAGATTAAAAAATAAAAATACTGACGGCAAAATCAGGGGCTCAACAGGAAGAACCCACCACCTTAAAAAAAACAACAAAAACTGAAGTAAAAATCTTTAAACTGAGTTGACTGGTAAGGCAAAAAGTAAAAGCTGTCTAGGTTATCTAACACTGTTTTGAGTGTTTTGAGTCTCTGCTAATTCTTAGCATGCTTTGATGTTATGTCTTAAATTTAGAACCACAATTTCCCAGTGAAACATGGGAGTGGCAGCATCAGGCTTTGGGGTGACTTTCTGTTTTATGAAGCTGTATTATTTAATGAGTTGGATAAAACTATGAACAGTTCTGTTTAAAGATCATTTAAAATATTAGATGGGTTAGTTTTGGCTGTGGATGAAGAGCGATGAATATGTTGGGGAAACCTGAAGACATATCCTGACCACCAACCTGACAGGTTTGGGAGAATATTGATGAATAAATGAATTTGCTGCACGTGGACAAAGTCCTGCCAAAGCAGCCCAAATATTTACATTAAATTTGAAGCTCATTGCAGAAAGTATTAGTTTTTTTTGGTTTTACAGCCTTCTTGCAATCAGACTCTGCTTGTTTTTTTTTTTGTTTTCTTAACATTTTTTTTTTGTTTTCTTTACATTTTTTTTGTTTTTTCGTTTTTACTTAAACTATTTATCAAATGTGAAAAAATCCAGTTTTTGTACTATTTGTTATGATTACATTTGTTCCCGATGATTAAAACCTGTTGATCTGACAGGGGTGTGCATACTGCATATATTTAATGCTACATTGTACTGTAGGTTTTCCTGTTATCATAAAAGGAATAAACAAAAGATTCATGGCCGAGGTGACCAAAACAGCTCGGTAACATCAACCTCTTTATTGAGCTCTGATCCAAACCACCAGTTGCAACCGTATGACTGAATCTGGACCATCAGATTGGTTTATAAGCAGCTCATCAGTGAACTTTCTGCTTTTACCTTCTATTTCAAGAAGCGTATTAGTTGTGTTGGGATGATCCCTCAAAGTACTTCCTTCAGAATCCTGTGACGAGGATCAGAACCGCCTCATGCTGACTTGAAATTATAACTTTCTTTGCACAAGGCTTCCAGCAGGGAAAATCTCCTCTGAGTTAATTAAAGTCCTGTTTTTATCAAGATCCTCCTTTATCAGGGTTTTCTATATCTCTGACTGCACTCTGCATGGCCTGACAATACCTGCTATGAGTCCCACAAGGAGACTTTTTGGCTCTACAAATGATTTAGTGTGAAAACAGAGGGGAATCATTTTAACCCCAATCTTTTCCTCTTTTGCAAACACACACATTGCAAGGCCAATAAGTGTAAGTCGGAGCCAGAAGCATGAAGGAGCTGACCTCTTGGAAAAACCCCAGCCTGCATGAGCAAAGTGATCACCGCGGGCAACAGCAACAGCCCACAATCAGAGCACTCACTCCCAGACAGACAGCACACCCACATGCACAGGCAGACTCAGGGTGCAGGCGAAGGTCAGAGGTTCGGGTCATGATTGTATCGCGGCATCCAGGAAAAAACATGTTTCCTTTAGAAAAAAACAAACAAACCCTCACATTTGGCCCAACGATGACTAAAAAAGACGAAACAGAACGAGGAAAAAGACAAGACAATCTCACTGTGAAATTTGTGAAATTTTTTTTTTTTTTTTATTTCCTAAATTTGTCAATATGGCACATGAACAGAGATTTAATGTTCTGGAAAAAGATTTGGCACAGAATGTCAAAGCAACCCCCCACCCACCCCCCCACCCCCACATTTCCAAGAACCCACATAAACCAACAGACAAACAAACAAACAACCATGGAGTGGATTTTGTTCCATTAAGGTAAAGACCCATTTTGTAGATGAAAATTTGAAGAAAAAAAAAAAAGAATACAGAAATGAAAAACTTCTTAAATAAAACATATTTTTAGAGAAACTTTGCTTTTTGATAAGATTATTTTTGTTCTCATCTTCAGACTCAGAAATACTAATCATATTCTCTATTCACTTTAAGCCCAATAATCTTGACCAATAAAGATTTAGTTGCCAAATTCCATGGAGATCAATAGATACATCTTTGCACTTTACTTGCAATTTGTAAAGTTCAACATAAAAAGAAAAAAAAAAGAAATATAAGTTTGAGGAAAGAATTGAAAAAACAGAACAAATTAAGCAATAAAATATTATAACAGAAAAATAGGATGGAAAAACAAAAACCAAGATACTCTCTAAACCTCAACGTTTCCCAAAGTTTTGTTCCTGGATTGCATTTTTTAACATTTCCATTATCAAATGTGTTCTTTTCTTGCTGCAATAATGGAACAAAACTCGGTCCATAGAGACATCCCAACCCCTTCCCACTGATAACATGCCCCACCAGCATTAATATGCACATCTGTGGCTTTAACTGGTTAACACAATGTCTTGATAAACAATCACAAAAACAACCAGAGTCGATTTTGGCAGCAAAACAAAAACTCGTGTGAAAACAAAGAGGCAGATGGAAGCCATGTTTAATTGAACAGAGGGAAGGAAATGTAAGAGGCCGTGATTTGTTATCCCTTGTCCTGAGAGGGGATCACGGAGGTAAAGAAGAGGCCTGTTGGGTGTGTGTTTGCGTGTTTTTGTTGGAAGGAAATCCATAACTTGACATGTAGCTGCAGGGGGCTGAAACATGGCAGAAGGAGGTAGCATGAGGTAGATAGAGCAGAGCGGAGGAGGAGAACAGAAGCTCGGGAGGGGGAGAAAAGCTGGATAATGTGAGACGTACCCCTGCAAGCATAAGAGTATGAGTGTGTGACTCAGAGAGAGAGAGGCCGCGACTGAGGCTTTAGCTACATTTTGGAGGGGCGAGACGATGAAGAAGAAGGGAAAAAGAAAGCAGAAAAGCAGGAGTAATGAGGCGTGCTCCTCCTCTGAGTCCCCCGGGTTGAGGACAGAGAGGAGTAATTTCCCTTCTGGCTCTGGGTGACATATAAGCACCGCGGCAGCCCTTCCTCCTCCATGTCTTTATGTCAGACCCACAAACACAGTTCAAGTGGTTGTGCAACAAGCAAACACATATGCAAAAGTCTGCCACTCAAATGTTACTCCCAAACATTTGGGAGTAACAGAGTGTTAAAACATGTTTGAAAGTTTTCGACCTAACGCTTGCTTGTACTTGACAAATACTGCAGCTCAACATTAACAAATAGTTGAAAAACATGAGCTCCCTGCTTTTCTTCATGCTGTCTATGGCGATATCTCTTGCTATGGAGCTTAAGAGGTCATTGCTCACCAAGAGCTGCAGTTAAGGCCCAGATTTTCAGCTGAATCTATACTATTTCCATCTAATCTCCTAAACGCTGTGTTTGGCTGCTCCTCCCAGTGTTGCTGATACCAAGATAAATGGAGATCTAGAGGTTGGACTGTGAAACATTAACAGGCACGTCCTCTTGACTTATGAAACAGCAGAAATAAGTCAAGCTGAGATCAGGGCCTCTGGCTGTGTGTATACTCAGGTAACGCGCCATGATATTCCTCAGAAATTCACAATAAGACTGGATCTAAAAATGGGCAGACTGAAGTGAGAAGAGCTCAATATCCAATTCTTTTTACAGATTCACAGCCTGATTTAGTTCTGGACTTTGACTTGGCCATTATAACCCATTGATATGTTTTGTTCTGAAGCCTCCCAATCATGCTCTGACTGAATATTTAGGCATCCAGCAGAAAACTGAACCTAGTCTGAAGAGATCTAGCTCTCATTAAAGCACTGCTATGGACATTCAGATTAAAAATAGAAACTTCCTGACATTTTTGTGAAACATGCATAAACAATTGTGATTTCATGGTATCAATCTTTCCTCTCCACTGTTGCTACAAGCATGCTTAGTGTGAGGGATTGCATTTGAGTCAATGAGTTGATGCAATCAACTGGTTTCACTTAGATAGAAAACTTTGAATCAATTTGACTGAATGATCTGGTGTACTATAAAGTGCCTTGATATGACATGTGTTGTGAATTGGCGCTATATAAATAAACTGAATTGTAGGCCTATTGACATAAATATATTATTTGCAGTTAACTATTCATGTGTGGTTTGATCCTCCACAAAGGTTCGGAATAAAACTGACGGATCAGAAGTTTATAGTATGGTAAAGCATTGGCTCAACAGCTTTCAAAATTGGCTGGCATTTATAAATTCTCACTAATTCTCAGTGTTTCTTCATCTTCACATCTGCTGCAACTAATTTCCCTTCCCCTGCAGTCCCACAGCATGCTACTACCTCCTTTATGTTTCACTGCAGGGAGCGTGTTTTGTGGGCAAATTGCAGCATTAGTTTTCTGTCTCACTTATGTAGATAAGCTGCCTCTATGCTCTGGGATCCTCCACTGGATGCTGCCATCCCAGGATCCTCTCTTTCTCAATTTGTGCCTGCCCTGTTCTCTGTTTTCCCTTGTTTTCCTCTGGGCTTGGCGAGAGGGGAAGCCTGGGGCGACAGAAGCAGTTGTGTGGCAAGCAGGGATCTGGTAAATGTGGCCCTAGAAAAACGAGGGGCCATTTAAAAGGAGCTTAATGCGATGGAGGGTTGTGCATGCAAACGGAAGCTCGCTCGTGGCAATTCATGAGCATCTGGGGTGAGAACATGTGTCTGTGTCACGTAAACTGTAAGCAGAAAGGAGAATGAGCAGAAAATGAGGCTGGTAAAAGCCAGAGTGGATAAATAAATAAGGACGAGGGAGAGAAGTATTTTCCCCTCACCGGTCCACATTTGGGGGTGGAGACATAAAAAAAAAGGTACAGCAAAATCCAAAGTGCCATGTGAAAGTTTATTACATATGGATGACAGCTCACAAATGTTTTTCTCTGCATCTCAGGAACTTCACAGAGGGGAGGCTGCGTCTCTGATTCAGAGCTCAGCTGGGGAGGCTTATCTGGGTCAAAGAGGAAATTTAGCTCAGTTTTCACCTTTCAGAGACTAGACATCCTCTGAACGGCGCTGCTGACAGTGAGTGGAGGTTTGACCTCTTGTCCTCTGAGGCCACACTTATACACAAATATAGATCAGACAGCTCTATTATCAATCCACCCGTTTTTAAAATGCACAATAAACCCTGACAAAAATAAAGTCAAGCATAAAAAAAACAACAAAAACAATTAAAAACAATCCACAGAACTTTGTTTCCAAGTTTGAAGATGTTTCGCTTCTCATCCAGGATGGTTTTTTTAATTCAAAATGTCAGTTGAGTTCGAGGTTTTATACAGTAGCCCATCAAAACCTTGTTTTTGTTTTGAAAACATGCAAATGAAACGGACAAATGGGTCCATCCCTTTGGAATGGGGGTCGTTTGGCTTCTTTTGTTGGCCTGCAATGCCCAGTTCCTGTCTAAGTGTCTGAAAGGGGGTCGTTAAAGGGAATTGTTTGCCTGGCTGAATTGGCGAGGTGTGCAGGAGTACGTTTCTGAAACATGAGGTTAAACATCTGCATCAAATCAGGAAGAAATAATTTTAAAGCTACTACAATTGTATCTCTTAATGAAAGCTTTTAGCATCCTTTTAATGTTGCTACCGCTAGCCACAGCCCAGCTAATTTAGAGCCAGAAAAGTAAAAACATCCTTAAGTTTTTGATAAATACGATCCATCCTTTTGTAACAATAACAATTTTTGATTTTTAAAGGTAATAGTTTCAACTGTTTCATCCAAAAAATGTAAATAAGTCATATAGAGAACAACTGGAGTGGTGCAAAACAAAATAATTTCACAGCAAAAGAGGATATCAAAATAGTTTTGTAAATTTTGACGGGTCAAAAATACAAAAATATGTACTTCTGGTTATGAAACCATTATTGACACCAAATGATTCTGCACCAACAGGAATAGTAGTCAGAGGCAGAGCATCCTATTAGCTCCATGATAGCTCTGAGAAATGGCTTCTCTAAAAAGAATAAAAAGAGAGTATCAGTCAAGCTTTTCAGCTTTGGTTCCAAATTAAGGAAAGAAAGAGGCTCAAAATGAAAAAGATGGTTGCCACTTTTCTTCTGAACTGGTAAGGTGAATGTTCGGTTTGGTTAGTACTATAATTAGCATTGGCGGGACTTGCACAGCCTGGGAAACAGTATAAGACAGTTTGTCAAGGAGTAGGTAGAGACAGATTTAAAAGCGGATACTGACAGATTTAGCAAAAACAATTTAAATCAATCCGTTAACATATTTTTTTTTAAGAAGAGCTATTACATCAGCCAGATGTGGACATTTTAAACATATATATACAGCTCATTTTGGAATATTAAAGGGCATTATCACAACATTACTTTGTTGCGGCCACAATTTTGACTTTTGGGATTACAGAATATTTCTGTTCCATCCTGAGCTGTGATTGGTTAGGTTTGTTTTTAGACAAAACAGACTTACTACCCATGTAAAACATTCTGGCTAGGCAGGCTAGGTAAACAGTACAGAAGGAGAGCAGGCAAATATGCGTGCAGCGCTTACTGTCCGAAAGATAGTAAACTTGTAGCTATCATCTTTAAGGTTAGAAAATAAACATAGACATTAAACCTAATTTTTTTCAGAGCTATTTTTATATCTATGGGAACTATGTAAAAGAAAAAGCAGAGATTTCTATTTACTATATTACTGGTGCTTTAAAATTGTTGTGGAAATTCAATGCAATCCCTCAATTTAAGGAACAGCCAAAACCAGCATTTATTATCAATTCTGTTCTTAGCTAAATTTATTGACAGCTGTT
The DNA here is from genome assembly GCA_030533445.1 of Cyprinodon diabolis. Classification (NCBI taxonomy): domain Eukaryota; kingdom Metazoa; phylum Chordata; class Actinopteri; order Cyprinodontiformes; family Cyprinodontidae; genus Cyprinodon; species Cyprinodon diabolis. Next base: position 6,858,048 of record CM060077.1, read on the forward strand.
GTGAAAGGTTCAAAAGTCACTTGCAGCTCTGAAGCAGCAGATAGCAGACCCCTGCCCAAAGGCACGACTTCACTGAATCAGTTTTAGCTCCAATTACATCTGTAGGTCTCTGTGGTCATGTCTCCACCAGAATTCATCAGTCGTCCATCTGTTTTGTAAAAAGAAAATTAAGCTCAGAGTCTCTGGGGAGCATGTGAGTACCTCAGTTGTCAAGTCAAAGATTCCTTATTGGATTTAAGAGTGGACTTGGACTAGGCCATTCAAACACATTAAGATGCTTTGATCTAGACCCTGTCAGTGTAGCTCTGTCTGTATTTGTAGGGTTGCTGCTCTGCTGAAAGGAGAACCTCCACCCCAAATTGAAGCCATCTGCAGCCTCTTACAGCTTTATTCCAGAACTGACTTGCCTTTTGGTCTATCCATGTTCCCAACAACCTTGGTCAACTTTCCTTTTTCTGCTGCCTAAGAAAATCATCCCCCTGCACCATGCTGCAACCACCATGTTTCATACTGTCAATAGTGTTTTTCACGTTGCTGTGTAGAGATTTTTTTTGCCATATCCCTGGACCAGATTCACAAAGCAGTTTGCACAGAATACTTGTAGAGGAAACCTCTGAATTGTGTGTGTATTTGCATGTGGGTGCATTTTCTTCACTCTTCAATGACCATATATATATATATATATATATATATATATATATATATATATATATATATATATATATATATATATATATATATATATATATATATATAATCAATTCATCATATTTTTGTCCTAACATTTTTTATTTTATACACTATTATTTTTTGTTTTTTATTCTGTGGTGTTACTAAAATGAACAAAATGGAAAATACTTAATTTACATAAAACATAATGTGGGGTAAAATGAATAATAATGGCTGTAATTGTTTCGTGAGAACACAAGTAAATGATGGTATTCAGTATGAAAAAAACATACAATCACACTTTAGTTTTACCTTAAAAAGAGACTTGTGTGACAAAGGGACACAGGGAAGCAACTGTTCATTAAAAACTTCTGTTCAACTGTTCATTAAAAAGAACAATTGTTTATAGCAATGATGCACTAAATTAACTATCAATGCTGCAGGTTGTAAAACTGTGGAATAATAATAAAAATTACCCTTTTACAATAAAAAGCATACATTTAAGCTTGAAATGTATCATATAAAAAATAAACAAACAAATTTTCAGAATTATATTTGAACAAACAACATCTGTAAATACTTTTAATTTTTCCTTAGTAAATCAAAACAGGGTCTTTGATTTCCTTACAGACAAATCTTCTTTATATATCCAATTCGTTTGGAATTAAATTAAACACTGTTTGTGAAGCATTTCGCAGCCTTGAGGTTTGTATTAAGAAGTTAACAGAAAGCAACAAAATTGACTTTATTCTAATAGAAGAAGATTTGCAAAAACATTGGGAAGAACTTTATTGGACATCCAAACCAAACCTGTTTGTGTAAAACCAGCAGTGCAACAGCCACTCATCTCTTTCTGTCTGCTCCTATTTTTTTGTCACATCTGCATTTATCAAAGTATTCTGGTTTTGGAGATAGAGGAGATATTGATCTGGTGAGAAGTTACAGACATTAGCATTGAGAGTTTTTCTTAAATGGATGCATTATAGTCCATTGAAATGTTGGCCAACTGTATCCATACAATGATGTGCTGTTTGGGTCAGTTGGGTTTGCCAGTGGAGTTTGTTTCAGAATGTGACACACATGGAAACTCAGGTTTGTAAACAACTTAAATCCACAATAACCTCTCATCTGACCGCCAGCAGCTTTATCCAGGTGTTCCTGACATAACCTGCAGAAATGTTACTGTTTCTGGATTTCTTTCTCCTTGCCTCTCCTCTACAAAACGCACAGTTTTCGACGTAAGAAAGTATATTTGTTGGGAATTGACAATTCATCCTCTATATTGAAGTTTTATAAAACACCTCCAGAGCAACATCGTTCCTCTTGGCTGCTTCTCCAATCAATCCTGTCTGTGTGGGTCTTAGGCTGGTCCGTCCTTTTTCCATGTTCAGAATCAGAAAATGGATCAAACAGAGTGAGAAAGTGAGATTTCTTGAAGTCTGACCCAAGCTTTCTGTCTGACCTGTCTGCTGTCTTCCTTAAATGAGTAGAACTTCATATCCTTGACTTAAAGTATCACTAAACAACCAAATACATTATCTAAGTATTGAAGTATGGTTGGTACCTTAACCAATATATCTTCTTTTTCATATTTTTCTTTGATTCTCCACCTAAATGTCCACCGTTGGAGCAGATACCTTCAGACAAGCATCAAATACAGTAGAGTATAAATATTTATGTAATTAAAGGAAGAACCCAGGAACAGCATTGAAGTAGATGCCAAGAATCATCAAGAAAGGAGCACAGATACATGATCAATGTATCCCTAAGAGTCCAGTCTAATTCAGAACCATCCAAAAAAGTCCAGAAATCCACAAATACAAATTAGGATGGAGGCTTTACGAAGCAGAAAAGTGTTTTTCCCACGGATACTTTCCAAACACAACTGTCGTCTGTGACAGAGTGCTTATTGGGTAAAAATCCAGATTCCAAATGTTTCACAGTCTAAGAAACAGGCTGGCATTTAAATATGCCATAATCTGCTTTTCTGTTCCCAGGCGGAATTACAGAGGTGTTCAAGATAACAGCAGTCTAATATCAATTCAATTCAATTCAATTCAGTTTATTTATATAGCGCCAAATTCACAACACATGTCATCTCAAGGCACTTTACAGTTTCATATCATTAGCTCAATCAGTGTTTTGGCCAAATTACAATTCCATATGGCAAACAACAAGTAGGTGCAGTAGAGATTGGTACTGTTCGTTACACGAAGGAGGTGCTCTCCAGGTACTCCAGTTTCCTCCCATCATCCAAATACACTATATTGCCAAAAGTATTTGCTCACCTGCCTTGACTCACATATGAGCTTAAGTGACATCCCGTTCCTAATCCATAGGGTTCAATATGACGTCGGTCCACCCTTTGCAGCTAGAACAGCTTCAACTCTTCTGGGAAGGCTGTCCACAAGGTTTAGGAGTGTGTTTATGGGAATTTTTGACCATTCTTCCAGAAGCGCATTTGTGAGGTCGCACACTGATGTTGGACGAGAAGGCCTGGCTCTCAGTCTCCGCTCTAATTCATCCCAAAGGTGTTCTATCGGGTTGAGGTCAGGACTCTGTGCAGGCCAGTCAAGTTCATCCACACCAGACTCTGTCATCCATGTCTTTATGGACCTTGCTTTGTGCACTGGTGCACAGTCATGTTGGAAGAGGAAGGGGCCAGCTCCAAACTGTTCCCACAAAGTTGGGAGCATGGAATTGTCCAAAATGTCTTGGTATGCTGAAGCATTCAGAGTTCCTTTCACTGGAACTAAGGGGCCAAGCCCAGCTCCTGAAAAACAACCCCACACCATAATCCCCCCTCCACCAAACTTTACACTTGGCACAATGCAGTCAGACAAGTACCGTTCTCCTGGCAACCGCCAAACCCAGACCCGTCCATCAGATTGCCAGATGGAGAAGCGCGATTCGTCACTCCAGAGAACGCGTCTCCACTGCTCTAGAGTCCAGTGGCGGCGTGCTTTACACCACCGCATCCGACGCTTTGCATTGCACTTGGTTATGTATGGCTTGGATGCAGCTGCTCGACCATGGAAACCCATTCCATGAAGCTCTCTGCGCACTGTTCTTGAGCTAATCTGAAGGCCACATGAAGTTTGGAGGTCTGTAGTGATTGACTCTGCAGAAAGTTGGCGACCTCTTCGCACTATGCGCTTCAGCATCCGCTGACCCCGCTCCGTCAGTTTACGTGGCCTACCACTTCGTGGCTGAGTTGCTGTCGTTCCCAAACACTTCCATTTTCTTATAATACAGCTGACAGTTGACTGTGGAATATTTAGGAGCGAGGAAATTTCACGACTGGATTTGTTGCACAGGTGGCATCCTATCACAGTTCCACGCTGGAATTCACTGAGCTCCTGAGAGCGACCCATTCTTTCACAAATGTTTGTAAAAACAGTCTGCATGCCTAGGTGCTTGAATTTATACACCTGTGGCCATGGAAGTGATTGGAACACCTGATTCCAATAATTTGGATGGGTGAGCAAATACTTTTGGCAATATAGTGTATGTACATGTTTGGTTATTTGCTATCTCTAACTTGTCATTGAGTATAAGTTTATATATGGATAATTGTTTGTCTCTGTGTTGCCCTGTGATAGACTGGCCACTACAGGTGCTGGTCATAAAATTAGAATATCATGAAAAAGTAGATTGATTTCAGTAATTCCATTTAAAAAGTGAAACTTGTATATTATATTCATACATTACATACAAACTCATATATTTCAGATGTTTATTTTGTTTAATTTTGATGATTACAAATGACAACAAATGAAAATCTCAAATTCATCATATCAGAAAATTAGAATATTGTGAAAAGGTTCAAAATTGATGGCCCCTGGTGCCACACTCTAATCAGCTAATTAACTCAAACCACCTGCAAAAGCCTTTAAATGGTCTTTCAGTCTAGTTCTATAGGCTACACAATCATGGGGAAGACTGCTGACTTGACAGTTGTCCAAAAGACGACCATCGACACCTTGCACAAGGAGGGCAAGACACAAAAGGTCATCGCTAAAGAGGCTGGCTGTTCACAGAGCTCAGTGTCCAAGCACATTAATAGAGAGGCGAAGGGAAGGAAAAGATGTGGTCGAAAAAAGTGTACAAGCAAGAGAGATAACCGCACCCTGGAGAGGATTGTGAAACAAAACCCATTCAAAAATGTGGGGGAGATTCACAAAGAGTGGACTGCAGCTGGAGTGAGTGCTTCAAGAACCACCACACACAGACGTATGAAAGACATGGGTTTCTGCTGTCGCATTCCTTGTGTCAAGCCACTCTTGAACCACAGACAGCGTCAGAAGCGTCTTGCCTGGGCTAAAGAGAAACAGGACTGGACTGCTGGTGAGTGGTCCAAAGTCATGTTCTCTGATGAAAGTAAATTTTGCATTTCCTTTGGAAATCAAGGTCCCAGAGTCTGGAGGAAAAGAAGAGAGGCACTTCATCCACGTTGCTTGAAGTCCAGTGTAAAGTTTCCACAGTCAGTGATGGTTTGGGGTGCCATGTCATTTGCTGGTGTTGGTCCATTGTGTTTTCTGAGGTCCAGGGTCAATGCAGCCACATACCAGGAAGTTTTAGAGCACTTCATGCTTCCTGCAGCTGACCAACTTTTTGGAGATGCAGATTTCATTTTCCAACAGGACTTGGCACCTGCACACAGTGCCAAAGCTACCAGTACCTGGTTGAAGGACCATGGTATCCCTGTTCTTAATTGGCCAGCAAACTCTCCTGACCTTAACCCCATAGAAAATCTATGGGGTATTGTGAAGAAGAAGATGCAATACACCAGACCCAACAATTCAGAAGAGCTAAAAGCCACTATTAGAGCAACCTGGGCTATCATAACACCTGAGCAGTGCCACAGACTGATCGACTCCATGCCACGCCGCATTGCTGCAGTAATACAGGCCAAAGGAGGCCCAACTAAATACTGAGTGCTGTACATGCTCATACTTTTCATGTTCATACTTTTCAGTTGGCCAACATTTCTATAAATCCTTTGTTTTTATTGGTCTTCAGTAATATTCTAATTTTCTGATATGATGAATTTGAGATTTTCATTTGTTGTCATTTGTAATCATCAAAATTAAACAAAATAAACATCTGAAATATATGAGTTTGTATGTAATGTATGAATATAATATACAAGTTTCACTTTTTAAATGGAATTACTGAAATCAATCTACTTTTTCATGATATTCTAATTTTATGACCAGCACCTGTAATCCAGCATGTACTCTGCATCTCACCCAATGACCACTGGAGAAAGGTAGACGTCATCCAATCAATAAGAGCCCTCACCATGTCCTGTTGTTTACCAAAGGCCCTACTGGCTGGCATAAAAAGAGCTGGATCAGCATGTTGATAAAAGAAAGTTCTCTTTGGGTTTAGGGATTGAAAATAGTATCTCAGAAAAACCAACTGACGTTACTTAGAAGCCAAAGTACCCTGTATAGTATGATGGCTTTTATTTTTTTACACAAAGGGATGATTTTTTTACATAATAGGGAACATAAATCAATGAGAATACATCTGAGAGGACATGCTTTATGCTAAGGAGTAAATATAGGGTGACCAGATTTGGGTTTCTGAACAGCAGGACTCTTTTTTGGGGGGCTATCCTCAGCCAGAGGAGTGGGGCTGGGGGCCCATAAGTCAGGCGGGGGGAAGCACAGGGCCTCCAGTGTCCAGGCTACTGCCACCGGGTCGGGCTTTGATAGCTCCGCTGGATCCACCGGGGGCTCTTTTCGAGTGCCCAGTGTGTTTCGACTATGTGCTTCACTGTAGTCGGCCAAAATCCTGGACGATTTTGAAATTTCCCACAGACAGTTTTTTAGGTCTGAAAAGTAGGACACGTCTGCGAAAAAGAAGATGTCTGCCTTTTTTTTTTTTGTAGTTGTCTGTTTATGATGTGTTTTTCACATGTTCATATGAAAGTTTTATACTCTTAACTTAGATTTCAAGAGAAATTCAGGTATGGGCAGTATTTTATTTTTTATTTTTTTTAGTTAGGTGGGTTTTACGTTGTTTGGGCTACAGAGTGTCATTCAAATCTGTTAACCCTGCCTCCGACAGGGCTCAGCTGCTTCAGACTGACAGCTGAGCGGGAAAGAACTGAGCACACCGCAGCATGGTGTTGTAACGCCTGACATTCGCTCAAAGCAAAGCTCTATTGATGAAGCAATGGTTAGTCAGTTTCTCTTTAAGCTTGAGCTGCATAGCAAATGTTACGAAATGAACTATCAGAACTGAGAGAACGGAGGCTCTTGCTAACCTGCTGGTCCTTATAACAAGCAGAATGCGTGATTACAGAAGACACAGGGAAAAAAAATAGTTTCCAACAAAATTGCGTCAGCTCTTCACATAATGTAGTGTTCTAATTCCCGTAAAACCCACAGGTGGTTCAAATCCAGCCTCTCAGCATGCAAACTCCTTCAAGTTGAGGAAAATAATGTTCAAATGTCGCTAACTTTCTGTGGAGTCAGACACCAAAGATCTGATGAACTTATACATCCAGAGAGCCATGAAGAGCTCAGTGGAAAAGGTCTGGAGAGCTGCTGCCTCCAAGTCTTGCACTAGTGACCTAATGTAGAGCGTCAGATTCAATGGTGCAAAGCATAGCAGACTCTAAAAAAGTGTGGATGTGTTGTCTGGAGTAACAACCATGTCTCATTGCATGGTAGTCTCACATTCAAGTCTGACTTTGGAAGACACAAGAGGGAAAAGTACTTTCTTGGATGTCATGTATGCAGTTTGATGCAGATAGGGGGGTGGAAGGGGCTTCATGGGCTCTTTAATTCCAGTGAAGGGAACTCTTCCCCATCTTGAGCTGACAGAAGACCTTTGGGATGAATTAGAGTGAAGATTCCCTCACCCAACATCAGTGTATGACCTTCTGAATGCACATGCAAAACAAATATCAAAAGTTTCCCATACAGGCGGGACTAAACTGTTGGAAAGCCTTCTCAGTAGAGCTGCAGCTCTTAGAGGGTTTACATATCATGGAAAAAGAACAGTGTGTCTTTATTTGGCTTGGATAAGATATAATAACAGTAGTAGAGAAGAATGTTTATGTAATTTGAACTGTTAATATGTCACTTCAATAAGAATACAATTATTTGATAAATCCCCAGAAATTTGGATTTTTCTTAGTGAGGAAATTTAATTTATAAATTGCATAATAATACAACCTTTGTTGGAAACAATTTGTTTACACTGTAAAACAAGAGATCCAACAAAATCAAAACAGGAAATATTGAATTTGGACAAAATCGAAATGAAATTTGAAAAGAAAAAAAAAAGAAAAGAAAAAAAAATCTCAAATTAGCTGAATTTAATAAAAAAAGGAAATTATTCCTTAGAGGCGTTAAGTAAACATAATCAGTATGTTTCACATGTCATTAATTTTACAGTTCTTATATGATTTAAGCATATATGACTCAATGAGATTAAATCATGAACAAAGAAAAAAACAAAAATCCAAAAACTCGATGTGTATCATACTTTTTTCCAGTGGCATTAGCATCTGAGGAACAAGACTTCAATTTTCATCTCTTGATGTGAAGCACTCCTCAGAAACAGCAGTTATACATCCAAATGTAAGCTCGGTGACTCAAGAAATCATCGGTTTGGTTTATACAGTTAGAATTTCAGTATACAAAGATAAATATAGATCCTTCTGATTTTTTTTAAGCCTAATAGTAATTTTGCACTACATTTTGCAGAGTGATAACCACATTTAAAGGAGTCATCGCCCGGATATCACATATCTGGACATCCAGATATCTCTTTCATGTTAAAATGTGTGTTGGTGTTGGGCTTCTGTTAAAAACTGTCAGACAATCCGTAGAAAGTGGCTTCGTTTTCTTTGTGTGGACTCTGTGTTAAATAATTACGGGAAGGCTGCTAACATTAGCCAACCTTGCACCAATCCCGTCTATATTCCACCAAATAGGATGCTTACAACAATTAGAGACTCACCTGCAGGCTAGTGCTACTGCTTGTGTAACTTTAAACCTATTGGAAGAGGCAGAGAAACAATGGTAATTGAACCATGGCCACTAATGTTACCACACTGGAAAAATGATCTAGAAAAATCTAGTAAAAATTTCATAAATTGTGTATTTAACCTTATTTTGAGCAGGTAAATGAGATGAGTATTTTCACTCTTAGAATAAGATAATTAATATGCATTTGAAAGAAGACACTGCAATTGTTTTTTTTTTCTTATTTTAATTGTAAATTGTATCATTCCATTGGCAAAATTTCTCACTTTCCTTCTCAATTCAAGAAAAATGACTTATGTAGAGTTACATTTTTTTCAGTGTAACACTACATCCCAATAAATGTGCATACACACTAGTCAGATTTCATGCATACCTTATAGTAGATATATCCTTAATATACAAATAAAATGAGATCTGAATGTGCTTTGTTTATTAATTTTGTTCTCCTAAAAATGATTGAATATGAATTTAAAAACTATTTCAAAAGGATTGTTCATATAAATTACCATGTTATGACTCCTTTAATGAATATCCAGTTTTGTGTGTATGGAAAGAAAAGCTGTTACTTAAATATTTTTTAAACTGCAGTGTCATTTTGAATAGAACTTAAATAAAAACCAACTCCGGCTAGTAATGCCACACACAACCCTGGTAGGTAAGCATGTCCAAGTTTTACCATTTTGGTCCGTCTTTGCAGCTCGGAGGCCCTTTGACCCAAAGGTGAGTGACACATGAGAGAAAGAGATAAGGCGCCGACCTGTCGACAGCCCTCAAAGCTCAGGAGGTGACCAACATGGTCGCCTTGTGACCAGAACCATGGTTTCCAAGGTAACAAGGAAATAAGCCATGTGCTAATGTCTTGGCCATTTTCAAATTAAAGACACCTTCACAGGGCGTAAAGCACACACTGCGTGAGCTGAAGCACAAATGCAGCAGTAGCAGCTAAGAAGTTTGCATTAACCTCCACCGCACTCGGCTCCAAATTGTATGAAAACGCTTGATCACTCACTCATTCCCTGTCAGAGAGCAGAATGTGTGCGTTTGTAGTTCTCACATGTATTGTAAGGCGACATTATAGGGCAGCGTTTTCACTGTCACGGTCATGAAACAGAAAAAAGCAAAAAGGTTCAGGTCTGACATCTTTTATTTTAGGTGACGTGATTGAGCTGAATGACCGGGGCATAAAAAGAAACTGTCATCAGATCAGCATCAAACCGGTAAGACGGTGATAAAACCAGGGTCTGACAGCTGCAGCAGAGGCTCTAACGAAGCACAGTGAGGCAAGGGTAACGCTGCCGATGGTGCTGACTAGGGAGGGACGGCTTGGTGACACAGTGGCACAGAAAGCACTCCTGCACTGCTCAGAATCACAGCAGCCGTCATGTGAGAAGACAAGCTGCAACATTTGGCTTCCAGCGAACACCCTGTGAAAAATAATAGTAATAACGATGCATATAAATTCCAGACGCTTTGATGCTCTTGGCCCCTGCAATGTGGAGAAAATTAGCACTGGTGCCTCAGCACATGCATCATTGACATCATATGTATCAATAATGCATTAAGCTCTGCTATCGCTTCACTGCTATTTTTAAAGAGGAGGAGGGAGGTGTCAGAAAATAAATTAAGTTGTGCAGGGCTTGCGGAGGGCTCGTAGAGTTGAGGTTAACATGTGTGCAGTGCAGCCTTCAGGGACCGGCTCAAATACAGCCTGGATTTGTGGCACTGCTGCCCATAGCGAGAGGCGAAACAAACCTGGAAGTTACCACATCTCAGATTACCCTACCAGCCATGAGGAAGCCGCTTGGAATCATTTTCATATGAAGAGTTATGACAACAGACACATTATTGTCAGCACTATTAAAAAAAGAATCAGAACAATCTAAATTTAGAGAATCTGGGAGGAACGGCTGCTACGATGGGCCCCTGAGCAGATTTCAAGGGACATCAAACTGCAAAAGTTCTAAAGTTGTTTAAGCAAATACTTCATAATATTAAATTTTTTATCCTAATAATACTTTTTTTTTCTTGATTAGTAAAAGTGTTGGATGAATGTATTTGTTTGCCTGTTTTTCAAGTTCCTAACCTGGATTATAAGAAAGTGTTTTAAAACACTTTTACAGAACAAATAAAATCCCAATTTGCCCTCATTTAATTTAGGTATGATGTACAGTATTTAGCTAATTTATGTACAGCCTTATTCGTGTAAACCAAAGTCATAGAAACACCTGTTTGTGTTCTTAAAGACCAGGGATCATCTTGTTTACAAGTTGTGTTGGAAAAAAAAAAAAAAAAATCTGCTGCATGCTGCTCTTAATCTTTTGCAGCAGTGGTGGATCTAGACCAAATGTACCAGGGGGCCAGGAGGGGGCCAGCGTGTTTTCGTGGGGGCCCAGAAAAGCATGAAATAAAAAACAGGGCAAGAGATTTAAATATATTAAGAGAGCTGCATGAAGGGAAATTTCTTTTCAATCAGGTTCAATAAAAATTCTATTTCTTATGAGGTCAATATACAATTTAAATTTAAGAATTGTACATATTTTTGACTTAATTTAAGTTAAAACTACAGTTCTCTATAAATTTGAATTTGAACTCAAGAAGAACTGTTAAATTCATCTTTAAAAATTAGAGCATTTTTTTTATTTGTTGTGGAAAAAAAAAACATTTGATAGATGAAAACTGGGATCTCAATACCACTGAACCTTTGAACTTATTGTTTTTTAATAATTAGTAGAACAGAATTTGCAATGAAACAATGAAAAAGATCCAAATGACCTATCAGTAATTATTTCTGTTCCAGCCCAGATCATTAGTAGAATTTCTTTTAAGTATTATGTCTTCAGTACAGGGGCCATAACAGGGGCCAGGGCATGATCTACCGTTGGCCCCTGTCTAGAACCGGCCATGTTTTGCAGGATAGGAACACGAAAAAAAAACAAAAAACCTTACAGTTCTGCTGGCTTTAGGTTAAATAAAATGGCCAAAGACATCACAGGAGGCAAAATCTCTCCTCTACTTTTCTAAGGTGTTTCTCAATTTTGCGTATAATTATTCTCTTTTAATCATTAAAAAATAATCATAATAATGCAGTAGCTTCAATAAACAAAATATCTAGACCATATGAGTGGATATGAGTGTTAGATGAGGGACAACAGCAGATACTCAAGTTAATACGGTAAGTTGTATAAATTAGTGGAAATTATTTTGTTAAATAAAAGCATTTCTTTCTAACTGTAAGTAGATTAGTTATTTAGATCTTTGAAACAATGTTAATGTGATTTCCTCTTTCTGGGCTTTAGGTTTTAATTTAAATAATAATGACAAAGATGCACATTTTTCTTAATCTTGTTCTGCATCTTACGGCACAGTGGCTAAAGGATGGCTGAAATCTCACACGAGAAAAAAAGTAACATCGGCTTCTATTCAGTCCAATCTTCTTCTTTAAACTATTGCAAATTGCTAATAGCCCTCTAATATAACAAGCGCCACCAACAGGTGTTCGTCTTAATAAACAATAATAAATGTACTGCTCAATCCACCTATCACTAAATTTGGCCAGATTAAGAAGACCTTTCATCAGTTTCCCGTACATTGCAGAAGAAAAGAGGGAGTAGCAGCTGAAGCAGTGAACAAACATCCTGTTTTTATTCAAAATGTCAGTGAGAAGATCATAAAATTAGCCCGAAGCAAAGAGTGAGAGCGGGTTTAACCGAGGAATCTAAAATGGAGGTCTGACCGCCCCTCCTCCCTCCTTACACAACCGAGCCAGCAGAAGCCCACCTGAAAACTCACACAGTCGATTGTTCTGCATCAACCTGGTATAACATCTTTACCATGTTAACATCTCCAAACGTCCAGATTTCTTAGCTTTACACAAGAGCACAACAAGTTTGTTTTTAACCCAAAGCTGCATCTGCAACAAGCTCTCTCTCTCTAACACATCTAAATTCTGGTGATTCTTCACCTTTTCCCTGAACGAGCGGGCCCCTTCCTGCACGGTAAACACAGCATTTCCATTAGATTGTTTGGAGCGTGTTCACTGCTCCGTGACTCAGACACTGCAGCAATGTGACTGCGTGTCTCCAGCCTCAATAAGATGGCCTCTGGTTTGTGCCACTTCAGAGGTGCCTGTGGGGCTCCCCGACGCTTTCAGACGCGATGAGCTACTACAGGCGTGAGGGCAGGAATTTAGGGGTAAATAGTTTTTGTAACAGTCCTTCCTTTTAGCCAGTGATGTGCACAAATGCTGACAGAAACCCACACATACAAATGCTCTTACCCACAAGCATACCCACATGATCATTTCTGCTATTTGCACACACAGGCAGATGAATATGGAAATATGGAGGGGGGGGGGGGGGGGCTTGTATCCCCTGTGCTGTGAGAGGGAAATGTTAATAGCTTGTGAGCGTTAATCACAAGTGTAAGATGCATAAATTTGTTTAGCAATGATTTGGGGCCCATCGAAATTAAAGCGGTGGTTTGGATTTATTTGAAGGGAGGCTTGTTGGAGAGGTGTAGGAGTTGAAATCATCTCACCTGGACTCAGTTTCAGTTTTGGGAAACAGGAATATGTCTTATTCAATAAATTATTAATTTCTTTTTAGATGTAACTTTAATCATTTCAATATTCCCTAAAAACCTTGGTAAATGTGGAAGAAAAACTGGCTTAATCAGGATAACTTCACAAAAAAGCTCATGCCCAACCAAGGACTTCAAATCTCCATTTAATTATACCTATAATGAGTATTTAGATTTATCTTAACCCCTAGAACCCTACGGACCCACCGGTGGGTCCAGCTGCTACGTGACCTCGTAATTTTAACAAACCCCCAGTATTGATGTAAAAAACACATTTGGCACAGTTTGGTGACATTTTTGGATAAATGTGCCAAAATAGCCTCTCCGCCTAAGAAATTTCTCACTAATACCATTCTAGAATAAATATGATTCATCTGATTGAGTCCAAATTTGGTATATTTTTACACAACATTTAGATTTAAAAGTCTGTACTACTTTTTTGTGCTATAAATAATATTTTGATAGTGTTTTGCAATTTTATTTCAAAGAATATTTTGACGAGGTTCAAAAAGTGCAAAATATTTTGTATTTTGTCCCTAATATTTCAGGCAGGGTCAAAGCTACAATGGTGCTGACACCAGAAAACCATTCTATGACATCTTACCTTTACAGAGGTACCAAAGTTTCTTCTTAAATCTAATAGCTGTGAGGCTATAAGTGATTTACTTTTGTGTGTTTTTGTCAGGCAGAAATTTATTTATACCCCCTGAGGGTGTAAGAGGTTAATACAGGCAATTACTGCTGCAAAAGTTGATTTAATTCTCTCCTTCTGGCAGATCCTCTTTGTCAAGAGCAAGTGTTTTGTTTGTTGGGATTAAGGTCTGCCAGTTTATCTGCCTCTATTGGGCCTTTCAGACAGGACACAGCGTGCGATGTTCTTGCTGCATTTGCGGCATGTTACACTGTCTGGTTGGTGCTGCATTGGCTGGATGGGTAGGTGTTTGTTTGCTGTCAGCAATAAAGTGCTAGCACTAGCCATCCTAGTTCGTAAAACACAAAGAGCAACACGGAAGAAGAGGCAATGGGTGCACAAAACAATGGGTCCAAGGGGCAGATAGAGGAGTTCCTGGATGTGACAGCTTTGGTTCCACAGAAACTGTGATTGGAAATTTGGGCCATATATTTGTGGATTTCAGACTCACACTATTAGTTTTTCCATCTTTTTGCTTTCTGATCTTTCTTAACCTCCCAAGGACAATTGCTAATGTGTATCAGTCAGGTATAGCACTCATTTTTGATCCTGGACTGCTCCCATGCAATCTGTTCTGTGAAGGGAGGGATGTTCAGCAGTACCTTTCAAAAGCAACACCTAGAGCCTGCCTACCAATGTTTAGTGTTAGTCAATCACGATAACAAATTAGTTAGCAGCAGACCCTCACGAGAAACAATAAATGCTCTTAAGCTATTCCTCTTACAAAAATTGAATTTTTGATTCTGGTATAGAAGATGTGATAGCAGCTGCTGGTATCTCTCCAGCTCTGACATTTTATTTTGGTTGGTTGTGGTCTTTGCAGCTCTTACTTTCATCAACAACAAGGCCATCCATCCATCCATCCATCTTCTCCCACTTAATCCATCAAGGCCATTGTGAGACTAATGCCTATTTCCAGCAGCCTATGGGCAAAAGGCGGGCTACACCCTGGACAGGTTGGCAGTCCATCGCAGGGTAATACAGAGACATACAACTATGCACATACACACTAACCCCTTGCTCACACTGGCTCCGGTGCGGTTACAGAGCCGACGGAGACCGCAACTCCCGCACACCCCCTCTCACACCGCCCTTTTGACTACGGTGCGGTGCGGCTCTGCGGCTCCGGCAACAGGTCCGGAGTGTCTCGGTAACCGCAGCCGGACAGCTCAGCAGCCGGTGAGAGAGGTTTACGTCTTTTTAATGACTTGGAATCACTGCGGCGCCGCACCCACCGCACCGCAACGGTAAGACCGGAGTCGGTGTGAGCCAGGGGTAACACATAAGGATAATTTAGTGTTCTCAATCAAGCTAACTGTCATGTTTTTGGATTGTGAGAGGAAGCCGTATTACCCAGAGAGTAATACTGCAATGTGATTATATACTGCAACGTGATTGGTCGACCCGTTTTGGTTCATATTCAAATGATTTATGATGGATTCTTGTGCATTTGTTGACTTCCAAACACTGTAAAAAGCGAAGGCAAGATTAGGTCTCTCTGGCTTGTTTTAGGGTGGCTTGGATTCTATTGACTGCGCATGCATTCATCACTGAATACCACTGGCGATTTTTCATTGAATTCTGAGGCTAAACATCCCTTGTAAATTTTGTAAAATGAATAGCTAAATATCCATTGCAACTGCATTAAATGTTCTCTAAAATACATTTAATGTTGCTCATTAATCAGCTGTTGAGCCCACTCTCGGGCAGGATCTCCCCTCCACTCTGGAGCAGCAGGACGCTGCCTGTCAGTCTGTATGAGAAATCCCTCTTGAGGCCAGAGCATCTGTACATTGAGGCAAGCAGTGAGAAAGTAGGAGCCTGATTGAATAAGATGCAAAATTCACTTCCAGTAAGGCTTAGTTCTTAGGGGTTTATGGAGCAGGGGCAAGGCTGGGGAGGTCATGAAGCTGGCTGCTTGAAGCTGATTGGCAGAATGTGCTAAAGAATTTGACTGACAGTGGCCAGAAAGAGGGGAGTTTTCCTCATGAGACTGAGAGGGGAAAAGGCGATCATTCAGTCATGTTGTTCTGAACTCTTGCCATGGTTTCTGGAGTTTATTATTTCGTAGAGTTTAACAACAGCTATTTTCACAGGTCATAGTAATGTGTTTTATGTGTTTCAACATTTATTAAAGATTATAATTTAATAAACACCATTGAAACCTCTCCTGTTTCAGAGACCAGCAGCTGCCACTGCTGCACACCATGGTAGAAAATAACACAATATTGAACTTTGACTGCCTAGCATAGCGGTTTACTTGCATGGCACAAGCCATTGAAAATAATGGGTTTCAGAGCAAAGAGGTCCAGGCACCACGTCCTGTCTTAAAGGGGCAAAAATAATGCATAATTTCTCTACTGTCACATAATGCATAATCGGGGTAGGGGGTCTGAGAATAACCAACGATCAAAGTAACCTGACCAAAACATCTATTTTGACATCTTTCCTTGTCAAGAAAGCATTTAAGCTGATACAAATTTTTTTGACTGATATAAATTGATTTAAACTGAATTTAAATCTAGAATGCAATGTCCTTATTTCTTTTTTATTTTAAAAAGATACACTTAAAAAGTCAACTTTAGGGTTTAAAATATAAATTATCAGTATGTCTTGATAATAATTATAAGAATGAACTGGAAAAACACATAGCAGTGTAAGTCTACTTTTTAAACTTTGCATACTGTTGTGTTCTGCAATTTCTCAAAGGTGTTCCTCAGGGAACATTACTAGTGACAGCATTTTGTTGAAAATAATCCTAAATGACATAAAAAACAAACAAGTGAAGCTCAACTGATGACTGATTAGCCGTTAGCTCTAAACATCTTTCAGTTGATCTGGGTCTGACTTTCTGGCATATAGAGCAGGACCTGCTCAACTTAACTGCTTCAAACATTTTAAACAAATATCTAAATGCAAGGATGACAGTAAGGGGAGTAATTCTCTGCCTTTAGAGAATATATAGCTTTTGGTGTAAAATGGTGATTATCGCGATGCATAAAAAATGTTAAGTTCTGAACTGTCTGCTCTCTTCTGTTTAGCATTCAAAACCCAAATCAAGACGCTGTGATAAGGGCTGTTGCAGCAGCAACAGTTGCCAGGGAAACCTGATGGCAGGATGCTGAGGACTGGGGTGGAGGATGAGGAGAAAGAGAGGGAAAAAGAGGAGTGGAGAGCGGGGGAGTTGGGGTAAGGTAGGAGTTTAATATGAGAACATGGTTCTAATGCTTAGGTTGATTTGCTGCTACTGAAGGAACACAGGCAGGCAACTTCAGATGCGGCACCTTTAGAGGAGTGCGACTAACAAGCATGTGAGGGTGGGTGGGGGGTGACGCCGGTTAGTGCATTAGTGGGTAGTCATGGCAACGAGGCGTTGACATAGCGGTATCACACTCTGAGCACTATGGTCAGCGGTGACATTCACAAATGTACACAGCGAGCCTTATCAGTCTTTTCCTTTCCCCTGTGCAGAAATAAAACACAGAAAATTTCTTTCCAAAAAAGCCTGTGTACCACTTACTGTTTCTTATTCGCTACGTCTCTTCTCAAAAGAAGGCGAAGGGATACAAACTGTGATACAACATTCAAAGTTGATCAGAGGATAAACAAAAATAATAAAACAATAATAATAAGAAACAGCCACCAAATTTCACAGACTTCCACTGCCTTTTTTTATGTGCCAAGTTTTCTTTTAATTTTCAAAGTGACCTCTGCTAACAGAACATCTCTCATAATTATAACCAGCGTAATCAGCTAATAATAACAATAACAATATTACAATAAAGATAACAGGTGATTTAAAAAAAAAATCAAACTAGATAAAAACAAAAAATGAAAAACACTTATAATAATTTTGTATCGTTTTTTAAAAGAGATCTATAAGATTCTATTTTTTTTTTTTTTATTTACTTGTCCTTTTTCTTTAGAAAAAAATTCAGCCACCACTGAATACTGCACTAAATGCCACCTCCTCCTTCAACAAACAAGCTTTTCTTACCTTTTAAAAAAATGTTCATCCATTTTTGCCCCCTGCTGCCATCAAACCAACTCATAACACTGAGATACAGTCGGGAAATAATCCTCTGCAAATAGGTGCAGTCTTCGTGCTCTATGTCATATAGCAATGGTGTCCCATCAGAAAGGGTCGATGAGGGTCGGACTCAAGGAAGCCCTTTTATGAGCAAGGTCATTTCCTTCTGACGCTTACAGAGTTCGTTAAGTGGCATGTTAGATCGGCCAAATGATATCAGCATCATGTACAATTGAAAAAAGTCACTCTTCAGTTATCTGTGGGCAGTAGCAGTAAAAATAATAGTCACTTGAACAATAATAATGATAGCACAATAACATTGACATTTCATATCATTAATATTTTAAATGATTGGTTAAACTTTCAAGAAATTAATTTTCTGCAACACCATTTTAACTGCAGAGTAATGTCCTAATGACAAATAAAGCTGAATTTGTTATCATTATTATCGGAGTGATTATTATTAATACTAGAGTGCCATCATAGAGGGAAAAACAAATTTCAAAGCTCCTGTCGTGATTCATGGTTTTGCAGCAGAGAGTAATTGACTCTGTTTCTGTAAGTGAAAACAGCATTTGTGGATACAACAAAGATCAAGACTAAAATAATATGGTTTTCATCACTTTGTCAGGTCTGCGTTGTGGCTCCTTTCTTTCACATGTATCCAGAGGAAGAGCAGTCAGGGCGGCTTTTTGTATTTCAAGTTCCAGGAAGTTTTAAGAGGGATTGTTAAACTAAAACAGCAGGGCATGTACTTAAATCTTTTTTTTTAAATATATATTTTCTTCAGTTGTTGTAGTGGTCACTCATTAGCTTGATAAAGATTTTTCATAATTTTTTTTAATGAAAATATATTTACGGTATATATAATATGTATCTTCAGTTCTTTATATATCGCTCTATAGTTGTCCTTCACTCCTTCATAATATTTCCATTCTTTTAAAGAAGACAGTAACCAGTAACGTGTAAAATTGAAAATAGTGATAAAGTAAGGAGCAAAATCACTTTTTGTTGTTTTGATATTCCAAGCGGCGTTGCTGCTCCGCTCCTATTTTGCTTCCTCTGGGTTTTCCTGAAAACCTGGGACTGCTCTGCTTTGCCCATACAAAGCATTGTTTGCTATTCCCTGCCTTTGCCAAACACTAATCTGACAACATGTTCAATGGCCACTATTATGTTCCCCTCCAAATATATACACTGAATGCATCTGGAAATGTACGTAGCAATCTGTATACATCCTTGAAGGGTTCACTGCAGGTGTGCATTTTTCATTTCTGTCTGCTGAGAGAAAATGCTTGATCTTGAGCTTTGGCAAATACCATATCAAGCTGTACACAATGAGTAATTCTGACATTTGAGACTGTGCAGATGCTGTTGGTGGGACTGGTCTCCTGTCTCCTTTTGTCTTGCTATCTGTCAACAAAGGGCCACCAAAAAATAAAGGTTATGTAGAGCCTTTCTGAAAATTGTCCAAAAGGACATTGCGCTACAATCACTTTCAAATAGTCACTTGCTCATTTGCTTTAGCATCCGCTCAGTCTTACCTCAAACATCTACCTTTTTTAGATTTGGGTCTCTTGCACATTTTCTTTTGAGCCGCTCTTGAAAAGGAGTGGTTCATTCTGGCCTTTTCCTATCAGGCCTTTCAGAGAACTATGTAGACCCAACTGAGGCAGGGCTACGTTGGACGGAAGGGTGCCACCAGTGGACGTCCCCCCACCAGTGCTAGATGGAACCTGGGAGCAGGATATGCTCTGTGCTTGAGAGCAATGCGAGGGGTTGTTGTTGTTGTTGAGGCCCACACCTGGCCCTGTGCCCATCCCAAGGCCCATCATGTTGCTGTTGAAATGATGTGTTTTGTAGTAGTGGTTGAGGTGCTCTGATCGAGCTAGGTTTGGTAGATTAACAATCTCTGGATGGTGCAACCTGAGACTCTGGCATCCTCCTAATCCACTGCCTGCGCTTTGTGTTACAGTGGAGCCTCCAGATATTCCACTGCCCCGGCCACTAGCCCCAGGACCTAGGTCATCATCCACATTGATGATCTCAATTGCACGAGCAGGGCCATGATGTTTGTGCAGCTGATGCTGCTTCCTCAGCTTATAGAACACCACAAGCATCACTGCTGCCATGAAGGTGATGGCTACGAAGCAGCCAATGATGATCTTGGTGGTCTTCATCACATCATCCAGGCCAGAGAAACCTGGTTCCGTGAATGGCACAGTGAAAGTTGGGCGAGTTGCCCGTGGAGAGGAGGACAACCAACCACCAATTAGAGAGGAATCTGTGGTAGGAACTACCTCTGACAATAGGTCAGAGGGAATGGATATGGTGGTCTCATCAACCTGTGCATAATCATTGGGTCCTCCATTATCTGTTTCCACAGTAACAGTTGTAAAAAAGGTGATGTTGACAAGGGCATCAGCAGCAGTAACATTGAGGACAGCAGTTGCAGTAGTGTTTCCAGCAGCATTGGTAACCATGCAAGTGTACTGGCCTGTGTCCCTCAGGGTAACATTTGTGAAGTTCAATGTGCCATCATGTAGAACAGAAATCCGGACTCGGTAAGACCCATGGGTCATTAGTGTACCGTTGGGAGTAATCCAGTTAACGGATGTTGTAGAGGTACTTGTGCGACACTTCAGCTCTGCAGCCATCCCTTCAGTCACATTAAGGTCAGTAGGGGGCTCCACAATGACGGGTGCAAAGCAGGTGAAGTGGCTCTGGTCAAGTTCTCCAATGTACTTGCCCTTGAGAACTGGAGGAGCATGGCAGCGTGCACAGCAGGTGGTGTTACTGGGCACTGTCTCCTTCAGCCACCAACTAAGCCAAAGTACATCACAATTGCAGACCCAAGGATTATGGTTGAGGTGCACCCTCTCCAGTTGGTGAAGGGGTGTGAAAAGATCATGAGGCAAGGAGTGCAGGGAATTATGTGAGAGATTGAGCTCCTCCAGGTTTTTTAGATCATCAAAGGCATTGCGCTCAATCACAGAAACCTGTGAGTGCATAAGCCACAGCTTTTTAAGAGACACCAGTCCCTGGAAGGATCCAGGACGAATTATCTCCAGGCGGTTCCCTGACAACTCCAGCTCTTCCAAACGCACAAGGGGTGTCAGTTTGGGAATATCTTTAAGCCCACACATACCCAAGTTCAGGTACCGTAGATTGACAAGGCCAACAAAGGCTGCATCAGAGATGTATTCCAACTTTTTAAGCTCACCCAGGTCCAAGCGACGCAGGGAGGGCACACGGTTGAAGGCATAACTAGGGAGGGTCTCAATAGGGTTGTTGCGTAACCACAGCTCCCGTAGCTTGCTGAGGTAATCGAAGGCCTGTGTTGGCACCAACGTGAGGCGGTTGTCAAAGAGCTCCAGCGTGTTGAGGTTGGGGAGGCCATTAAATGCTCCGATTTCAATTTGTCTTATCTGATTCTTGGAAAGCTGAAGAATTTCAAGGTGCCTTAGCTGCTTGAAGGTGTCGGATTTGATGACCTGGAAGAATAGATGAAATTAGCATTAATAAAAAAGATAAGGATTACTTCCTATTGTTTACAAAGAGTGATAATGAAAAATATTGGTTTCTTTTTGCCACACAAAAGCAATAGATAAATTCTTAATATTTAAAGAAACAAACTACAGCTGAATAATTTTATTTGGTCTTTTGAAAGGAACACCAGTGCTTAAAAGTTTATCAGTTTCTAAGATATCCATGGTCAAAAGAAAGCAAACCTTTCTAAAATTCCGTGTTAGTAAGTATTTTGTACATATAAAAAGTTTTTTGGTTGAACATAAAATTGATTCGAATCACTGCTGCTCATGTCTTCACTAGAACTAAGAAACTAAAGCACGTCAACCCGGTTCCAAAGTGCTTGGACTGGCTCCCTGTAGCTCAGAGAATAGACTTTTAAATCCTTCTGTCAGTATTTAAATCACTGAATGGATCAGCACCTCAATACATAACAGATTTGTTGTCAGTGTAGCAACCTCCCAGACCACTCAAGTCTTCTAGTTAAAATCTACTCTATACAACCAGAACCAAACATTGAGAAGCTGCATTTAGTACCTATGCCTCCTTATCTAGAACAAACTCCCAGAGGACTGTAAAAGTGCAAAAAGCCTGTTATTTTAAATCAGTTAAAAACCCATTTGTTTAGAGCTGCCTTTGTTAAAGTTAAAGTTAAACCGTTAACTGAGGTATTATAAGTTTATGGTTGCAGTCCAACTGTTTTCTACTTGTTTTAATATCTACTTTTATTATGGTATTATCTTTACCATCTTTTATTCTACTTTTACTTTGCTTGTTTTCCTTTTTTTCATTCATCTAAAGCAATTTCAATTGTCTTTGCTATTCAAATAAATTAGCATTTCTAAAAATTTAGCATTTTGCTTTTATTGTTATTAAACTTGAATAATATGAATGGAATTTTCTATCCAACCATCCCTCCATCCTGTCCTGTCATCTGCAGACATACTTAAGAGGACTGTGCGGTCCTTGGGGGCATCAAAGATGGACAAGAAGCTGAGGGAGCTGGTGAACCGCTTTGTGGCATGGTGTGGAAACAATCGCCTGGTCCTGAATGTCAGCAAAACCAAACATATGATTCCAGATTTCAGAAGAAACAGGAGCAAGATGAATCCTATATAAATCAAGGAAGAAGCATTGGAGGTAGTGGAGGATTATAAATACCTTGGTGTTCACCTGGACAACAAACTAGACTCGAGGCGCACCTGTGAAACGGTCTACTAGAAAGGACGGGGCAGATTGTACTTCTAAAAGAACCTCAGGTCCTTCGGCGTTTGCAACGAGATGTTACATATTTTTTTATAAATCTTTTGTGCAGAGTGTGATCTCTTCTGCCATCATCTGCTGGGGTTACAAATGACTTAAAACAGCTCCACATGCTAGTTCTGTTCTAGGAACTCCTCTAGAACCACTAGAGATGATTTAACAGAAGCTAATTCTTCATAAAGTGAAGAACGTTATGGAGAATTGATTCAATTAATTTAACATCACAATCCTTATTTATTTAGAGGGAGTTTAAATGTTAATGGTAGAAAAGGCTTTTTACGCGTTAAGATTAATAAAATGTGAGATAGAAATAAAGACAACAAAACATGTCTTTTCATGGTTGATCATTTGAATATTTACTTTTAAATGACAGGTGTTCTTTCATAAAAAGGCAGAAATAGTAATCCAGTGTTTACCCTGTCACCCCCACCCGCCAATGCTTGGTGTTATTAGCTGTAGAAGAAACTATTCTATATAGTAAAAACAATCAGAGCAGCACAGAGAAGTGTTGTATAAGCAACTTTTAAGCAATAACAGTTACTGCCGCAAATTGTTTTTTTTTTGTATTCCCCAATCATCATATTTAGTGATCTGTATTTTAAAAAAAATAGCAGACCTATATAGAAACTAGTAATTTGGTTTCTTCTTTGCAGTGTGCTCTGATAATCATAACCCTGTGAAAATGCCCAAACATGACCCCTTGTTTTGTTGTTATAACTGCACCAATAGACAAAGCTTAACATGCGGGTTCAGCTGATGCATGTTTAACATTGACTCCCTCACCAGCAGACAAGGAATCAAGGAAGATGTTGTTAAGGAATATAATCTTAAAGTGACCAATCAATGCCCATGATGACTTTTTTCACAATTTTCTGCTAAAGCTCAGGTAGGAGTAAAATCCTTTCCGTACTTTTGCTTGACATACTTCACAACTGACTACCAGACAAAAATATCAGAGGATTATTTCCATTTCTAAGCACAGATCAGGTATTATTTTAGGTTTCAGAAATACAGATAAACCTCATAATTAAATCATTTCAAAATTGGCATTAATTTATAGGTGCATCCCAGCCTTCTTGTCAATGAACACATTTCTAACTACAACAGAACATCCTCACTCTAAAACCAAGACAACCACAACCAATTTGCACTCAATGATTAAAAAAATACGAAACAGCAGATCCAGAAAAAAATGTAATGATCATTTTTCCTCAAGTAACTGTAACTGTAATGATACATAGATCAACATCAATACTTTCATTAAATTATTTTTAAATCAATTATATTGATGATAAATAAAAATATTAATCCACATGCTTAAGAGACACCTTCATTGTGAACTTTATTAAGTGCAATGTTATGTCATGATTCTGCACTTTTTTGGTTCTGTTTAAAGTTTTTTTTTCTTAAGAGTAGTTTTCAGTTTCACTTTGGTTCATGCGTATCTGTTTTTTCTAGTTGTATTGTTTTAATTTCCATTATGAGGTATCTGGATGTATTTGAGTTCTTATATATGTCTTGTTTGCCTTCTGTTGCCTATTGTGTCAGTCTCTTTCCCAAGCTCCCTTCTAGATTCCTCTGTCAACACCTGCTCCCAATCTGCTTACTAGCCTGGTCTTTGTTTCTGTCTCCCATATATACACCTCCTGTTAAGTCACTGTTTGCTGATTCCTCTTCATCATTTCATTGCCATTCATGTTTGATTCCCTGGTTTTAAGTATTTTGTTGGAAGACTTTTGCTTCTGTTGCCCATTTGGACATTAAATCTGCAAGACACCACCTGCAGCATCAGTCTCTGCATTTGGATCCTCTTCAAACCTCCACACAACCTGACAGGTTATAGCAAACAGATTATATATTATAATCATTATCAACAGCTTAGAAATAAGCTCTTGATAATATTAAATTATATTTAAATCATAATTTTTTGAGAGTTTATATCAAGGCAAATGATTCTATTAGACGGGCTGAAGATATCGAATATTATTGATTTCAAACTTGTAAAATGAATAGTAATCTCATGACAACAGAATTTGTGATACTGCCAAACATTGCATCATCATTCAAACAAATAGAATCAACACTGTACGATGAAAAGGCAGGTGATAAGGGTGGGTGCTACATAGGGCTGCAACAACAAATTGATAAAATCGATAAAAATCGACTTTTAAAAGCGTTGGCAACGAATTTCATCATTGATTAGTTGTGTCGCGTGATTAATGCGTCATCCGCCGCCGTCGTCTTCACTGCCACTTGACTGAAACGGGGGAAGAAGAAAAAATACGGCACAGTGAGCCAGTGCCTCAGGTGCAGTGTTGCTAACTCAGTGACTTTGTCGCTATATTTAGCGACTTTTCAGACCCCTCCAGCGACTATTTTTCAAAAAAGCGACTAGCGACAAATCTGGTGAATTTTTACGGTGTCACTGGCGGATTTTGGAGACTCTTACGTGAAAGCATGTATCGTTCCTACTCTGCCGTGGGGCGCTTCCCCCATCCCAACTCCGTTCTCCCGCAGGAGTCCCTCTCAGCGCTGCAGTCAGAGCCGCAGGATGTCTACCCTCAGCGTCCAGACTGCAAATGAAGCGCGTATGCGCCGGGATTGACGGCACAAATTGATCACAATTAAAATAGCCTGCGCTTTGTAAAGCGAAAAAAGTCGTAACATGCAACTTTTGTAAAAACAAATTGACATGGCACGGAAGGACCACTGTTATGATGCAGCACCTGAAAAGAAAACACGTTGGAGCCTTCGATGGCAGTGAAGAGAGCTGATCAGCAGGATGAGTAACCATGTTTGTTTCGTTTTAAAGCTACAGTGTGTAATTTTCAGCGACATCTAACGTCCAGACTGAAGACCGCAGCAACATGAACATCTCCCCCCCACCGCTTCTCCCCCCAAAACAGTACGGCGAGCGTTACGGGACAAAATGTCTTCCACGACGTCCGCATCACCTACCTTCTCAAGTGATGAGGTTTGTTTACATAGATAATTTTACAGATAGTATTTCATTAGTCTATGTAGGGTATAGATTTCATGTAGACTTAAGATAATAAATATCGAGCGTAATGGGCGATCTCGCAATCGCTAGTTTGTTGGCTCTGCGCTGCCGTAGCGCAAAGATGTCTGCCTCCATGGCTGCAGGACCCGCTCCTATGTAATTATAAATAACGAATTCTAAGGCAACGCAAATATTAAGGTTAAGAGGCTGAGCTCGTAGATGATGATTATTAACATAGTTATGTATAATATATTACATTTCTGACTGTATATCCCTGTAATTATTACACACTGTAGCTTTAAAGTGGGGAAACGTAACGTTAGTTTCTCAGGTAGCTCATCTGATGCTTTCCTTACCTTGTTAGTAGGTTACAGACAGTGATAAGGTTGGCTACTTATTTTACTTTTAATTTCATTTGAATTAGCTAAAGCCGCGTTTATATTTTCTTTATAAATAAATTAACTTGCAAATTATGAGGGCAAGGCTTTTAAAGTTTAAATCTTCTGGCAAAGATAAAGTAAAGAAGATCCTGCAATGTATGGAAGTAAAGCAGAATAAAATCCAGCAAGATCAGTAATATGTCAATTAATTATATGCCACATTCCCATGTAAATATCTGTCTTTGGATTATATGTTTTTTAGCACCCCTAGTTCTCTCATTTTTATTCCAAATACAATTTATAATTTGAATCACAGGGCTATTTTTATCTCTATGGTTAAGTATTTTCTCAAGTAGCAACTTTAACTGCTATACTTTCCTGTCTTAAAAGGCAGAACTCTTCTAGTCTAAAAAAAACTAATTTGTTGAAATGGGGGGACCTATTGTTTGAGCCCCTTAGGGGCTTTTAAAAACAAAAATACCTGTCTTTTTTGCGCTTTATGAATCAAAGTACCCTATATTTTGTGGATGTACAGCTACATTTCTCATGTAAGTTTGCGTAGTTTTAACACAAACATTTATTTTTCATATTGCACCAGTACAGTTAATGAGCAACCTGTACTTGTGTGCTTGTTTGTTCTGTCTAAAATGTTTATTTTGGAATATAGAGGTTAATATAAAAAATATTTTTTGTCCGATTCATCGAATAATCGAAAAAATAATCGGCAGATTCATCGATTTTTAAAATAATCGTTAGTTGCAGCCCTAGTGCTGCAAAATGTGAACATTTATAACTCCGTAAAAGTAAAAAAAAATCCACTGGACTTCGTGGGTCGTTTGGTCATTTGAACCAATGCAGGTTACCATTTGCATGTTTTCAAGCAATACAAGGCCTTGTCTATATAAGACTCAAACTCACTGCGGATCCAGACATTTGAATTGAGAAAGCTAGAGGTGGCGAAACGTCTTCAAATCTTGGAAACCAAGTCCAGTGGATTTTTTTGAACTTTTATGGAATGACTATGACCTGGATGACTGAGAATCTTCATCAGCAACATTTATAACATGATTTTATATCGTAAAACGATGCAAAACCTAGTGGACTTAGTTATGATATAGTGGACTAATTTTCTGAGAGGAGTCCAGGCAACACAGTGTTCATCCTTTGATATTATTTTATGTGAACAAAGCTTCTCAGCTAGTTTTATGCATCAAAACTGATGATAAATTGATGAGCGTAGCTACCATGGAGGAACCTTGGTATTTTTTTTAATCTGTTTTCAAAAACATATTCATGGAATAAATTGGTTTTAGCTACTTGGTGAACTGAGAAGACTAGTTAAGGGTAGATATAGAAGTAAATAATAAGCCCTCCCACTAGACTATTTAAAGTCTAGAGTCGATGTTAACTCTGAATAAAAAGGCAGTAAAAATTAGGTGGATTATCACAGTGATAAGTGTCTGACTCTGAGTCTGGCTCTGATGGCTAAAAAGGCCAGGGTTTGAGAAGTCCGACAGGACCACCAGCCTTTGTGAGCATTGTACCCTCCGTACAGGACTCTAAAGCTGGAACTCTCCTGAGCGTAGACGTGGTCCAGTGCCCCCCAGCAGACACACCACCAGTGTTTCAGAGAAGAAAAAACTGATGTTCTTTCATTATTTTGTGACCTACATTTTATATGCTTAGCAGGACTTTTAGTCATTCCAATTTACCTAGGTGATTAATAACACATACTTCTGCAGCATTACAAACATACTCAATTGCTAGTTGAGATGGATTTAAAATCGAAAACAGCATTCTTCTAATAAAAACATAATAAAAAAAAAATGTCCTTTAATGTCTTTTACCATATGAATTTTAGGAAAAAGGGCTATCTAAGAGATGATGATGTGGTTTCATGCTTTGATTTGGCATCAATGTAATTGGATCATAAATCATTAAATCAATGTTTTAAAGGGGATCAATTTATCATTACATGACCTTTATTCCCATAATTAATAAACAGCAATTTAACATAATTCAACCGCAGGGCCATATCTCATATTTCTTCCAATATGCTAATCAAATTATCTGAGAACATATTGTATTGATTATTTCTGCATTTTATTTAGGTTCTTATTGTTAATCAAGGAAAATGAATTATTATCAGATAATATATCATCTTCTGCTGAGAAGAACCCGTTCAAACAGGGATTGTTAAATATTCTTTATTGTTGAAAACATACAAAACTGGTTCAGACGCTTAAGAGCAAATGTTTAAATCCATTAGGATAACAAGAGAGAGTTTAACTGCATTTAAATTTAATTCATTATCTGAATAAAATTCTTTATTTTTTCTTATATATCTAGGATTAAAAGGCTTCTCTCAGGTTTTGCATTAATCAAAAAGTCCCAGATCTGAAATATTTAGATTCAGTTTTTATATTTTTTTCACTTATATTTCCAGTGTGCCTCTGGACTGTAACTGAACCCCTGCTGACCGGCTTCGTCGTGACTCGTGCTGTGAAGCCGTGCCCAACCAGGCGGCGCATTCGTCAGGCAGCCACCACCACACACAAACTTGACCTTTGTGTAGCACATGTGCAAAAGGTCGGGCATTGCTCAGTGCTCGCACAGCAACAACGTCATCATGGATAAACCTCACAAGCATTCGCCTGAGGAGGAATCGACATGAGCATACTTAAGCAGAATATGCAAAACTGGAACACTTCAAAGATGGAACCTAAAATTCTGATTATATTAACCTATTCACAGAAACTATCTATGAATAAAATGGAAATAAACTTCAATTTTTTAAATAATTTTTAAATATTCAAACTCTTAGTTTGAGTCAACTTAGAGAAGCTTTGCTGTACTTGAATAAAGCAGCTTGTATAGCTTCTTTTATTAACCTCCTTAATGCTGATGAATAGTGAGGCAGTAAACTCTAAATCAATACATTTCTGCTGCAAAAGAGCACTTCACTTTGCTTTTAAAGATTCTAAACAAATCAAGAATCTCTGTTTGCTTTTCTCACATAAAAACTGTACTCTGACCCAGCAAATCAGATGGCTTAGCAGGTCGATTGGAGAGCAGTGACAGTGACCATGTCAGCCCTTCCTTCCCTCAGCCCACACGAGGGTTAATTGTGGCCATTAAATTGGAATGAGTAGGTGTGTCTGAACGTCTGCCGGCTGAGAGAAAATAAAACAAACTTTGAGCTGCTTATTACCTGACAAATAGAAAACTGAGGGTGAGGAAGAAATCAGCAGTCTCAAAATGAACACAGCAATGCAGCTAATACAAGAAATCCCTCATACTTGATCTATTGGCGTAAATGGCAAATGCTTTTTTAGTCACATTGACCAATCAAATCGCCTTATAATGCACCCGCATTCACCCGATTGCACTAACTAACATTCATACATAGACAGATAAAATCGTTGTTGTGGCATTTTATTCCTCACTTGTAAATTGGAGCCACTGTGTCAAAATTTGTTGCCTTTTGTAAGATCTCCTGTTTAATTCAGCTATATAGAAACATTTAAAGTCAGGTCTGGTTGTTCATACTAACACATATTTAGATCGTCTACTGAGTTTGCACCTCTGATCAACTTAAAAACCATTTTTTTATGGGAAAGAGACTTTGAATTTCATTCAGTTTATTGAATTCTGAACCTCAATGCAGAGGCAGAGCTGCCCCTAAAACAAAGCAAATAACAACTCTCTGCAGTTAAGATGTTTGCAGATATTTCATTCAACCAACATGCATATATTTAGATAAAGGCCAGCTCATATTTAACTTTATTTACATATATACTATTAACCTGACTCCGCCAGATGGATTTGCTTCGCATATCCATCTGGAAACCTTCCATTGAAGTAATTTTGGGAAGGGGCAAAAATACTGGTTAGCTGATTGGCCTATGTTGGTGATAGACGGGCCAAATAAACCAATCAGATCAACGAAGCATATGACGTACTAACAGCCAGGCTACTCTTGCCGAAACCAGTCAGGAGAAGAGCAAAAACATATTTTCCTCTAAGAAAAGCCTCCAGAGCAGTGTTTTGCTCTTCTTTCAGTGAAGAAATACTCTGTAATTCCGATAAAACTTGCTCGATAGCCACGCTAACGCTAGTTTCATCGGCTGAGGCCGCCATGTTCTTTAGACTGAACTGTTGCGCTTCTCGTTGCGTCACACCTCAACCCGCCTCAAAGCCAACGCTGATTGGACGTTCGTTTGGTGAACGGCTCCAAATTTTCTTCAACAGAGAGTCTCCAGACTGACTAGCGAGCAAAATTTGAAAGCTCGCGAGATCAGGATGGTCTCACGAGGCTAATATACTAAACCTAGGACAACAAAACATGATGTTCTCAAAGATAAGAGCAGTTTTTTGATTTTCTGCA
Organism: Cyprinodon diabolis; assembly: GCA_030533445.1. Taxonomy (NCBI): domain Eukaryota; kingdom Metazoa; phylum Chordata; class Actinopteri; order Cyprinodontiformes; family Cyprinodontidae; genus Cyprinodon; species Cyprinodon diabolis. Next base: position 6,888,584 of record CM060077.1, read on the forward strand.
ACTATTTCAAAACAAATGGTTCACCTTTTTGGTAAAAATGCAGTAATTTAAGAAAAAAGTGAGAATACAATTACCTTTATAAGTGCATGAAAAGTGGTTGAAATATTTTTCTTAAATATTCTCTGATTCTGTACCACAGCAAAATAGCAGTCATCATGAGAATAAAAACACATCAACTTAGATGTGATCAGGATTTGAAAGAAGAATAAAAGCAAAACTAAAACTATAATATATATAATAAGAAAACAGAATGTAACATTGGTCAGACTTGTAAGATTGATTTGATCCACCTTTTATCAGTTTAGACAGATAAGAATTTAGGTTTATATGTAACCTTGATTTAGATCTCGAAATTTTATCTTTTTCAAGCACAATTTAGACTAAACAGTAAAAATACCTTTATGACGTCCCAAAAAAAACAAAACAAATTAAAGTCTTTATATCGGTTAAAAATACCCAAAGCATAAACCAAATCTTTACGGATTTCCTCTTGTTGCAGTACTGTGGTAAAATTAGCCCTGTGTTGAAAAGTTTTCAGATTTTTATGTATGTAAATAAAGTTACTTAATATTATTTAAGGTGTCATCTGGTGTCAGCGCCAGTCAGGGAGCTCTTCCAACACTTTAGCGCTTCCCACACTATCACTGCACAAAGTCAGTGTCACAGAAGTCAGACAAACTGAAGGTGACAAAAATCTTTGAATTTTTAAGATGTGTGTCCTGAGCGCTCAGTAAAACACGGCTGGAGTCTGAGCGCTGCGTTTTCTGTATGTAGAGCAGAAGAAGGGGGAGAGCAAGGAAAGGGTGATAGGCAGCGAGGGGAGGAGACGAGAAGAAGGAGGGGTGAGGATGTTAAAGGGGGTGGAAGCTGTCAAGGCTTTACTCTCAGGGTACTCAGTGGAGGAAAAAATAAGCCACAGAATCTAGGATGCCTTCAGGTGTTAAAACATTTTTAGATTTTTAATCATTTCAAGTGGAGCTGCAGGATACAGCAAACCGAATCAAATTTTCCGGGCTAAAAACAAGACGCAATAAATACTGTTATTATTTTTTTTCTTTATTTTCTACTCCTCCTCGTTAACAGCTTCCCTTTAAACCTCACATTTCAAATCAAGTGGCGTGATGTCCTATTTATGCTCCGTTAACATCACATAATGTTTAATAAGATGTGAAGCACATTACTAGAGATGCTCTGGAAAATTTTAACAATCTCGAGGATATTCGTGGCTTTTCATTAGAGAAGATAAAATGTAGCAGAAACTAATCTAAAAACACACAGGAACAAAGCTGTGTTAGCAACATGAGGATGGATCCAATTAGGGAAAAAAACTGCAGAAGTATCATTCTGCCCATATTCAGTTTCCTTGTTTTTATATATATATATGGTCTGGGGTTAAGCAATCTACCCTTGCAGTTCTGCAGCCACAAACACTCCCCTCTCTAGATAAATTGGTAATGCATACAAAAGGAAGCTTGGTGTTGTGAAAAGTGTGCCTGACTTTGTTTTTTAAAACATACTCTCTCAGTTCTGCAGTCTTGCGTGTCCTTTTCCATCACTACAACCTCCTTCTCCCCCTCGGTTCTTGGACCAAACGCTTTAGAGGAAAAGCTGCATAAATGTTTTAATATAGGTGAGCTTGCAAGCTCATGCTACAGTCTGATATAAAGGTTAAGATAGGATTTGTCCATTTGTTTCCGAATGTAAATAGGAAATCATGTTCAGATCATATTTATGTTGGCCTGGATTTTTCTACCCTTTCATGCATAGTGATCACTACAGTCTACAGCTGTTTAAAATTGATTTTCTTTCTATATATATATATATATATATATATATATATATATATATATATATATATATATATATATGTGTATATATATATATATATATATATATATATATATATATATATATATATATATATATATATGTATATATATATACACTCACCGGCCACTTTATTAGGTACACCTGTCCAACTGCTCGTTAACACTTAATTTCTAAGCAGCCAATCACATGGCGGCAACTCAGTGCATTTAGGCATGTAGACATGGTCAAGACAATCTCCTGCAGTTCAAACCGAGCATCAGTATGGGGAAGAAAGGTGATTTGAGTGACTTTGAACGTAGCATGATTGTTGGTGCCAGAAGGGCTGGTCTGAGTATTTCAGAAACTGCTGATCTACTGGGATTTTCACGCACAACCATCTCTAGGGTTTACAGAGAATGGTCCACAAAAGAAAAAACATCCAGTGAGCGGCAGTTCTGTGGGCGGAAATGCCTTGTTGATGCCAGAGGTCAGAGGAGAATGGCCAGACTGGTTCGAGCTGATAGAAGGGCAACAGTGACTCAAATAACCACCCGTTACAACCAAGGTGGGCAGAAGAGCATCTCTGAACGCACAGTACGTCGAACTTTGAGGCAGATGGGCTACAGCAGCAGAAGACCACACCGGGTGCCACTCCTTTCAGCTAAGAACAGGAAACTGAGGCTACAATTTGCACAAGGTCATCGAAATTGGACAATAGAAGATTGGAAAAACGTTGGCTGGTCTGATGAGTCTCGATTTCTGCTGCGACATTCGGATGGTGGGGTCAGAATTTGGCGTCTACAACATGAAAGCATGGATCCATCCTGCCTTGTATCAACGGTTCAGGCTGGTGGTGGTGGTGTCATGGTGTGGGGAATATTTTCTTGGCACTCTTTGGGCCCCTTGGTACCAATTGAGCATCGTTGCAACGCCACAGCCTACCTGAGTATTGTTGCTGACCATGTCCATCCCTTTATGACCACAATGTACCCAACTTCTGATGGCTACTTTCAGCAGGATAATGTGCCATGTCATAAAGCTGGAATCATCTCAGACTGGTATCTTGAACATGACAATGAGTTCACTGTACTCAAATGGCCTCCAGAGTCACCAGATCTCAATCCAATAGAGCATCTTTGGGATGTGGTGGAATGGGAGATTCGCATCATGGATGTACAGCCGACAAATCTGCGACAACTGTGTGATGCCATCATGTCAATATGGACCAAACTCCCTGAGGAATGCTTCCAGCACCTTGTTGAATCTCTGCCACGAAGAATTGAGGCAGTTCTGAAGGCAAAAGGGGGTCCAACCCGTTACTAGCATGGGGTACCTAATAAAGTGGCCGGTGAGTGTATATATATATATATATATATATATATATATATATATATATATATATATATATATATATATATATATATATATATATGCCTAAAATTTAAAATTTTTGGGCACTTATGCATATAGACCAAACTAGTGGAGGTTATTGCATCATCTCATACAAAAAATGCCATTTGTTGATAATCGCAGCGGAAAAAAAAAAAAGAATCTGTGAAACCAAGATGGCTGACACATAGGGAAAAAATATCCAAACAGAATACCATATTACAGCTTAAAAAACTACAGTACAAATATATATATGCAACTACTTTTAGTATTAATTTTTTTAAAGTATAAAATGCATAAAGTAAACTTGAGTGGACATATGAATATTTAATTATAGAATGTAGATAAATGTTTTTTAAACCTTATTTTACATTCCTAAGGATGTATAAAACCCTTCATGAAGGTATAAAGAAATACTGATTAAGTTTATCATAATTCATGCATGAGAGGGTTAAATGGAAACTGCAGACTTTCTAATTTATTCCCCTTTACAGTATTTGTTGAACAGCCAAATATATGAAGCCCTTTGTACTCCTCACATGACCCTTAAGACGTTGTCAAAACCCTGCATAGACCATGAAGGTTCAGATTTAATTTTAGACTGCAGCCCTTGTTGTGACGGTACATTCATTAACGTTCCTCTTTTTAACCTCATTAAGAGGTATGGCCAAACTTTCTGATAAATGAATATAGGAGAGAGAAACCTGCTAAGTAATGACCCACGAGGCTCCATGCCTGGACCAGTTTAGTGTAGACTTCATGTAAACAGTATTACATAAATGTTCACATGTAGGCAGACGACTCTGTGGTTTTTACATATGCAGGAAAAATCCAAGAAACATCCTTTATTGTAATATTATCTGTTTAACAATTAGAATTTTATAAAACCGGATATTAGAACATGCCAAAAGAAAAAAATATATATGCTTTTTGAACATTAAAAGGTTAAAGTACCCCACTACTAAAGGAAAGGACATGATAATTTAAATATGTTAGTATCATTCTGTAAATTTATTCTATTTCTCAAAAGTCATGTCGAAAAAGTACTAAGAGCTTTTAATTTCTTCTTAAAATTTATAAAGAGAAAACACGGTACTGTAGGTATCTGCACTCTTTGATTTTCTTTTTCACAAATTATTTTAAATAAAACTTGAAGAAAAACTCTTAAAACTTTAAAAACTTTAAAAGCCTTTTTGATTTCACCACAATAACGAAATTTCTCTCACTTTTGAATATGCTTGTTTTCTGCATGAGCTCTTCTCATCATCTGATTGATGGTTAAGTAAAAGAGATGAAGAGGTATTTGGTAAAACTGTAATTCTTATGAATTATGGTAAGTTTTGGAAAGTTTACAATCACCTGTTATATCGCTGAAGTTTTCTTTAAACCGACTGGTTAAATCCGGAATATTAACAGGGTTCGACCTTGGTCACAGGCAAATAAAATTTTAAAGTTTTAACAATCAAATAGAGGAAAAACCAAGCAGCTGGCTTCCATGGTGATGAGGGGATGAGCTGTTTTCATCAGTTTAAGACAAATAGGAACTAACGGCTCCAATAATCTTTAACAGTGAAAACTAGAAGCCATAGTGCAAAGAACTCTGAATTGTTTGTGAGAGAAAACTGCCTTTTTAAAGTTTAGTGATTGTTTAACTTACGAGCCACTTTTCTCAGCAGTACAAAAATTATCTAGAAATAAGTACAAATTTCTTAAATTAAGTTTATTTACCCTTAATTTGAGTAGGTAAATTAGATAGTTTGCCAATGGAAATAGTATTTTTACTCTTAAAATAAGATAATTAGATACAATGGACTTGAAATAAGAGAATGCAATTGTACTTTCTTATTTTAAGTGTAAATTATCTTGTTCAAATGGCAAAATGTTTCTTTTACCTCCTTAATCCAAGAACAAATGCACTTATTTTAAGAAAAAAATTACTTATCAAGATTTGGATTTTTTCAGTGTATTTACCTGTATTGAGTTCTCCTGCAGGTTGAGGTATCGCGTGTTGACGGATATGCTTTCAGGCACCTGCTCCAGGTTCTGCCTGGTGCAAATGACTCGGCTGGCCTGGTTGGAGCACGTGCAAAGGGAAGGGCAGGTGGAGGAGGCTCCCGTTATTTCCGGCCCGTGGAGGATGAGAAGGAGCCGCAGGAGCAGATGGACCAATAGAAAGAGGAAGGGGGAAGGGCCGGGAAGGCAGGTCAGCGTGGCGATGCGCATGGCAACTGGGACATGACCCTGCTCTTTAATCCGGAGATACAGGTGAGGTGACTCCACACTGGTGGATTTAAGGTTTACTTTCCCTTCGGACCTCCAGCATCAATTTGTTCCCTCTAATTCCACATCCTCTGAGATCTCATTTGTCCTCTGTCAGTCTCTGTTTTCTCCTCTTGTTTCTTGAACATAGAAGTATGCAGATAAACAGATGTTCTTTTTTTCCTCTTTCTTAGGCTGTCAGGAGATTTGACTGAGGCGTTTTGTGAAGTGAGAAGAACCCAGGAGTTACTGCGATGAGCAAAACAAAGACAAAGAGAGAGAAGCAGATATTAGAGACGAAACACAAACTGCACTTTGTGTCTTCACCAACACACGTCGAACAAAACAAACAATAGCAAGACATCTACAGTAAGGCTTATCAGGGGAGGGATTGTCAAAAAAATCTGTCAGAAGTATTAGAACTTCTGTGGCGCTGCTCACATCAAATCCCACATAATCCCTGAACAGATATTCTGCCAGTTATCAAATCCCTTTGCACAGTAGCAGAAAATTCTGGTGTTTTTTAATTGTTAAAAGGTTTAGACAACAAAACGCAAAGTAAAGAGAAAACATGTGTTTCTACTGACATTACATGCATGTGATTTACACAAAGGACTCAAGCTGAAGTAAAAGAGGAATATATGGAAAAATCTTCCTAAATAGCATTTAAGTGTTCTGCTGTATAAAAAGTCATTTAAATCACAAGCATGGATTTCCTGCTATTTTTAGTCTTTAAACAAATTGTGAAAAATAGCTCTTAGTAAGGAATATTTGGGAAATTCTATGCCAACCATGTGCTTTTGCAATCATTAATAATTGAAATAATTGCAAATTCTACTTAAATCTTTCAGTCCGGTTAAGGTCTCAGCTAATTTCTGCTGCTTAGACCAGTGTAACCAGTTTAGATGTATGTTTGGTTTGGGATTCTTCTTCTGGAAGATTCAGGTTGGTGCAAGTTTTAAACGCCAACCCATGGATTTATGGCTAACGTTAACCCTTTCACCCCATTGATGCAATGCAACAATAAAAGTGGAAACAAAATTGCCCCACAGTCTGATGGTGCCACCACCATGCGTTAAAATGGGTAGAGAACTCTAGGCCTCTTTAAAACAGTGAAGCCGATAAAAGGGGGATCACACATTGTTACGGCTGCAGTGGGTTTCTCCACTCTTCCTTGCAGGGTTCTGGATGCAGGCCTTCTGCAGGTGTTCTGTTTTGCCCTAATTGGTGCTCGTCTGCTTTAAAAGCTGTCATGCAAGCAGCAGACAGGAGGCTTCTCTCTCTTACCTCCTCAGAACCCCGTTTGGCTTGGTTTGGTTTGTATCCTGTCCTATGGTTGGGTTTTGTTAGGTTTGGTTGCATTTGCTTATTTCTGTTTAGTTATTGGTTTTGCATTAAGCCATTTCCTGTTCCCTATTTTATTTACCCCTTTTCAGGTATTGTTTCTTTATTATAATTTAATAAATTCAATTTTTACTTTAAAGAAAATCCTTGTGTGGTCTCCTTTAATGTTACCCCCACCAAACAAGCCTGGTGGACGTAACATATATATAATAATCAGACACAAATAAAAAATCTTCATAAATAAAAACACTAAGTATCCTCAGAAGACACAAAAAATTAAAAACCATAAAGTATTGAACATTAAACACCCTTTGTAGCTAGTTCAAGAAACATTAGAAAAATCTTAGAAGATGTAAGCAAACTTATGAGAAAATTATGCAGCTTTATATCCAGCACAGTAATCGCATAAAGTGTAGATTGTGCTGAAGTAGTCTATGATTTCTACTTTTCTGCCAACTCCTTTCCTAGAATGCTAGACAGCATTAGATAGAAGCAGCATGATGGTTTGGGACGGGATCTCACTCTAAGGATAACAGGGCTTGTTTTGTGTTTTTCTAGAGGTCAATACAAAAAAAGCGAGACTTGCACATACAAAAAAGGGCAAATTAGGAATGGAAGGCATCCCACAGCACTGTGTGATCGAGTTAGTGACTCTGAGTAGCTCCTGCTATAACAGTACTGAGACATTAAAGTCATTTCGCTAAATGTGATTTTCTAGTTTGCATTAAATTTGTTTTGTTATTTATCTTTTTAATTACCTTGTTTTTCATGTTAGCCATTATATCAGATGCTTGAATTGCTCACAAAATTTCGTTGGTACCAAGATTAGAAGGACATTACGGCTTATTTTTTATTTTTAAAAAATTTCTTTTTCAAATTGCCAAGGTGTTGTATTTCTTCAAACTTTAATCATTCAATCCAATAGAAATCACCAAAAAGATAAAGTCAACAGCAGAATACGTAAGCTGTTTGGCATTGGCATTTTAAACTGACTTTTCCTTCCAAAAACGGACAAATTTAAGAGAAAAGGAACAGGCTTTCCAATGACATCTCAACATGACATGTTATATCGGGGTTTTTTTCTTAGGTTTTTTTTTTTAATCTAAGCTTATGTTTATATTTCTAGCCTCAATGGCTTTGAAAAACATAAAAAATATAAATTAGTCTGCTAAATAATGAGGCACAATATATTAGCAATGATATTAGTATTGGTCACGTCAATATAGGTCTGATGAATAAAGCTGGGCCAATATTAACAAACACGAGCTGTATGTTGGTAAATATTGGTTATCAGCAGTGGAGGAGCTCGATTTTTTTGGTTGAAGGGAGATGAAGGGAAATAGGTCCTCTATTACTATAAAAAAACTAACCACAGCGATTCTTCTCTGCTTACAAATAAGTAAGTAACTTTTACTTAGATTTTGCTTTGGTTATTTTTACTTTTATTTAAGTAACAATTTGAACTGGTAACTTAAAGGTATTGTGGAGGATTTTTTTTTAAAAGACCTGCCCTCTCCACTTTAAAAAACAAGGTGTGTGCAAAGAGCATGCACAAGCCCATCTGTCCTTGTGCAAGCCCTGTTTAAAATGTGCTGTTCTCATAGCTCATACAAGCTTATTACTGTCTCCACTATATAGTGGACTATATAGAAAACTCAATTAACTGACCACTTGGAAAGATGATCACTGCTTTTTGCTCTGGTGGTCACGTAACTCCTCCTCCACCGTGCAGTGCCTGCGCCATCTTTGCTATTAGTCGCCGCTCGGGGGTAGCGACATCCTATGGCAACAACGGGCCGCTTTGACAGCAAATCCCATATTATGCTGCAAGGCGAGCTCTCCGTGCAAAGCATTCTGGGATATATCTGCCTCTTCTGAGGCCTTTCTTTTCTTCTCACAAACTTCCTAGACATTTTTTTCTCTTACGACCCTCGGCCATTTTCAAAGAATTGTGGTGAGAAAAGTGAGCTTTAATGACTGTCTTGACACCGTAGCTCACCACAGATAAATATGCCTGAAAAATAGCTAACGGGACTAGCATGTAGGACGGCCTTAAAACATATGACCAGAATGATTGACAATTAGGATGACCACTTATTTCGATGATCCACATGGAAATAAAAGACTGTCCTCTATACATTTTAATTGTGTTTGAGTACAATTTTTAACTAAGTAAGCTAATACAGTGAGGTTCAGCACCCCCCACCTAGTCACGGCCCTTGTTATCAGTCCAAAACAACAATATTAATACCAGATATGAATATCGGGTTATAGTTTCATATTGTTGCATCCCTACTGCTAATTCTTGATTTTAAAGACTACTGCTTATGTGTTACATATTTAGTCTCTTTTGGGTAAACAAATTCTGTGCAGTAAAAGCCTTCATATACTGTAATGACTCCCTTTATTTAATTCATAAGCAGATGTACAATTATAAATGTATTGACCTTACTTTTATGTGTAAGATAAATCCAAAATGCAGATTTTCTGATAATAACGATTTTATAAGACTATCACCCTAAGTGTTGATGAACTCACTCACTGCATAATGCCCTTCATCAAGCAGGAATATTGTTTTCCATACAGTATCCCTTCCTTATCAGGCGAAAGAGAAGAAAAGGAGAAAGAGAACAAAATAAAACTCACCATAAGTGACCATCAATTAAAAAAGTCAAACACAACTCTGCTGACGGGGAGCGACGGGGTTTCTGAGGCATTTAGTCTAAAAGTCTGAGAGCCATTAATAACATCACTAGTGTGAGGTGGAGGCTTCCAGTCATCTCTGCCACGCTCTCATTTGTTAACACTAATTATACCAAGGTATAACAATTAATACGACAATGATGGATAGATGTTCGAACATGCCACACTTATGAACTGCAATTAAACTCAGACTTATTAAAGGTCCAAAGCCTGAAAACAACAAGCCCACCCATTCCAGTGGCATTTTCCTGCAGCAGACACAGAGGTGGGACCAAAATGCTAATGTCATTGTTGCGCTGTATGCTCCGGGGGCCGCAGAATGGGCCTGGAATAGTGCGGTCCACATTACTTCTAATAAATGACCGGACAAGACAGACTCTAGCAGCCCTTAGGAGAGAAAAAAAGGAGGCCTCTGCTCCCCCTTCAGGTTATTTAGGCCTGAATAACCCCAAATAAGGGCATCCAGTAATCTGGATCCGGTTATTAATGATGATGGTTGTAATGATGGGACGTTGACACGAAAACCCATTTGACACGCTGAGCATCCTAAAGAAAGAAGACGTGGGTTGGGGGTGCAGAGAATGTGAAGAAGAGAGGGATTATTAATCTGATAGATGACTGTATGGCTGCAGGCAGAGGAGGGAATTATCAACACTACAGTAATAGATGAATACTGAACAGCTGCAGAGAGAGAGGGCCAGAGAAAGAGAGACAGGCAGGAAGAAAGAAATGGAGATCGAGACAGATGGAGGGAAGGCTGGGTGAAAGGGATAGAGGTATAAATAGTAGAAGGAGCAGGAAAGAGATCAGTAGTAGAAAAAATGAGTAAAGGAAAAAAGAAAGAGGTATTAATATTAATATTCTGGGAGAGAAAGAGGAGAGGAGAGAGCAAAGCTCAACAGAGATGAATATAAGACAGACAGAGATGGAGGGAGGGGGATGATAACACAGAGAGGCACATAAAAAGAAGAGATGGAGCTAAAAGACAACACACAGGGATGAATATGAAACAGGTGGAGTTTTCCTACAGGGGGGAGTGGGCGGATAGGTGGGCTCGGATTGGTGGGGCACGACTGATCAATAATGCGTACGCTGAAGTTCAATGACATTAAAACACACACAAGGACATGGCGATCAATCACACAGGCGACATCATCTCTGTAGAGGGGGAGCAGGACGGCTTCAGCAGTAGCGGAGGTGGGACTGCAAACGCAGAGCCGGTCTGCGACGCAGCAGTGACTGCTGCAACATCTGTATCCTGGCATGCAGCCCTGCCGACGCTGATGGGAAAAGTGCTGCTCCGTGTTATTTTCGGACCACATCTTTCACATGTTTTAATTTACAGACACCTTTTTTTCCCCTCTCTCTCGGTCTTACAGCAGCGAAGGTTTAAGTGCCAGAGCTATTTCAGGTAGACATCATCTGAGCGGAAAGGTGTAAGAAAAAAAGCTGAGGTTAAGATGGTTGCTTAGATGTTGGGAGGAGTGAGTCCATCGCACAGAGTGAGACTAGTTGATGCTGACAGCACGTTAGAGGCTGGTTGATTGCTGCCACGTTTCAACAGTGAACACTTTAACTCAACATCCGCTCTCTTCCTTATCTCAATCCTTCCCTCCCTTAAAGATGTATTGCTCTAACTTTCCTTTCACACTTTAACATTTCAATCATGAAACTAATCTAATACTAGACAAAGATAATTAGAGTGAACAAAAGAAGTACATAAAATGAAGTGACATCCATATTAAATTAAAAATGTTGTAATTCATAGTTAATTCTGAATCTAACAAAGCTGATATTTACACTTACACATAGAAATTAATGGTTGTTTTGGATCCATAAAACCAAAATTCCTGGCTTCTTTGCACAAAGATGGGCAAAAAAAGTCAAAAACAAAAAACCTTATTTCAGAAACAGATTTTTTTGAATTCACAAGGGTATTTTCTAATGTTTGCTGGCCATAAATGTTTTACATGCAAAAAAAACTGCAGAAATCTGCAGTGGAGGGCATCCTTTTTCACTCTAAAGGGACATTAAAAAACTCCTCTCTGTAAACTCTCATCCTTTTTCTTTCATTTCTGACCTCTGATCCTTCCCGTTTGGAGCACTTTAGTCTCCGTTGTGTGTGTGTTTTCGGCTGTGGAGGGGGGAGGGAGTTAAATGCTGCACCGGCCTGGTAGTGTGATGAAAAATTAACCTGAAACAACGATGCATATTAACCTCTAACCCCACTCTTTCTCTTACAAACACAGTCACACTGCAGCTTCCGTCTTCCCCCCTTTCCCTTTTTCATTCTCTCATTCCTCTCTCCACATTTAAATCTTAGCCAGCAGAGTTACCATGGTTACCTATTCACCACAGTCTCCCGCTCCGTCCAGCTGTATCCCACCGACTCCACATCCTCCCCTCTCCTCCTCCCTTTCCCCCCTCATTAGCACTCTATACACACCATCATACACAAGAGGCCTGAACCAAAGTCTGAATGACATCAACTCTCTGAAAAGCCACGAGGAAGCATCTCAGCAGGCCGCACCATGGATGTTACAATGATGATGCCAAAATTTGATCTGACAGTTTCAAGCAGGGACATATACGAGACTCAACCTGATGTTGTCCTTTTAGGTTTTAAATAAAAAGACTTATCAAACAGGTTTTAAGTTCATAAGATCATTGGGAAAATGTGTTACCGTTGCTTCCTGCAGCAGACCCCTAGTGGTGATTAAAGGAAAACAGCACCTTAGGGATCATCTTATATGCAACAAGTAGAATAACACTTTTACAAAGTAGAGATTCAAAAAAGGACAGTTAATTTAATGATGGACAGAAAAAGCGTTTAGTAAAGAGGTGATTTAGAAAGCAGAAGGTTTATAGCAAAACATTGCTGCATATAAAGTTGTATAGCAAACAATGGCTTAATATAAAAAGTGTTCTCTTCACATGACTTAGTTATAGGACAGTTAACTACTTAATGAAACAGGTCTACTGTATAATCTACCAACAGAGGGTCAGTATGTGTGAAGTATGTAATTAATTAATTAATTACGTATGTAATTAAGCACTTTTAGAATATATATATAAAATAAATAAATAACAAATTTTATCTGCACTAAATGGACTCAAGTAAATGCATTATGAGAGCTACAAAACAAGCAGCAATATCCGCTGCCTCCTCTATGGAATCAGACTTCACTAAAACTCCCTCTTCTTTGATCTCTAAATAGTGATTCCATAAAACTAAAAATAAAATATACAGAAAATATTACTATAAAACATACAGAAAACACTATTATTTTAGCAATATTTGTTTTCTTGCATCTATTACTCTTACTCTGAATTTCATTTGCTCTTTAAATGGCCTTTTGCATTGGCTAATACACAGATTATTAAATAGATGATCAAAAAGTCCACATAAACAATCAATAGAACCACAATGATCATAATATATCTCCATCATATCAGTCTCAGAAGATAGTCAGAATATGGCGGCCTTCAGCTCGACTTATAAATCAATACATAGTCCAATATAAACAATTTAAACAGTTTTGTAAGAAGAAGTATACTGATGTTCACTACGGCTAAACTAAACTAAACTAACAACATAATATATCAACTCTGGGCTGGACAGCAAAACCCCAGAGACCCAACAGCTAAGAGTTTATTATGATGGCTGATATTGTGGAAGATTGATGTAAAAACACAAAAAAAACATATGTACAACATTTACAGCCAACCAGGCTAACCTGTAGAATGCAATTATGAAAATTGACTTCTTGCATTAGAATAGAATAGAATAGAATAGAAAATCCCTTTATTGTCCCACAATGGGGGAAATTCTGGTGTTTACAGCAGCAAAAAAGATAACATAAAAATTGTCACACAAATGTGGACCTTAGAAAAATGAATAAGAATAAAATAATAGTGAAGAGGTAAAAGATAAACAATAAAATACTGTATTTTAAAGTGTTTTAACAATATAACACTGCACCTAGAGAATAAATAACCAATATACAACTATGGACATTTTTTTCCGTAATGGATATTTGAAAATAGCAGCAACATCAGATGTGCAAAATGACAGCAACATCTTATTTAACTGACTAAGGTAGAATCTGTAAAAAATCAGCATGAATGCAACAACTTATTGAGGTTGTTGGGAACAGTGGTGGTTATAAAGTCTTCCAGCTGCTGGGAGGAAGGATCTGTGATAACGCTCCCTGGTGCATTTAGGGTGCAGCAGTCTGTCACTGATGGAGCTTTTCAGTTCAACAACAGCTTCATGTATGGGGTGGGAGACATTATCATTATTATTATTTTTAACGTAGTTAGGATCCTTTTGTGTCCCACATCCAGCACTGAGTCCAGAGGGCATCCAATCACAGAGCTGGCCTTCCTGATCAGATTATCCAACCGCTTTTTCTCAGCTACAGATACGCCTCTGCTTCAACAGATAGCTCCAGAGAAGATGGCTGATGCCAAAATAATTAGCACCGTAACCAAAAAGATTGTGGTTAAAGGGAACTAGAAAATTTTATATTTTAGACTTTGCAGGGCCGATGCTACGAAAAAAAAATGGTGGAATACGTTTTTTGGCAGATAATAACTGTAAGAAGATTCGGTAATCTTCAAAATGTGATTGCTGAGGTTATCTGATGCTTCAATTACATTTAAGCAATGGCTTATATGCTGTGTTCACAGCATTAATAGTATAAGATAAATAACTTGAGCTCCTTAATTTACATTCTAATTAGAAGCATTTTAAATTAGTAAATATGATATCTAACATTTGTGCAAAATCCTCCCACCGATTCAACCTGGATGTCTCATCTGACAGAATATTTGGTTTAAAGAGCGTCTCTTTAAGTTTTCCTCAACTTTTCTTAAACTGCTTCCTACTCATGGGCACAAAATATGTTTCCCTCTGTTGGCCAAACCAAAAGGGATTTGGCTTGTTTAAGTAAAATTCAATCCAAGCGTTACAACTAATTAATGTGCATATTCTAAAGTACAAGCTAAAAATATTAAGTAAAAAAACCAAGAGTTTTTATTTACAATTCTAACACTGAACCTGTTACTTTCAGCAATATATTTGAAGGTTTTTTTTATTTATAAAATACCACAAGAAGCCCTTAGAAATGTTTATCATTTGGATTTTTTTTATCTTATCTAATTGTTCAAGAGTATAAAAAGATATAAAAAGGAAAGTATGAAAAATAGCATAAAAAAACTCTAAATCAGAAGGGCCTTAAATATATTCAGAAAAAGCATCGTACAACTGCTTTGTTAAACTTATAGAAAGATGCAAGAGCCTTAAATACATTTCTAAATTGCCATAAATGCTAAAAAGAGAAAATAATTATGTTGTTTTAAGGGCATAATGAATATAAGAGCTTATAAAGGCCACAGACTTCACTATTAAATTATTGTCGCTTGTTTAAAACAGCCTTTTTAGGCACTACTGTCTGCTGTCTTACATAAAAAATAAAGAGCTGTTATTTTTTTCCCAATAAACTCTTAGGACTGTAGTGTAAAAATATAAATCATTGCCTCATGCTAAAGATCACAGTGTTGTTCAGAAATGTTTGGATTTTCAGGTTAGAATCCAAAACATCACTTTAATTTTAACCTATTTCCATTTTCCACAGAACCAGCAAATGTAAAGATAGAAAAAGGGACAAAACTGTGCAGAGAAAGCTCTCTGCCCTATATATCTACCTCCTCCACAGATATGAGAACATATTACAGATTGGTTTTGGAGAAAGGGAATAATAAAGCACCACAAAGGGTAATAATGCAATGTCTTCAAATCGGGATTCCAAATTAATTTTGGGTAATAAAGCCTAAAACCATAAATATCTTGTGCATTCTTCCAAATTCATTCCCAAGCATAAAAAGCAAGCCAATAAAATGTGATTTAGTTAAGATCTCACCCAGAATATATAATAAAGTTCTGGCTGTCTGAGCAATACTTAGTGTCCCACGATACAAATGCAGACAAATTTCAACCAGCCGCATAGCTCATGGAAACAATGCTTCATTTCTGCTAAAAGTGATTTCATTTAGTTAATGTTTGTTTGTCCACCTAACAAATGTTATTAATCCTTGTACTCTTTCAGACCTATTGTTGTGCCTTCCAGCTTTTTCTGAACTGTTCATAGTGGCTTTGTATTGTGTGCACAACACTGAGCATCAATCAAAGAAAGCGAAGGTGAAAACTCTGTGAGAATCTCAATAAGAGGAACCCAGAAGTCCATATTAGGGATGCACGATATTGGGATTTTGGCCGATATCCGATATGCCGATATTTTAAAACTTCATGTAGCCGATAACCGATATTGATACCGATGTTAAAGCTGGACAAAAATAAGTAGTCATTGAAAATAGCGATTTTGTTATCCATTTCTGACACTTTGAAAAATAATATACTCAAATATATTTTCATATGCTGATATCAAATTGATTTTTAAAAACGCGATATCGATCTATTTTACTTTCAAAATCTCGTGAAATTTCATCGTTCTGTTACAAACTCTCGTGATATTTAGCAAATTCTTGTGAGATTTTGTTAGTAAAATAGATCGATACCGCGTCAATATATCAACATATAAAAATATGGCAAAATTTCGTGAATTTTCGGGGGATTTCGTAGCATAACGATGACATATAGCAATATTTCATTAGTAAAAGAGATTGATATGGTGTTTTTAAATGGCAATATATCAGCATATGAAGATATTGGGATATTTTAATGTATCAATATTTTTTCCCTCGTCTTTAGAAGTTTTTAAGTCTGTAAAAAAGAAGTTTTTGAGGAAGAAGAAGAAGTAGTATTTATTTATTTATTTTTTTAGACTTTAGAAACTCAGAAGCTGATCAAATATCGGGTTAAATATCGGTGGGATGGCCGATGTCCGATATTCAGTTTTAAGGCCGATACCGATAGGGGGCCGATTATATCATGCATCACTAGTCCATATTATAGAAGCTACAATACTATCCTCAAGAAGGCAGCTTCAACCCCATTTTCAATCATAGCAGGCACATTTAAACCAGAGCAGAGCTTCACTTTTGCTGCCAAACGTGTTACTTATATGAAAGAGTGATTAACAGGTTTCAACAGCTGGATGCTAAGGAGGTCACGCAATCGTCGACAACATGCAGGGCAGAGGGTCCTGAGGCTGCTTTAGACTGATGAAAGAGATGAAACTTGAGTTTCTCTGCACCTACTGGTCACTTTATTAGGTATACCTCTTGATTTCCCTCATGAAACAGGCAATGAACAATCGAATGACTTAGAAAAAAGAAAAGAAAGCTTGCTAAAGTTTAAACCGAGCTTTTCATCTCTGCAGTTTACACAAAATGGACCAGAAAAGAGAATATCAAGGGTATGGAAGCTGTGTGGTTCAAAAATATCTAGTTGGCACATCAGTAGATCAAATAAGCACTTATTATTAACAGCAATGTTAAAGTGTCTCTGAATGTGTAAGAATCAGAGCTTTGAAGCACACAGGCTGCAGCAGCAGAGAACCACACCTGGTTAAACTCCTGGTAAATGGAGAACACTAAGTCTGCACCCACTTCTATAAAGAGCTGAATGAAGGCCTCTGTTTTCCATCTACATGTGTTTAATGACTGATGCCACGAGGGGGCTGAAAGACACATGTTTTCACCGATTTTTTTCCTAAATTGAGCAGGTAAGTGAGACAAAGTGCCAATGGAATAAGACTGTTTACACAAAAAACAACTGGAGTTCCTTATTTCAAGTGCATGATATCTAATTATCTCATTTTCAGGGTGAAAAAGCTCATTCCATTGGCAGATCATCTTATTTTCCTACTTAAATTAAGGGTAAATACAAATTTTAAGATGTTTTTACTCCTTTTTTTTTTAGAATGTTTTGCAGCGTATGACGACAGAGCACCAATGCTCTGCGCTGCAGGAAGGTCAGAGTCTCTGTGACTCCTTGTTAAATCTGTGCCGTGGCGAATTAAGACAGTTCAGAGGGCAAGCAGCCACATCAGTGACATTAGCTAGCAGATGTATACCAAGCTTAATATTTGATACTTAAATTCAGCTTTTATCGTCCGTCCGTCCGTCCTTGAATGAAGTGTTGAATATCAGAAAATGTAAAAAATTTATTTTTAATTTGGAAAAGACAAACTTTTCGAGACTGAGTTTTGAACAATATAGATGATCTTTGGGTATAAATATGTGTCCCCTTATTTGCTGACCAAGAAGATTGAATATTTTAAGCTAAATGGTAGGAGAATGTAACACTGATTGCTGTTTTTTTTTTTGTTTTTTTTTTTAGCACAACAAGTGGTCATAACATATCTGGTCATAACTGGAATTTGCCAGTAGATGGAATTTACATGACTTAAAAGTTACGGAAGGTTTCAGAAGAGAAACACGAGGAGACAGTCCAACATGGAGCGAGTTAAGCAGACAGGAACACAGTCCTTCTCTCCAGTTTCCTGTCTGCACATCAGTATGGAGGCACATCAATAATGAGCTGGCACACACCAAGATGGCAGCTCATGCAGCCTCAAGAAAAAAGACAAAAAAAGAAGAGGAACGCTCGTCATGTCACTCGTATGCTTTGGGAAGAGAGCCATGTCCTCAGCTGATCGTGGTGAGATCTCTCCTGTTGAGGCCGTGCTTGTGAAGTTTTCACACTTTCAAACTCCTTCGTCTCTGGCATCAGGAAATTGCTTGAAATAATGACCGTAAAGAGATCTTCTGTGCCGCATCTGCTGTGTTATCAGGGAAAGTTTATGCAATGATCACTGCTGATTGGATCAGTTTATTCAATTAATCTAATCGATTCAAGTTTGATTAAAATTCAGATAGCCTCAGTCAACGTCGAATAAGATGAATATCATATGTATGGATTGACGACAGCATCTGATTCTTTCGGTCTGAACTAAATTCAATGACCAGATTCTCTTGAGAGCAATTAAGTGTTTTGCTATCTCATGGACCTTTACCACCCGATATCTGCAGCTTCAGAGCCTGAAAAACAGAGAGGGAAATAAAATTTGGAGGCAAATTGCCTCTTTTTATCTAAATGGCATCGATACTGGCAGTAACAGTCCAAACAACAAATGGTAATAAAAAACGATTCTGAACCAATCCAGGAGAATTTGCAGTGCATATCCTGTGCAATGCTTCAAGTCTAATTGCTTGCAACAGTCGGTGAGTTACAGAGAGGTGATAAAGAGCGCGGCAGTAAGGACCCGGAGTCACCTCCTGTCTTGCTGCCTTCATCGCTTCTGTCTTTGGCTTCAGTGCTAATGACAGAAAACCCAACCTGGATGTCTGGGCACCTCGAGGCAACGCCAGGGGGTTACATCTCTGGGGACAAGTCCCGATGTTCACCGTTTTTATAGAGGCTCTTTTCAAATCCATTTTTAGGACCTGTTCTCCTCTTTCACCAATTGTTAAATCATTACTAATCTCCCCTGTGTCCCTGGGATATAACATTTTGAGTAGAAGTAGCTCATAAAGGCATCTACTTACATTTACTTCAGCAGGAAAATCATTTACTTGATGAGATGAAGACTGCAGCTCTTCTAGTTACCAAACTGGAGGAACTTCTTATTTGCTTCTCTCTATGACTATATACCATCATGCAATTAAATTCTGCACCAATGGAATATAATGGCAAATAAGTTGATTCCTGAAAGCAATTAGCTACACAAGATTTATTTAGGAGCATCAGATTTTACATTAAAGCAGCACACTGTAACTTCTAACCACTAGTGGGCGCTAGAACATTACATCCTCCAATAGCCCAGCTGTTTTCTTTTATTAGTTTTACATTTCGGTTTTCGTTAGTGAAGTTAGCATAGGTTGTTGAGTTGATTTTGATCTGAAATTCAACAGGATTTTTTTTCTGTCTGGTGTCTGACTTTTCCTGTTAAACTCTCCTGTTAAGGGGTCTGATGAGGATACGACTGCAGCGTCTGTTAATCTGCAAGGCCTCAGTAACTGCACCCACAATGCACAGTGGCCGATGTGGGCGCACAAATTGCTTTCTTGTCAGGCCAAAATGACAGCTGATCATTTTCAGTGTTAGATTGACATGAAAATTTATCTGGGTCACATGACTCATTCAAGGACTGATCTGACTCTTAAAGGTATAGAGGAGGATATTCGCATATTTTTGAAAAGACCTGCCCTCCCCACCTTAAGAAAAATGTACATGCACAACCCTGTACCGGCTCCCGAGAGGCAATGCCTATTAAACGCATGTGAAAGCATGCAGGAGCCCATTTCTCCTTGTGCACGCTCTGTTTAAAAGTTGCTGTTCTCATAGCTCATACAAGCTTACTATGTCTGAACCTTCATCCTAACCCCTAAATCCCTTAATCACTATATAGAGCTGGGAGTATATAGTAGACTTTATAGCGACTCGCCATAGTTCAAGTAACTCCTCCTCCACTACGGGTGCCTGCGCCATCTTTGTTATTAGTCGCCATTGTCGGGTTGTGGCAGCCTATGGTGACAGTGGGCCACTGTGACAGCAAATCCCATAATGCTTTGCAAGGAGAGCTCTCAGTGGAAAGCATTCTGGGATATATCTGCCTCTTCTGAGGCCTTTCTTTTCTTCTCATACACTTCCTAGACACTTTTTCTCTTACGACAATCGGGCAATTTTCAAAGAACCGCGTTGAGAAAGGTGATCTTAAATGACTGAATGTCTGAAACCGTAGTTCACCACAGATATATTCCTCAAAGTGAGCATGCGCAGAAAAAGGTAGCTTCTGGAACAAGCATGTAGGGCGGCCTTATGTAAACATATCACCAGAATGATTGACAATAACTTATTGAGATGATCCTCCTCTATACCTTTAAGTTAAAAAGGAACGTTTTTAAGAAAGGAACAACTGCTGAATATTGAACTCAAATATAATTTCATAGATCTCAAATTATTAGGGATTTAAAGGCCTTTAATTCCCTAATTTCATTAAAGCCCTGTCACATACTTTAGATGCCTTACTAAAACAATGAATCCATGATGAGTTGATTGGCTCTTTCTAAATGGTAAAAGAGCTACAGAACTGATTATTGATCAATGCCAAAACACCATAGACAGAAACTTGAGACTTGTTTAACAATCCTTTCAACAATCCTTACCTCAGCAAGTACTGTAATTAGACATTCAGCATGTTCTGATCATTTTAATGGGGTAGATCTCCAGTCTTTTTTGTCTTGTATGTGGTTTTCCTTTCCTTAAACCTTTAAAGTGCTCATTGTAATTATTTGTGTTTGGTTTTTAAAAAAACATATCCGAACGTTTCCCTTAGCTTTTGACATGTGTTTACATTTCTGTCAAGTCATTAACATCTTGCAATTTCTGAACAGAAAGCTGGAGATGACCGAATTATTTACTGATGTGATTTTGATCGGACATTTTTGCTATTTTCTATAGTTCCTTAAAGTGCCTTTAATTTGTAAATTAGGTTTTTACAGATGAATTAACTAATAATCCCTGATTTCCAGTTTCTCTTCTTTATCAGCATAACATTTTGCGCAAAGATAACAGAGCATTATCAGAAGTTTACTGATCTATGTTAGTAGGACATGGTTTCTAGAAGGAACTACTAACATTAACTTCCAACAGCCTACCCTTCTCCAAACAGTAATGAAGATGGTTTAAAAATTCAAAATCTAACCCACAAAGAAGCACCACAGGGTCCCCAACTCTTGCTAACAACCAGGTTTGGTTGAGTGCAGGCCAGCTGGTGGTTTGTGGATCAAAGTCACACCACAGAGGTGCAGCAAAGTCTGTGACTAAGGCTGAAATCTACTTCCATCTCATTCTGCCCTTTTAGATATTCAACTCAGAAATGGGAGCCTCCTTCAGAAACCATCATAAGTTTACATTCTGTTAACCTATTTAGTTACATATGTCCACGTATTGTGCAAGTACACGCCGATCCTGCAGCTCACGTTACGTTATATGTTTGTTAAGGACATGCAAAAACATTATGCAAAATGTGCTCAAAATAAAACAAATGTATTTCAATTAATTCCAGTTCCTGATTATGTATTGCCAAACAAAATACTAATTTTAATAATAAATTAAACCTGATTGTACACCACTTCAAAGAAGAAGAGTATGCTAATTGTCAGCCATAACTGGAGTATCTACTGTATTATGTTACATTATGTTAGGATATAAATACTAGAATCCGTTTAAGCACAATAATGTGACAGTAACACATCTGATTTTACACTGCACATCCTGATTTACTTCAGCTTTTTTTTATTGAGTAAAAAAAAAATGAAACATTTGATAAATAAAATATTTCCTTTTCAATAATGAAAACCGCTGCATGGTGGTGCAGCTGTAAGCACTGTTGCCTTGCAGCAAGAAGCGCCAGTGTTTGAAGCCGTCCTTTGAACCTGGATTCCCTAACCCTGGTCCTCAGGGATCACTGTCCTACATGTAGGTGTATCCCTGCTTCCACACACCTGACCTGAAGAAATGGATAATTAACTGGCTTCTGCAGCTTTTAATGGCTGCTCAGGGGATAATGAAAACATTTGAATCAGGATAGATGCGTCTAGGGCCGCAGCTCTTGATCATAATAGATATTTTGCATTGAATAATAAAAATGCAATGCAAAAAAAGAACATTCACTGTGAATATCATATGAATTGTAAATGGCCAAATGGCCATGTACATATACATGTAATCATACATAAAAATTTATATTTTCAATCTTCAATTTAAAATGTTATTTTTTGTTTCGTAATATTTTGTCTTATTTTAATTACTATTGTGCAAAGGTTCTTCTTCCAGCAAGTAACACGAATTAGAGTTTGTTTTCCATTACTCTAGCTGGTGTTTTGATTCGAACAGCAATTTAGTTGACGATTATTTTAATACTTATTTAATCATAATTAATCATTTTTAGCTCCAGATGCATCTAACCAGGGTTAACAGATCCTTCTTTAAAGTAAACAAAACATGTTCTGATTTGCAACAGAGGTTGCTTAAGTCAAAAAGCTTCAATTTCTTTTAAGTTTCCCTTTAAATAAGTAAATTCCTCTAACTGTTTAATATCGTTTAACTTGTCCAACATGACATCCAAACAGCCAAAACTCAAAAATGTGTTGCTCTCTAGTTTATCATTTTATTGCATTAAACACCGAGCAGTTGGACTGACTACCATTCATATAGTGCAGTCTAATTTTCCTTATAGCGTTTATAGACAATCAGCTAACCATGCTAAGCATGTTAATCACTAATGGAAAAATGCTACGAACCGTTTAATTTATATTATATTTATTCTTTGTTTTGAATCAGCTTTCTCACACACCGTGTGACATCACCGCTGTTTTTTATGTGAACGATCAATAGGTAAAGGTCAAAAGGTTAAAAGGTCAAAACCTAATCAAAACTAAAGTTTGGAAATCAGCCACCAGTAATGAATTAACCAATGAGTTGCAGAGCGCTCTTTCTTATTTCCAGATGTTGTTTTTTTTTCCTCTAAATTTCCAGGCCGAGGTGAAGTTGGTTTATTTCCTTGCAGCACAGCCCATAAGGATGAGACATATTTAGATTAGATCAGAACTAATCTGTTCCCCCTTGATGTTGGCTGGTTAGCATGAAAAAACACCAGCATTTTACTTAACAGGCTTCCCCTGTCAGCCTACATTATCCCGTTTGTCTTAACTTTGAGTCATTGGGAAGAAAAGGCAACTCATACAGAATACCTATAATATGCAGAGGTCTCAGTAAAGATTAAAGAAGCCACTTCCGCTTCAGAGCTTACCAAACCCAGGCAAACGTGCAATTTGTTTAAGAATCCCATCTAGACTGCATGGTTACCAACCAGCATCAGTTCTGAGCCAGGCTGTTCATCCAGACTCTTTTTATCCTTCTCTCCGAGCCTCACCCTGCTCCCAGGGTGCTCTATCACCCTTAAAGCTTCCGCCCTTTACAGACACTTATACACATTTAAGGCCTGGGAGTAACTGCCAGGCAAGGCTGACTTCAGGATCAAAGACTGTTGGGCTTTCAGAAAAATGAAAGAGAAAATCTGGCTTCAGGAGAGAGAAGCCTTATTTAATAGAAAGCAACTAAAAAAAGGGGGAGGAGGAGGTTTACTCTGATGAGTTACGCATAGGGCTTTTCTGTATTTAATGATCAGCGATGGAGGACAGAAGGTGCCAGTGATAAAGGAAGCCCCGCGCTCCCCGGGCCTTTTCTCCTCTCACCCCCGGCTCTCATAGAAAGAAGCAAAGAACGGAGGCTGGATGAGCGCTGGCCTTGCTGCTGAATGAAGCCCTGACGTCACGGGCCCACGAAAACAAACACTGACTGTAAGCAGTCTGACTAACATCAGCCTTTGTGTTGCTTCAGTTTTCTACCTGATTCATGTCTGGCTCCCAGGAGAAGAAGCCCCTGGATGACTGAAATAATCATCCTAGATGTTAGTACAGGTGAATCAATGACTCTTAAGGCCACTGATGGGTTACAGAAGCAATTCAAGTGAAAACACCTCCACTGTTCTCGCTATTGATTTTCTTTTTTTCTTTTCCTAATACCGCACACTGTAATTTTATCCACAATTACAGATTTATAGGCACACGTTTTTGCCTAACATCATGTTTTGAATCAATGAGCCACTGATGGCTGATATCATTATGAGGCAGGAAGGATGTAATGCGACTGAAAGGGGCGGAGGTGAAGAATTTCAAGCATGATTCTTTCCTTTTCCTGGTGAAATGAGCCCGGGAGCACGTCGAAAGAGAGATATGCATCTGCAGAGACAATCACTGCGTCTGTCTTCCCCACCATGAGACACTGTATGTTTTACTGTAATGCTGATCGGAGATATAAAGTCTTATCGCTTCACGTGAAGTGCTCCGAATTAGTCTCAAATGAGTTCTCTCGCGTTCAAACCAAGTGTTTTCTCTCACCTCTCTAAGCTTGTTGTGCTTATCCGATTGAATCCTGATTAAATTACCTTTTATCAGGCAGTGGGCAGCAGCCAGGGACGCCGTGCTGCACGGTTTAAAGAGGCTGTGTGAGAGACAACTGCTAACAGAATCACGTTTCTGATTCTGCAACACAAATGAGAGCAACAAAAATCTGAAATCAAACTCAATAGGTTGGTTGTATAACCTATAATTAGATTTATTATCAGTATAACTGTTTGTTGTATTAAACAACATACGTAAGTAGGCTTTCATTCTATAATTACAGATGGTTTCTTTGTGCAAATGAGACACAGTTAGAACCAATTTATTCATTTATGTTTGTTTTTTTTAAATGGTCTATGTATTTCAGCGTCTTTATAAAGTAAAGTCTATTTATGCTTTTATTCCAATGAACTTTAGTTTGATTTATTGTTTTGGTTCCATTTCTGCTTTCCCTCATTAGTATTCCAGGAACCAAGTATTTATTTATTCATGAATTTTATTATTAGTATTATTATTATTTTGTTTCCATATTTATTTAATCATTCATTGAATTACTTAACTATTCGTTTACTGTTAATTAAATTTACCCTTTTTTTGTTTGTTTTATTCATAGCAATTTTTTTATTTATTTATTTATATTTATATATATTCAAAATATGTATATACATATAATGTTTATTTTACAAAATAGGAGTCATTTTTGTTTATATTTAATGTTTCAGTTGTGCTATTCATTTATTGTTGTTTTATCAATCTACAGTATTTGTCTGTTTATATACATTTTTTAAAATGTTTCTAATATTTCAGGTTATATGCTGCTATCTATACTAAATATCAAAAAAAAAGTTAGAATAATAAATGTTACAATTGTAGGAATAAAAAAATGCTGCTTTTTCTAATTATTACAGGTTTGTTTATCTAATGATTTAGATTTTGGTTTAATTCAGTCTTATCTTCAATTGGATTATTGGTATTAAAATATTTTTCACCTGTTCTGAATGAAACTAAAGTAATGGTAGTCAATGGTGGCTGTGGAGCAGTGGAAAATAATTTTAATCAAACTTGATCAAACTTTTTAACAAAATCAATATGAGAATCGTTTCAGAACTAGAAAATCGATTTTTAACACAATCCTGCACAACAACAAAGGTAATATATCTTTGATTATATTAGTTCATCCAAATACATGCTGAATTTGTCAAGATCACATTATCACATTCACCTGTCTAGCTCCTCCCAGTTTCTCATCACGTTCATCTGTGTCACCTGCTTCAGTCTCTATTTAACCTGCCTGCTCCAGAACAAGATTATTAGAGCCTTTTGTGAGAGTTCTAGCGTACCTGATTGTGTTGAGGGCTTCATCGTCTGGAACTCTCTATAAGTTTTTAACATCCTGCTGTGAAGTTTTTTCATCTGTTTGAGCTTCTCTCATTCTTTCTGCCGACAATTCAACAGGTCAATTTTACTATGATAATTGATCAATTACGCAGAACTTCTAGTTTTTTTCCTGCACTAATTTATCAAGCACCATAATGTGATCTCATTGCTTTTTATTTTAGCTATTGCAGCAGCGTTACAATAAGTGCTTATTTTTAGTAAGCAGCAGAACGGCCTTATTAGTCTTTTCTAAAACGGGATAATTTGGCATCTCACATTTCATTCAGCTCTCATGCTTGACAAATAGGATAAACTTGGGCCCCCGCCTGAATGGTCTCCCACCTTGCCTTCCCACTCAAACCTTCCAAAGAGACAGCTCACTTCTCATTAGGATGCAAAAGGCACAGAAGAGTCCTGATCTATTCAGATTTGCTCTTACCAGAGTGGGGACCTCCTCCTCCTCATCCTTCACAGGGGGCTGAGAGCTACAGATTAAAAGTCACCGTGTTCATCACCCTGCTGAAGCACTCCCATTAACGGACATTACTTCACCTCCACCCCACATGGTCGGAGCCTTAAATGGGGGCTCCATACCACTTGTCATTAGGTGCCGAGATAAAAGGCTTTTTAATGTTAACATCTTCCCAATCGTAACGGCAGCTTTGGACTTCAAACAGAAAGCAGTTATCACCATCCGTTGTGTGGTGCTGCTTCTTGGGAGATCCGATTTTGTGAACAATTGATCTGCCTTTAAGCTGTTCGGAGTGCTGATGGACTGGTTTAGCGCTCACTGAGGTACAGGTGGTGGGGGCTAAAACCAGCCCATAATGAAAATGTCTCTCAGCCATTTACAGAACAGTGTAAATGGCACAGTTTTGGGGTTTCTCTCAGAGCTTTTCCAGTGTTTCTGAGCAGAGTGTTTGTTGCTCCCAGCTGTTTTGCAGAAGAGAGCTTGCTTCAGCATTTCTGGGTTTCACGCCGCCTCCACCTTTTTTTTCTCCCATCATTAGAAAGCATGTGAGTGGGATTTCTCATAGGGGTCTGGGTATGATCTATATGCTCTGACTCTATGAATGTGTGTGTTGACTTTGTAATATTTAGTCAATCTATGCTGAATTCTTTGTTTTTTCTCCCCTGATTTTTATTGTTTGCTTGCAGAAAAAACAGACCATGATGCAAACTGTCCTTTTTTATTGAGTCTGGAAAGTTTCTGAAGAAATATAAATCTTCATGAGTTTGTTCAGGTTCAAAACTGAGTGTAAATATTACAACAAGCGAAAACGGCTGAAAGAGAACTGTCCAGTGAGAAAAAGCTAAGAACAATAGCAATCTTTAAAGTAGATGCTAACTTTAATGTTGTTAGCTGATAACGGTTAACCAGTTAGCCAGTGATGGGCTGTGTCTGAATGTCTGCCCTTATTAATCTAAAGGGCACTATATAGGGGTTACGCCATGTTAGTTGAGTGACAGAACATCTAGTGGATGAAAAAGTAGAGTACTCGAACTTTCCCACAATGCACCTTGAAAAGTAGTGATCATCCATGGTCACAAGACAAGCAGATTTATCGCAAAATAATTTACGAGAGCTCTCCTTGCAAAGCATCATGGGATTTGTTGTGGCAGCAGGAAAGAACAAAGATGGCGAAGGCACCGTGTGGGGAGGCAGAGTGTGATCATCTGTCAGTTAATTGAGGCCACTATAAAATCGAGGGCTGAAACATTTAATCGGATTAATCGTGATTAATCAATTATTGAAATAATTTTCAACTAATTTTGTAATTGATTAATCGTTAACTGGATGGTAGAGACTGTAAAACATGCCTTTAGCTGACAGAGCAACCCACTTAGAGCAGTAATTATGTCAAAATTGTAAAAAAACAAAAACAAATATTTAGCATTTAAGATTAAAAAAAAAAATTTAGTTGCCTGTCAAGATGCTCTATTCAGAATTCCTAAAGTAGAAAAGTTTGAGTTTCAACTGGTTTCATTTCGTTCAAATCTTCTTTAAAGAATGATTCCCCTTTCAGAGACATAGGTATTGGGTATTACAGACTAAGAAAGAAACCAAACGACCCCCATTCCAAAGGGGCGGACCCGTTCGTCTGGTTCAATTTGCATGTTTTCTATATAAATAAGGCTTTATTTTTGGTCCACTGTATAAAGCCTGAAACTCAACGCTATTTCTGACATTTTGATTTGAAAAAGCTTCTTGGAAGTGAAGCGAAACATCTTCAAACTTGGAAACAAAGTCCAGTGAATAGTTTTTTTTTACTTTTTTGTAATTCTTTAAAGAACCTTTGGCTCAAATTATTAATCAATTAATCAAAAAAATAATTGAAAGATTTATCGATTTGCAAAATAATAGTTAGTTGCAGCCCTTATATAGTCCCCTCTATATATAGTGATAGAGGGAATTAGGGGTTAGGGCGGACATTCGGACACAGCCACGGTGTTCCCACAGTGCTTAAAAAAACCCTGAAAATCCAAAACATGGCAGGGGAAGAGGTAAATTAAACAAGCAGGAGAGGCCTCAAATGTTTTTAGGGAGGATTAATGAACAAACAGCATAATCAAGATAAAGGAGCTCAGCAGGTGATCAGGGAGGAAGCTGCAGAGACGTTTGAAACAGATTTAGGCGCAAGACTATGGACATCTCACAAAACACTTTTCAGTCTTCATAAAAACTACTGTGTGGCAAACTAACATCTCATTTCACCATAACACTGCATCTGTATTGTTAAACAAGAAGGTGGCAGTATTGTGATGTGGGACTGCGTTTCTTCCAGAAAGACAAACCAAACCTAATAGAGTTTCTGGGGAAAAAGGTTGAGGCAATGAATGCTACTTATTAAAGAAAATCTTGCATTACCAGTCTGCCTAAAGCGTATTCAAGCAATTTCTGCAAAGTGCGACACTATTGTCACGAATATTCATTTCATGAACTAATTGTCCGTTTTTTGAAACTAAAGTGCCTGCTCATCGTTTTATATTTTCAATAATAATATAAAGTTTTGTGGAAAGAAAATATCTAAAATTCTTCTATAAGCAAAATTTGTCTTATACACTCGTACTGTATCTCTAGGCTTTTACTGATTTTTAGCAGTTTTTTTAAGCTGAAAAACAAAATCAGTATTGTGGGATCAAATAACTTTTGTGGCTCTAAACAAACTTTGTTTTTGGTAACCGCTCATAGGAGCTTGGTGTAGCATTATTAAGGTTTATGGTTAAAAACTGTAAGTAGTATAAAATCAAATGATTTGCAAATTTCATTTAATGTAGATATTATAAACTGTTATGGATCATCAGAGTGCTCTCTTTCTCTTTGGACATAAAAACAATGTATTCTTCTGGCTCTTTAAAACCTGTGGAGTTTAAACTCTTTATAATTATTTATTTTTCATTATATTATGCTCACAGCTCTGCAGAAGTGATCACAGCTTGCATGTAGTCTGCCTGCCAGACAGCTTCTAGGTCAGCTTCTCTGATTGGTTGATACTCCCAAGGTGCAAAAGTTCAGATTTACCAACTCCGTGCAAAACTCTGGATGCTGGAGCCTATGCTGCTCAAAGTTAGCTGTTTGTGAGGCTGGAGTCGCTCCAAGAGTTGCCGCTCCGGATGCTGGACCTCTGGAAACACCTCAATGCTCCCATAGACTTTGTATGTAAACCAGACAACCTGCTGCTTAAAACACGTTTGTTGTGAATTAGTAAAAATTCCATTTATGAATAAACTTTTCCTAATGTTGCAAAACATGAGAAAAAACAACCGTTTCTCATTTGCAAAACTGGTAGAGACAAAAGCCCTGTAACTGGTGGAACAGCAGTCAAAGGTAAATCTACATATAATCACTACACCTTTCAGGATTTCATTTAAAAACACTAGAAAATAAAGTAAATAATGTATGGTTTTCATCCATCTCCCAGCTATGGGTCCATCTGTGCTGGTTTATCAAATAAAATCCCACTAAAACACACAAGTCAGCAGTCATAAAAACAAAATGCAGAAAAGTCCAAATTCTACAAGGTACATTAAGAGTAAAAAGGATTGCTAAATGGCTTTATTTTCACAGCCTGGTTATGAAGATAAACAGGATTAAAGAACTAAAAATTAAAGACAGCAAAATAAAAAAATGTAGAATAATTAAAAGATTTTAATTTGGGAAAATAAATCCTCCTACAGCAGGTTTAGGATAGCAAAGAACTAAAGAACACTGATGATTGAGTTTATTAAGAATGTAAATAACTAAAAAAAAAACCGGTTTCTATAAAAGCAGTGCTATCAGTTTCCGTCTGACATTTCTGGCCGTGTTTCCAGACCATAAATGCGTAATGAGTTCAAACTTCGACTTTAACGTCACACTAAAACATTGAGGTAACGTTCAGAAGCATAAAAATGATAAATTTGACACATTATGTAAACCTAAACAAGCACATTACCCTTTTTTTTATATCAAAATACTACTTATTCTTTAAAATAATTGCATGGAGAATATTTTTCCAGTCCCTGAAAGCATTGTGAGCTTGGCAATAACAGCAATTATAAATACTCCCACTCAAACATTCAAAGGACCAGCATCTAAGGTGTTGTTTGTGTTGCTGCAGCTCCTGTTCAACACTTCATGGAAGAAATTCTCAGACTTTTGCAGCAGAATCATAATTATACATTAATCACACTGGCTTTTAAAGCAACTAGAACTAAAGAAAAAAAACTGTGAAATAAAACAGAAATGATTAGTAAGTGTAAATTTAGGCTTTTCTTTTAGAGATGAGTTTTGAGTCCGACCTTAAAACTGCATTGTGAGCACCACCCTCTTGACCTGTTTTTTAACCAACCACCTTTCTAATGAAATCAACATTCCTCAGATTTTTACCCTTCAAACGTTATGCGAAAAGGAGAAAGGTGGTTTAACAAAAAAAAAATGAAATCTAATACACAGAAACCAATAAGAGAAAAGCTCTTAACTATATTTTTACACTCCTTGAATCATGAGCTTTAATGCAGTCACAGTGCTTTAAAATACAGGGGCAGAGTTTCTTCTTCCTGCTGATGAATGTTGCAGGTTTAATGCACTTTCTGATAGGCTCTGCTGAAAGCTTTTCTGGATTTAGGCGATGCAGAACAACCAGGATGAGCACTGTGTTATTGCTAAGTACAAACCTAACAGCTGCAGCCTGGCTTCGAGGCCATCCACATACTGGGACACAGCCCGCCGCTCCACTAATTGGGCCGGAGAAGTCGGTGCATTGCAACAAAGCAGCATAACAGCACCACTTAAGAGTTTAACGGATGCAGTTTTTAAATTAAACACTGAGATAAGTCTACCTCGCTGAGAGCTTTCACGCACAACTGCTTCGGATGAGTGCAGGACAAGGGCATCTTTCTAATTAGAAGGGTAATTACAAGTGTTTATTGGGCGTTAAAGGTCAAGGTCAAGGTCAGCGGCATGTCGTTTCACACATGGAGCTGCTAAATCTCAATAGAAAGAAGATGAATAGTGAGGCTAGTAACAGAATAAGAAGGATGAATAGCTGGATCGTTGCTATGAATATTTGGCATTTTAGTCACTGAGTTGTGAAGGAAAACAAAGTTTCACATTTAGGCAAAGATAAGAAAATGATTGCGTCATCCTAACATATGTGCAAGAATAATTTCAGAGATTGGAGAAGAAAATGAACAAGGAATTCTTTAGGACTTCAAATGTAAAGGTGCTGTTTATGTCAACCACCTGAGCTCCACTTAAAAGTCTTCAGATTTAAAACCAAAAATATCAATATTTTCAAAAGTCAAAACCTTAAATTCTTTATTTGACCAGTTTTGTTACTAAAACCGAAAAAAATGACCGAAGCTGCAGATCTATCCAAACTTGTGTTCTCCTTGTGGTTCTATGAAACCACACAGCTTATCTACTTATTCATGTAGGTGTTTGTTCTGTTATTTAACAAGACCTGACTATTGTTTAAAGTCTCATAGAAATATTATGTTAGAAACTGATATTTAAAAATCATATGGTAACGACTGATTTATTTCAAAGAAACCAATAGAATGTTTTTGTACAGTTTCTCAGGAGTTTCATTAATTAAAGCAAAGCCCAGGTATTTGGGGCGCACAGATGTCATGGTGGCCTCATGTTTGGACTAGTGGGAAAATAATGGCCTCCAATGGTAGTGATGGAAGTGATGTGGATCACATTGTGATGTGGATCACATTGTGATGTGGGTCACATTCAGGTGGTACCCATTTCAGGTTTCTAACCATAAAATCTGGTTCTGATTACAGTTTTTATCTAAACTAAATGATAAATATAAACTAAAGAGCTACCTTTTTTTCAATTCAATTCAGTTCAGTTTATTTCTATAGCGCCAATTCACAACACAAGTCATCTAAAAGCACTTCACAGTTCACCAGATCAACCAGTCAAATTGATACAAAGTTTTCTATCTAAGGAAAACCAGTTAACTGCAACGACTCATTGACTCAAATACAATCCCTCCCACTAAGCATGCTTGTAGCGACAGTGGAGAGGAAAAACTCCCTTTTAACAGGAAGAAACCTCCAGCAGAAACTTCTGGAAATAGATAAGGATCATATAAGACTTTTAGACAGAAAGAAGTGATTCTCTGGTAACTTTGGGTAAAAACATACTGTAGTGACCTGTTGCTTTAATTTGTTCTTCAAAATGGAAAATCACAAGATAAGACAGGCTTTTAGAAAGGCAGACATGTGGATCTTAATAAGTCAGAACTTAGCTACACACTTAAAACATTCCCTTTTTTATAGCTGAAGAAAAAATATGGAAACAAGTAGAAACTTGGAAAGAAAAAAAATCTAAAAAAATCTACAAAGCATCACAGCAGCAGCGAGTCACATTTAGAGGTTTGAATTATTCATGCCCAAGTATAAAGTAACCCACTGGTTCTACAAAATTTGTAATAATATTAACCTTTTAGAGCAGAGCAGAATCTAGACCTGAACATAGAAGAGAATCCAGGAAGGTAGCTAATGTTTAGGGTAAAGGAAGAGATTCCTTCCACACTAACACAGACATGCAAACGGCTGCATGCTAAGCAGCTACAATACTGGTTTCATCAAAGTAACTCTTAATGAATATTTTTTTTATTAATAATTTAAAAAAATCTAATGTGAATAAATACAGATGCCCTTTTACACTGTTTCACCATCTTTTATTATCTACTGCATTATTTCTACAAACTTTTTAAGTTGAATAAAATCCATTTTAAATCTTATTTTAAAGGAGTTTTACACACTAAAGACAAGGTAGGTCTGTAGTGAAACAAAGGATTAATATTTGGGTAGCAGATTATGCTCACAGTGAAGCACAGTGGATGATCGGTTATGCTGTGGGGCAGTTTTATTGTTTCCTGTCTAATATCACATCTGTTATTGTAGTAGATCCTTGCAGATCCTGACATCCATCTCTGCTCAGCCTGCGTACAGTAACTGATTAATCGTTATGTTTTTTTAGGCCTTTTAAAGTCACGTCAGACGTATATATGATTAAATAATACCTTCAGCTTGGGTCTGACTACCATATCACACGTCCTCTGAAGGCTGTTATTGTCTGATCTCTCACTGACAAAAACACATCTTTTCACATTATTTTCCTGATCAGTCAGAGCCTCTCCGTCTGAATTTCCAGAGGAAATAATCACAATCTGCTTCATTTCCCACTTTCCTGATCGGAGAAAGTGTGCGTTTGTTTACTGTGCAGGTGCAGCACGGCTAAGCTAAGTGTTTCCTGGAGGGAGAGGCTGTATGTAGATCATTTCCATCTGCTCATTTTTAAAGGTCAAGGACATGTTTGCAGGGGTGGGCAATTCCAGTTCCTGAGGGCCACTATCCTGCAACTTTTAGATGTGTCCTTGGTCCAAACCACCTGAATCAAGTAAATAAATGATTAAGAGGACGGAAAAAAACTGTCAGCATACTTAAGTTCATTCAGCCATATGAATCAGGTGTGAAGCAAAATCCCACTTTGTGCATGATGTTGGTGAATATATGGCATTATAAGATTGCTAAAAGCTCAAAAAAGTAGATTTTACAAATAAGTTCTTTTTTATTTGCATAATAGATTTTTTATATCGAGTTGGCATATTTTTTTTCCTCAGATCACTGGGGAGACGTTGCATTTTTTAATCCGGATATTAACATATGGCCATTTCTTTCTTACAGTAGTTCCTGTTGTAACAATAAACCTTTACCCATTTAGCTCAGTTTGGATACCAAAACACTTATTACCTAATTCCAACATCTGACAATAAACTGGGTTGTTTTGGTTAATTTTACTCAGTTAATAAAATTAGATGGAGGTTTTTTGTGTTTGTAATTATGTGGTTCCATCAGAATTCGTGAAGAACTGGAGGAACTAAATAGTGTTCAAAATTAGAAACCCTGATTTCATGAAGTAGAAGTATAGAAAAAAAGGGTTACTGTTAAAGGAAAGGATTTGGACTTCAGAAAGGACCCTCCCCCCTGTCATCCTCTATGAAACCACAGTGAACTCTGTCAAGGCTTTCTGGGCACCACCATCCCCCAGAGCATCAGCTTCCTCACCAGGAAAGCTCAGCAGAGGATTTACTTCCTGCAGCAGCTGCAAAAGTTTAGCCCTCCTGTGAAAATGATGGTGAACTTCTACGCTGCCATCACTGAGTCCATTCTAACACCATCTATCACAGTCTGGTTTGCTGCAGCCAGGGACAAGGCCGAGCTGCAGCAGATCATCCACTCAGCAGAGGAGCTGATTGGCTGTAACACCTCCAGGACCTGAAGACGTGCAGCCATGATTGCAGATGACCCCAATCATCCTGAAAACAGACTCTTTCAGTTCCTGCTCTCTGAGAAAACACACAGTTTCTCCACTGCTGTAATCCCTCTTCATCTCCTCTCCATCATCCCATCATTTATTTATCTCTTGCAAAACTATTCTTCTTGTCTGTTTTCACTTTTTGCACCTTTTGATTCATTGTTTTGTGTTTCTGAGTCCTTTACCTCAGAGATTTCAAATGTTCATTTTTTACGGTACCTAGCGATTCTGATTCCACAGGTTTCTGTCAAAAAAGGAAAACCTCAACTATTCTTAGAGGGGAACCTGTAACTGAGCATAAAATCCTATATCCAGGTTGCAACAGGGCAGAGGTGGAAACGCTTCTAACGGACGCCCGTCTGTGTATTAACACTTTGCCGACTGCAAGTGAGAGTTTTAATGTAGAAAGGCTTGACTTTTTCAAAACAAACAAGCAGCGTGTGCATGCATGCTTGATAAGCTCCGCTCCTTTGGCCCCCATCCATTCAGGCCCTCACCCCAGCCTTCGCTATGAGTGACACCCTGACTAACACACGCACAGATAAACACTCACACTGACAAACACGATAAGGCTTTGCCCACGAAAACACCGACGCCAACTGACTGATGGACGTCTCCATGGAGACCCCGTCACAGAGACCGACACGATGTCTCCCGCAGCGAAGAGCCGAGCCGGCTGAATCAGAGGTAAGGAGGAGGAGGAAAACCGAGGGGAAATAAAAAGTGGGAACATGTAGCGCAGCAGCAGACTGATTGCAAGACAGAGCCGAAACATTCCAGCACGTGCACCGATGCGGTCTTCCATGCCCTCTGATCCGCGCCGCTCACATCTCAGCCTCCCTCCATCGTTCACAGCTCTCCATCACTTTTTTTTGCCTCCTCTCTTCCTCTCCCTTCTTCTCCTACACCTAAGGCGTGTTTATACCCAAACCTCACCTCCTCTGCTGGTTTCTCCACCCTTCTTTCTCTGCGGGTTCTTATCTCCACCTCTCTCCATCTCGCTCCCACTCTCCCACGCTGTGCGAAATGGAAGCTCTTGCAGAGACCTGGGGTTGCCATAGTAACGTGCCATAGTAACCACTCACCATCTTGCGTCTCTCCGTCACGTCAGCGGGGGCTCGGGGCGTCCGTGGCCCCGCTCTGCAGCTCCTATAGCGGGAGGGGGAGTCACAGCTTGCTAGAACCCGCAGAGCGATAGAAAAGTCTCCCTCCCTGATTGGGGTCGGAAAACTTTAAATAACCTGATTTCTGATTGGACAGATGAATGATGACTGCAAAAACCCTTGGTTTATCACCAGTTGCAGGTGCCACAGGTAAAATAAAACAGCCTCAAAATGCTCTTGTAACTTTTTAGGATGGCTCTAAGTCTTAATGACAACTGACAGGAAATCAGAGCGGGAATGTCGCACCGCTGCAACAAAAGCTCCTACAATCAACTCTATGCACACTCACTGGCTGCTTTTAAAATTTATATCAAAAGTACTTTATTGGAACCATTTTTCCCTCCAGAACTGTCTTAAAGTATTAATGGAATATTTTCAACCAGGTGTGGGAACATTTCTCTGAGGCTCTGGTCCATATTTACATAACAGCATCACAAGTTTCAGCTGCACATCCATAATGCAAATCTCCTGTTCGTAGAGCTGGTTGACTGAGGAGGCCATTGCATTGCGGTAAAACCTCATTGACAAACACAGGTGCTCAGTTCGACTCGGTTATTCACTACATTTGTGGAAGGAAAGCATTCATTATACTTAGGAAATAGAAATCTTAGAATTTCATAACTACAGTATGCACTACTCAGGTACCTAGTAAAAGGTTTGCTTTTTAAATAACATACCCGAACCAATCTGCATAAATCAGTAATAGACAATAGAAATGCAGATATTTATTGTAGACCAAGGATTTCTTTTTTAAACAAAGAGAGTTTTAATATTCTTTCCCTTCCTCACTATAAGAGGGTCAATCAGTGTGTATCAAACATGTTCCATCCAGGTCAATAGAGTAACTCGCAGGTAAAAACTGCTACACACAGACAACACCCATACATAGGAGTATGAACCAAACATGCTTTTATAAAATTGCCAAAGGATTTCAGCAAATTTTGATTTTTTTACATCTGTGAAAAAGTCACATTGACAAACACGGTCAACTGAGACCCATTACAACATAAAAATATACTTGCAGAGGAGAATACATAAAAGTTATATCGTAAATATACCAGTTTGAAAGGATTTGAGCTCTATATTTTGAATTATACTATTGCTCAGACACCATTTATAAATATCCCAAACTACTGTGGGTAAAAAGAATCAACGATCTGAGATGGAGCTGTCTGCAGGTTGCAAAGCAGTCCAATTGCCTGTGTATCTTAAAAGCAGAGTAAAACTGGTTGGATCCAAATGGATCCATCTTTTTAACCAGTTTTACACATTTGGGTTCAAGTTGTTTTTCAAAACTCATTATCTCTTTATAAGACTAATTTAGGCTTAGAAAGGATCTCTGACTTGTTTCTGATAAAGGGCCTAGAGTCACAAGGTGGCTGAGAGGAAGTAACCAACCAAATATGTGTACACTGGCCATAAAGAGATAGCCATTTAGTACTAAGAGGCTCAAAGTGAGCCATGAAAATATCCCCCACACTATAGCACCAGCATGAACCACTGATAAAAGGCTGGCCGGCTCTATACTTTTATGTTTTTTTACACCAAAATCTGACTCAACAGTCTAAATGCTGCAGCTGAAATTGAGGCTCGTTAGAGCAGCCAACATTTTTCCAATCTATTCTCCAGATTTAACTAGACTGTGTGAATTGCAGCCTTTTCTGTTTCCTGTTCATAGCTGAGAGGAGTAGCAATCTTTTGCTGCTGTCAGCCATCTGCTTCCCGAACCAGTCGTCTTGTCCCCCTCTGACATAGACCAAAAATCCTCCACACAGCTGTATTTCCTGTTTTCCTGAGAAACAGTTGAGTGCAAAAGTCAACAGTTTCTGAAATTCTGTGACCAGTACCTGCAGCACCAACACCCAAAGCCACTTTAATCCTCCTCTTTGTACATTTTGATGCTCTTTCTGTCATAATCTTGGCACTGATGACTGGAATTATTGCTTCATTTTTTCCACCTGTTTAGCTCCACCCAGTTTTCGTTTTTTTTCTTATCTGATCTACCTGTTCCAGTTCCTATTTAAGCTGCTTGTTTCCAGCCAACATTGCCAGATTATTTGAGTCGTAGGTAAGAGTTTTCTAGCGTTCCCAGTTGTTTTTTTGATGATCTGATTCTGACCCGTTTCTGTCTCTGGACTCCTGAGTTTTTCTTGCCCTTTTTCTGGTCTGTTTTTGCCTGTTCTGTCTTCGGACTGTTTGCTGTTTGGATTCTGCATGTTTACGACTTTGCATCTGTCCCCTGACCATGGTTTGTATTCTCCATCGAAATCTCTTCATCTCTCTGATCTTCTGGCCTGGATATCTGCTCCTGCATCAACACCTGCTCCTGATTCTTCCTTTGGATACTTATGCTCTTCCTCGTCTCCTGGCTTCCACTCGTCAGCCTGCTCTGCTTTACTCCTGGAAATCTCTGGGCCGCCCCCGCCACATGCTGTGGAGAAATCATCTGGCTGGATTCCACTCCTTCCTCTGGGCTCGAACAGAACTTAAAAAGCCGAGATTCCAGTAAGCTGGTCCCAGCTGACAAGCTGAAGTTTTTAGAGCAGTCAATTAAACATTTTGTCTTTAAATAGGCTACATCTGTTCTGTCTGAATTCCGGGTCCTACATTCTGAGCCTTGACACTTTCGGACTCAAAAGTCAGCTTCACCTCATCTCATATTAAAATGATCTATCTGCCAAGTGACTCACTATTAGTATTAACATATAAGTCAACAGGTGTGTCTCATTAAGTGGCCGTAGAGTCTATATTGCAGATAATTTTTGGAGCCAACATTAAAGGTTTGGTGGCCCACACAACAAGACACCCTAGTGACTGCATGCAGCTTCACTAACTGCCTCCACGGTGCTTCCCGTGAGGTACCGCAGCACCACTGCTGGCATGTCTCCTCGCCCTCCTCTGGAGCCACCATCTCACCATGACATCAGTGCCGCCCCCGTCGCTGCCCCCGAAAATACAACAACCTCAGAGCAGATACAAAAAGGACATTTGATTACATGTCATCTTGTGCGACAGCGCGCCCACGCTTCTCTCCAGGCATCTCATTGTGATCTGTTAGAGTGCCGTGGAAACCAAACCTGGCTCTGTCAGGCTGAATCACACGCACTGAGAAAAAAAATAAAACATTTCAAAAATAACGGCAGCAGGAGGGGAATAAAAAAAACCTGTTAAGCATCACACTTTGGTCATCAGGGTTATGATTTCATGTTTACCAATCTCATCCACTATCTGTTTCATGCCATCTAAATCCTCAATATTTATACTGTCATCATCGTCATCAACAGCAGAAGTATCAGTATGACTCTAGTGTTGTGCCTCCAGCTAGCGGAGCCAGTCAGCGGGGCTGACCAAGGAAAGGCCCCAGCCTGACTCTGCAATGCTGTAGTGAGCTCTTATGCCATCACTGACCCGAAACAAACTCCTTCTAGTCTCTGAAGCTGAACGCAGCCGTGCCAGCAGCAGCAGGGTGGTCAGACCTGATTGCGTTCATTACCCAATCACATTTACTAATACAGAGAGAGAATTCTCTTATTCATATTAAACAGACGGCAAAGCTCAGCTCACTGTGTGGATAACTTAGTTAAAACATCCACATGCATATCTCATCCTCCAGGTTTTACCCACCCTTTTTTTTTTTATGTAATGACGTCTGGTCGAGCACTCCTGGACATCTCTCCCAGGACATTACAAACTCATGAGGAAGAGTTTCCTCGGTTCATTTTTCAGGCATCGCTCTCTACTTTTGGCCATGATGAGAATATATTCCTCAGGGGAAATCTCACCATTTCTAATTATGTCAGTTCAATGGATTATAGCATTCATTTTTATGCAGCTAACCATTCCCATTCTTCCTACTGTTATTCAATAATTAATGCCCCGGACAGCCATCATGATCCCCAGAGGGCCGACACCCAGGCCTGGACAGAAGACTCAGTCAAACTGATCATGGTTAATTGCGCCCACCCAGCCATCATGGACATCTTAGCATTTGTGCTGCAGCTGGGTCAGTGCACATGCACTCCGCAGCCCCTTGGATGCTGACGATCAAATAGAGGAGCGTGATGCAAAAAGGAAAAAAAACATATATATAAAATTAATGTCAATATCTGCAATTGGCAATATCTGCAACACAAACTCAAATTGTTTAAATGATCCACTTATTTATTATTTAGCTCACCTTGGTCCGTGTTTTGTGGTGTCAGTGAATTTTATTAATAGTTTTTAATCCATCATAAGCTTTTAAAATCACACAAAAACTTTAAATAATAATCACTAAGTCTTACTGTAACCAGAGCTAAAAGGGCCTGCAAGCACTACCATATACAACTTAGCATGATAACTCACAGTGACTTATTGTAATCTTTCATGAAAGAAATTAGGTAACAGTCACACAATTTTTATCAGGAAAACAATTAAATCTGGTCAATGAGTAGTTTAACCTTTGGTTACACATAGAACTCAGAAGGTGGTTGTTTATAAGGATTTATTAAAGGTGCTATCATTATATTTCTATGATTAAAAGTCAACTTTGTAATTCTGAAGTTGGAATTACTGAGAAATGTCCAAGTTCCTTACTTCAGATTTAAACTCTCAGGAGACATTAGTTTTCTGACTTTAGGTTTGAGAAAATTCTGGCTTCAGACCAAGATGTTTAACTCATATAAGAGAATTAACATGCAAATTGTAATCCTTTAGAAAAGTGAATAATTCAGACTTACTTATCAGATGCTAAACATTCAATTCAATTCAGTTTATTTCCATAGCGCCAATTCAGAACACATACTGTATCATCTAAAGGCACTTTACAGTTCACCAGATCATCCATTCAAATTGATTCAAAGTTTTCTATCTAAGGAAAACCAGTT
The DNA here is from genome assembly GCA_030533445.1 of Cyprinodon diabolis. NCBI lineage: Eukaryota > Metazoa > Chordata > Actinopteri > Cyprinodontiformes > Cyprinodontidae > Cyprinodon > Cyprinodon diabolis. Next base: position 6,929,248 of record CM060077.1, read on the forward strand.
GATTGCATCGACTCATTGACTCGAATGCAATCCCTCACACCAAGCATGCTTGTAGCAACAGTGGAGAGGAAAAACTCCTATTTAACAGGAAGAAAAATCCAGCACAACCAGACTTAGTGTGAGCGGCCATCTGCTGAGTCCGACTGGGGTTCCAGGAGACAGAAGCAGAGATACAAAAAGCAGTTGTAAAAGGAGGCCCCGTCCAGAAAACACACAGCCAAGCAGACGAGCTCTGAGCCAGCTCCCATGTCAGAAGATGAAGAGAGCACATCCAGCCAGTCACAGTCAGAGAAAAAGGACTACACTGGAAAAACAGGCTGATCTCCAACATATCTTGTAGTACAGAATACTACGTTTGTTACATATCTCTGCAAATTCTCAGTCATCCAGGTCATAGCTACCATGAAACAGGCTTAAATTGGAGGTAGCCAGGGTTAAGTTCTGTTTTTTTCTGTAAATTTTTCTGCTTTAACCAATGAGGTCATGTTTTTGACGGCGTTTGCTTATGTGTTCAGCTGTTATCAAGGATAAGTAAGAAGATTAAAAACTCATGGACAGATTGGTCTTTGTTCAATCAGAAGCCATTAAGTTTTGACTTCAGAGCTGCAGAAAAAAGTGAGTATAGACGTTTAGCTGCTTTAAGCTATACAGCTGTCTATGGAGACCATGTTTCCCCACCTCAAAAAAAGGCCCTACAGGTGGTCCTATTTATCCTATTATCATCTACAGACCTCTTTCTTTTCCATTTTCACCCCACTGATTAAGGATCATACAAACACTAAAGTCTGGAAAGCATAATTTCTAGAGGCACAAACAAATAAAACAGTTAAAAAGCTGTTCATCACAGTTATTATCAGTACAGCTTAAGCTTGTGGCAGCAACTTATGGATTTTGAAGTAAAATTTAGTGAGAGACCCTCCACCTGATTTAGGTGAAAGCCAAATTTGAACAGATGTTCCAGCTGATAATTCCTGACATGAAGTTCAGAAACCCTACTGTAGGATCATTTGTGCCACACCCATGATATTAATTTTGAACAGTGGTGGAACAGGATGCAGGTTTGTTTTGCAGACTCTAAAGCAGACTCCCCTCTTCAAGACACTCCCAAAAGGATGGAGCTTCAAAAGACATCTGAGGCCCCCCTGCTGAGCTTGCTATAAAAGCCCCGCTCCCCACAATACACTCTCTTTTCCTGTGGATCCAGTGGAGAGCCGCATTGGGAGAGAATCGTCTGAATGGGGTCCCTACAGACCGAGGGACCACATTCTTCAAACGTCAAGCTGCAGCCTACTTCTCTGAACCAGATGCTGGAAAAAAGGCAATCTGCACCAATTTAGAACCAGAGATCCCTGAGACTAGATAAACCATGAGGCCTCACCAAGGACACAGCTACCCTCACAGCTCAGCTATCAAGTCACTGGCAGGCCACTGGAAACCACTCACTGTTCTTTAAAATGGAGATCAACAGAGTTATTGGGTATGGCAGATATAGGCTGATTGTTTAAGCTGCAGAAGGTGGGTTTTTAAAAATAGTAATTATAAAAAATAACTGAACTTCATTGATCTCACATTGGAAAAATGTACCTCTGCATTTAACTCATCCCATTGGGGAGCACCAGGCTGCCATCATGGGGTGCCTGGGGAGCAATCAGGGTCTTACTCAGAGAGCCAGATTGGCAGTGGGTATTGAACTCACAACCTCAAGATTGGAAGCTCTATGCCCTAGCCACTAAACCGACACTCCCCACAACCCTTAACATATTTTAATCTATTATTCTTAGGTTATGACAAACTATGTTTCAATAAGGCTTTACAGAACATCTGATGTCAACATTTATGTGTTTTCTGATCCGCTACTTACATTTAATGGCTAAATAAGACCAAAGATTCACTTTAAAACAAGCTTCATTACATCTGCAAATCCTAACACTTTGTATAGCATAACTAAAAAAAAACCTCCACTTCCAGCATCACCCTCTAACATTTATACATTTTCTAAAAATGAACGTAATTAATAGCATTTTCTTACATACATACTAAAGTCCCAAGCAGGAACCTTTGCACTTGCTGTTTCTTGTACTCCCGTAAATCTGATGCACAAGCGGCCTTACAGGAGTTGGTCCACTGGGGATATTCATGTTTAAAATAATATGGCTCAATACCTTAAATCAGTATGAACATCTAAGCAGAGGTGCTTAGTGGTTGAGGATGTAGTTAGGAAGGAACTAGGACCGAATAACTTGCTTAACAAGAAACAGAAACCAAATGTTTTAATTGCACTAAATGCTTCATAATAAACAGTACTTGTAAAGGGATGCTTTATGCAGAGCTGAACTTATGGTTATGTCAGAATTAGAAGCTGAACTTTATCTTCTGCAAATGTAAAACTCTTACAGGCAACATTGCGCGCCTTATGGCTATGGATTACACTTTTTTACCATATGTAGTGGAAGCAATTGTGCTATATTTAATGTTCATCGACTGTTCACACTTCTATACATTTCTACACAGTTTTTTTTAAAGAAGTGGCATAAAATATTGGCTAAATTATCCTAACTTTCAACCAATCTGATAGTTGAATAACCTCAAAAATTGACCAAATACAATAAATATGTCTTTCTGTGGTAATATGATTATTCATTCAATAACTGGGAAGGAAAAAAGGTTTATAAATTTAAAATTTGGTTTTATTTCTCAATATGGTTTTCAATTAAAATGTGATTAATTAAAAACAGACAAACGCTTAAATTGACCTGGATTTAAGTTATTTTTCTTAATACATTATTATATATGGAATGGAAATGCTTGTGAATTTCTTCCATGAGTGAAGGGTTAACTGTGACCATGATTTGAGCTGGAATCACACTTTTCTGTTATCCTAACAGACAGCCAGTTGGGCGAGTGTTCACACAACAGCACATGATAATCCAAAACGTGTTTGATTAAATATTAAATAAGATAATGTAACAACAGATCTAATGTAGAATTAAACACAACTGCTTCGATTCTCCAACATGTTCATGAAAACAAAAGATGGCTGCTTAAGAGTCATGATATAAAAACAAGTAAATGCTTTTTTCAAATAGTTAGGATCTGGTACTACTGTGTAGCAGCAATACAGTTAAACCATATACTAAATGCTATATAAGCAGAAATCTAACACAAGCTAGCAGAATCAGGCAATATGCACATTTAGCCTAAATTCTACTTGTAGATTTTAGGTTTTAATCCTGCATAGATATGATGGATGACCAAATCTTTATAGTTGTTTCAATTCCTATGACTAAAATAAAATGTAAATCTTGATGAAATCTATGAGGTAAAAATACCATAAGTCTCTAAAACAGAATTAAATCATTAGGGTTTTTTTTATATTATAAAGCTTTGATGAAGTAATCATTTCTGTTGATTTGCTGAATTTGCAAGCAGGAACAGCAGACCCAGCCATGAACTTATCACCATGATCCTCTTCAGAAAATGATGTTTAAATTTATAAATATTAGTGAAGCAAAAAGAAATGTAAAAAAAAAAAAAAAGAAAACACATTCTCCTGGACCTTTTAGGGTTTGCTTGTAAAATTGATTAAACACTTTAAGGATGATTTTCAGACCATGAAGTTGTGCAGTACTGTGATGTAGAATAAAATCATCAAAAATTAAAGGGTTTTATGTGATAAAAACCATTTGAAGTTAAAAAATATATAGTATATCATTGCTTTTAGTTATTATAATATGTTTTGGGATTTTTAGGTTGGGATTTATGAGTAACCTCAATGATCAACCATCATGTGAAGAATAAACAACTCCAGGGAGTATTCCTGCAGATTTTTTCTAATGGAGAGTTAGAAATTCTGGGTATCAATGTAATGCTGGGTTTGTTTAATGACTTTAAATATTTAATTGAATATAATTCTTCAAAACCTTTACATATTCAATTTAAAACTGCTTGTGAGAGCGACTACAGTACAACACAGCATAATGAAAGGGGACATTTATCAGCTTTGTAGATCATTTAGTTTTTATCTTTAGCCAAAAACAGCAAATTCCTGTGTTTGTTTGTGGAACATGTTGCTGGATTCACTTTGCACAACATTGCGAAGTACCCTGACCGTCCACAATCTTGTCCTCCGTGTAGGAAATGTGATGTGGTGACAGGGTGAATTAGAGAACATTGCTTGCAGAGCATCATTCTTATTTTTGGGGGGTGCAGCTCGTGGCACTGCATTATTAAGGGACAGCCGGAGGTTGTTCGTACAATTTTCAGCCTCTTTTGACTGATCAGTGCTTCTCCTCACCCTTCAACCTGTGCACATCAGCATATTGTGCCACCATCAATCACTGACAACGTTGCTCTATGAAGAGATCAGGAACCAGCTTGGCCTGATTAGAGCAGTTCAAGTGTCATCTATTACTCCCCCCCCCCCCCCCCCCCCCCCCCCCCCCCCCACCCCCACCCCCACCCCCACCCCACAATCCCCTTCTGTTTTATGCACAGAAATGAAACATAGTCACTGCTTGTGCTGAAACCACAAGCAGGCGCTGAGACTCTGAGTTAGTCTAACAGCTATTCTCACTGTGTTTTAAAGCAACAACATATAAAACATCCTGCAGAATCTTTTGTCCTTTTCCAGTCAGAGGACGCAGAGAGACGAGATTTAAACCAGATTCAACCCAATGAGTCTTTATCAGAGAGATTCACCATCTTTGACTTTGGGACGTCAGTAATCATTTGTATGCTGGACGAACCTCATGACCTTCATCACCCAGTTTGTTTGTTTTGGGAGGATCTCCTCCAGAAATAATCCCTAATAGTTCGACAGTCCTGCGGTGTCAGAACAGCAGGGGAGTGCAGAGCGTCGTCCCAAAGTCACACCCTTTTCTTCCAGGACAGGTGTGCAGGTGTAATTTAACATGTTACCGTTAACCTGCTTGCTTGTTTTCATCCAACTCATCGGCCAAACGTAATTAGTGTGTCACAGAAATTAAAGAGCAGCCTGGTTTCAACACTCAAATGACTGAAATGGCCCAGCCGGCGTTTAATTTTCAACAGGGGAAAGATTCAGTGCGACCCATATGACTAAGGCTTGAAATTAACGACTGACAGCTTAAATAAGCTGGATGGCTTTAATGGCAATGTTCGAGACATTTTTATTTTACTTTTCATTTTCTTGCTTAGTTTCTAAAGATTGAAAAGACTTGGAGCATTATTTTTTTTAAAAGGTTGTTTTTTTCAGCTTTCATAAAAAAAAAAACTTTTATTTTGAAATTCATTTAAATTGTAAAAACTATCTAAAAATAAGCACAACTTTTTTTAAAATAAGCGTATTAAGCCTTAATTTTGGTCGGTAAATAAGATGATCTGCCAATGGAATGAGTATTTTTATCCTTAAAATAGGATAATTGGATATTATGCACATGAAATAAGACATTGCGAGTGTTTGTTTCTTATTTTAAATGATAATAATTTTTTTCCATTGGCAAAGTATCTCACTTACCTAATCAACTTAAGAAAAATGCACTTATTTACTTATTTTGTTAAAGATTGACTCACTATAAATGTCTTGCAGTGTATAAGCCTTTTTTTTTTTACTCCGGTTGATAAAGGAGAATCAGAGGAAGATGGAGAGAATCGGTCTCCGCCAGTCACGTGACATTTGTTGCTAAGACGCCATTTTTGGTGGAAAAGGCGTAGTGTAAACAACCGCAGCATAGCTAAACGAAGGACTAAAGGATTGAGTTTGTTTCTCTGACTATATGGAAAAAAGTAAGCAGAATGCTTACTTTAGTTGTCATCATAAAAGATGTTTATAAGCCAAAAATGGAAAAGCTGGGACCTTTTTTGCCTGATTTAGACAGGGGGAACAGATTATGGCAGGTTGCCTGCTATAATTTGTTCCCTCCTTGTAACTTTAAGAACTAAAGGTCCATCACATCCAAAGTTTCAGGAATAAATTGTCATCATAAAAGATGTTTATAAGCCAAAAATGGAAAAGCTGGGACCTTTTTTGCCTGATTTAGACAGGGGGAACAGATTATGGCAGGTTGCCTGCTATAATTTGTTCCCTCCTTGTAACTTTAAGAACTAAAGGTCCATCACATCCAAAGTTTCAGGAATAAATTGTCATCATAAAAGATGTTTATAAGCCAAAAATGTAAAAGCTGGGACCTTTTTTGCCTGATTTAGACAGGGGGAACAGATTACAGTAGGTTTTATTTCATCCCAGATATAGATTTAAGTACTAAATTTCAACCAGGAAAAAATTATTTTCCTTCTGCATATAGTCTTTAATGATTACACGTGCACTCCATTTTCTATTTCATTTTTATTACAAGTATACGGTTTACAACAGTTTTCAATGGGATGAGAACATTTGGACACTGTGAAACAATGAGAGATTTTTTTAAGGAACGTATGGAAAAGAACAAGGATCTGTTTGCTTTCAGAGGAAGGAGTAGACACTGCTGTCAGCGACCAGCTTTCAAGCAAACGTTTGTGTTTTATTATTAGTTTTAGATCAATATCACTGGCGATATTCTGCTATAACATGTGAAGTAAAGAATAAAACAGTGAAGCTCAACTTTCATACACGTAAAACCTTTCAAATTTCAAGTTCTGCACGTTTGAATTGAAGCAGAGTTAACTCGGGTTGTTCTTCCTACTCCGTGCGCGCTCCCGACGAGGGGATACAAATTCTCGCAGGGATAACTACCTTGGCACGACACCGGGACTGGCAGCCTCTCACACAACATGATGTAATTTCTGGTAAATAATTGTAATTGTAAATAATTTCTGGTAAATAATTGTGCTGAAAGAACAGCCGCGTGTGGCTTATCTCGACTGTCTACCTAATATGGTGGTTTTCCCACGATGCACCGCGCCCGAGGTAAACAATTGACGTCACTTGGCGGAGACCGATATACAGAGTAAATTACTATCTTTCTTTGTCAAAGCTCATCTAGGGTTACCAGATGGCTCAGTTTGTTTTTAATTTGTTGCATCATAGATCAAGGTGTAGCATGACTTGCACTTTTGCCTGATAAAAATATATTTTTTGTAGAATTAGAGGATGTTAGTATGAAAGCTCTGTGTGATAAAATAACTTATTAAGAAAAGGGGATGATCAATTGTTTTGAATTTTAACGGAGCAGCCATTACTAATACTGGTGCTGAAATAAAATTTCAAAGGGCGATTGTTTTTTTTTTTTATTTTATCAAACATTATCATGTATTAGTTGATATTTTGATACAAAGACGTTTGCTAAAATAAAAGGTAGTCACTCAGATTGTGAATGAAATAATCACTTTTTGGCTTTTTCTTTAGATCTGAACTTTTCCATCTTAGAATTGTTTTGCTCTACTGCTATCATGAGCCAGACAGATGGATTTTGGGATTTAGCCAAAGTAAATCGTTAGTGTCATCATTATAGACAAAATAACCACTAAAAAGTAATTTCCCCCCCCCCCTCTTCTACCATTGTTTTTCAACCTAATTGTTTGCTTATCACCAATATTGTGACTGGGCTCAGTGTTGTTTTTATGGTTTCATACTGGAAAGCTACAATTAAGGCCAAATTTGTAATTAATCTTTCCTCCCTACCAATTTGTTGCTATGGTTCCCCCCCACAAAAAAAAGAAAAAAAAACTTAGCTGATCACTGATCATTCCCTAACTACAAGTTCTCTGGATCCAAGCACATTCTAAAAAGGACAGATTTTTTTTTTAAATGGCGCCTTAATCAGTCCATGTATGTATGTATGTCTAAAAAAAACAACTTCTTAGGAACAAAGAATTACCGAGATACAAGTGGCTGAAATTAGCTTTCTCAACAGGGTGGCTGTGCTCTGCCTCAGAGATAGGGTGAGGAGCTCAGTCATTAAGGAGACGCTTGGAGTAGAGCCACTTCTCTTCCAGATCGAGAGGAGTCAGCGGAGGTGGCATGGACATCTTTTTCGGATGCCCCCTGGAAGCCTACCTTTGGGAGGTGTTCCAGGTCCACCCCACCGGGAGGAGGCCCAGGAAACGACCCAGAACACAATGGATGGACGTTGTCTCTTGGCTGGCATGCTGAGACTGCTGCCCCAGGAATCTGGTCCAGGATGCAGCAGAAGATGACGAGTAGGAGTACAAACTATGAGAAAAGTCTGACTTAAACCTTAGCCTCTCCAACTTTAACAGCTAAGGGCCTGTCACATCTTGCAAATTTAGACAGCCTATAACTAACGTACGAGAATCTTCTAAAATGCTGGCATACGCTGAACTTTCTATGTATTTTTTCAATCTTGGGCATATACATAGCGTATGTCGCAGATTCAGCTTCAGGTCTGCTAGGAAGTTTGTTGGTTGTCAAGGTGCGACAGGGGGATAAACCTAATTTAAAAAAGCTCTCCAGAAGATTTAGAAGTCCCTTAATAGAAATTTTTAATAACGAGAATCTGTGTGGTCAGACACTGGTGCTGGTCTAGGAAACCAGGCTTATAATTTCCTCTCCATTTCATCCATAAGGTCTTCTTTCTGATTACACTGCTAGTCAGTTAAGTTCTACCAAACCTAATTTGCTAACCAATGTCTTCATGGACGTTGCTTCAAGAACTCTGTTTAACAGGAACTAACACTTGATATTACGCAATCAGAGAAGTACTGCTGTCCTGGCAGCTGCCAAAGCCAGACTTGTCCATTAGATTAGCCAAGCAGAGAGTTTGATACGTCTACCGCTCTGTAGTCCAGTGCTGGTGAGCTTTTCAACACTGCAGCCCACGCTTTGGATTCACTTAGTGATGAAAGGCTTGGATGTTGTTGCTAGGCCATGGAAATACATCTCATGAACTTCTCAGACTTTCTGTTGAGTTCATCCGAAGGCCACGTCAAGTTCAGAGGGTCTGCAGCTATGAACGCTGCAGAAAGCTTGCAAGATTTGTGAACTGTGACCTCCCCTCTGGGATTTTAAGATTTTCCGTCACTCCCGATCGTTCACTCAGTTATAAAAGCTACCAACAGCTGACTGTGGAATATTTAGTGAGGAAATCTCACTACAGGACGTACTGCTCAGCTGGCATCCTATTGTGATTGGTTGCTGGGATTCATGGGGCTGCTGAGAATGATCCATCTTTTGAAGTGTTTGTAAAAGCAGTCTGCAGGCCATTAGACTTTAGACATTAAAGTCTGTGGCCATGGAAGTGATGGAACGGCTGAATGCAAAGATCTCAAGGAGTGAACAAACTGTTTTGTAAATATAGTGAATCTTCGAGTCAGAAAGAGAATCAAAGTCAATAGACAAACTCACAAAGCACACAAACAAGGAGACTGACTTTAGTTCTGTTTTTTCTAGACATTTTACTCTAAATATTGGGGGACATTTTTTTTTTATTTTTTATACTGATTAGAGGCTTTTTCTGATCAGAGGCTCAATACTTTTCATATTTACTTTACAAACTTTAGTAAAATATCAAACTTTTTTTTTTTCTTTCTATGCAAAGCTATTGCTTCTGTTGAATCAAATTTTCTCTGGAAGTTACCTCAGTAATCTGATTTTTGATTAGGTCAGGAGCCTTAATATAAATATTTAAATTAGCTCATACATACACTCTTAAAAGGGAGTTTGATCGATGCTAAATACAATTCATGAAAATCATTTAAACACATCTTTACATAGGTAGAAGATTAACTAGATTAATTTGGGTAAATTGTACCTTTTTGTTAATAGTAGCAAATACAAAATCAAAATATCTAAAATAAAATGTATACAAAGATTTTGGCTTTTATATGTGCCAGGAAGTAAGTTCTTTGCTGAACCATTCAGAACAAGAAAGCATTACATTTTTTAAAATTAGTTCCTAAGTATAACTGGAAGTACACCTTCATGATTTTTTTTTTTAAGTCATCCATTTTAATTCAGACTAATTGTGCAGACCTATTGGATCTGCAGTATAAGTGACTGTTGAAAAGGCACAATAATAGCCTGGATGGAGGCCTGCTTTATAACACTGCTGCCTTGCAACATGGAGATTGAAGATTTAATTCCAGCCTCAGGCCTTTCTGTACTGAAAATGTTAAACTTTGAGATGAAATCACCTAATTCTCTTGGTGTTTCATAGCTTTTGAAAATAAATACACTTTACTAATAACTTTTGAGTAATTTCACTCAACCTAACTGAGTGCAAATTGTTACCTTTGCTTTTTTCGGATAAATCATATAGGTTGTTTTTAACAGTAAACCCCACCTGGTAAAAACTTTTCTTAATTTTAAAGTCATTATTTTTTGCTAGAGGAAATATTTCCTCAATGCACAGCAGCAAGTTGGGGAGGGGCCCCATGCCCTTGCCTCTTTGGAAAAGTTTATGGTTTTTTATATAGGGCTGAAACAATTAATCAGATTAATCGTGATTAATTAATTATTGAAATCATTGTCAACTTATTTAGTTATCGATTAATCATTAACTGGAGTATAGAGACTCTAAAAAATGCCTTTAGATGACAAAATGACACCCTTAGGGCAGTAATCGTTAGAAAAATTTAAAAATTTATATAAATACTTTGCATTTAAGAAAAAAACTTTTTCATCTGTCCTCTATCCAGGACTTTCGATATCTGATTATTAATCAATTAATCAAAAAAAATTATCGACAGATTAGTTGTCTTCATTTTATAAACCGAACATTTTTAAAACATTGGTATACCTTGGGGGTGAGAAATTTTCCCAAAGACTAAATTCTCAGCATTCTGACCTGAAATAATAAAAGAATGTCACCACTTTTTTAAGTGGCTCCTCTCAGTGACCCAACTCGCTCTGTGATCACTTCAGCTCAGGTCACTCTGTGGTTCGAGGAGCGAAAGTTGAAAATCAACAAATCCTGCTGACATTTCAGCCTCGCATTTCAGCACAAACATGTCTTGATATCCTGAAACCAAGTCCCCGCTGCCTGGGCTGGAGGACCTTGCCTTTAAATATGATACTTTGTGACAAGCTTCCCATGAAAGTGTGGCCTTGTAGTGACTGGTGTTGCTGCTGTTCGCCTCGTACTCTTCAGATGACAAAGACTCTCTTCCTCACAGCTCAGCATACAGTAGATAACATGGCCGATTTTACAGCCAACATAAAAAAACTTACCACCATCTTAAAGTTTTACCACTTTGGATCCGGTAAAATGTATTGTAAAGTGCATAGCCATAAAGAGTATAAGCCATGGTCATTCTGATGGAGATGGATCTATGATGGCCTTTAAGTTTACAGGGACAGAGAAGAGCAGCAAGCTGCAGAATAGTGATCCCATTTTTTTTTTTCAAAACGTATTTCAGTCAGAATGTTTTAGGAACTTCTGTGTGCATTTGCATTCACCCCTTTGTACTCTGATACCCCTGACTAATTTAGTTCTATCTAAGAATAGGGGTGTTTTTAGAGAACATCAGGCAACTAAAATCTCTGTGAAAACCAGACAATACATCTAAAAGGTCAAGGAGAAAGTTATGGTTCCTTTTAAGCAGGTTTGGGTTCTAAATCAAGCTCTTTAGTTTTGAATTTCCTACTGATCTCTGTCCAATCATCATCTAATGGTGAAAAAAGAAGGAAGCTACGGTAGAGTTACCAATATTACTTAAATTGTCAGGTTACTCAAAAAAAAAACTATATATATATTTTTTTTTTCTCAGCGATACACCTAAAAGGCATATGGTAACTCTGGAGGAGCTGCAGAGATTCACAGCTTCAGTGAAAGCTTCCAAATAAATAAATAAATAAAGAATCCACTGGACTTTGTTTCCAAGTTTGAAGACATTTCATTTTAATTGAAAAAGCTTCCTGGATGGGAAGCGAAACGGCTTTAAACTTGGATTCAAAGTCCAGTGGATTGTTTTGTTTTGTTTTTTGGAATGACTATGACCTGGATGAATGAGAAACTTCACCAGCATGCTTCAGTGAAAGACATTTTCAAGAGGACAACTAACATGAAAACACTGTTTGTGGAGAAAAAATTTTCACATCATCCTGAAAATATGATGATGAAACATGGTGGTGGCACCATAATGCTGTGGGATATGGTCAGATTTAACAAGAAGAGGAATGAAGCAGAAAGAAAACCTGTTAAAAGTTGTCTTTACACCATTTTGTTTTACCAAAAGCTTCAACAAAATACTTTAAATTCATTTTCAAATTATGTGTCAGATTGGCGCAGAAAGAGCTATTGAGATAAGAAGCATGAGAAAACTAAATTTACTCAATTTAATTTAAGGAGGCATTTCTCTAAAGACCTACAGCTGCAATTTCAGAAAAATTCTGTTTAAGTTTAACCTTGAAAATTCCCACTGAGTTTATGGCTGGAACATGACAACATATAGAAAAGTAAGAATAAATGAGCAATGAATCAAAGGAAACACATCATAGTAGTGGTATAAGCTAATCTGTTCGAATGAGACCGAATTTAAACTTTTTGACATTTTTGAGGCAACGAGATGACACATCTCAAGGGGCATTCCATTAAAAAACAATTTCTAAACATTACCCTCTGAACACGGCAGTATCATGCTGTGGGACAGATGTTCTATTCTGATTGGATGGGAAAGGGAGGCTTGTCAAAGTTTATATAAGGATGGAGGGAGCTAAAACAGAGATTTTGTCTCTTTGGCCTGAACTTGCAGCAGAGCTACAGAGGAAAGTCTGCCATTTAAAATTCCACAAAAAATATACTCATGTTATAATTTCAAATAAATGCAATCTTTTTCAGAACCCTGTGTCAGTCCCTGTTTCCATACCCCATTTCATCCCACAAACATCCCATTATTATCTTAGTTACCGTATAAAAAAGGTTGGGGGATCATCCTGCTGCTCCATTTATGTCCGTGCTCTGTTCCCAGTCCATTCAGATTCTCCAAATTGCTCCATATAAACATTCAAATCCCCTCATAACCGTGACATTGTTTAGCAGACATAGCCAGTACACTGAAAAAAATTCTAGAGTACTATTTACTTAGAAAAAGCTTGGTGACCCTTTCCACATAGAAATGCTTTCTAAATTTCACTCAATAAAATCTAAATTGATTTTAACTACTAAAAAGAGTTGATTTAACAAAAAACAAATACATTTTACTAGTAAATTTCTCTTGTCAACAAAATATGTACTTTTGTGTTGCTAGTGACTTTTACATAGAGACATACAAACATGAGAATCTAGAGAAGCAAATTAACCCAACAGTCATGCTGTTGGAGGTAGCCGGAGTACCCAGAGAGAACCCACGTATGAATGGGGAGAACATGTAAACTCTATGCAGAAAGGCCCTGGGCCAGGAATCAAACCAGGAACCTCATGGCTGTGCTGCAAACTGCAACCCTGTGCAGCCAACAAGAAAACAATACTTCCTATTTCTGATTTCCAGGCTAGTAAAAAGCACCACGTTTACTCCTAATATCAATATTATATGCGTCTGTTAAGTTGGGAACCTATTGCAATTGTTTTGTTAATACGGTTTGTTAAGATGCATTAAATTCACTTGTCTTCTGGTGGATATAGATTTACAAATTAGTTCTAAGTAACGCATCAAATAAAATGTGTCATCTTGAAGTAAAGACACTTACGTGACAATTTGCACAAAAAAAATTCAGAAAAATCGAGGAAATATCACAGGACCAAAAAGTCCCTTTTTTTCAGTGTAGATCATTCATCAGCCTCTAATCTATCCGCTCCTTGTTCTCAGCCGGAGGGCGCCCAGGGCTTCTTACCCAAAGCTTAACCCATCGCGCGTAAAAACCCGCAAAGCTGGCTGCGCGTTTCTCAAAATCTAGGGTTATCGGTGGGGGCCAAGACAAGCTGGAGTAAAAAGAGAAGCAACAGACTGATCCGATCAGGGAGGGGTTAAAAACAAGTGGATTTCAGTAGAACAGCTTGGGCAGCAGTGGATGCTGCTTTTTTTATGGCCCAAGGTTACAGCAACTCCGAAAAACAACCAACCAACAGGGAAAAGTTTGGATAAAGGGGGAAAAAATAAACATACATATACCTGACATGTGACTGTCGGATCATACGTGTTATTCCTGTACATGAGCGCACCTTGAGTCAGCATCAGAGAGCAACCAAAAAGGACAGCTGGAGCTTCGCAGCATCGCAGGAATCATTTCAATTTCCAAGCGTTTTGACGCGCTCGGAGAAAACGCACTTCACTGTCAGGACACAGGCGCGCACACGCACCCACCCCCTTTATTACATAAACATGCATCAGTGAAAGTCATCCAGACTCACCATGTTGTTAAAATCCAGCAATGCCATCATAGAGTCCTAAAAAACGCAACGTCGCTCCAAGCTTTCCTCAGATAAGCGCGTATTCCACTGCAGAGCCGCCGCCGACGCTGTCCCTTCTCCCTCTTTCTCCCTCTTTCTCTCTTTTTCTCTCTCTTTCTCTCTTTTTCTCCCTCTCTCTCAAATTGATTCAGCGTTTCCAAGTGCTGCGCTGCCGCCGCTGGTATGATGGGAATTGCCTCAGAAATCTTCAGGTGGATGAAACCACCGGAGGACGCGCTCAGAGAATGTTGGATTTATCCTGCGGCTGCAGGATTATTATTTTTTTTCCACACTAAAATAACCAGAATAGATCAACTGAGGCAGCATACACAACATGCAATATAATGTAGTCGGATAGTTGCAGCAAATCTTCTGATTATGGCGGCGTTTTTCGCTTGTTTCAAGGAACATTCGCTGCTTGGCAACACAGCTCCACCTGGGCTGCTTCCACTGCAGACGCCAGCACAGAAGGTGCACTAAAGTGGCATCTTATCGAGAAAAAAGTATTTATTTTTATTAGTTACTTTATTTCAAGATTTATTTATTCAAATGTATATCTTCCAAATATGTATGGATACTCTACGGAAGAGGATTAGGGCCACTGAAAAACAAAAAAAAGTTAACTGATTTTTAAATTTTATTTCAGTTTAATATGGGGAAAAAGTAAGAATTCTGGCTTTTTTCTCAGATTTCTGACTTCTTTTCCATAGCCATGTCTGTTTTAGAGACTAGCTCTCTTGTTTTAATGACCTTCTGCTCCTCCATTAATGAGGGGACCCCTGGGGCACTAAAAAGTTGCCTAATTCCATCATTTTCCACCAATGTGTCACTGGCCCTCTCAAACAACTCACATCTTTGTCAGTGAAGCTGAGTGCTCCCACAACTCTTCCTTCATGGTGCCCATCTACATTAAGATCCAAAATTCAGAGATTAAAGTCAGAATTCTGACTTTTTTCCCATACTAAACTGAAATAAAATTTAAAAATCAGTTAACTTTTTTTTTTTTCCAGTGGCCCTAATCCTCTTCCGTACTCCTCTTTGTATTTACTTAAAGCAAATGTTACAATGGGAATGGTCATATAGGGATATGGCTGTGTTTTAACTTTTTAAGAAATGCCTCTAACTTGGACATATCCAGCAGACAAGTCTGAGGGACCCTCCACACAGATTGCAAGGCTAAACAGCCGCTGTTTCCTAAAAATATAAATTAAATGTTTTGTCCAAGGAAAGGTGCGGGATAAACAGCAAATATGTTATAATATAATTGACTGTTTCTTTAAAAAAAAAAAAAGTTAAAATCTTCTTATCCTGGAAGTATAACATAATCTGATGACTTGGTCAATTATAGACCTATATCCAATCTTCCTTTCTCTTCTAAAATTTTTAAGAAAGTAGTTGCCAAACAAGTATGCGATGATGAACTTTTTGACGAGTTTCAGTCTGGCTTTAGAGCTCATCATAGCACTGAAACAGCTCTAGTCACTAATGATATTCTCATGACCTCAGATAATGGACTTGTATCTCTACTTGCTCTTAGAGCAGTGCTGACTTTGATACAGATGATCAAAATTCTTTTAGAAAGGCATGCATATTTTGCATATTTTGTACGAAATAAAGGAACTCCAAAAAAGTTAACAATCCACTGCAATTTAAGGTTTTTCAATTTAAAATGTCAGAATAAGCATTGACTTCGAAGCTTAAAGTAACTAAAGGTATTGAACAGCACTAGGCTGGTTTGAATCTTATTTATCGGACAGATAAGTCAGTTTGTTAATGTTAAGTCTTTGAAAACTAAGCTGATTAGTCTGTTAATTAATTTGGATGGGATTAAATTGATCTCAGATAATAAAGTAAAAACATTTTGTGTTATTTTTGATCAGGACCTGTCATTTGCCTTTATCTGTGGAATATTGAAAAAATTATAAATGATGGATGATGCTGAGAAACTAGTCCATGCATTTGTTACTTCAAGGCTGGACTATTGTCATTTTTTACTATCAGGAAGTCCACAAGCTGTAGTTAAAAGCCTTCAGCTGATCCAAAATGCTGCAGCCAGAGTTCTGATGAAAATAATAAAAAGGAGATCATACCTCCCCTATCCTCGCTTCTCTTCATCGGCTTCCCGTTAAATCAAGAATAGAATTTAATATCCTCCTTCTCACATATAAAGCCTTAAATGGTCAAGCTCCATCAGAGATATGGTTGATCATTATGTTCCTATCAGAGCACTTCCCTCTCAGTCTCCTGGTTTACTAGTGGTTCCTAGAACTTCTAAAAGCAGAATGGGAGGCAGATCTTTTTGTTATCAGGCTCCTCTCCTGTTCAACCAACTACCAGTTTTAGTCCGTGAGGCAGACACCCTGTCTACTTTTAAGACGCTTAACACTTTCCTTTTTGATAAAGCTTATAGTTAGAGTGGCTCAGGTTATCCAGAGCTATCTCTATAGTTATGCTGCTATAGGCTTAGACTGCTGAAGTACATAGGGACCCCTTTTTACCATTCTGCTTCATTCTATCTCTATTCTCCCACCCAGAATTTGTTTGTTGAATCTCTGAAGTTACGGTCTCTCTGCTTTTTCTGATAGTAGCTTCATCTGGTCTGTTCCTAAACTGTTCTCAATTTAGTTTTGTCCCATTAAATGTTTGAAATTATCAACAATCTTTTAAAGGCCATAATATTCTACCTCTGAAAATAAGAAAAATTAACACTTAGGCCCCCAGAGAAGCCAATTGTGCAGAAAAATTCCTGTCAGATTAAGCAAATAGCCTTTACCAAAAAGCTGCTCATTCAGCCCTCTTCTAAACTAGCTGTTTTGGCTTTCCACACCCTTGTCCTACCGAAGGCCATCCCCCACAACCTGCAACCATGACAACCATCCAGCGTTTGTAATGATGGCCTAGGAGCATGGAATAATACATTATGTGAAGGCTGTGGCTTGAGTGATGGGCTAAAGACAGACTGCTCTGGACAGCTTATTTCCCCTTATGACATCATCAGGGGAATGCTTTTCAAACTGAATATTTTGAGCACACATCTAAGAAGTGGACAATTAAATAAGATGTTTCATTTTTAGAAAAAAAAAACTAAGTGTTCTTATTTTAAATGCATCATATCCAATTATCTAATTTTAATGACAAAAATAGTCATTACATTGGCAGATCATCTTATTTATCTGCTTAAATTAAGAGCATTTGAACCTATTTTCAGATTCCTTATTTATTTTTAGATCAGTTTTTGCAGTGCACTTTATTCAACACAAAACAAAACAAGGTTTTCTGCCACAGCACCAAGCTTATGGTTCCTTTACTGCAAATATTCAGGACCTGGAGCAGCAAAGCAGATGCAGAACATCACATTACCAGGTGTGAAATGGTTTGATCCCAGATAAGAATTTTACTTTTTATCTCATCACCAGAATGTTTTCCCAGCGGTAATCAGGATGTTCATTGGTTAGATGGGCTTTCCGTTTGTTTTGGGTCAGCAGTGAATTCTTCTCAGCAGCTCGGTCTGTTTCTTATTCCTGAATCATGACCTCTGACCTTAACTGAACTGATTGAGGCATGCTGAGGTTCAGATGTTCTGGAATCTCTTCTGACCTCCTGGATAAGTCGTTGATTCAAGCCTTGAAGTGATTTTGGTAGATCAACCCCCCTGACGATTCCTCGCTGCCTCACATTATCTCCATATGTTGAGCGGGGTCCTAAAACTGATAGAAGACAGTGAAATTAAATATCTTTAGGTCTAACGCTGTTGCTTTCTTGACATTTTTAATCCTACTTCATGTTGTCAGGTCGGATTAATTTAGGGGATTTTTCAATTTTTCAGATATGAAGTTAAATGTAGCGTTTCCTGATTATTCATTTTAATTAACTTATGCCAACAAAAGGAAAAGGGGTAAATGCTTAAAAAAAATTAAGATAAATGAAATATTATGAAATACTCTATTCAACTAAATTGCCTTTGTTGGAATTTCAAACTTTCTTTGATGTGAAACATTTTAAAAAAGTCAAAAAAAAAAGAAAAAATTTGTATGGCGCCTGATCTGTATCTCACCTATTAGAACATGTGGTCATAATGTAATGCCTGATGGGCGTGTGCACTGAGAGAGGAAGCAGTAACAGGGTGGCCAACCTGTTCTCACTTTAAAGACATTGAGTCGAACAGACTTGGGAAGAGCCTGAGCTCTTGCCTCATGCCGACAGCAGCGTCTCTCGCTCTGAGCTTTTGCATTGCGTCGTTCCTTCCTTCTCTTCCTCCTCCCTCCCTCACTTACTCTATTAAATTTCCAGTCACACAACAGTGCAGTGAATATCCCTCCCTCTCGCTAACTCTCACACACTCTCACCCCCCAGTCCTGCTCCTTTACCTCAGTAGTTAGTGGAGGTGTTGTTGTCCTCCAGTCTCCGACTCTTATTGACTCTTTTCTCCCTTCGTTTTGCTTTGAACCTCTCAATCCAGCTTCTCTCTTTTCCCCATCCTCTTCAGTTCGTTATTCAGAAGAGCTTTCTCACATTTTGTCCTCTTCCTCCCCAACCCGCCCCTGTTTGTCTCTCTCTGTGCTGCAGTGTCTTCTCGGGCTGTGTGGTGTGGAGCATAACCTCCCTTTTTACTCCCTCTCCGCGCTGTGTTTGTGCAGCGCTTGCTCCGTCAGCCTTTAACTGACTGATTGAGTGGACACCGCAGGCCGATAATGAATAAAGATGTGAGCCTCTGTGAGAATTAATGCGCCTCATATGAAAACAAAAAGCAGACCTTTGAGAGTTGTTCTCCCCTCCTGTGCTGGGTTTGCTGCTACGCTGGCAGAGAGAGTGGAACCGGTTGTGGGGTCATGCTCAGGTCCACACCAGTTGCTGCACTGGGGTGCAACCTCTGACCTGTCGCTGTGCTTTCCTGAAAAAGGCCCGTTGAGAGGAAGTGGAGCAGATATGCCCTTTGCTGTCAGGAACAGCCCCCCTGCCTTTCTCTTCCCACCAGGCGTGCATCTCCTCACACGTTGGCTCCATGTTGAACTCCTCGGAGCCTCCCAAGGTCTGAAACTGAGGCCCCAATCCGTATCTGATGATTAAACAGCACGCCTTCGACTGGAGAGTCCAAACTGAACACTCAGCCCGTTGTGACAAGCATGCAAGGGTTGAACGCTCTAACACTTCTTCTTATGTACTCTCAGTTTTTCACCTGCAGAGATGGAAGATGCTCCTTTAAACACAGGGCTAACCAACCTTGCATCTCCATCAGTAACGCTGCAATAAAAAGCAGTTTTGTTTGGCCACACTAAGGCCAGACTGCCCCCCCCCCCCTCATTCCTTTAAACCGTTAAAGCTGCAGTATCTAGAGTAGTTATGAATATCCGATGGATCAGTAGTATCCAGGATTTAACACGAGCTAAAGTGGATCAGGTTGTCAGAACCCGTGTCATGGTGAAAAGAAAGCACACCATATTTTATTTCTACAGAAGTATGACAGAAAATGATCAGGAAATAATCAAGAATCAAATGGATCAAATGGCGGATCAAATGGCGGCGCGCAGTAGTGCAGCGGCTTCTCACGCCCTCAGCGTAACTCCAATTGAATATAACTTCACGCACCTCAAGCGTGTGAGTTACAGCAGAACTGAACTTTTTCTGATAAAGCACAGTTTGGCCACAAGATCTACTCGTATTGACAACAATCTCCAAACTGCTCTCTGCAAACTACGGCTCCTCAGGACACCGGCGTGGGGGGGTAGATCTCCCCAAACAAAGAGCCGGAGGAGGAGGTGCGAGCGGAGGCAGAAGAGGGGGAAGCGCGGGGGACTGCTGGCCAGGCTAAAGGCTAATTCTAACAGACCCCCGATTCCAACTGTTTTCCTGTCTAATGTCCGCTCTCTGGACAACAAGCTGGACCTTCTGCGGCTGAGGATGAGTGTTTCTGAGGAGATGAGGAACTGTGCGGTGATCTGCCTCACGGAAACCTGGCTAAACAATAACATGCCGGACTCAGCCTTCCAGCTTGCCGGCCGGCTTCTCTTCCGAGCGGACCGCAACCAGCGATCCGGGAAAGCGCGGGGGGGCGGCTTGTGTGTCTACGTAAACAAAGGTTGGTGTACAAACTGCGTGTTGGAAAACAGCCACTGCTCTGAAGCGGCGGAATATGTGACTGTAAAGTGTCGGCCACACTATCTGCCGCGGGAGTTCACGGCTGTGTTCGTCACTGCTGTTTACATAGCACCGGATGCTAACGCTAACAACGCGCTGGAGGAGCTTTATGAACACATCAGCTCGCTCCAGAACAAGCACCCGGAGGCGTTTTACGTGGTGGCGGGTGACTTTAACCACGTAAAACTGACGGACACTTTGCCGAGGTTTTACCAACACGTGAACATTCCAACACGTGGAAACAATACGCTTGACCATGTTTACACCAACATGAGAGACGCGTACAGGGCCTTCCCCCACCCCCACCTCGGACTCTCCGACCACATCTCCATCCTGATGGTCCCTGCATACCACCCACCACTGCGCCGCCCCAAACCCACACAGAAGACCATCACTGTGTGGCCCAGCGACGGAGACGCAGTGCTGCAGGACTGCTTTGGCTGCACAGACTGGCAGATCTTCAGGGAGGCTGCTGAGACTGAGGGGGAGCTGGATCTGGAGGACTATACATCTTCTGTCCTCGGGTACATCAGCAAGTGTGTGGAGGACGTCACCACCACCAAGACCGTGACTTGCTACCCGAATCAGAAACCCTGGCTGAATGCAGAGGTGCGTTCTCTGCTGAAAGCCAGGGATGCTGCCTTCAGGTCTGGTGACCCACAGTAGCTCAGGAGGGCTAGAAGAGAGCTGACTGCAGGAGTAAAGAGGGCAAAAGCTTCATATGCTCAGAAAATCCAGAGACATTTCACCTCCCAGGATCCACGGAGCATGTGGAAGGGCATTAAGTGCATCACTGACTACAAAACCAATGATGCACAATGCGCTAAAGACCCCTCTCTGCCTGAAGCCCTCAACGAGTTCTACGCCCGCTTTGAGGACCACGACACTCCACCCAGTACCAGACTCACCCCCCCACCTGGAGAGGTGCCACTCAGTGTGATGCCAGCAGAAGTGAGGAGGACCCTGAAAAGGATCAACCCGCGAAAAGCTACTGGCCCGGACAACATCCCCGGACGGGTTCTGAGGGACTGTGCTGATCAGCTCTGCCAGGTCCTAGCAGACATCTATAATGTCTCCCTTTTTCAAGCGGCTGTTCCCGCCTGCCTGAAGACCGCCACTATCATCCCGGTTCCAAAGAGCTCCACAGTGATGGGTCTGAATGACTATCGGCCAATAGCCCTCACACCGATAGTCACAAAGTGCTTTGAAAGACTGGTAATGACCCACATCAAAGCCACCATCGACGTCACTGTGGACCCTCACCAGTACGCCTACAGGAAGAACCGCTCCACAGAAGATGCCATTTCTTCTGTGGTCCACACTGCTCTCACCCACCTGGAGCGGAAGGACTCCTACGTCCGTCTGCTGTTTGTGGACTTCACATCTGCTTTTAATACAATAATCCCACAGACCCTAATAACTAAACTCTCCTCACTTGGACTGAGCATCTCACTTTGCAACTGGGTCCTGGACTTCCTGACCAACAGGCCGCAGTCTGGGAAGATCCACAACATCTCCTCCTCCACCACAGTCCTCAGCACTGGCTCTCCACAGGGCTGTGTGCTGAGTCCCCTCCTGTTCACGCTGCTCACATATGACTGCTCTCCTCTCCATCCTGGCTGTCATATTGTGAAGTTTGCAGATGATACAGCAGTGGTTGGAAACATCACAAACGGTGATGAGTCCAGCTACAGACAGGAGGTGGAACACCTGGAGGGCTGGTGCAGAGAAAACAACCTCTGCATCAACGTCAAGAAGACGAAGGAGATGATTGTGGACTTCAGACGGAGCAGACACGCCCACCTCCCCCTGCTCGTCGGAGGATCTGCGGTGGAAGTGGTCTCCAGCTACAGGTACTTGGGTGTGCACCTGAGCAACAACCTCAACTGGAGCAAAAACACTTCCGCTCTGGTCAAGAAGGCGAATCAGCGGCTCTACTTCCTCAGGCGGCTGAAGCGTGCAGGACTGGGGAGCTCAGTCCTCATCTCCTTCTACAGATGTGTGGTGGAGAGCGTGCTATGCTCCAGCATCAACGTGTGGTACGGCAGCTGCTCTGCTGCAGACAGGAAAGCTCTGCAGAGAGTAGTGAAGGCTGCACAGAGGACTGCTGGAGTCAACCTCCCCACCACCACAGACATCTACACCTCCAGATGCAGGAAAAGGGCCTCCTGCATCATGAAGGACCCCACTCACCCAGCACACTCACTTTTTGTCCCGCTACCCTCAGGCAGGAGGCTGCGGAGCATCAAATGCAGGACAACCAGACTGAGAAACAGCTTCATACCAGAAGCTGTGAGACTCTCAAACTCCTCTCAGTCTCTCTCACTGCACTGTCCCTAACAATAACTTGGTCACTTCAACCCCTAACCCCCCCAATGTCACTGTATTTGCAGTTTACACTCGGACACTTTAAAATTTGATCTTGTAGCTAGTTTTTATATTTTATTTTTATATTCGGATGTAACTGGGGACGTGACTCTCAATTTCGTTCTACCTCATGTACACGTGATGTGAATGACAATAAAGTCTCTTGAATCTTGAATCTATGCTCAAAGAACCCTGAAACCTCAATGTTAAGTGATTGATGTTCTCAAAGAAAAAAGTTAACTGATTTTTAAATTTTATTTCAGTTTAGTATGGGAAAAAAGTCAGAATTCTGACTTTAATCTCAGAATTCTGACTTTTTTTCTCTGAATTCTGACTTTAATCTCTGAATTTTGGATTTTAATGTAGATGGGCACCATGGAGGAAGAGATGTGGAGCACTCAGCTTCACTGACAAAGATGTGAGTTGTTTGAGAGGGCCAGTGACACATTGGTGGAAAATGACAGAATTAGGCAACTTTTTACCTGCCAGAGGGGTCCCCTCATTAATTGAGGAGCAGAAGGTCATTAAAACAAGAGAGCTAGTCTCTAAAACAGACATGGCTATGGAAAAAAGTCAGAATTCTGAGAAAAAAGTCAGAATTCCGACTTTTTTCCCATACTAAACTGAAATAAAATTTAAAAATCTGTTAACTTTTTTTTTTTTTTTCCACTGGCCCTAATCCTCTTCCGTAATCACGAACACAGATGGTTAGAAAATAAGTCTTTATAACCCTGACCTGACTGAGGGGTAACAGCAGCTGCTGCTCTCATCTTTCCATCTTGGAATTGGGTTAACTTTGATAGAGATCCTCACTCTGATTATTACTTTCAGTTATTAAAGCATTTCAGTATAAAAATGGTTGAATATTTGGTATTTTTATTTTTACCAGATGCGTACCTCAATGGACAAAAGGGAAAACTAGCCCTAATTTCTGGGTGTTACTGATAAACTAATCGAACAGCAGGACCATTACAGTTGTGTCGGGTTTGATCGTCTTTCCTAATCTTCCATCGCTTGATTTTGTCCACACCTAAGTACTTCATCTCTCCTTCAGTTAGTACATAAACTACCTCAGCAGAAAAATAATGAACCATTATATTTCCAATTTTTGGGTTAGTATTAGTCTGACAAAATGCACATCATCCTTGGAAGCATTTGCTAAAGGAAAGGGTGTTTTTATATGTTGGGTAAAAGGTAAGCTCAAAGGGATACTATTGTCTTTAAGGCAGCACGCTGGTTTCAACCGCCTTTCCAAACCTCACTGATGGCTTTGGAGTCTGTCTTTTTTACATTTGTTTTGTGGATCTGCAGAAGGCTTATGTCCCTGTCCCCTGAGGCAGCTGCGGGGGTGCCGGGGACATCCGTTCTGGTTTGGTCTAAGCCCGGGCTGCTCTTACCTCTAATCCCGTTTGTAGCTTTCATGGACAGGATCTGGAGGCGTATTGGTGGAAGGTGATGTGTTTGAGGGTTACAGGTTTTCATCGTTGGATTTTGTAAATTATTTGGTTTTGTTGGGTTCCTCAGCGTTGACCCGAAAGCTTCCTTACAGAGGGTCAGATGCTGCGATGAGTTAACGGTGGACGGCTCCCTACAGTTGGTGGGTTTTGCAGGGGGTCAGTTCCTGAGAGATGATTAGAAGAAATGAAATGAGTTTCCTCTGTAGTGCTCGTCCACACAGACAGAGTGATGTTTCCTCACCAGGGGAGCTGCTGCTCATGCATTGAAAGAAATCCTCTATGTTTCCTGAAGTCAGATCAGATCTAGAACTTATAAAAGGGTTTATTTATTCCTTCCAATCAAGGAACACTTTGGCATCTCCAGAATGAGCTGCGGTGTGTCCCTGATGAGGAACGTCTGGGTTTACTTCTACGCTAGCAGCCATGACCTGATTTTAGACGAGCAGAAGAAAACAACTAAATAGATGAACGACACTCCAGAGGGAACAGCATTTAAATCAATGTGTTTAAAAATTCACGTTAAAGGACTTTTTATATCCAGATTAATAATTTCTGAGTCATTTATTCCAGTTTTTGTTTGTTTCCCACCTGTATGAACATTAAACCTATAGAATCACAACTATAGTCCTTGTTAAAAAGCAGCTGATTGGCCAAATATGCAGCTTCTGTTTGCTGAAGCTCTAATCAGTGGCTTTAATTTAGCTTAGACGTTTTAAAGGACATCATTATCGTAGGGAGCTGGAGCTGATGGATGAGAGGGAAAAACCGAGGCTAAGCCTGGGCTCCGAGGGGCCGCCCAGTGATTAAAGGATGGGAGGGATGGGCTCCAGCATCTGAGGGACCACTGTCTGTGAATCCATTTAAAAAAAGGAAAAAATTGGCTGATGAGGGGGGAAAGAGAGAGAACGGCTCAAAAACAAGAACCCGCTGTCATCGTATCTTAGCAACCATCTCCCAGGTGACACACAGTCTGACATCACTTCCTGTGGATGAGTATTTAGACACTGCATTGAGTCTAAGGAGCTGCACAAGCAGAGACACGTTGTGTAGGTTCAGGCCCTATGTCGCTGTCCTCTCAGAACCTCCGGGTCGGATCAACATCCGGACCGGGTCTGCCTTCATTTGACTCTAAACCGAATCAAATGCATGTAAGGACACATTAAAGATGCTCACTGCAGGCATATAGAGCAAAGCTGCTGGGTGTGCGCATGCGGCCAGCCTGATTGTACACCATGCCAACTGATACCATCTGGTAGGACTAGTTGGCACAGAGAGGCCCGCTATGGTTCCTCGACATATTGGAGTAGTTAAAATTAACACTGTGACACTATTTGGCAGGAAAAGACACTGAACTATCTATTAGTGGATCTATTTCAGCATCTCTCTCTCACCTTTTGAGTCCAAACTGCAGCAGTGCAGAGGCTCCTGTGTTTATGTGCATGAACCCTAAAAGATCAAGTACATCTCCAATTTTGTATCCTGTTTTATTCCATCTGTAAAGACTTGAGTTTATTTTTTTTAAGAAAAAAAGAACATTTGCTCTTTCAGCGGTGACAGTTTCTATTCCCAGAGGTTCAGTCCATTATGTAGCATGAAAGATTAGTTTGCTCACAGTTTGACCATTTCAATTAAGAACCTTTATTTTCCTGCGCCCTGCGAACTCTGGCTGCACAGTACTGCTACAAAAAAAAAAGTAACTTTAACCTTAAAACAAGTCAGGAAACATAATGTATATTTATAACGCCAATGTGGAAGCAAGATGGAAAGATTCAAATAAAGACAAAGGTTCCAGAGTCTGTTTTGGTTCCTAGTCCTTTAGAGAAGATCCCTGATGACGTCTTCATCTGTGATGCTGGGGACCTGGGGCATGCCGGGCTGGGGTATGGGTCCTCGCTGACCTCCAGACATTAGCATCTGACCTGCAGACAGAATTGAGATGTTTACATTTTCAGATGGAAAGGGGAGCAGGCTTTATTTTTACAGTGAGCTACTTGGAAGGTGAAACAGAGGAAAGCTGTTATGTAAATGAGATTTATTTTTGTCATTTTGCAACAATCCCTGAAGAAAATTTTTTCACAATGTTAAAATGGAGTATTGTGTTTTCAGTTTTGGGAAAAGATATTAAATTAGCACCATTTTGAGTTAAGGTCTTAATATATGGAAATGTTGAATAAATGCACATTTGCTGAGTCACACAAAAATCATCAATTGAACCCTTCATTAACCAATGGGTGCCTGGATTTGGAGTCAAACACAAAATTTATGTGGAAAAACAAATTCCAGGCTGATCCAATTGTGATGTAATGTCCTTAAAACAGTTCAAAATGAGTCTCAGCATTGTGTGTGTGAGCCTCCATTTTCCTGTATGAGTTCCCTGGATTTTCTCCCAGACCTGGTCTAAAGCATCCGCCATCTACTGGACAGTCTGTGGTGCAATGTAAGATCCGTGGATGGGACATGAGACACGATGTCCCAGAGGTAATCAATCAGATTCAGATCTGGGGAACGGGTGGGTCAGTCCATAGCTTCAATGCCTTCATCCTGTAGGAACTGCTTACACACTCCAGCCACATGAGGTATAACATTGTCCTGCATTAGGAGGAACCCAGGACCAAACACACTAACATATGGTTTCACAAAGGATCTGAGGATCTCATCTTGGTACCTAATGGCAGTCATTCTAGCCCTGGTGAGCCCATGGAGGGCTGTGTGGCCCTCCAAAGGAATGCCAGCCCACACCACCACTGACCCACTGCCAAACCGGTCATGCTGATAGTTGTTGCAAGCACCAGATCGCTCTCCATGGTCTCCAGTCACGTCTCTCAGATGCGCTCAGTCTGAACCTGCTTTCATCCGTGAAGAAGAGGCCAGCGGCAAATTTGCCAATCCCTGTTTTCTCTGGCAAATGGCAGGAATCCTGCATGGTTTTGGGCTGTGAGCACAACCCCCATCTGTGGTTGCTGGGCCCTCATACCATCCTCATGGAGTTGGTTTCTAACCGTTTGTGCAGACACATGCTTATTCGTGGCCTGCTAGAGGTCATTTTGCAGAGCTCTGGCAGTGCTCCTCCTGTTCCTCCTTGCACAAAGGGGGAGGGGGTGGTGCTGCTGCTGGGTTGTTGCCCTACACCACGTCTGCTGGAGTACAGGCCTGTTTACTGGTTGTGCCTGACAGAGACAGCAAACCTTCTTGCCACAGCTTGCATTGGTGTGCCATTCTGGATGAGCTGCACTACCTGAGCCACTTGTGTGAGTTGTAGAGCATCTAATCCAACCATGAGTGTGAAAGCACCAGCGACATTCAAAAGTAACCAAATCATCAGCCAGATAGAATAGGTACTGCGTAGCCTGTAGTCCCTCACCTGCAGAACTACTCCTTTAGTACACCATCTTGGAGAGAAATATCAGCTGTGCTGCTGCCATCAACACCAAAGTTTATAGATGTTGGAGATCGGCTTGTTTTTTCCAGTGTAGTCCTGTTTCTCTGACTGTGACTGGCTGGATGTGCTCTCTTTATCCTCTGACATGAGGGCTGGCTCGGAGCTCGTCTGCCTGGCTGTGTGTTTCCTGGACAGGCCTGCCTTGTACAGTTGCCTTTTCTATCTCTGCCTCTGTCACCTTTGAACCTCAGGTGCCTTCGGCAGATGGACGCTCACACAGAGCCTGGTTCTGCTGGAGTTTTCTTCCTGTTTAAAGGGAGTTTTTCCTCTCCACTGTCGCTACAAGCATGCTTAGGCCCTGTCCACACGAAGTCAAAACGAACACAAAACGCTAATATTTTCCAAAGCAAAAATAGGCGATGAAATGTTGGGCACGCGCACTAATATTCATACATGGTTGCCCTGCGGGTCCATTTTCGTGGTTCAGTCAAATTCAGGTGCTGAACTATGTCGTCGATATTGCTCTGTTCTTCCTGGACATATTCCAGAAGAAGAAGATTCTGTTGTAAGCCCGACAGCAGGGTGAGTAGCATGAGCAGCAACCATTCAACACAGTACGGCGCCATTGGTGTTGTGATACTGTGTCGCGCATGCCTGTTTAGAGGCGACGCTATGACGCATGCGTGTAAAAAAAAAAAATGCGGTTAGAGCTTAAAGATGGAAACGCGAAAACGGCGTTTCAAAATCTTCCCACTCTAAAGGCTGAATAAAAAAAAGATCGTTTACAGACCCCCGAAACGCCGGCTTCGTATGGATGAGAGGCTGGTTCGGTGAAAAATTTGTGCGTTTAGGCCAGGGTTCGGCTTCGTGTGGACGGGGCCTTAGTGTGAGGGATTGCCTCAATGAGTTGATGCAATCAGCTGGTTTTCCTTAGATAGAAAACTATGAATCAATTTGACTGTATGATCTGGTGAACTGTAAAGTGCCTTGAGATGACGTGTTGTGAAATGGCGCTATAGAAATAAACTGAATTGAATTTTTTGAGTGTCCTTTGCTAATTGCCAATAATTTCCACCTTTCATCTTTTCCATTTGCTCAAAAGCATGTGAAGTTGTCAATCAGTGTTGCTTCTTAAGTGGACAGTTTGATTTCACAGAAGCTTGATTTGATTGATTTTATATTGTTAAAATTATATTTTTACATGTTCCTTTTATATCTTTGAGCAGTGTACATAAATAAAAATAAAAGAACAGAGTAAATATCTGTTCTAAACCATCAATTTCAGTACAGATTTTTTTATCCGTGCCTCTATTTTAAGATAATAAGAGAATTTTAAATCAAGAACTAAGCTGATTTATCTTTACTTTTCAACAAAATGGGAAAAACAAGCAGGTATTTTGAAAAAAGAGTTGAATTTAATGTCTCCTCGACTTTGCTAGATCTACGCTTAGAGGTTAGTTTGATCACTTGATTTAGTTTAAATTTTAACAAAATAAAAAAGTCACTTGTTTTTTGTTTTTTTAATACCACTTTGCAAGAAGGAAAACTAAATGTAGACAAAGCACAGACTGGCCAGTTGGAAGTTTTTTTTTAACCGTTTACATGTGTTAAAATAAATCAAATTGTGCCGCGTCTACAGTTTCGACTAACTAGAAAACATCTCTGAAAGAGGATACAAGATGCAGACTGTATCACCTTCAACAAGGAAGCAAACAGAAGGAAAACTGCTTATTTTTACCTTTGGATATATTAATAGTTTCAGTTCAAACATAATATTGATGCGTTTGGATGATGTGCAAACTTTTATTTTTCAATAATTCAATTAGCAGGTGTATAAACTGTTCGGAAACATTTGCCTCGGCTAAAACCTGTTAGCTGAACAGTTACCTGGCTTTCACCAAAAAGATTAAAAAAATATTTGTTTACTACTTTTTCCAGAGATATATTTTTTAACCCTTGAAATAAAAAACAGACCTCTAAAACGTGTAACATCTTAGGCTCTTTAATTGTCTCTAAAGAGTTTGCTGACCTGTCATGGGCTGCCTCCACTGGCCTTGCATTTGAGCCCCTCCTCCTGGTGTAGGATGGACCATCTGCTGTCCCAGAGCTTGGTGGGACATCATGTTTGGCATGTGAGACACCGCGCCCTGCTGTGGGGAAGAGCAACATTAGAGCCATACAATTTCAGAAGCTGAATACCGTGAATGAAAAGCGATTCGTTGCTCCAACCGGCTGCTGTTGACTAAGTAGAAGACTCCGAAGCTGCGGATTGGCTCCTGGATTTGGGAGACGGAGTATTGATCCCTGTTGTTGGGCCTGACCGCCTTGTGCAACCTGATTGGGTGGAGCTCCACTGACTGCTGGCTGCTGATTGGTTGGTCCCGTTGCTCTCATTGTCATCTAAACACATGAAATGCTGCTTAAAGATTCATATAGCATTACAAAAATATCGGCACAGAAATGCAGAGCTCTTATGTGGATTTGGACCTATGATGAAAGGCCGTAGCTTTGTTTTGGTCGCTGTAACCGCAGAAAATCACAAAGATAGGATGTTATAGATAGGATGAGTTTTGAACTGAATTAACCCGTGTCAAGAGGCACAGATGCACCAACTGATGTAATTGGGAGAGAATACCGCAATTTTTTACATTTTTCAAAATAAAACATCACTTAGACTCTGATCGTCGAGATATATATATTTATATATATATATATTTACTTTTTTCTGTGCGGCCCTGTACCAAATGACCCATAGACCGGTACCGGTCCGCGGCCCGGTGGTTGGGGACCACTGCTTTTGAGCCTCCATTTAGTTACATACCCTCTCTAACACACCTAAACCAAATGATACGGGATGTGTGACCTGACTAAAGTGGACACAGACAAGAACACTTCATGTTCTGGCCTGTTTTCTTTACTAACCTTTCTTATTCGCCATGATTCAACTGCTTTAAAACTAAACAAAACAATAAAAGGTATCCTTGTTAAGAAAACAAACCTATACAGAGCCGATGTCCACTTGCAGTCTGCTGCCTGTTTTTCATACCAAACTATCTCAGCTGAGGATGTTTTAAAAAATACATTCATTCTTCTCAGTTTAACCATCCGATAATGATGTAGTTTTATTACATGCTGGTTTGGAGGTTAGAGGAAACCCAGACGAACATAAAGAGAAATTCTCAACTAGAAATCTGTTAACAAGGTTAAAAAGAATCCGTGCTGATCAGAAGCCTTCGCTCATCACTGCTTTTAATCAACTGCTGTCGTGTAGAAGGTACTACTACACAGCCCTTCCAAAAATAGATAAAATAAAATAATAACTTCTTAAACACGTTGAAGGTACAGTTTTTACTCTTCTGTTTAATAAGTCTGAGCTTTAAATGATTCATTTTGTCTGAGGAAGAATGAAGTTTGAGATCAGTGATAGATACTAACAGAAAGAATAACATTCTGGATGTCTGAGACTTTTTACCAGAAGGACTTCATTTCTGAAAATTTAGTTTTATGATATTTCTTGTCTATTAAATGTATATACAGCTTGCCATAGGGACAGACTAGGGAGAAATCTCTGCCTGTCACCATTGAAGGAAATAAGGCTTATTAGTAAAGAACTGGTGCAATAAAAGGCCTCCCTTACTGTTGACACATCTCCCTTTTATTATGTCCTCAAGGAGAAAGAGACACCTGTAAGGCATGCACCCGAGCAGTCAGTGTCCCCAGCAGAGAGTGTAAGGAGGGGGAAGATTTGGACGGACAGAGCAGGTCTGATAACAGAGAACAGTTTTATTTACCTGCTGGACATTGTTGTGGGAAACCTGAATGGGACCAGGGGGCCGGTTCAGAAAATTCTGGTTGGGAGGGACTTGATTGGGCTGCATTTGAACCCCTGCTCCACCTAATTGCTGCAAGAGCATAAAAAAAAAAATCCGTCAGAAGTTTATTTCACAAAAAACATCTTGTATATCTAGAACTTGACAAAGTTGAACATAATAAAGTAAAAATAAAATGACTCATGGTTACAAGACAACCATTAATTAGGAACAATTTTGTGAAGAATGGCAAGAAAAGAGTCTTCGCTAAAAGAATGCCACACAAGCCCTGTGGTCAAATAAACATGTGAAATAAAGTCCTCACAACAGATTAGACCAACTAAACCTGACCTATCTGCTGGAAAACCATAAATAATCCTGAAAAGACGAAGCACAGTGGTGGCAGCATTAAGTTCAAGGGTTAAAAAGTGGCACTTTATAATAGCTGCAGCTTATCAAAAAGAAAAAAAAATAATAATAGAAGAGAGAAAGATTATAAAACACAGATAAATAACAATAAAATTAAACATAAACTGAACTTTAAAAAAAAATCTGATTTAAAAAAGAAAATCAGATTTCTTTAAAATCAGCAAACTTTCGTTACACGTTAAGCAGAATTTACAGACATTTTTTTTTCAACTTCAGCATTTAAGAGTTGAAGGTTTGTTTACAGTTTAGCTGCAGAAGGGAAAATCCTCTTATCAGTATATGATTAAATCATAATTTAATCATTATTAAATGATTAAATCATCATTTAATTATTTGATGGTACATTGCAGAATTGAATGTTTTACATAAATAAATAATTGTAAAATCTTTTTATTTAAAGCTACAGTGTGTAATTTTCAGCGACATCTAACGTCCAGACTGCAGACTGCAGCAACATGACCATCTCCCCCCCACCGCTTCTCCCCCCCAACAGTACGGCGAGCGTTACGGGACAAAATGTCTTCCACGACGTCCGCATCACCTACCTTCTCAAGTGATGAGGTTTGTTTACATAGATAATTTTACAGATAGTATTTCATTAGTCTGTGTGTTCAGTACCGTCTCAGTTCATCTCTCTAAACTTGCCGTAGTTACTTTCGAGCGTAATGGGCGATCTCGCAATCGCTAGTTTGTTGGCTCTGCGCTGCCGTAGCGCAAAGATGTCTGCCTCCATGGCTGCGAGACCCGCTCCTATGTAATTATAAATAACGAATTCTAAGGCAACGCAAATATTAAGGTTAAGAGGCTGAGCTCGTAGATGATGATAAATAACATAGTTATGTATAATATATTACATTTCTGACTGTATATCCCTGTAATTATTACACACTGTAGCTTTAATGGAAAATGTATGCATTTATTGTAAACATTCCACTGATGCATTATCAGGCATTCCCAAACTCGGTCCTCAAGGCCCCCTGTCCTGCAGGTTTTGGAGGTTTCCTTGCTCCAGCACAGCTGATTTTAATTGAAAGCTGACTAACAGGCTTTTGCTCTACTGCAATCATTATAACCAGCTGTGCTGAAGCAGAGAAACCTCTTAAACCTGCAGGACAGGGGGCCTTGAGGACCAAGTTTGAGGATGCCTGCATTATATGATGTATTTTGGTCTTCCATATACCTCTGGAATCACATAAACACCTCGAACCCCAGCTTGAGAAGCTCTGCTATCTCAGCCCTCAGAGATGCCCCCACCTTTCAGCCATTTAGATTTTATCGCTTTTCTTTTTTTTTTTATTTCAATCACTAGTGGGTGCTAACCTGCTTAGCAGTAAACGGTACCTCCTCGTTTACCCCGTGCACACATACACAGTATATTTCATTATTCATTTGAAATACAGTTAGACATTCAGCAAAAAAAAGATGAAGTTTACTACGGGTGTTCAAATTCTAAAAAAAAATTATTAAGGAGACTATGCCGCCTTTGAACCCCATCAATCCAAAACTGTGCAGATAAATATTGACGGTGTGGATTTCTTCTGATCAAAACTACCAAAAAGAAAGGAAAAATAAGGAGAATGAAATCTGCTTTCCTGGGATCCTTTCATGATTTCAAAGCAATGACGGTTTGAAACAGAATCAAACCCAATTTTATTGTGGAATACATTTTAATTATCCAATCATCTTAAACAAATACAGCCTGTGATGAGAGTCTGTATCTCAGAACATAAACACTGCAGACACCAATTTACAGGTTAGAGTCTCCTAAAAGAGATGTGAGGAGAGTTCTACTCTCTCCCTGCAGAAATCCCTTCTTCCTTAAATCCATTAATCACAGTTAGTTTGAATCAATCAATGCTTTTAAATGCAAAGCTCAGTAAAACACTAATACTCAGCATTGGTAGCTGTGTTTAACTGTTGAACTTGCTAACGGAAATTATGTTGCATAATTTTGAAGGTAACAGAATATATAAGACAATATGACTGAAACAAAGTAAGAAATGAGATGCAAAGCTCAAGCTGTAGTTCAGAGTATAATCAGGGGAGATTTCTACCTCTTTTGTCCGGTTTAACCCGGTTTCCTGCACCAGAAATAGACAGGGTACAAAGAGCTATTCATAAACGCTATCTGAAGTTCTGTAAAGGTTTCATGTAATGGAAACAGAACTTTATTTCTTAAAAGCAAGTAAAAACAAAAATAAAAGTTTGATTACCGTATTTTCATGACCATAAGGCGCACCGTACTAAAAGGCGCAGTCTCAGTTATGCGTGCCATTTTAATATTTTTATACATGCAGAATGAATCTTAAAAGGAAGAACACGGATACCACCCATCTGCTGTTTCTACACCCTCCTTCTGTTGACATAAAGTATATTTACAACACACAGAATTTCTTTATGTTAGCTTTGTTGAACGCTTGCTAGGATGCGTTTACACTCATTTTGTCAGCAAATGGAAAGGGAAAAACAAACACTGACAACAAATGAAGATTTACCTCAAAGCCCCACCTGCAAGGTGTTTAACTAAACCTTGACCTCACTCACTAAAATCTGCAGCAGAATCTGGAGAAACAATAAAAAAACATGTAGAAAATTGCAAATGAATAACAGAAATCAGAGGCTTTCCACAGTTTTTAAAGGAGCATCTTTTACTGCACCTCACTGTGACTAAAGTTATGATTTAATGTTTTATTCACACAAGATCTAGTAGTTCTCATCAGTCTGTCAACAATGGAACGGGGAGAAACAAAAAGGCAAAGAAAACTGATGAAAAATTAGTAAAACATTTGGCTCTGCTAACATGACCATCCAAACTTCCTCCACAGATGACAGGAAATCTACGTTGGTGTTCAGAAACCAACCAGGCTGAAGCCTTTTATGAAGAAAAACCCGCTAAAATGCCAGCTCTGTTCTCCAGAGTGAAAGCATTGCAGACTGAGAGAGTGAAAACCAACGGCAAACATCTTCTGCAAAAATTTTAAATATTCAGATAGGAGCAGTTTGAGGAACCCTAAGAATGCAATGGTTGCAGAGTCAAGGTGAGGGGCTGTTTGGACACCAGCGGAGTGTGGCTGAGTTGTACAGAATGGGCTGAAAAAAAAATTTAATTCCAAATCAAAAGCTAGATCTTTAAAACTTGGACGCAACAGTTTCAAAAAAAGTGTCAGATTTTTTTGGCAAAATTTAGACATTTTGGATGGTGTGAAAAAAGACATGTAGAAATGGTGCAAATTACTTCAACACAGCAAAAAATGGAAATCTAAAGGAAATAAGTATTTTTTTCTTAAAATAAGTGCGTTTTTCCTTAAGGACATAAGTGAGACACTTTGCAAATGGAAAGTGCATTTAAAATAGAAAAAAAACAAACAATTGAATTGTCTTACTACTCGAATTAAGGGTAAATACATGTAATTTATCTTTTTCTAGATGGCTTTTCCAGCGAAGTCATTTAATAAAAATCACTGGATGTTTTCAGGTTTACTTTAGCTTCCAACCTTGAAACTAATAGAAAACCAGCTTCACAAAAATCTCCAAAAAAATCCATTCTATGCTCTTAAAAATGAAGAGATCAAACTGCTCGTTTTACTCAGAGTTTAACCACTCTGAATGTGTGTAAAGGTACCATCCAGTGGTGCTTTTTATTTCACTAAATGATTTAAGCAGACAATAAAAACACAGCTGGGTTATAAATGATTGATTTCCACCACAGGATTTCACAACCAGTTTATACAAAGTGCACAAAAACAAACACAAACAAATTGAGCTTGGTGCGTATTTAGGTTAATGATATCGCAAGAGGCTGAAGAATGGAGCTGATCTGCTGTTACAGGAAGTCATTATGGCTGAAGAAATACTTTTAACAGAGATTTTTGAAGCATTTGCGTTGCAAATGTCTCAACCTGAGACATTTCCAGAGGAGATCCACTAAAAGGAGTTCTACTTTGCTCAGTATTCGTAGCTACAGACCTACAGGCATTCTAGAGGTCAGACACTGATGCTGGACACCAAGGCCTACCTCTTAGTGGGCTTTCTTTGTGCCCTGGTGTGCAACCTTCTTACAGCAGGAATGGTCCGCAGGAAATTGTCCAAAATGCTTCTTTTTGATGAAGGGAGTTCCTTCAGCTCTAACTAAGCAGCTGAGGGCAACTACGACTAATCAGCCAAACCCATAGAGTCCTCTAGACAAAACTTTACACCTGCTGGTCTCCTGGTACCTTCCAAGCCCAGGTTCTTTCACTAGTTTCTCAGACTCATTATTCCAAAGGACCTGAATCCAGGGAGGCGTTTAGACTATCCCTCTTTAAGGACATGGAGGTGCAACAATTTCTGCAGGGGAAGAAAACGATGCTGCCCTTTGCAGGAAAGCTGTAGGTTCTTGAAAACCTTCTTAAATGTAAGCATGGATTAGAACAACTTTTAATAACTTGGCTAAAAGTGATCTGTAAGGATCTTTCTTTGAGCTGCAATGTTGCCAAATTCTCCTGGAATCTGTTCATCACCTCACACGTGCCTCTTCCTGGCCAATAAGTGGCGCACTTGCGCTCTGTTCCGTTTGATACCCAGTTCCAGGTCAGCTAATGCTAACCTTAGCTAATATTTAACTTGCTTGTCCAGAAGGAAACAGCATCCCGTGCATGGCTTCTAAACTCCTTCGATTCCTTAAGTTGGCACATTGCTCTAAAGCTTGATTGATGTTTATCTTCAATATCTTTCTTTTTCTTTATTTTGGCCTGAATTTGAGAAATGTGATGCCAAGAGCAAACCATTTCTCGGTTCTGTTCTACAGCTGAAAGGATCTGGCAACTCCTCACGTCACTTCAATCTACTCTTTCATTTTGTGGAGAATCTCTTGTGCTTATGCTGGCATAGTAACCCAAAGTTTATATTTTTTTTATTTAAGACTTATTAAACTGTAATATGCTTTTTCTCAGTAAAATTAATACTTTTATTCTGCACCACTCTAGATGTTCTCCGGATGCATTATTTTATTAAAAGTTAATAGCTTTGGTAAAAAAATTGCAACTAAAACTTTCAGGAATTACCACTAAAATGAATGAATAATCAGGAAACGTTTAGGAGAAGATAAAGTATAAACTATATCTAAGGTGAGTTTGGTTTATTTACAGCAAAGTCTGTCAGGTAACTTTAAGAATCAAAGCTCCGATTCTTCTAAAATGAAAGTTAACCATTTCCAGCTGCTGAAGCTTCCTCTCCACAGCCCTGCAAAAGAGCTTCAATCTGTTTCCACACTCAGGGAGACACAAGGGGAAATGAAAGGCATTTCATCTCCACTCCCAGCTAAAATTATTAACTTTAGACACAGGAAAGCGTGATGGAAAAACACCTTCACTCATCCATCATACTGAATCTGAACAAATCACCCTGGGATGGTGATAACGGGCACCTCACTCACTGACCAACAACAGCGATGAAACAAACAGCTGTGGGTCTTTTAAGGGAACCAACATAGGAAAACAAAAAAACTCTCCTGCTATGATTCATCTCCTGCCTTTAGACCCGGTAATCTGTTCGATCTTCGATGGAGAGTCTGCATCACTTGAAACGCCATAATATTCAATTCTAAAAAAGGAACAAACAGTCATCTGGCTGCTGAAGAAGAACACCACTCTGAGGGTTCTGCACAGAGAAACCTTAACCAATGGTCCAAATTTAATTTTAATTATGTTCAAATTGCTGTAGCACTTCCTTATTAGCAATGCAGCGCTGAATTTGTGATGATACACATGAGGCAGAGGTAGAGAAAAGTCTTCATTAAAATTTCATGTCATCTGCCTTCCCTACAAGCCCGATACTCATACACACGACTCATGAGTCACATATTGGGCCACTCGCAGAGACGTAAAATTAGCAGGATGGTTAGAGAAGAGCCATCAACACCGATGATATCAGAGCGCGAGCAGCAATGTAATCTGAATCGCGTAAACTTGCCAAGCAGCTTTATTTT
Source organism: Cyprinodon diabolis (assembly GCA_030533445.1). Taxonomy (NCBI): domain Eukaryota; kingdom Metazoa; phylum Chordata; class Actinopteri; order Cyprinodontiformes; family Cyprinodontidae; genus Cyprinodon; species Cyprinodon diabolis. The sequence goes on from CM060077.1 coordinate 6,967,050, forward strand.
TAAAGAGCAACATGCTGCTCCCCTGCGCTTTTAACAGCCGTGCAGCACCTCTCCTCCGCGCGAGAAGCTGGAGCGAAGCCATGTGACGGAAACACGGCTAATCTGAGGGACGAGTTTTAAATCGGACCGTCTGCAGGGATGAAAACGGAAGCTTTTAGGAAGAGGGGGGTGGCTGTCTGATTTCTGTCAAGGAGGAATGATGTCTGTGCAGCCTGAAAAATTTACACCCATCTCTGTTTTAGTCAATGACACATTTAAAGGGTTTAAACTGAGCCCTGCAAAGATGGCAGAGTTTTAAACTCTTATAAAATTGCTTAAGAATTTAAATTATATCAAGAATGAAAATAAAGTAAAAGTCATTTAAAGTTCTCTTATAAAATAGTAAGGAATAGAAAAGGACAAGTGAGGAGCTCATAATCAGGACCTTGTTCCTCAGCTGTTTAAACCAGGTGTGAGAGAGGGGACACCAAGGTGAGATCTAAAGAGGTCATAAGGAAGATCGAAACAATTTAGGAGTCCAAGGTGGGACTTAACGAGGTCTCAAAAGAATTAAAATCAATCGTTTCACTGTAGGGGATAAAAAAAATGGAGGACATTTAAAGCATCTGTCAACATGCCAAGGTCTAAAGACCCGAGCAAATTCACCTGGAGAGAAAATGCTAGAAGAAAAAAAATATTTAGTCATCACACCTTATGAGAGTGTAGGCCTGTTCAATCAAAGACAAACTGCATGAGGCATGCAAGAAGGATGAAGACACTAAACAGGGTTCCTACAGCATAAGGCGAGTTAAATTCAAGACTTTTTAAGACTTTTTATTGCCACTTGAAATAAAAATTTAAGACCAAATTCACAAGAAACACAAGAAAAAACTGCTTGCAACAACTTAACCCAAAGGTTTATTATAAACCACTGCACTAATGTTTCAATTTTTAAAAAGCTTCCCATACAGGAAGAAAGCTAAAAACACACAAATGACAGATATAATTAACTGAATTCACAAACTTTGTTTTAGCAGGGAACAAAACAAATCAGTTTTAAAGCCACAACATAACCAGTGCTAAGTCTTTTTTTCAGCTATTTTTCTTTGTATCGTTTTCTTAGTATGTTTGATTTGGTGATAAGTGGAGGCGTTGCAGAGACAAGGGTGGAACAAAACTGAGAAATACCGGCTGTTTCTCGGTAACTCCATTTTGACGCTTTGTGTTTCGTGCTTCACATGTGCGACTCCCCTGCCTTAATTCCCATTGTTCCAAGCTTGAATCGCTTCTTGCACAAAATCCACTGAGCCTCATGTATGTACCCTGGTTTTAGCCATGGAGAAAACTCTTGGCTGGAGACAATTTTGGTTACATTTACACTTGCTCATATTTTCCAGACAAAAAGTAAATGGTGCATCTCCCAAATGTCCTGGCGGCAACAACGCTTTTATTGGTTCCGCTATCGGGACGGAACCAATAATGCCGAGCCGTTATTTTTTTTTTTTATAAAAAAAAAAAGTTTTCAATTTTAATGTTTTACTTAGATCCCAAAAATAAATCGTAATAAAAATAATCCTATTTATGATGTTTTAAAAAATAAGACCTACGAAAGACTAATTTAAGCCATTTTAGTACCAATTAAGGCCTTAGTTTTATTTTGAAGAATTTAATGCCTTTTAAGACTTTTTAAGGACCCGCGGGAACCCTGCTAAAGTTCCCACAAGAGAACAGAGGCAGCAGAAGAGCTGCAAATGACACCCCTATCCTGCGCTGCTTGGCAAATTCAACTGATTTATGGAACACAAAAAGCAATTTCCTCTTAGTTTTCTCTTAAGTTCTGTCAAACAATATGTAGCCTTAAAGGAGAAAAGGAAATGCTCGGATGATCATTAAGCCCCTGTCATACCTCAGCAGTTTAGCTAGCATATGCCTGACGTAAGAAAAATTTGGCTAAAACGCTGGCATACGTCGGGTAAATTTTGGGTCATTCTGTATAAGTTATGACACGCTGGCACACGTCGACATATGGCAAGTATATCGAGAAACTTACAATAACTTAGATATACCGTATAATGGCGTATTGGCAGTGTTTTGGTATAAAAGGGGATTCACAGGAGGAAACCTGTCAGTTCTCCACCAGAGATCATCCCCATCATAGGGTGAGCGAGAAGGTGAGTGTGATGGATCCTCCTAGCGTTCACGATCATTTCTTCGTCTTCTTTTTTGGGTGGGCGGCAAACAGCATCTAGGTTAATACCGCGATCAAAGAAATCTTTTTATGCTTGCCGGGTGCATCGCTGCCTCACTCAGGACACTTAGTCCTCAACACAGCTGACCCGGGTTCAAATCTAACCAGTGGTCCTTTGTCGCATGTCTCTCCCCCTCTCTCATAACCCCTTTCCTCTCAGCCTACTGTCAAATAAACAGGCCACTAGTGCTGTAAAAAAAAAAAAAAAAAAAAGACAGAAGTTCTTGACTATCTTTAAATACTCTATGTATACAGCATTTGATAAAATACAGAAAGTGTGGCGCATGCCGGCGTTTTAGGCGATTCTGGGACATCAGACATACGCTGGTTAAATCGTCAAGGTGTGACAGGGGCTTTAGCAATTACCTTTATTAATCCAAAAAACACAGCTTTAACTTAAAAATGCCGAAGCATTTTTATAAATGAATTTGCATTTTAAATATAGGACAACTTAAAAAAATTAATTTTGAGCACTTCTTTCCTAGATATCTTTGAAAATTAAATGTTAAACCTTTATTTCCAAAGTAACAAACGGGGAGGTCTTGGAGAATAAAATGAAAATTCAGTTTGATTCATTTATTGCTCATTTTTAAGCACAAATAAAAAATAAAAAAAAGATAAACTAAACGTCTGACTTTGAAATAAAGAATTTCTGCCAATCCAATCTGTCCAAATCTCCCTTTGAGTCATTTAAATAAAAAAAACAAATAAGCAAAACAATTAATATCCAGTGTGGATGATCTGTTAACCATTTTATTTATGAGTCAAATAAAGCAGCTATGACTAAAAATAAAAAAATAGAATTTTGGTAAAAACATTTTGCATTTCTAATTGAACATTTCATAATAAAGCTTAGTTACTTTTGCTGGGACATCTTTTGAAAATTTTATGTAAAATATTTATCTTATTATTTAAAATCATATTTTTTTTTTTTATTGACCTGTCTTTGAAGAGAAAATGATGAAAATGCAGTTTGGATTATTTTTTTAGTTTTCAGCAAAAAAAAAATTTAGCTTACTTTTGAAAATGATAAAGAATATGCACTAATCCATTTCAATCATAAAACGGGTGACACGTTTGATTCCATAAGGTATCGACTGGAAGTTCTGACATCACAGTCTTTGGACTATTTGGACAGAGGACATGTTTGGCATTAATCTAACTACAGCTTTCCAGGAAAAGACTCTGATACTAATAGTGAAGCACGGAGGTGGAAGAGTCATGACATGTGGACGCTTTGCTGCAGGACCTGCCCATTTTGAACTTTCCCTTTTATCAGGGGATGTTTGAAGAACATCTGAGATCTAAAGACATTGAAGCTAAAGGAAAACTCAGAACACATCAGTAAATCCACCAAGGACTGGCAGGATGATACATGGAAGAAACCCTGGAAGATCTTATAGTAGACCAGCAGAACCATGCTCTAAATTCTAAATCTCCCGCCTTCCACTCACCGCTCTGTGCTGCTGGACCTGCTTGTGGTTGGTGATCACTTGCCGGATGCCGTTGACGAAGCCGCTCTGGTCGTTGGGGATGAGGCCCATGAAGATCTTCTTCTTAGAGGAGTACAGCAGCATCAGCACCCGCACCTCACACGGAGAGGTTGTGTGAGGAAAATGCACACAGCCTGCCTGTAGAAAGAAAAAATAAACATGCCTGGAATATAAATACATCTATTCACACTTTTTACCATGTTGTTACAAAAAAAAAAAAAAAAAAGGCTAACTTCTATAACCGGGAGGGATTTTTATTTTACTGTGCTAAATCGAAGAAGGTGGACTGTTCCCTCCCTCTTGGTAGGGGGTCGGTTGCTGCATTAGCCTACTCGACCGACTCAGCCTTAGAGAAAGGGTGAGAAGCTGATTTCTGTCCAGGATGTGTAGAGCTACATTCTTTGTTTTTGTTATGCTACTCTTTATCCAACCATTTATGCCACTGGTGGTCATCTCTTCTACTTCTTAAATCTGATAATAAATGTACCCATGTCTTTTTTAAATGTATAATTGTTCTTTTTTTCTAAATACTACTCTTTAGAACATGAACAGAAGGACGTTAAGTTTGTGGTCCCTTTCAGTCACAGTCAGCATCTCCTGTCTTTCCCCAGAAGATAAAGGAGAACCAAAAACACTCAGATCTTGGAAAGGCACCTGGCTGCTTCACAAAACGAATACAAACTATATAAATTTATAATGCACCTTCTGTGAAGTACAAATTAAATATACTGGACAGCTTGGCTAAATCCTGCACCTGCCTTGCCTATTCTCCCACTAGTAAACCTTTACGCCTTGATTAATGTTTTACAACAACTAATATTCTATCTGAAAAGAAGGGAAATCGAAAATTATAATTTGGATTAAAAACAAGAAGCTTAGAGGGCAAGTAAGCGCCTCTTTAGGTTTTAAAACTGGATAAAGGAATCACGTTCAGGCCACCTAGTGGACAGAGGAGGAACCCGATTCATTACGAACAACAAAATAAAACACATTTAAGGTTTAACAAGAGAGGGAAAAAATGAATACTCACAAAACCATTGGCCATGATTCGATACAGGCCCCTCAGGGACTCCATGTCTTTGTTGGTGAAGAGAAACTGAACCATTCGAGAGTTTCTGAACAGGTGACCTAAAGTCGTCTGAAGGAAAACCAACAGAGCATCATTCAGCATCAGCTGACAAGCTTCTTCTGCGTAAAAAGCAGAGCAAGAAGAAGTGAAAATAAAAAGTTCGGCTCACCAGTAATTGCTGTGGGATCAGCTGCATGATGAGCTTCTGTGGCCACTGGTCTGTGTTGCTGCAGAGGAAATGTCACGTTCATCAGAAAATAGAAGGATAGCGTGGGACAGAAGACTGGCTTCGTCCTACAGGGCAAGCCTACCGGCAGCCCCTAGTCACTAGTTTAACCCTAGCTTTAGCTACTCACAGATTTTCTCCTTGGTTGACGTGAACTTGGCACGGCAGAGAACGTGTCAGTTTGGTTGAATCCATAGACGAGGCTTTGGGCTTCTGCAGAAGAAAGAAACAAACAGCGAAATGTTTAGTAGGGCCGAGAAATTGAAATTAAACCTAAACTTGATTTGGAGATTGTTCTCCTTTGTACTAGGAGTGGAAGCAGTTGAGAACTGCAGAACTAAACCCTGGGACTTGGAGAGTCTCTGAGGCGCGGCGGTGAACACTGCTGAGGTAAAAGACATGCAGTTTGTCCAGATCAAACCTTTGTCAGTGACCCCAATCAAGAGAAGCAATTACAAAAAGTCCCAACGGGAGAACCGCCAAGTCTCATCTTCAGGGCATCAATACAGGATAAATGATTAATCAATCACACATTAGTCAGGTCCACTGTACTCAATTACAGATTTATTGCGGTGAAGACAAATGGGTAATTTATTTTAAGTGCTGGCTAAGGCAGAAAGGACGTAGAGCAGAGCTGTAGACAGTAACAAAACAATTCTTCCTGCCCTAAATCAGGGCTGGATTACTAGGAGAGAATCCTACAGAGAGAAACCTACACAGATCCCACTGCGCTGTTGACGCTGTGCTCTGACAAACATCCAATCCTTTGTTTTTATCAACAATTACTTTCTGCAAAGACTGCAGAGTAATTCATCCCAAATATACAAACTGCCCCCAGCAAATAATCAATTCTAAACAGGAGAGCCAGATGAGTTAACTGGAGGAGGAAATCGTAGATTAAGAGCAATGCTTCACGCTCCCAATTTGACCTGTACGGCTGTTTATGGATTTAGACTTCACGTTAACTTCTCCATCTTATTCCTATCCATTTAACTGGCTTCTATAACTCTGACAAACAGATGAGGGAGGATGAGCCGACAGTCGATGGAGACGATTGATCAGACTCACGCCGCCCAGCGCGAACATATAGTGTGTCCCTCATGAGTGTCACATAAACGCCATCCGCATCCAACTTCTTGGTTCTGCACAGTAAACTCAATCGATTTGACCTTGTGCTAAACCAGTGAACGCAGGACGGTAAATGATGCGTGATTAATCAAAGTGTACAGTAATCAATAACGGGGGGATTTATTAGGACTTTGCAGGATGGTGGCTGCAGGACATCAGTGATGATTACATCATGTTTCCCTCCCTATAGCATTCATATTAATCACCAGGGAGTAAAAGATTTAGAAAATCAACTGGAGCAATACTGATTGCTGCCATTAAAGCATCAAATGTTTAAAAAAAACAAATTTTTCTACTTTATAAATGATTTGAAAAGATGCATTAGCACCTCAGAACTGATTTCATATGCATTCATGTAAGTTAAGGAGCGATATCTTTTAACAGCTCATTTCTGTCAATTAAAAGCATTTTCTGACGTATGATTAAAAGTTAAATCTAAATATAAGGTTATTTAAATTTGTTTTTATTAATACAGAATTTGTCTTTTAAGGCTAAGTTACGTAGCCTCGTGAGACCATCCTGATCTCGCGAGCTTTCAAGGTTTCACTCGCAGATCAGTCTGGCTACTCTCCGTTGAAGAAAATTTGGAGCAGTTCACCAAACGAACGTCCAATCAGCGTTGGCTTTGAGGCGGGTTTAGGTGTGACGCAACAAGAAGCGCGGCAGTTCAGTCTAAAGAACATGGCGGCTTCAGCAAGTTTTATTGGAATTACAGAGTATTTCATCACTGAAAGAAGAGCAAAACACTGCTCTAGAGGCTTTTCTCAGAGGAAAAGATGTTTTTGCTCTTCTCCTGACTGGTTTCGGTCGGGAGAAGTTTGAGCTTGTTGTTGTGTTTTCGTTGTCGCTCTGTTAGTACGTCATATGCTTCGTTGATCTGATTGGTTTATTTGGCCCGTCTATCACCAACATAGGCCAATCAGCTAACCAGTATTTTCGCCCCTTCCCAAAATTACTTCAACGGGAGCAAATCCATCTGGCGGAGTCAGGTTACAAGTTACGCCAATGAAATCAGAGAGGACTGCGGACCTCAGAACACACAAGGATCCTCACCACAGAAAAACCAGACTCAAAAGTGCCGCATCCAAGAATATTTGTGGAAAGTTGAGTGGAAGGAAAAAGTGCAAAATTAAATGTGAAATGGAATGAATAAATAAAATCAATTACCGTAAATTCCAGACTATAAGCCGCTACTTTTTTTGCGTTGTTTGAACACTGCTGCCTATAATACAGTGCGGCTAAAACATGTTTTTTTTCATGGTGCGAAAAACAGACCGATAAAATTGATGAGTATTGACAGTTCTCAATGAGTGGAGCCGTGTGAAAACATCAAGCATCACCGGCGGGTTTCGGAAGGCTGGGCTGCTGCGGGATGAAGAGGACAGCGAGTGCTCAAGTGAGAGCGACAAGGATGAGACTGAAGTCAGTGACAGCATCCTGGAGCTGTTCCATTCAGACACCGAGGAAGAAGAGTCTGAGGGTTTTTATTGCGCAGGAGGAAGAAGAAAGTGATTAATGACTTTTCCTGGTCGGCTGCAATGTTCTGTGCGTTGTTCAATTAAAAGTACCGGTATATGCAGCGTTATTTGCGTGTTACCAACACATACGCATATTTAAATGTGTTACAGGTAGTTTGAAAAAAAAAAAAAAGCATTCAATATGTACCGTATTTGTTTGTTTTATCATACGGATTAAATCAAACGTTAAAAAAATGCTCACGTGTAATATCTTTATTTGTAAATATCTTATACAACGTGGAAAACCTGCGGCTTAAAATCCGGTGCGGCTTATAAAAGTACAAAATTGATTTTCTTTCTAAAATTAGAGCGTGCGGCTTGTAATCAGGTGCGCTCTATAGTCCGGAATTTACGGTAATTCCAAATTACATTTCAAATGTTCAAAATGTTAAAATCATCCTGCACTCCAAGCATATAAATGGAAAATGTTGTGGAAGGAAAAAGTATTTCCTATTTGCCTTTAAAACACTTTCAATAAAGATAATCAGTCTTAACAAACGTCTTTGCAAAAGGTGCACAAGCTTAAAGCTTCATATTAACAGCAACGTTGAAAAGATAGTGAGGGCAATCTTTATTTAGAGCTTTTCCTACGTTTGCAAAAATAAAGACAGAAAACTTATAGTCTGTTTTTTTTTTTTTACCTCTTGCCACTCCAGAACGCCGCTCCAGGCCACAACTTTGTTGGCCACCCCTTGAGGCTGTCCGATGTTGTTTGCATTACCTTGACTTCCAGGAACACCCGCCTAGGGAGAGAAACACACAGTGAGTTATAGTGATATATACATTTTAATTAAAGGGGAAAACACACTCAACTACCTTAGCTTTGCTGAAAAAACAGAAATAACATAGAAGAAACACTGAATTTTGCTACTGAACAACAGAACCTGTTTTGTTGTGATCTTAAGGAAAACATTGTTTGGATTTAAACAGACAGCAGTGAGTTTTTATAATTCGTTCTGACATTAAAGATCAGAAAACGTTTGAGTCTCCAGACTCCGCTAGAGGCATCAGCAGCAGCAGAAATTAAAGATCTGGTTGGGTTTTTTTTTTTGTTTGGATCTAAAATCTCATTTTGTCTTTCATTTAGACAGTGAGTCCACTGAGAAATGACTTGTCCTCTTCCAGGGAGACCCATTAGAAGCAGCAACCAGTTTAACAGTCAGGCAGTCTCATTAACCTGCCACAGTTCCCACTTAAGTAATCAATATGGACAAACAAAAGGCAATGCACCACTCCATCTGTGTGTGTTTAATAATGCCGAACCTGCACCGTGGAATCAGCTCCAACACTAATGTGAAGCACTGGAGTGCCTTTAACCAAACGTGTACAAACTGGTACTATTCCATCCTAATTGGTTTCAGTTATGTAATATTTCCCAAATACAACGCTGAATAATTCATATTCACCCCCCTCTACATAACTTTAAAAACTCTAATCATGCAAGGTTTATACAGGAATGAGTAACTCTAATTTAATGCTCTTAGAAATACTTTTAATACCATCAACAAGTACCCGTCGTCAGGCTGCAGCCATGTCCCGAATTCCTCGTTTTCCAGTCACTTTTGTTGAAATGAGCATTTTCCCCCATTTTCTAGCTTTTTCTCCGCCTCAAGGTTCTTTTCTGAATGTACGGCTATATGAAGCATGTTAGCACAAACATATCGCGATATAATATATCTGACTTTTTTTTTAAAGAAAGCATTTTAAATGCCAGAATAATCACATTTAATGACTTTTAATGATTTTTAATGACCCGTGGAAACCCTGTCAGAATGGCAAGAAGAACGCCGTTAGAGACTGCTTATGGTCAAAATACAGCAAACACTTTAACTCTTCTGCTTTGATCAGGTGAGAACATTTAAATTTCCAGGCCAACAAACAAAAATCTAAATACTGTAAAAATTAGTGCAGCATTGTTCATAAAAAATTTCCCCTACATACAGCAATGCTGAACATAATGAATGGAGACACCTAAATGGCAGTCCAGGAAGTAAACCTGCCAGATAAGCTGGCAACCGTATATTCATGGGTTAAGATGTTCAATTCAAAGTTCAGACATTAACCCAGTTGAGCTGGGTGCAGTTTTACAAACTACTGTGATTCAGGGGGCTGGATACAAAAGCATGACATCCTTTGCATGTTTATATTTGTAAAAAAGGTTTAAAGCTAAGCTCCACTCTAATCCTATTAGTTATTTGCAAGCTGAGAGGAAGCAAGACTATGTATAAACCTAAGAGCTTTAACATTCTGACCACTAATTAAGGAAACTAACATCTCTCCAAACTGGACATAAACATAAACCAGTCCTAGTCACAGAGCTCTAAACAAATGTTTATAGTGGTTCTGAGGACTTAACAGGTGACTGAACGACACCAAACTTTTTTTAGCCGTATCCCCTAAACTGCAGATGTTTCCCTCTCTCCATAAAAGGTCAACCACGAATCTGGACGTTTTTAAAGTCGTAGGGAAACTGCTGTTCCAACCGTTGCATTTCTGAATTCTCCCGAGTGGGATTGTTGTGGCGGAAGGTTCGAAAGCAAATTTGGTTGTGGCCAGTGTCTCAGAAGCATCTTGCTAACCAGTTAGCGACTTAGTGCTAGTAGGTTCCCAATGGGAAATTACATTGGGACCAAGTAGCACTACATTGTTAGCTCTACGCCTGCCGAAGACACAGACGTCCATTACCGTGAACACTGGGACGTAATTCAAGGGTAATGTAAATAATGATTCTTATTTCGTATTTCAATTGTTGCGTATATTAGCTTCGACAGATTGACAGATGACCATTGATATATGATTGGCCGAATTTAGGTGTTCAAAGTGACGTATAAGTAACTGGCCTGCATAAGATAACAAAAAAGAACGATTTTTTTTTTTATATAAATTTTTTAACTTTTGGGAAAATATTGTCTAATAAAGAGTACATTTATATACATTTAAGCCAGAATGATTTCACATTTAAATATGACTTCCCTATAACTTTAAATCTCTTTTAAAAACTCATCACTTTTATGTGGCTTTTAATTCTGGGGAGCAGGAGCATTAGGCCAGTAACGTTATCATCTCCACTTTTGCTTTTACTGCTTTGCTTTACTCTGTAATGGGTTTTATTACTCTTGCTTTAACTATTTTACTGCTTATTCTATCTGTGAAGCCCTTTAGTCACTTTGCTGTGTGTGATATTGCTTTATAAATAAAAACTGATTGTTATTTTTACAGACCAGACGAAAAACCTGGTAAAGAATCAACTGGAAAAACTGACATATAGTCTGATGGGTTCTCCTAAAAGCAATAAAGGAAATAACCTAAAAAAAAACAACTCTTAGTGAGTTTACACACATATGTGGTTTTCCTCTGACTGTGTTGAGCGTTTGTTTTAGGAAACAATGATGGCATCATTTTAAAGAATCTGTTCAGAAACAGTTTAAATTGACCAGTTAGTCTCACCGTCGCTCCCAAATAAAAAAAGAAAAAGAAAAAGGCAATAAAAAAAAAAAAAAAAAAAAAAAGACCATTTTCACACATGAATAAAAACATAAATATAAAACTTAGGATAAGTTCTGGAATATGATGTTTAAAACACAACAACAGAATGAAAGAAGCATTTCTTACTGTAAACTTTACTGTTTTTAACCTAATTATAACTTAGTTGACACATTTCAGTCTTTGCAACCAAAATAAGAAAAGTTTTTTGGTTCTTAGAGAAGTGATCTGGTTCTAAATGAACTTACGATGGGCTGTGCTGACTGTGCCGTGGGCTGATTCGCTGTGGGCTGCGGCTGCTGCTGTGCCTGCTGATTGGCCGCCGGCTGTCCTGGGGTTGGCACAGGCTGCTGTGGATTGGTAGGGACCTGCTGCGGCATCATTGGCTGGCTGTTGGGTGGAGGGTGCTTCAACCCAGTGACCGAAGAGATGGGCGGCGGGTTCGAAAAGGGAGGCCCGCCTGCACCGGCCATCCCTGTAACTGGAGGGAGCCCTACTTCAATAAGTTGGGCCAATCACACAGTGATGCAAAGGTGCAAGTATCTACACTGAGCTGTCGCTGTGCGGATGCTACAGACTGGTACATGCAGTGGAACAGGGATACGTCACTTATGTTTTGATTACATCAAAGCAACGGAGTAATTTATCTTAAAGGGTCTATATCATGCAAAATTAACATTTTTTTTACCGTTATATAGTGGTATTCCTTCATTAAAATCATGCACAACATTGTTTCGCTTGATTCTTGCCTCTCTAATTAATCCTCATCAGTTCTGCTGTATGAGCAGCAGCCCCTCCCTGTCCTTTGAAAACGAGCGGATGGAGGAAATCTACGTCAGAAGGCCCCCTCCAGGAAGCAGCTCCCTTAACCGCCCTGTGCCTGCACTATAAACACACGCCCACTTTCTCTGATTGGGGAGGGGGATCCGATGACTCCAGCTCAGAGTTGAGACTAAATAGATCTGTTAGCAGCTAATCTGCATGGGGTAGGAGCTGTTTTATTATTTTTTTGTTAGCTAATGTTTTAGTGATGAAAATCTGTCTTTGTCTCCATTCAAACCCAGGTTTAAAGCCTTGCAGGGCAGCCCACTTTCTCATTAAGCCATAAAAAAAAAAAAATTGGTAAAATAAAATAAAATTGTAAAAATAAATGGTCAGTTCCACTATTTATTTAAAATGATAATGCATAACATGGATGCATAAACACCTGCACTTTATATCAGTGTTAAATTCAGTTTAAAGTAACAGATTATAATCAAAATTGTCTCCGGATGTTTACTGGTTGTTGATTTTCTTTATTCAGCCGCCGCTGATTTTTAATTGGTTACCCTTGCTCTAAAATATATGGCTATATATATATATATATATATATAGATAGATTTTTTTTTCGTTCTAAAGCTCAGGCATGAAGTTAAAAACTGGATGTATTATTAGCCTTTCTTTATAGATAAATAGCCTTTTGTGTTAATAAGAATGTTACGGCACAATTTTGCCATCAGATTTGAATCAAACTTAATTTTTTAAGGCATTTTATTTTTTGCCTAAATAAATTTTACTCATTAACAACTTCAAACTTTTACATATGTTGTGACTGTAGTAAACATAACTGACGTTTCCTAAGGGCAAAAAAGGAAGTGCATTAAAAAAAAATCCCAGATATGGCAGAAAAACATGGAAGAAATGCAAAACAAATCTTGGCGAACATTAATTATTCTCAAAAGCTTAGCGCCTCCTGTTAACTTACAGCGATTCTTCTGGTTGTTGGCTGCATCCACGGCCATCTGTGCAGCCACCTGAGCAGGAGTCATGGGGGCCGGATTCTGCAGGAAGCAGATTAAAAACCACACAAATGCGTCGTCAAACATTTTACAGAGGAAAACATAAACACCAAGTTCTGGGAGCCAGCCAATAAGCAGGTGACAGGAATTAGCATGAAGGGAGCTGCTCGCCCGTTACCTGATAAGGGTGTGTGGGGTTAATGGGTGGGGGGGGCTGGGAGGCTCCAACGACAGACTGGCTGCCAGGCAGCGGCTGAGGAGGCAGGACTGGTTTGTGAGGCGGTCCTCCGCCTGCGGAAACTAATAAAGATATTTCCATGAGACAAAACATCAGAAAGGCTCATTTATTCCTCACTCCTACGCACTGAAAATGTAGAAGCAACAGTTAGGAATGACTAACTTCCTCTGTTAGGCTGCTAAAACCTCAAAGGAATAACTAAAGTGCAGCTAAATTGTGAAAAAGCAACTAAGGTGTGAAAATGAACATCTCAAAAGTAGCAATATCATGATTAAAAGAAAACCTCACAGTTCATAAAAGAAAGATGAGGTTTTATTAAATAAATCAGCCGGCTGACAGCAATTATTTAGGTCTCCTTTTACCAAAAAAACCTCACTGAGCAAATAAATATAAAATGAACATGTTAGTTAAGATTTTAATGAAATAGAGAAATGTAAAGAACGCTTTTTCCTCAAGCTTACACCAAGATAGAGTTTTTTTTCTGTTGGTTTCTTTTTTGGCCGAAAAATGCAAAATTGCTGTCCAATTTTATGAAGGCACAGCAGACGACGAAGTGAGTACACATGGCTTGTCCAAATGAGGTGGAAGCTTCCTAAAGTGCTAGACTAAATAATCCCAAAATAATTACCCAAGGTAGCAAGTGATAACACGCCAGGGAGAGCGGTGCAGCAGCTGCGTCCCTTAGAGTAACCACAGAAAATAAAAAGATGTAATGAAGGTCAACATGTGGCACACAGGCCTGTGTTGTAGACCTGCTGGGTTTTGTTTCAGCCTGTGTTTATAAAAGCCACAGAGCTCTCAGAAATAGTGGACCAGAGACATGTAGCAACCTACGCAACATGAACAGATCCGCTGATGTTTGAAACATCACAGATACATAAACATTATTCAATCACTCATTAAGTTTGTCTAAATCTGTGAATTTAAAGCACTCAGTGTCAGCGCAGACATTTGATTTTAAGTTTCAGCAAACCCTGTTTGTTGTCTAAAATAGATTTACCGTATTTTCCGCACCATAAGGCGCAACTAAAAAACTCAAATTATCTCAAAAGCTGACAGTGCGCCTTATAATCCGGTGCGCCTTATATATGGCAACTACGGTAAGCAGCCGTCGAGTCTCAACTGTGGTCCGAGCTTTCAGGAAGGCAGGAATTGTCACTGAACTGCTAAACAGCAGCAGCAACACTGACTCGATCAATGAAGACTTCGAAAAGACGGAGCCGGGCATGTTGGATCCCGTAATAGCCCAACTGCTAAATTCGGGCACCGAAGAAGAAGAATTCCAGGGATTCGTGGATGAAGAATAACTTAGTAAAGTGAGCTTTACGTGTTTATTTTGTGTGTTGTGTGATATTAACGTTTGAGCAACATTGAGTTATTGTTATCGCTTTGCGCTATTTCGAGGAAAAGTCCCCCCCCCCCCCCCCCACTATGTGGGGTGTATTAACATTGCACTACATGCTATACCTTAAACTATGCTGGTTTGTAATCTATTAATAAAGTTGAAGTGACCTATCTGACTGTTTTGTTGACAACCCCTTTAGCGCAGCTCCATCTAATTGATGCATAAAGTAACCCCCAGCCTCTACTGAAGCATCTATTGTAGGCGCCTTATAATGCGGTGCGCCTTATAGTGCGGAAAATACGGTATTATGGTAAATGGTAAATGGCATGTACTTATATAGCGCCTTTATTCAAGTCTGGAGACTTGACCAAAGCGCTTTACACTACATTCATTCACCCATTCACGCACACACTCACACACTGATGGTGGCAAGCTACATTGTAGCCACAGCTGCCCTGGGGCCCACTGACAGAAGCGGGGCTGCCGTACACTGGCGCCACCGGGCCCTCTGACCACCATCAGTAGACAATGCAGGTGAAGTGTCTTGCCCAAGGACACAACGACACTGAAAGTCAGAGTCGGGGCTTGAACCGTCAATCCTTCGATTTCAGGGTAAACTCCTACATCCAACGCCACTGTCACCCCAATTATAAATGATGTACATCATATTTAAATAACTGGGTGTAAATAATGAATAAATAGTTCAAATCCTGGAGGCCTTTCCTACTTTTTGTTTTATTTAACTTTTTTACCATAAAGTATTTTTTTTCAGCTTTCTTTAAAATTTTTCTTTTGTATATTTTAATAAACCAGTTTAAGCGATAGTGGATGAGGTTCGCTGAGGTCTCAACCTCTGACTGCTGCTAAATCCTCTCTGCACGGTCCCTCATGGTTCCCCCTGCAGGTGGTGGGCTTAGAACCTCCTAACAGGGGCATATAAACCCCTGACAACATAGCTTCTGGGAACATCTGAGCTCTGAAATCCCTCCATAACGTTAAGGTTCAAGAAGAGGCACGTCCCACTGGGACGGCCCAGGACAAGTTGGAGGGACTATGTCTCTCGACTAGCCTTGGGCTTCACCCAGCAGAGCTAGATTGGGTGTCTGGAAAGAGGAAGATGAAGAGTACAAGAATTTTAATAAGAATAAAATGCCTGTTTCAGTAAACACTATGTTTAGGAGCTGATCTTGCATATCAGCTGTCAAAAACGTTGGTTTTACTTTTGATTTCAGAATGAAATTCATTAAGTAGATCAGTAATGTTGTTAAAATGAGCTTCTTCCAGCTTCGGCTGCTGGTTAAAGTTAAGCTTTTTCTGAGCAGGTACTACCTAGAAAAGGGCATTCAGGCTTTTATTAGTTCAAGGTTGAACTACTGTTATGCTCTTTAAGTTGGTCTGAATCAGATGTCCATCTTCGGCCTTCAACTCTGGGAAAATAATGCTGCTCGCTTTCTAACATATACATCTAGACGTGCACACATCAACCCCGTTCTCTACACCCTGCATTGGCTGCCGGTGCATTTTAGAATACTTTTTATTGTTGGTTTTTATAGCTTTAAATGGTTTCACCCCAGAGTATTCCTCCAAAATTTTAACTTTGCAGGAGCACAAACGTCTTTACGTCAGTTGGTTTTAGAAGTCCCAAGGGCAACAGTAGGGTGATCAGGCTTTTGCAGCTGCTGCCTAGAGACGCTGGAACAACTCTGGAACAAGCTACCCAAGCAGGGTTCCTACAGCATAAGGCAAGTTAAATTCAAGACTTTTGAAGACTTTTTAATGCCACTTGAAATAAAAGTTTAAGACCAAATTCACAAGAAAAACCTGCTTGCGACAACTTAACCCAAAGGTTTATTATAACATAAACCACTGCACTAATGTTTCAAATTTTGAAAAGCTTCCCATGCAGAAAGAAAGCTAAAAACACACAAATGACAGATATATTTGAACAATTATTTAACTGAATTCACAAACTTTGTTTTAGCAGGGAACAAAACAAATCAGTTTTAAAGCCACCACATAACCAGTCTTTTTTTCAGCTATTTTTCTTTGTATCGTTTTCTTAGTATGTTTGATTTGGTGATAAGTGGAGTCGTTGCAGAGACAAGGGTGGAACAAAACTGAGAAATACCGGCTGTTTCTCGGTAACTCGATTTTGATGCTTTGCGTTTCGTGCTTCACATGTGCGACTCCACTGCCTTAATTCCCATCGTTCTGAACTTGAATCGCTTCTTGCACAAAATACACTGTGCCTCATGTATGTTCCCTGGTTTTAGCCATGGAGAAAACTCTTGGCTGGAGACAATTTTCGTTACATTTACACTTGCTCATATTTTCAAGACAAAAAGTTAATGGCGCATCTCCCAAATGTCCCGGCTGCAGCAACGCTTTTATTGGTTCCGCTATCGGGACGGAACCAATAATGGCGAGCCTTTATTTTATTTATTTTTTTTTATTGTAAATTTTAACGTTTTATTTAGATTACAAAAATAAATCATAATAAAAATAATCGTATTTATGATGTTTTAAAAATTAAGACCTACAAAAGACTGATTTAAGACATTTTAATACCAATTAAGGCCTTAGTTTTATTTTGAAGAATTCAATGCCTTTTTCTGGAGACAGTGACCCAGGAGGTAAACAAAATGAAATATCTTGGACCTACCCTGAACAATAATTTGACTTTTAGACATTACTTTACAGATGTACACAAATGCTCTGCTGTAAATACAGCAAAAAAAACAAAAAAACAGTTCCTTTGTAAAAAATTACTTTCAAATTTTAACTTTAGAGAATTAACAAAAAATGTATTTAATTAGAAGAAGTCTTTTTCTGCCCTTCATTTTAAGATGCATTAAAGAGGAAGTTCTATGCATTCTAGTAAGCAGCTAGTCTGTGTCCTCTGCTTCAAACAAACAGTTCTGTCCATGGTGCTGATGCGTAACACCAGCTACAATGATCCGCACTTCTTCCCCACATTGCTGCTGGGAAAATTGGAGGAAGATGTGATTTCTTGTCAATGCTCACACACAGAGCTGTAAAACGTTTTAATTGGTTAATGTGATTCTTATAGTTGCAGTTTATCTTAAACATGCAGTTTTTGCTCGTACTATGACAGGAAAAGGAAAGCTGTGTTATGCAGAGCGACGGGACGCAAGTCTTGGTAGGCATGCACTTCTCGCCTAAACACTACTCTTACTCTACCAAATTTCTCTTTTTCTCATCATCGGACACAAATCAAATAAAACATTCGTAGAGTTTCTATTTTACAGTGTAATTTGTGATTCAGATGTAGATCGAGAAGAAGGTACATGAAATAAACAAAGTGAAAACACAAAGGTGGATAATCCGAGTTTAGTCTGCGATTCCACTTTTAGAGACTTAAGTTTTTCTTTGGAAGTTTGACTGATCTGAATCTCTCTATCTTCATCTCACTGCACCTGAAAATGCACAGGATCGTGTTCTGGATGTGGTGTGCATGTTTATTGTGATTGAAATCCTGTTGTTGTGATGTGTGTTCTGGTTATTTGAGCATGATTAAACATGTCGGCGTTATATTGCTATAATAATAGGCTTGGTTTGTTTAAAAATAAATGTTTTTATGGTGGTTGGGGGTCAGGTGAAGCAGATAAACAACACAAAAAAAAAAGAAAAAAAAAAAAGAACAGCAATGGAAGTGGTGTTACTTTTACTTTCCTTCCACAAGGGCCCTTGAAATAAGAGTTTTAATTTGAAAATGAGAAAATGCTGGAGGTAATTTCGGCTTTTTCTTTCTGAAATGATCCAATTACATTTAATACGGCCTTTAATGACAGAAACATTTATTTGGTCAATATCATTAAGCTACGGTTAACAGATTATTTTAAGAGATCATCAACCTTTCACAGTAAAACATCTGAAGCGTCTGCAGTCTTCAGCTCCGAAACAGACTTCGTTTCATTTTTTAATACCGGAGAATAACAACTGATTCTCAGTCATCCAGGTCATAGACATTCCAAAAAAGTACATATAAAAAAAAAGAAAGTCCACTGGACTTTGTTTCCATGTCTGAAGACGTTTCACTTCCCATCCAGGAAGCTTTTCGAATTCATTTTTTAACTTTTCTGGAATCAAGTCAAGAGTTTAAGTCAAGCCGTAAGCCTTTCAGACACAAAGTTAAGTCAATGCTGAAGGCTTTCATTCAGAGTCCCAAACTGGAGTCAGCATCTCTACTTTAATGATAATTAAATATTCCACATCTGAAAACACAGATGATTTTATGTCCTTACCAGGCAGTGAGATGCCTCTGACCAGCACCATATGGAAAGGATCCTGGCTGTAGTCAGGATGAGGTTCCACCGCCCCTGGAGATGCCCATTCAAACAAAGCCCTCAGAGCCGGGAGTTTTCGAGGAGCCACCACCGAGAAGTTAATTCCCCTCTGCAAAAAAAACCCCACAAAAATATGCATACAAACATCTTAATACTATTGGGATCCTGTTAAAATAAATCAAATACTAGCACAGGGATAGTTCACATTCTGGGCTAATATCAAATATATACACAAATTTTAATCCATTTTAACTCTCAAATAAACCTTTCTGCAGCGTCAGAGTCTTGAAGGGGCCAAATTCAGACTATGACTTTGTGAATTTATATGCCAGTAGCTCAATCAGGTTGTTATGGCTCCTGTCCTTTGAGGTAGAAGACAAAGAATGCAAGTTATTGGAGGAGTGAGTTAACACTACCAGCAGATGGCGTAGGTGTACAACAACGTTAAGTCTGTTGATCACTCCTAGTACAATATATATATATATATATATATATATATATATATATATATATATATATATATATATATATATATATATATTTTATTTTTTTTTATTTTTTTTAGGGTAAGAAAGGATTTTATAAACAGTATCAGGATTAATATTTGGCAAATATTGCCTTATTCTAACATGAACATATGTTTTTTTGGTGTCGTCATGATACATGACTGGGATCCATAGACATTAAAGCCTTCCAAACTCCTAATAAATATCCTTCTCCCATGTGAACATAGCAGCTTAAGCATAAATCTCCAGGATTTATCAAGTGTGTGATAGGGATAGATAAGGATCAGGATAATAATAATAATTAAACTTTATTGATCTCACATTGGAGAAATGTACCTCTACATTTAACCCATCCCCTTGGGGAGCAGTGGGCTGCCATTGTGCAGCACCTGCGGAAAAATCAGGAATTAAGGGTCCTGCTCAGGAACCCAGAGTGGAGGCTGTGGGGATTGAACCAGGTGCTTGCAACCTTCTCAGAGCTTCAGTTGCATCAATATACAGCATTATGTTCAAAATTCTGGGACGGAATTTCTTTGGCCGACAAAGTTTAAGGGTTTTGTTTATTTTTACTCACATTTTAAATTTTTGAGGGATATATATATATATATATATATATATATATATATATATATATATATATATATATATATATCTATATATATATATATATATATATATATATATATATTGACTGTTTATTAAATCAAAGACAGCTAAACTTTCCTATTGTTTAAGTGATTCCTAACCCTACTCAAATTAATTATAGATACAGAATGAATCCTCAACTGATCCGGGCCCATTTTCGATCTAGAATTTTCTTTGATATCGGGTCAGATACAGAAAATATCAGATCGGTGCATTTCTAAAAAGAAAATAACATCTCTTACATCTCTAATGATCTGGACCAGTTTATCCGCTGTGATGCCGGTGTAGCTGACACTCTCCACAGCAGGGAGCAAATATGGAGGAGAATTACACAACAGCACACACACCTTGTGTGTTTGACCTCTGGAATAAAGCACAAAGCAAAGCTTAAATAAAACCCAAATATGAGCATAAAAGGAAGAGCTTCTGAGGAATACAAAAAAAATAAATAAATAAATAAAAACTGTCTTACATTTGTTCTCTCATCTTTTTGAAGTCGTCAAAAAGTTGTAAGGCCACAGCAAGTCCTTCTGCAATCAGGCTGCAGCTCTCAGCTCCCCCCCCCCTAAACCTGTTGAAAATCAAATCATAAGATATCAATTAGCACCTTTAATGAGACACAATAGCTTAGATTAATGATTAAGTCATTTACTGGATGCTGTCAATCCACGACACAAACTCAAAAGCAGAGCTGGTCGGTGCGTGACACTGGGCATAGGATTCAGGAGCACAGTCCACTGTGTTGAAGACGACCAAACCGTACTGCGTCCCTCCGTACTGCGACGAAAGAACAGAGGGAGCAGCCATGCTTACTTTTCACTCTATATTTCATTCAGAAAGTGAAACGCAATAAAAGAAGCACTCACATCTCCACCAAAATCTGTTTCTGCAGGGGGGCCTCCATTGAAATATCTTTGATGGGCAAAGATCACATAAAAAACGAAACAGTCATTATTTCAGGAAAAAGTGAAAGCAAGAGATGACCCAAAAGCTGAAGGAACTTACTCAATAGCTGGAAGAATGTAGTTTTTCCTTAATGACTCAAAGTAGGGTCCCAGGTTTGCCGTCCCTTCGATTACAAACACCACATCAGCAACCTGGTTGGAGCCAGGTTTGCTGGGGGTCTCCATGACGGTTGCAGAGTTCTTAAAAAAAAAAGAAAGACAGGAAATAAAATTTTATTTCCATGGAGATGGAGGATAATTAATGCCAACCCAGCCCTGCTAAAGTTGTCACCTCAGAAAGGCCTGTTCTTGTCACGTTGAAAAAACACACCTTAATGCATCAACAAAACAAAATGCAAGGTTCAAAGGGGGCTGCACAGTAGAGCAGTGTTTTTCTACTTAATTTTATATTAATAGCATTTGCAATATAATTTTTCAAATCACAGAGAGATTTTGATTTGGTCAGACTATATTGGACAACAGTAAGACATAGACTTTCTCCCTCCAGCCCTTTAGGTGGCGATGCTAAAATTGGGATTGCCGCCACACAGAAGGGAAGAGTTTGTTGCAGCGATCACTGGTTGCAGCTAACATGCATGCAAGTAGAAGTAAGCATTTTTTCATGCAACAATAACAGTAAAATAATGCGCCGATTGCTGGTTTTAAGATTATAATCTGTATTGTTTCAAAAGATCATGTTTTCCTCCCAATGTCTCATTTCTTCTGATGACATTACCACCCTAATTGTTGCGCACAAAGATCCATCCCAGTGGATTCCTTTTTTTTTTCAAAAAAAAAAATGTTTTGAAGAAACTTTATGGCCCCAAATTAACTCCATAGATTCACGTGTCATTAGTAACTTTACAGAGACAATACAGTCTGTTTGGTGATAAATTCTGTCAAGGAAAACCAGTTAATTGCATTCAGTCATTGACTTGCAAGACATGCTCCTGGTAACCAAGCTGCCAAAGTCATAAAAACAGTACAAATCCTGAATGGAAATATCTACATGCTTGTGATGGATGCAAAGAAAAATCTAATTAAATAAAAATTTTGGTTAAATAAAATAAAGTAACAACAAAAACATTTAGATTTTTGGAGAAATTGTTCAGCCCTAAATTTGTATCAACAAAAATATGAATTTCAAATTATCCCTTATTACTCTAATACTCCTAACAGCCTCCTACTTGGTAGAGTTAGACCAATACATTCACTTGTTGATAATGGTGGCCCATATTAGTGTTTTTTGGTTTGTTTTTTTCCTTGTATTGTATGAAACTATATGTGCATGTGCTGGCTGATTAATCACTGCCATAGTTACCTGATAAAGTAATTATCGGGGTAATAGTGTAATCAATGAACGTGAAAATTTCATGTAAACTTGCCCAGCCCTAATTTTAAGGACATCTGTTACTGATCACAGAGTTTCTTACCCAGATTGGAATAATAAATGTTTTATAGCGTTTCTTTATGCGTGACCTGAATGAATCCAGTATAATAACCAATTACTTTTTGTCCATTTTAGTAATACCAATAATATAGAAAATAACTGGTTTATTTCCATTACTTTGCCAAAGTTACCAAGTAAAAATTCTTTGCCAGTAAAAGCCAAGTTTGAATATTTAAGCCATAGTTCAAGTATAATTTTGTCTATTGATTCATAGCTCAGATAGATGCTTGTTTTAAATGGTAATGCATAGTAATACGTTTTAAATAATGTTTTGATAATAAACAAGATTTAACTATATTTAAAATGAGCTTTAAAGACTCAGTGGGCGGCTTGAATGATCATTTCCAGGTTTTACCTGTCAAAGAATTGTAGCCGATAGGATTGCTAGCTCTTTATTTTAGCTCCAGCTTAAATTAATTACAGATAATGTGTTGTTAAATGTATTAAAATGCTGATTAAATTATACTGAAACTTCAGATTACTCTTAAACTAAAGAAAAGAAAAAATATATCTTATTTATCTCCATCTTATGCCGGATGAAACTCTATAGAGCTTTTCTTTAGCATTAGCAAAGGGTAGAGCTTTGGACCATTACAGCATTAATGTCTTCCTGTATCACTCAGGCAGAAAGTGATGTACACTAACCTTTCCGTTGAAGCGTATGATCCGTTCAACCTGAATAAAATCAGTCTGTGGACCAATTAACCGCAAAGCAGTGATGCTAGCGTTAGCATAAATTAACCATTTGTTTTATTTTCAAAGGAAATGACGTAGAAACCCGCCCACAAAAGCGAAGCGCTACTTCTTCTTCGTTTGTATTGGATTGCAAACACCGCCACCTACAGTCGAAGAGGATATAGAGTCAGTTACTTCCACTAGATTCTGCTTTTTAGTTTTTAGATTTTGACTCAACTTTATTTATCCTCTGGGATTACGCCTTCAGGGAAATTCTGGTCCCAGTAGTTTATATAGAGCACAGAGAGTTAAAGCAAAATGCCATTAAAGATAGAAATACAACAAACAATATAAAAAAGTGTATATAGTACAAAAAAGGATAAAAGAAAAAAAGTTGTAATGTAATTTTTATGCAGGGGATAAAGTTTAAAATTATGAAGTTTAACTAATGCGTTTTAATATATATATATATATATATATATATATATATATATATATATATATATATATATATATATATATATATATATATATATATATATATATATATAGGTAACGCCAACGACTCCGGCACAGGTGACCGGGGTTCGATTCCTGGCATGGACATCCAGGTGGACCCTTGGTACTTGGTACTGATGAAATGCTACTATACAAGCGTCCCCAGTGAGAGAGGTTACATGCAGAGACTATGGGAATGCCAGTGGTAATTGGAGCACTGGGGGCTGTGACCCCCAAACTGGGAGAGTGGCTACAGCAGATTCCAGGTAAAACATCAGAGGTCTCTGTCCAGAAGAGCGCAGTCCTAGGAACAGCTAAGATACTGCGCAGAACCCTCAAACTCCCAGGCCTCTGGTAGGGGACCCGAGCTTGAGGATGACACATACCACCTCAAGAGGGGTGAGAAAACAGTAGTTAGTAGTAGTAGTAGTTATATATATATATATACATATATATATATATGTACTGTATATATACACAGTACATATATATATATATCTCAAAAAACAGACATTAAATGTTTATTCTCTTATTCTCTGCTTCACATTGTTGTAGTTAAGTAGAGGGAAACTTCTCCCTTATCACCAGTAGATGTCAGCAAATATCTTTATTCGGTCAAGTCCATCCTTTGCTCACTACATTTTACAAACACCTCAGCCTCTGAAGGCTACAGGCATGATAACTTAAGGTTCTCTGTTTTTTTCATTGTTAGTTTCATGTCTTTTGATATTGCAATTTCAAGTGATCACCATTTAAATGTGACTTTAACAGAGTAATGCATTTAATAAACTCTTTAAAGATTGTTTATCATTTGCAGTTTTGATTGCTTTTTTATCCATTAGATACAATTTGTAGTCATGCAAATTTCTATAGTTTGCTTTGGTCTTTTATAAGCTTAAAGGTCTTATGCCTCTTCATTCTTCTAAAGATAGCACTTTTATTAATGATAACAGACCAGAGCCATAAGCATGTAGCAAAACATATGTTTTTAATGCAGTGATGCACTCTTTCACTCTGGTCCACTGGGCTGTTCCCCCCTGCGGTGATGCAAGCCAACCAGGCAGCTCAGTTCAGCATTTCTCAAAGCATCCTTGGTGTTTCTAGAAGTCCAAACCTCCAACAGACACAATAATTGTCTGTGGTTTAAAGAATCAGCATCAGTTTAACCCAATTTCTGAATGCAGGAGAAAATTGCTGCAGGCTCTAGCATTTGATAAGTTTTTATGTAAACATTCATCCTCCCACAGTGCTTTTTATTCTGACCGAGTGACGGGATTGCTGTTGAAGGTTTGTATGTGCATGGCCGTGCCTGTATTGGTATGCACCTCTTTGCAGCTCTGATGTTTTCTGCTGCTTTGAGGTATACCGTCTATCTTTGAACTTCAGCACACACAATGCAAGCAGTTGCCAAGCAATTACAGAAACCCTGCTCTCTAAGAGTGTCTTTGGAAAGCCAGACAATGTTTACTTCTAATGCATTTTGTTGTTTTTTCTCTGTATTGTCAAAGACCGACATAATACATTATGAATGAAAAACACACTGCACTGTGTCTGCAAGGTCCAGGTGGTGTGGCGAAAACAATCAATCTCCTGACCATTTTAGCCAGCTGGGAGGGCCAGATGGTCTCCTCACAACAGGTAATCACAGCCAACATGCTGTTACACTTAAATCCTCACAAGTGGGTTACCAGAGCTACCTGGAACATTTGGGATACTGTTCATTTCCAATCCTGTTACTCTCTTTAGGCTTTTATGACAAGTCTGCAGCTGGTGATTTGTAGTAAAAGCAAGCCTTAAAAACACACAGGATTTTCCCTCTTATTGATTCCTGCAGTTTTGTAGTCATACTTAAGTTTTGGATCATTAAACAAATTGTAATCTTAGATAACGATACCCTGAATACAGAAGGCAATATTTAGATTATCATTTTGTTTATTAGTTTAAACAAGCTATACAAACAAACCAACTTCCACTATGAGAAGAAAACAAACCCTGCCTCGGTGAGGGAGTTTTTTCTTTCTCTTTTCTTCTCTTGCACCAAAAAAAAGGTATTTCTCATGAAATCTGTTTGATGCAAACCTCACTGTTATGATTGAATCCAAAGCAATTTTCTCAGACTGGATTTCCCATTAATAATGCATGCTTAACATGTGATTTAAATGTGAGCAAACTGCATCAGTGTAGAGAGACATCTTGTACTGTATATGCTGGAGCTTTTAGCGAGCAGATCTTCCCCTGTGTGCAATTCCAGAGTTGGAAGCTGTGGTTTGCACACAAACTAATAAAGACTACCCAGGACCTTGTGGTTAATGCTAACCGAGATAATCGGCTGATTGTTCTGATGACTAATCAGAATAACTGTCCAGATAGGTTTAAAATGTTAGCTGTATCATTTGTAAACTTATGTAACATTGACTCCTCTACATGGTTTAGCATTGTATTTTATAGGTATGTGTGTGATTTATAAAAAGGAAACCTACTAATTTCCACCGTATAATTCAAACAAATGGTTTTGCTACAAGAAGGTTCTGGGTTCGATTCCCGGACTGGGGTCTTTCTGCATTGAGTTTGCATATTCTCCCTGAGCATGCGTGGGTTCTCTCCAGGTACTCCGGCTTCCTCCCACAGTCCAAAAACATGTCTGTTAGGTTTATTGACTTGTCTAAATTCTCCTTAGGTGTGAGTGTGAGTGTGAATGGTTGTTCGTCCTGTTCGTCTCTGTGTTGCCCTGCGATTGACTGGCGACCGGTCCAGGGTGTACCCCGCCTATCGCCCATTGACTGCTGGAGATAGGAACCAGCACCCCTCGCGACCCCACTTGGGACAAGCGTGTCAGATAATGGATGGATGGATGGTTTAAGAACTGGACACAATACATTTTTTCACTCAAACATGAAAGCAGGAAATGAGACTGAGTTAAATATATTTATATCTTTCAAAGCACTATGTCAGCTTTTAAAAAAACAAACAAAATAATCAAAATAAAATCTAATTCCCTTTATTTTAAACACTAATATTCTACAAAAAAAAAAAAGAAATGAAATAGAGGTTGGAGTTATTTCAACATTTCAAATGCAAAAATTGACCCTTAAGAGTCAAAGAAAAGCAAGAGGGAAGCAGCCAATTTGACAGGACGCCATCATGATCTCACCCATTGAGTTTAATTGATTTTCATAAAGCTGCTGCACAAATAAAACATTAAGAGTGAAATAATAAAATATTGGAATTAATAAAAAAAAAAAATGATGTCATCATTTGAAAGGTATGCTTAATTTTTTAGTGACACATTTTATTTCCTTCTACAGTTCATAATTTTTTGATGATGTAATAAAGGAAAAGTAGTACATTTAATTACTTAACATGACTTTTTAATGGTACATTTATTTCATTTCATGTTATATTTTTCATAGTAATCATATTTATTTATTTTATGGTGCTTTGTTGGTTCACTTAATCATTTAATGTTTAATTAAATTAAAAGTACCTATAATTATTTAATGGGACATTATTGAAACATTCATTTATTACATGGTAAAAATAAAGTTATTTATTTAATAATATATATTTTTTCTAATGTTGTCACCTTTGCTCCTCCATATAAACTTTTCTTTTAAGGTTCCCTGACTAATGGACACACTCTAGTAACTCTGATAACAGTAATTTATTTATTCATTTATTTATTTTTTTTGGTGGTATGGTATACAAACTAAACAAATAATTAGTTTAGTTTGTATACCATCACTGTCTGTATTTCTTCTAATCATTAATATTAAAGGGACACAGCATCCGTTTTCATGAGAAATACATAAGAAATAAAAAAGAATAACAAAGGGGATCTAAAACAGTAGCATTTTAAAGCTACAAAGGCATTGAATTTGTTTAGAACTGAGGAAATGGTAGTGGAACTGTTGTAATCACAGAATGACCAAAACCTGTCCTGAAAATCATTCCTGTTACTTCTCTGTACATGAGCTGCAGACAGGTGATGTTTTATTGCAGTTACTACTCTCTAGTAGAGTTCCTAAGAAGCACTCTGGCCTGGGAATTTAAATAATTTGTTAATGGATGTTGGAAGAAATTTTAGAGTTGTAATCCTTTTCTTTTAAGCTATGGAGATGGTTGAATAAAACGGGAAAATCATAAGTCAGCTTTCCAAATCGGGAAGGTTTTCAGATCCCAGATGCCAAAGTCACGACTTAAAGATGAAGATGTTGCTACTGAGGAGTTTCTGTCCTACTAAGCTTTTGTCTCCATGTTTAATGAAGCAGGTTAAGTCATTATCAGTAGATATGTTGTTTCCCCCCCATTGCAAGAACAGTTAATGTTTAGTTGTCGTGTGTGGATTGAATTCTCCCAGTGAAACAAACAGTGCTGCACACATCACCCCAACGTCTGAGTCGCCTCCCCCTCCTTTCCTCTCTGCCTCTTTCAGCTCACTGAACTGAGTGAAATGTCTTTCCGACTAAATGATTTTTTTTTTTTTGTTGCACGGTGGAAAGTTGCCATGGAGACAGCACCCCCCCCCCCCCCCCATTTCACCCCATCCTCTCATTTTTCTTAGTCGTCAGTGTTAAAAGCTAACTGGTGGGTTGTCACATGTGCTTGTCTATGTGTGTGTGTGGTCTGAATGTGGCCCATTATCAGTGTCTTTATAAATCCCCATCCTCCACACATCCAGCGTGCCGCTTTCTCCTCTGCTGCTCCAGGTTTTCCCACTCCTGCTCTCCTCTTCTTCCTCCCCCTCTGCCGCCTCCTCGCTCTCGTCATCCTCTTTTCATTTGTTTAATCCTCTCCTACTCCTCCTTCCCCGTCGTTTCCCTGCTCATGTGATCTTCCGCTTCTGTCTGCTGAAATATTGGAATAGCAAACTGCCACTGGTTTGCTTTGTTTTCGCTGTAGCAGAGATCGTTGGAAGGGCAGTAACCACACAACAAACAGTGCAGAAGTTGAGGTGGTAGGCTCCAGCAACGGTGCTATATTTTGGGGTCGTGATGAAGAATTCATGACAATTACACGACTTAATGCACAGCAGAAAGTCTAGAGAGCTCTTCTGCAGGTAGAGCATGTTAATCCTAATACTTCAGTTAATTACATTGGGTAAAAATCTGATATCCCTCTCAGCTTCACATTTGATACACTGCCTGGAGGTGTGATGCAACAGTTAAAGAGAATCAGAAACAAGAAAGTGGATGATACATATCCTTTTATTTCCATTATTGTTGCTTCAGCCACACTGTTACTTACACATTCACCAACACCCCGTGAACTGCCCTGACTGAAACAATCGCCCTCGGTCCGAATCTCACCAACAACCCATTAAAAAAGTAAACTTCTTGAATAAATTATATATATATATATATATATATATAAAAAAAACTGTAAACCAACAGAGAAAGGAATACTGGTAAACACAGCATAAACGTCATTTTCATCATCGTTGTTTTTTTACGACAACAGAGATTAAACAACTGCAAGGTCTCCATTTAGTCGTCATTAGTAGTATTAGTATCAAGTTCATTGTCAGATTTTGCTTAAAGCATCACTTTATAGAATTTTTCATTGCATCAAGTTGACATCATTCGTGTTAATATAAGCATGCAAACAGGTTTCCCCATGACCATTCGGGACTGCACGAACAAGAGAAGACAGCAGGAGAGAGAGGAGGGTGGAAGGAGCAAACAATAAGGGAGACAAAATGGAAGGCTGGGGGGAAAAAAACGGAAAGAGCAGGTGAAATGGATAAGAGGAGGAGAGAGCCTGAGTAATCAGACAGTAATCAGACAGACAGAAACAGAGAGAGGGAGGAGGAAGCTCTGGGGGGGCAGTAAGAAAGCAGCTTAACAGGCCCGACAGAGTAGGAAAGAGGGGGAATTATGGACCTATGAATCAATATCGCCTTCTACAAGGTGAGTGATCATCCCCTGACCTGCAAAACACAGCGACCACAGAGCATGGGACCCGACTTCCTTCATCTGGAAGTAAAGGAAACCAGGACACACTCCTGAGAAAAGGTGTTTCTGCAGAGGAAAGTGGCAACAATCCACCAAGCTGTGCTGAGGTGTTGCACTGTTCTGCTGAGGTTCGGTCGTATTTCCAGTGACAGGGATGGCTTTCTAGGTCTGTATTTAATAAATGCAGAAGTGTCTGCTGTTTTCTCCTACTTCCATATCAACAGTCTCTTTTATATAGATCAAAAATGTATGGAAGCCCATATTCTGCCATTTTAAAGGAAAATAATAGCAATCTGATATTTAGTTTCTGGAATATTACTTTCAATTTGACCTTCAACCCCACAGTAATTGAACTAATTCTGTGTGGTTCTCAGACCAAGCAGGGGATACATGAAACAGCACATACCCCAAATTTAATCTAGTCCTCATATGTTTCACTTTAAATGGCTTCACTGGTCTTAAAACCGACTCTCATTTGATCTATTTGATCTTTGATTTGTCAAGTTAAAAAATACAGGTTTTTATGTAGTTATATCTGACTTTTTTTCTTGAACTGAAGGGATGATTTCAAAAAGTATCCTCTGGTTGGTCATTCAGCTCCTTCTGATAACTTCTCCTCCGTGTTCACAGACTGAGGCAGAACTTCAGAGTCTATAAAACCAGAGAATTTCCCAAGTCAGACATGTCTATTCTAGGGTGACCAAACATTCTGATTTTTTCGGGACAGTTCCACATTTTTTACTTCTGTCACACAAATCAAAGTCAAAGTCCTGCATTTGACTGGGTTAAAACGGAAAACAAGAAATAAAATATATTTAAAGGCTTTTCCAACGTTCAAATAAAGCAGAGCAGCAGTTATTGTCAATGAGCCATCAAGACAAACCTGCACACAATGGTCTTAAAACAAAACAAGCAAAGGATTTTATTACAAAATATGATGAAAACTACATTTAAAGTAAAGAAAATGCACCACGACAAAGACTGTGGGACAGTTAATCATGGGTGAGGCCAGTGAAACGTGGTTCTCAGAGAACCTTTTGTTGAATTTGATATGAGGGGAGGACAACGTAACGCTGGCAAAGTGAGTCACAAAAGAAACTCAGAGCTCAAAAAGCCACATCTGTCCCTGATTGTCCCTCATAAGCAGTTTAGTTGTTCCAAATTTGTTTTTTGAAGATCTGGCCAGCCTGTTGGGATTTGGTTGCACTGTCTGCTTTTTCATCAATGCAGCCTGGGCATGTGCTCAGTGTAATTATTATTATTATTTTTTTTTTTTATTAAACCACATTTGCTTTTATATTTGCGGTTACCAATTTTATTTTTATAATTCTCAGAAACTTTTATTCCAAATAAAAAAAAAACTTCAGGGATTTTTTTTTTGTATTTGTTTGGACGCTTAGTAAAAAAAAAATAATTGGGAAAATTAGGTTGAAAAAAATATCTTGTGTTTATAAGTTTTAATCTCATTATTATAATATTTTAAACCTGCTGTTCCTTTTGAAGCCATGATTACATCTAAAATAGAAATGTTTTTATATTTGTTACTTTGAAGCTAATCTCTTTAATTTAAATAACTTTTTATGATATAAAGAATTTGAGCAAAGTTTATCTCACATTTATGATTTTTAAAACTGTACCTTTTTTCTTATATTTTCTTTTTAATCCAAAATGTTTTTAATCAAGTCAATGACTGAATCCCAGATTCATAACTTTTAAAATCCTGATTCAGTTTCCACTTATTTCTTAAATAATCATGGTGTTAAAACTCCAAAATATTACTACAATATTCTGCAATATCTCTGCAATATTACATTGAGGATGATGTTGTCTCATCAGTTCAATGAATCTCTTAACCCTGACATATTTTTTTTTTTACCTCATATTTATTATTTAATTTGTACAAAAAGGCATAATTGTTTCTGTCTCACAATGTGTGTTCATCACATTGTGGGTTGGACAGTTTAACCTTTTAATTCTGACTTTTAAAGCTACAGTCATGATATCGCAGGGGATTCTTTTCTTTGAATTGGCAGAAATAGGCTTCCATACTTTTAGTCATCGGCCCATAAAGCAGCAGCATTTTCCATCTATTTCTAGTTGTTGTGTTGTTTTAAATAATTAGAAGCATAATACACTGACTCTTCAGCACTTTCAGTCCCCTATTAATTCGTACCTCGAACAAACAGCACATGAATTAGTGAAAGAAGTACACGATTAACACAGTTACTTACATCAGGCAAAAGGGTTCAAGGGGAGAGGAGGGCTGACTGGTGACTGGCAGCAGTTTTCAGAGACAACATAGACAACAAAAACTAACGCCTATCAAAGACGGTGCTTCCCCACCTATAGTGCAATGAGGCACGAGTAGAACACACACTCACATCTTCCGTCTCTCACAGCCACACACACATTCCCACACATTAAATTACTCCCTTTAGAGACACAGAACAAGACAAAGTTTGGCTCTGAGGCAAACTTTTCAGTGCAGATGCCTGGATTTTAGGTGTGAGAACAGAAAAATGATGGTGAGGGGGACGACAAAGGTGAGCACAGATACGTGTCAAACATACACACACAGACGCACACAAGTACAAAACAAACACGCCCACAAACACTGAAACACACACTGATAAAAGCAACACAGAAGTGTGTGTCCTTCTAGCGTCCTGTCAGAGACATTATATGGACAATTTGATCCGCTGACGTGTGTCAAAGACTTTTTCTGTTCTTTTTCTGCTTTTTTTTTTCTCTCAACTGAGAAAGCAAAAGATTAAGTCCTGGAATGATAGAAAAATAACTGAGTGGTGATACATCGTCCAGAGAGCGTGCTCCAAACAGTCCAATCCAAATGCAGGATCCTGTAAAGTTTGGTGATCATATAGTCTGTCTCTCTGAAGCTGGTCGTCGATAGGACTGTAAAAATGTGAACAATCTTCCCTCCTGACGGATGTTTGCGTTCTCTATCACAGAACTGATAGCAAAAGATGATCTTTGAAAAACAAAAAAGAAAAAAACAAAAAAAACAAGAAAAAAAACCCCTAATGAGTCCAATTAGGACTGAGATGAAGAGCATGACGAAGAGGGACACATTTCAGGTTGCGTAACGTGCCAAGACCAATGAGTCTGTCCTCATTTTTCCCTCCTCTGACATCAATAATAACCCGACGGATGCTGCAACTTCTTCCCTCTGGGCGGAGGCATCCAAACGGGCCTGGATGGTTTTGTCCCATTGAGAACTACGCAAGATATATTTATATGTATTTATATATTTTCCTATCCGGTACAGCATAGAACTCTTTGACACAGATTTTTCTCTTGTTAGTCTGTACAAGTGCACAAAGCTTTGGTCCTGGTTGAAATGACCACTCTAAGATGGCTTTCTTTTTTTTTTTTTCTTGTTTTCAAGAGAGAAACGCTCTAGAATGAACTACTAGACATATCTGAAGAGCACACAAACTACACACATACTACAAACTCTGTGTATTCATGTGTGTGTGTTTGCATGTGTGTGTGAGTAAGAGAGGGGGAGAGAAGAAAGTGTGCGGAAATCCCAAATTTACACTTGACATCAGTTCTGGGCATGTCGTCTTTGTCCGCACGTGTTTAGGGTTTAAGTCCGATGTTCACACTGCAGCTCGGGATGGAGGACCCCCCCCCCTTCCCTCCTTTAGCTCAGCAAAGACAGCACAGAAGTTGGGGGATTCATTAGCAGGAGCAGAACGGCACTAGCAGTCGGACACTGGCAGCGTCTCCGCGTCTCTCGAATTATTCACAGATGAGAGGAGAGGGAGAAAAAAATGGGAAATCTGGAGCTCTAGAGATGCTAATGACCTGAGGAAGGAGAGAATAAAGGAGAAGAGGCAGATTAAGCACGCGTGAGACAGTGGGAGACAAGATGATATATAAACAGCATGGAGTTTTTGCAAGTCAGTGAGGAGGAGGGGGAGATGCATTACGTAACCCGTAAAATCTAGATTATACAGATGCTTTAGCCTTAGAGCTGCAACATCTGACAACTTCACAGCCGCTGCTTTATCGTGCTCTCACAGTTTGGTCATGCTTTTTAAGACTTGACTAGATGTCCCCGTGTTAATCGGGCTGGAGAGCATCTGCCACACAGCGGCGGACGTGTGCCGGAATGAAGGAGGCTGAGGCGGTCGCAGGGAAATCATGGAGACTTTCAGCTATTTGTGGAATGCTTGAAGCTAATAAACAGACGAGCGACTCACCGTGTTAATCAGAGTGGGGGCTGTCCACCACAATATGCGGCTTAGGGGAGGGTGTTGTGGCACTCTTTGATACAAAAGTACCAATCGCTTTTTCCTGCAGGGAAGAAAGTCTGCATTTAATGTTTTATTATGAGAAAATAACAGATTATTTCAACTTTATATTTTTAGAGCTGCAAGTGCTTCATGTCTGCTGAGAGGTTTAGAAAAGATAGTGACCCTCAGCTGTGGAAAGAAATCTACTGAAGACCTGAGGGCAGATGTTCACTCCTCCTTTTCATTTAATTAGAATACAGCTATTTTTAATTATCCTATTTTTATTTTTTTTTTACTTTTAAAGTATCTGTATTCATTTTAAATTTATTAGGAATCATGGCAACTACATACTTAATGCTTCATAATATAGTTCTTAACTATTCTAAACATTATTTGTTAATGTTTTTATTCATTTTCCTACATTCTTTATCTTTGACAGATTATTAGGTCCAGGTTAGAGATTTTTTTTTCTATTTTAAGAATAAAGTCGTAAAATTACAAGAATAAAGTAGCAACGAGAATAGTCATAAAATTACGAAAATAAACTCATAAAATTAGGAGAATAAAGTCGCAGTGAGAATATTCATAAAATTACAAGAATAAAGTCGTAACATTAGGAGAATAAAGTCGTTACACTAGGAGAATAAAGTAATAAAATAACAAGAATAAAGTAGCAATGAGAGTAGTCATAAAATTACGAAAATAAAGTCATAAAATTACGAGAATGAAGTCTTAAGTTTACGAGAATAAAGTCTTAAGTTTACAAGAATAAAGTCTTAAGTTTACGAGAATAAAGTCTTAAGTTTACGAGAATAAAGTCGCAACGAGAGTAGTCATAACATTGCGAGAATAAAGTCGTAAAATTACGAGAATAAAGTAATAAAATTAAAAAAATAAAGTTGTAACTCCATCAGAATAAGGTCATAAAACTACGAGAATAAAGTCTTAAGTTTACGAGAATAAAGTTGTAAAATTACGAGAATAAAGTCGCAACGAGAGTAGTGATAACATTACGAGAATAAAGTCATAAAATTACGAGAATAAAGTAATAAAATTACTAGAATTAAGTCGTAAAATTACAAAAATAAAGTAATAAAATTACGAGAATAAAGTCGTAAAATTACGAGAATAAAGTCGTAACATTATGAGAATAAAGATGTAAAATTACGAGAATAAAGTCATAAAATTACAAAAATAAAGTCGTAACTCTACCAGAATAAAGTCATAAAAATACGAGAATAAAGTAATAGAACTACGAGAATAAAGTAGCAATGAGAGTAGTCATAAAATTACGAAAATAAAATCATAAAATTACGAGAATAAAGTCTTAAGTTTACGAGAATAAAGTCTTAAGTTTACAAGAATAAAGTCTTAAGTTTACGAGAATAAAGTCGCAACGAGAGTAGTCATAACATTGCGAGAATAAAGTCGTAAAATTACGAGAATAAAGTAATAAAATTACAAAAATAAAGTTGTAACTCTATCAGAATAAAGTCATAAAATTACGAGAATAAAGTCTTAAGTTTACGAGAATAAAGTTGTAAAATTACGAGAATAAAGTCGCAACGAGAGTAGTGATAACATTACGAGAATAAAGTCATAAAATTACGAGAATAAAGTAATAAAATTACGAGAATGAAGTCGTAAAATTACAAGAATAAAGTAATAAAATTACGAGAATAAAGTCGTAAAATTACGAGAATAAAGTCGTAACATTATGAGAATAAAGATGTAAAATTACGAGAATAAAGTCATAAAATTACAAAAATAAAGTCGTAACTACCAGAATAAAGTCATAAAAATACGAGAATAAAGTAATATAACTACGAGAATAAAGTCCAAAAATTACGAGAAACAAGTTGTATTTTATGACAACTCTTACAGGAAGCACCGTCTCCCCTAAAATAAGGAATGTGGAGCATCATGTCAAGTTATACTTTGCCTCTGGTTTGACAAATAAGAAAATCTTTTAGCACCAGAATCAAATTGGGCAGAATGTCAAAATGGACTCAGGTTGCTAATTGGTGGAGCTGGTCGACCGGCATATGTTGGTTGGAGCTCAAAGATTTCTTTCTGAAAAGGGTTATGATGGGTATGATGACTTAATTTTTTGCAATATTACAACTTTATTCTTGTTATGTTACGACTTTATTCTCATAATATTACAACTTTATTCTCGTAATGTAACGACTTTATTCTCAAAATAAAAAAATCTCTAGTCTGGCCCTAATACTAATTTGTTTTTGTTTTATTTCATCCTTCTTGATTTAATTAGTTTGATAATTTGTCAGATGATTGTCTCCCTTTCTGTTTTTAAATCCACTTTGTGTTCCATATAAAAGTAGGAAACATGATGTGTAATTAAAGTTAGATTGATTCACAATCATTATGGACATAATTTATGTAATTATTGCCTCTAACCATGTTTTTCAAAAAAGATACAATTTTCTTCTTTATTTTTGCGTATGTTTGAATATGTTTTCATCTTCTCTCAAACATGGGGCTAAAATTAGACTTAGACAGATTTATTTGTCATTTTGTTTACATAAGTATAAAACAAAAGGAAATTTCATTTGGAAAAGCTCTCTGGACCATTTCATCTTTTTTAAAACCCTTGAAAAATAGTTAAAAGATATATATATAAAAACAGTAAAATAAACATATGACTGTAAATGTACAATTCTAACATTTGCATTATTTTTTTATTGTACAGAAAGCCTCTGTTATGTAAAAACATTCACCTTCATCCTTTAATAAGAGGTGCTGAAGGCTCGAAAATTGATTTTATCTTGAGAGGTTTATGGCCTTTCCAGGTAATGATCTAGGCTGCAGCTCATGATTTCTCTTTGAGAGCTTAAGAAAGATTTGTTTAACTCCACTCATTTGATTTTATGGGAGACACCAAATAATTCAGTGAGGCTCTAAGGAGGAGAAATGCAAATCTACAAATTGAGAATATCTATCAAAGCCATTTGTAAACTAATGCAGATCTCATTGCCCTGTTCAAACAGCTGTGTGTGACCACGGGTCATGTGGATACACGTGGTAGCTCTTTTCCAAGGCTGGCTAGAAGATCTGAATCTCCACTTTCGGATACTAAGGACTATGATGGTGGTGGCAGCATAATGCTGCGGGACCGTTTCACGTTCAGTGCTACTGGCGCATTGTACAAATAATCTTCTTTTTTTTTTACTGCAACTTTGTTCACTATATTGAGAAGCATCCAGTGTATCTTTCATTGAGAAGTGGGCTGCAAATCTGCAGGGATTATTCTGGGAGTTTCCTGATCAGAAACCCTGAGATCCAGTCTGTGGAAATCAAACCAGGGATCTAATAGCCTTCCAGGAAAAGTGGCCTGCTCTGACTAATACATCCCCCTCCCAGAAATTAGACTATATCCACATTTTAACAGGAAAATAAATTCATAAGCAAAACCAGACTGGTGTCAAATGGATGAATAAGACTAATATTAAAGCTGGATTTATGTTGAACGTGTTTATGAGGCTAGAAGACGTCATTTTAGCAGAGGTCAAACAACCAGATTTTCAGCGTCACACATGTAGAGAAATTTGTAGATAATTATAGCGAGAATTCACAAATATAAACATCTACAGATATCAGCTTATATGGCTCATAAATATCCCCATATTCAACAAAATGTGAAAACCTCTAAGAGAAATTACTGTCATTCTTGGTTGACAGGGACTGAGCCCTTCATCCCCTCTAGAGGTGGACAAAATATTAGGTACAGCAGGGCGAAGCTGCGCCAAGTCAAGCATTACCCAGCCATCAGCCATGACAGGATTTACTCAACTCAACTCAAAGATTTTAGGTTGATAAACTTCAAATAAGTCAGAAGAAATGACTTTTTTTTATTCAGTTGTACTTCTCCACTTAGATTTCAGTGGAATATTTTATTTTCTCCAAGTAATAACATTTTACCCACTACTATTTAGGCTTTTTTGTTAAATTAAGTTAAGCATTTTCCTTTCAAAATTTGTTCTCAGTTGTTGTTTTAGTTGTTGTAAAAACAAAGACACTAAGACATCCAAATAATACTTTTAATGCATTTAATCATTTGTATCTTTCAGGTATAATAACCAAAACATTAAATAACTATTGGCATTATGTTTATTTCATCTCACAGCCCTACAGCATTAACAGTCTGACATTTAACAAACCAGGAACATTAAAGACACGATTAAATCGAACAGCAACCTCACTGACAGTGTTGCAGCGTTAGCCACACTTATCGGGGTCAAAATCTACACAAATCCTTCTTCATTACTGTTAAGTTGTTCTTTATTAAGCTATATAAGACAATTAAATGTAAATAAGGCAGCAAAGTGAAAGAAAATGTAAGTCAACACATTTGAGTCAGCAGAAATTTTACAGAATAAAGATTCTGTCTTTCTTTCAGCTGAGGCGCCTGTTAATGATAAAAGCCCTTCCTTTCTAGGATTCAGTTAGAGACAGTGATCCCAGCTTTACTTAACGTCCTCATTTGGATGGCAGTTAGTCAGGCCTCCGTCTCACGGTTATGGCTGGTGAAAAATCCTGCAAAATCCTCCAGGTTTGTTGGTTTTTTATGTCTTTAAATAGTTTTATCTCTTCCTATTTAAACTGTTACACCTTCATATCCCATCACATGCTCTTAGATCGTCTGAGCGGATAGTTTTAGCAGTCCCAAATACCTTTTAAAAATCCAGAGGAATGAGATGCTGAAGGTCGTGTCTTTGTTGATCCTATCTCTTTTTGTTTTTAAAACTGTTTTAGTTTTTAATTTTGTTTAAAAACACACGTTAATGTTGCACAGCACAGGTCAGCATCTATGTTGTATTTTAAGGGCTTTAGAAATTAATTTGGTGTAGTAAAGGTTTCAGCAACTCGCTCTATTTAATTTCCGTCAATATTCAGCTTTACAGTGCATGTTGCTGAGCTGGAGGTATCTTCTGGTTAAAATTGAGTTTTTCCTCTCCACTCTCACTGCATGCATGCTCTGTGTGAGGGATTATTGTAGTGACAGTAAAACACTATCTACTGTCGCCACATGGTCATCCAGAAGTGAATCCTGGGAAATCAATGACTGGATAAAATCAGCTGCTTTTCCTTTGATAAAAACTCAAATCTAATTGAATTGTCTCTATAAAGAGCCTTGAGATGACATGTTATAAACTGCCACTATGTTAATGAACTGAAATTGATTTGAATTTCCTGATTTATGCAGCTCAAAAAATATCTTCATGTGATTCATCTTGTTTTTTTCCCATTTTGAGACTCACAGGAAAATGACTCAGATTAATATAATATTTGTATCTCAGTTAAACATGTGGCTCTAGGAGTTGGACCCAGATGCACACAGTGGGAGAGGAGGATCACCTTGTTGAGTGAAAGGTTTAAATAAAATGTCTCAAAACAAAGTTAAAGATGAGCTGGCATGGAGAAAATCGAAACAAAACACCAGCAGTGGCAGACATTAACAGAACTGTGGCATAGCAGAAAAAAAGAGTATTTTCCTGTTGGGAAGTGCAGATAAATGGCAGGCTTAAATAGCAGGCTAACAGATGGGGAGCATGAGTTAAATGAGTAGCAATGGGTGATCTGAATAAGCTGACTGCATGGTGGCAGAAGCTTAGAGTGGAAACCAAGACCTGAACCAAGCAAACACAAGAACGTCTTCTAATATAGGAGAAACAAAAAAAAAAAAAAAAAAGTTTAAAAACCACAAAAAAAAATTTAAATCATAGATCAGGCAGAAAATGTAAATAATCATATTTTTGGCCTATTAATTTGCCTACCTCAACGAGTTGATGCCAGTGCTCTATTGGTTTCCGTGGGTTTGCCAGCATGGCTGTCCAGTGTTCCCTCCCGGGACCGTCAGCGTCGCTTCCCACTCGACACATGCCTATAACCTCGTTATGACCGATGCTGCCACACAGAGAGGGAGGATCAAACAGGACAGATAGTGCTTCACAAAAAGGAATGGGAGGAGAAAAGAGGCAGGCTCGGTAACATAAAAGAAAAGCATTAAAAAGAAAATAAATCCGACTCATTTATCAACCTTAAGCTTTTGGACAAACCTGACAAACGTCTGGGGGAAGTTATCAAACACTAGCTCACAATTACAGCTATGGATAAAGCTGCACACCTATGCCAACGCTGTGTCTACACAGCATAATAGGGAGACGGTGCATTTAGACACAAACACATAAAGCAGCCAAGTAATGCTGCAAGGGACTGCGAGATAAATATTGGCAGGGTCGCACGTCTTCTTTCCCTATTAGCATAAATCATGCTTATTCATGAGGTCCTCATCCATGTAAAACAGGAATCATTCACCAGGAGGGTGCTTCTTACGGGGGCCCTCGTCATGTTCGACACCCCAAAAAATCAACATCGTGCTGCATGCACAAAGACGTTTGACAAACAGCTGCTTCCCAGTAACCATCAATCTGCTGTTAAAGCGCCCGAAGCATGCAGGAACGCAACCATAGCCTGGGCCTGCTCACCAATCATAATCCATCACAGCGATGATAATGGAAACGCTCTCTATGTTTTCATTGGGAATGTCAAACACCAGAGCCTCGTTGTACGTGGGGTTTAGCGTGTTCTTCTTAATGGAGGTCTTCCTCTTTTTTAGCCGCCGGCCGTCGCTTATCAGAGAGGCCTTCACGTACGGGTCTGGAGCACAGACAGGACAGGAGAGAAAGATGGAATTAGAAGGAGAAGGTGAGAGACACATGCAGGGCAGAAGCACAAAGCGTGAGATAAGAGTTTGCACGTATCTGCATCTGTCACACATGAAAGCTGTGCAGGATGAAGTCGCTGAAGCAAAGCTGGATTAGGAACACAAGGGGGGGGCAGAACAGGTTAGATTCCTTCAGTATGTGACAGCAGCCAGGAACAATCACACACACCCTACACTGCATGTCTGTATCTTATGATACTCTTAAATCAAGCTGTGATCAATGAGGCAATAATAACTGTAGGCGTAATCTGTTGATGTGTGTAACTTTTATAGATACGAAAAAAACACATCCATGTAATGCATTATTTAATTTCTTATCCTTATTATACTATTTGTTACCTTCCCTGGTCACTGTTGCAGCTATAGGAGCAGGCGATCGATTATGAAGATCATGCAACATGAAATTACTCTGCATGGAGGCTTGTTTGGAAAAGTATTTACACCCCATCAATCTTTATCCATATTTTGGGAAATTAAGCCTGCTTAAAAATTCATTAGAAATAAAATTCTGAAAGGTGTGGCAAGCATTTTATTTAAAGGTATAGTGGACGATTTTTTTGGGTGGATCATCAAAATAAGTGGTTGTTCTATTTGTCAATCATTTTGGTGATATGTTTACATAAGGACATCCTACGAGCTCGTCACCCTTTTTCCCTTACCCGAGGTGAGTCTGACATAGTGGAAAAATTGCAAATCTTTTTTTGGAAAGTAAGCTTATATTAGAGATGCAAACAGCAATTTTTAAACGGAGCGTTCACGAGGAGAAATGGGTTCCTGCATGTTCTCGCTCAAGTTTAATAAGCCTTACTTCTCAGGAGCGGGTAGAGGGTTGCGGATGTGATTTTTTTTTAAGTGGAGAAGGCGGGTCCATCCATCCATCCATCCATCCATCCATCCATCCATCCATCCATCCATCCATCCATCCATCCATCCATCCATCCATCCATCCATCCATCCATCCCAAGCGGGGTCGGGAAGAAGGGGGGTCTTTTCAAAAATTCACAAAATCCTTCACTATACCATTAAACACAAATAATAAAAATGTTCTATGATGGCCTGAAGGGAAATTAGAAAAAAAAAAAAAAAAAAGAGCCCTGGCGGTTAAGGCGCCCAGTAGACAGCTCAGGAGAAATCTGAATGATTCACAGTTGTCCAGAGGCTCAAGTTAACTCTGGAGGAGCTGCAGTGATACACAGCTCAGGTGGAGCAATCTGTGAAACTATTAATGGTGCTACCGACAAATCTAACAAATCTAAACTTTATAGAAAAGTGACGAGGTATAAGCCGAAAGAAATCCTGCTAGCATTTCTCTGCAATGTAGGAGACACAATAAATATTTAAGGGATTAGACTAAAGTGGAACTTATTTATAATTATTTTTTTTTTCTAAGATTTTCAACCTCTTATCCAAAAGGCTTCTTCAATAATTTTTACACAAAAATTTGCAAAAACTTCAGGAGCTTAATAAGGCTGCACAGAAATGAAAACCACAATTTAAATAATAAAAAAACACACTTTCCTGCCGCTTCAAAATCCTGCACAGCTTTCTTTGATGCATCAGAAACATATCCACCCCAATGCAACCAAACTCCAGCCTCTTAGAGAAGAGATGTAGAAAGGAGTGGGTGTTTGGAAGGGACTTTATGAGTGGTGTCTAAATGAAATTGTAACGTGTCATTGCATTAGATTATTATTAGCTGACGAAGCTCCAAATACTACTTCACAGAGAAAATTTTCATGGAAGCATATATTTGAAAGAGCTCAGCGAAGCAGAGTGAAACACCAACAGGAGTTTATTGACAGGAACAAAGCTGCTTCCTGTCTCATCCTTCCTGTTAATGCTTCCAGTCAGAGCCGAGCTGGAGGTCCAGCAGCAGCCTGATGACGTGTGATTTATTCACCTGAGAAACCCGTCAGGTCCATGGCTTTGAGGTTGGTGGCCTTGATGATTGTAGCGGTGAGTCTGCCTGCGGTGGGCAGGTAGCACAGCGAGAAATTAAGCTCCCCGAGATCAGCCTTCTCCTGCAGATAAACAGACGAACAGGGATCAGAGACGAGGCGGCGCAGCTTCGATCGCTCACACAGCACGCGAGAAACCGATTCAGCTTGAGTAAACACTGACAGACACAGATCTGATGCTCTGATATGAAAAGATCTACGTCTGTGACAGTAGGAGAATGGATGAGGAGGGTTTAGAGGGAAAGTAGTGTCCCTCCAAACCTTCCAAGTCCTAAAGTGGAGAAAATGTTAGGTAAAAAACAATTATTCCCCTAGATCTGTATGTTTTTATCTCCCTCCACCTCTTCCATCGAGTGAACATTGGTTATGAAATCACTGCTTCTCAGGTCATTCCACAGTGTGAATACTCCTCAGTGGGTTCGAGTCGCACTGATCAATACTTCCCCAAATGAAACACTGGCATAGACCGATGCTTTAAACTTATTTAATAAATTAAACCCTGATGCCAAAAATGTTAAAAGCCCAGCTCCGTCTAATTTGCTAATAGCCTGTATGAATATTTCATATAAATCTTGCTGGACATAAACCAATATGAAGTTTGGATTTGGCCAGTAGAGTCCTTCCACTAATCTATACAAACTCTCTTAAGAATATTTTTCACACGACCAGACTTCTAATGAATCCATCCTGCAGGCAGACTCAGAGCCAAAGCCATGGATGGAAACAGTTTGGATGTACCTCACAATCTGAGCATGTCAGCATTTTCCACCCCCCTTGATCCCAAACTAATCAGAGAAGCAGGAAACAGTTCACCACATTCATTAGGGAAGATCGGATGTCAAAATGAAGCTTGAATGTTTTAATGCTGTAAGAAGGGTGGTGCCTCTCATGGACAAAATGTTGATTTCAGAAGTGGGGGGGGGGGGGGGGGGGGGGCATAAGTATTTTTTAATATAACGAACTTCAGTGTGTTTCAACATCCAATCACAGACCCGATTCAGTGGCGCATCAGATGTTTAGATGTAGGGTAACATTGTTTTTGGACAGTAAAAAAATGCAAGGGACCAAAACAGACCTTTGAAAACGTGCAGGGGACATGTCCCCCCCGACCCCTCCCAAAATTGCTTCCATGGCAATTTTAAAAACGAGCAGACTAGGTTTCCTTGAAAGATCGCTCACATTTCTGACATCAAAATCAAAATAAAAAAAAGATAAAAACTTTTTTCGTTGCATGAATATATTGAGTTGTGATCTTTTAAACTATTGATCTTGTTTCACCGCAGGCAAATTTTACATTTTAAAAAGAATCTGCTGAATAAAATTTTCAAAAATAAATACAACTTATATAGATTTTCTTCTTAACTAGGTAATCCTGATGTGTGTTTATAGTGATCGTGGTTATTTTTCATTTGGGTTATATAAGGTAGATTTTAAGTCCTTAGTCGAGTCTCAAGTCGAGACAGGTGACTCTCAAATCAGTTCTAAAGTCTGTGACTTCAAATTTCAAGCCATTTCCATTTTTATTTTCAAATGGAGTTATTATATACCAAATGTAAATAACTAACCATGTTA
This sequence comes from Cyprinodon diabolis, assembly GCA_030533445.1. Lineage (NCBI taxonomy): Eukaryota > Metazoa > Chordata > Actinopteri > Cyprinodontiformes > Cyprinodontidae > Cyprinodon > Cyprinodon diabolis. Next base: position 7,011,070 of record CM060077.1, read on the forward strand.
CTTTTTAAATGTGTATTTTTGTCCAACACTGTATCAAACTACTGCAGCTAAACAATTTCTAATGAGACAAAATTAGTTAATCTAATAGTAGCAAAAGAAAGAACCACTGACCCATATTTATAAAACGTTCAAACTATGGTTGGAAATGGTTCAGTCCCTTTCTGCAATTCTTTTCTTGCATGGTTTGCAAATTACCTTTCATTTATCCTTGGGTAGGTTGAAGTTTATGTACCAGAAAACAATTACTCCTGGAAGCATATTTGTTCTTTTTTCTGGTCAATTTGATCGGCTGTGCTTCAGCTCAAGCATTTTAGTGGAAAGAGTGAATTCATTACTGGTGCGTGCTTCTTAAAAACAGGTTTTTTAAAGCAAGAGTTAATTATCATATCTTAAATGAAAGACATAACATTATTACTGTACAACTAAATGTAAGACCAGAACTTAGAGATCTTGAATCTAGTTGATTATCCCCTTTAGAAAGCCAGCAATCCAAGGCAGAGTTTATCTTCTGGCAGAAAGAACTATAAAAATAGTCTAACAAAATAAAGTTTGGTACTGAAAAAACTCCTTTACAAAGAAGCAGAATCGATTTTTTTCCTCCATAGTTTTCCATAGATGGTTTAAAACTCCCAAAAGTCCTAAATCACTCTCCAAAAGCCAGAATTATTGAGTTTTAACCTGTAAAAATATTTTAAGTTTGTGAGACAAATAAATTTTTTAAACGTAAAAAAAGAAATCATAATTTCGATTAATTTATTAAACATGACAGAAAAAACTTGTTTATGTTAAATAGGTGTGTTTTTGATTTAATAATCATTAAATCACAAGAAAATTGAGTTCAGTTGGCAAGTTTACGATGACTGAGATATGTTCAGTTTACCCATCCAGAGATCTGTTCCATGAATGGTCTACAAAAAGCATACAGCTGCAGTGGCCTCATTCCACCACATAGCTCCTTCAAAGATCAAATTATATCAGAACCAAGAATTTGTTGTAGTTTGGTATCTTACTGCTGTGCCCTCCACGATGTCCCTCCAGATGGGTTTGTCCCCGCTGCCCTCACTGAAGTCCAGCAGGTTGTCCACCACCACCTGACCTATTAGGTCGTGTCTGGAGAAGCGGTCGAAGTCGTACACTGAGAAATGCAGCTTCCTGGAATGTAGCTCGTTCAGCGGCACGCCGAACTGGAACGTCTCGTTGAACACTGGGTTTAAGGTCTTTCTGTGGACCTGAGAGACAGAAACAATCTGGGTTAATGTGCTGAATCACACCATGCTTTCATAAGCAAACCTGAGCGAGAAATCTTTAGGACATGGATTCATTTAAAAACAGTTTGGAAAGGAAACAAATGTAGTTAAAATTTGAAATCTCTTTTCTATTTTTGTATTTAATGAATTACATTAATCTAAGGAAGACTAGAAATGCAAGAAAGAGATTTATGTAAAGCAATGGGGAAAATCCAATAAAAGCGGAACAAGTTTTATTGGATTTTGGAGGAAAAGCAGCAGCTAAAATCTTTTGATACAATTAAGGAATCTTGAACGGATGTTGATCAAGAACCTACAAGTACATGTTCTTATAATGCTAACATGAAAAGATATCAACAATGACCTTAAAATCCGGTAATACCATAATGATTGCTGGCAGCCAATCCAATAAGGGTAAATTTGAATTCATATTTATCCCAGGAGAGGAATCTTTCCTAAGTGGAATACATTAAAGACAGCTAAAGATCTTTCCAGCAGTGGGCATCTCAGCAAAGTCATCCCAAGGTGAGACTGAGCAACGTCCAGAGAAGTTGGCACCGAGACTTCAGTTGGCGAAGCTGCTAGAACAAAGTTCCTTGATAAACAATGTTCACAGCCAAATTAGGAGAGAAAACATCAGCTGTAGGGAGGAGATTTATACACCCAACTCCCTCCCTGCCATCCCTGGTTAAACCACAATGGTGGAGGGTTGATGATATGGGACTGTTATGACGCCTTAAGTTCAACGATCAACCTTAAACTCCTGAGCTTCTGTACCAAGAGCTGAAACTGAGGCTAATCTCTTTGCTGCTTCGCCTAAACTGGGTCACAGCAGCAGATGTACAACATCGTGGTTAGAAGAGCAGAATCACGACTATTTGACTGTTTTGACCATACAAATATAATCTGTTTGCCTTAGAAAACCCATGTGATACATTTAAACTGCACTTACCAGTAAAAGTACATTACTTGCAAGAGAAAAATGCTAACTATGTTAATTTCACTAATGAGGAAGAGGTATTTGAAAAATTAGTATTGAAAATGCAACATATGAAGCTATATATTTGGTATTTAGGTAATATTTCATTCTCTATAATAAAATGATCTAGCAGCAGTAAAAAACAAAAACAAAAAAAAAACCTTAATGTTCTTTAGCTACCTACTATTAATAATATTACTGCCTTCAGCAATTGTTAAGTCGACACACAATAAATAAAAAGAGACATATTTAGAACCTCCTCCTCTTATTCCTTAATATTGCCTCTGGCCAGGAGTCCTAATGAATGCAGCATATTACTCAAGCATGGTACATGCTGAACAATTACACAGTAACTCAAGAGCTGTATTGTATGGTATCAGCCCTTATTATTAAATAATCATATCAACATTTGATTCTCAGCATCGATTTGCTTTGTTGCCGTTTCAGAAACAGGCCAGTGTTCCTCAAAGCTGCAAAGAACTCAGAGGGATTTTAGAGCAAAGTCAGTGAATTTCTTTTATGAAGATGAGTCTTAAAATCCTAAAATGAGATTTTCAAATAATCTTCTGTGCTGCATATTTGGAAGCAATCAAAAACTGCACCTTTATCTCCACAACAAGGAAACATAAAACCACAGACAAACAAACGATCTCCTTGGGATTTCTGTCTTTGAACACTTGCTTAGTGATGTGAATGCAGACGTTCAGTTTAGACTCATTGCTGTGATGATTGATTTAAATATTCAACAAGTGGTTGGTTTGTCATTTCTCAGTATGCCTTTTTTGCCTTTGAATAAAAACAACCCTCCCTTCAATTTCTATCCAAAACATTTAGCAAATGTTAAAAAAATCAGTTTCTGTAAATCAAACACAGATCAAAGGAAAAAAAGGTAAAAGATAAACATCGTTCCTGGTAAAAGTTGACAGTTCTCTACAACATCTTGTCTTCATTAAATGAAAAGAGGACATGAGAACAAGGAATAAAAGCAAGGATAATGCTAGAATTAATAAAGTGTCCTGTGGAATCTGCCAGAGATGTGGGATCTTGAGGCAACAAGTCATCCTTAAGTCATGTTTTTGTTCAGCCCAACCACTGAACCAGGTAAGTCCTATCTATAGAGGGCAAACTGGATTGGACTCACCTGGTTCAGCGGTTGGGCTGAACAAAAAATGACAGAGATGACTTGTTGACTCCAGATCTCCCATTTCTGGAATCTGCCTACAAGAAATGTATTGCAGATCCATTAAATCCTGTAAGCTGTGAGTTGGGGCCTTCATAGATTAGCCCTGCTTGTCCAGAACATCCTAATAACATGTATAACAAACTGCAACAAGATTCTGTCAGAACCAACACCAACTCATTCAGCAATCTCAGCTGTAGTATGCATCAAACAAACCAGCCTTTAATCATGCACTGATATCAATGTTTGCCAACCTTTCTTCTCCTGCACCCATTTTGATAGATACTTCGCATCACATACACTTGTTTTGCTTTTAAGATGTCAACTTTGACAACATTGCACCCCTAATAGGTGCAATGATAAAGATATAACCATCACTAATCACTTTTAAGTCAGAGGTCATAATGTTTTGCCTGTGTGATATAGACTCACAGTGCAAGTACAGCAAATATTAAAATTACATTAAAATGTGTTTTCAAATTTGTTTCTGTTTCTCAGACTGCTTTATCTGTGGCGTTCCTCGTGAGTTAAAGTTAAAAAAAAACTGCATATCTATGCTAGATTGCTGGAAACAATCAGAGTAAATGGTAGTAAATGTGGGCTGATTTTGAATGCAGCACTGTCTGCTACCTTCTGGGTCCAGGGACCTCTTCATGTCTGAATGATTCATAGCAAAGAATCAAATGACTTAAAGAAAAGAAAATAATAATAATTAGAGAACGGTTGCAGCAAAAGTTCAAAGACAAACATTAAAAGAAACTCAGCCAGCCTAATCATTCCTGGAAGCTCTCGATGCTTGACTGGAAAAAAAAAAACATTAAAAGATGAAGGATTCCAAATGTTGGCACTGTTACAGCCTCTTGCTCTGTTTCTCCATTTACCTTTTTCACTACTGAGGGATTATAAAGGATATGACGACGTATTCCACATGTTGAAACCGTCCTTGAGCAGCACTATTAAACCTTAACCCAAAGGCTGACCTTATTCCTCTGCCACAGGGAAAAACAATAGTTTTTTATCCCATTAGGAAGAAATCTAATGAAATCTACTGCATTGAAACAAGAAGTTTAAATCAAATGTTCTCATTTCTTTTGATTTTTTCAGCACCGGTTTTATATAATTGTACTACTTCACATTTTTCGGTAAAAGCTCAAATCTGACAGAAAATATATTGGGGATTTCCTTCCCAAGCCCCTTCTACCCTTAATAACAAGTGTCCTATTTGTTGATTAACCGGTGGGAGTGAATTGCTGTGGGGGCTTTCGATATAAATCCTATTGAGCAGCAAGCCGTGCCATAATTTAAACGTGACACAAAGACAGCTTCCAGAACAACTTTTGTTGCTGGCTGAGCGGCCCTGACAATCCAGTTTATTAGCACTTGATGATCACTTGTTAGCCTTGGAGGAAACGTGCATCCGACGGAGACACGGCGAGTTTAGAAACAAGAACACAAGCCCCTCCGATCATCTTTTTGTGAGCCAGCGTTTGTTCATCTGTCACAATCAGCCGGGGGAATAAAAGCGGGTGCTAATATGAAAGGTGTAAAATTTAAATGTTAATGAGAGTGTGATTGAAATTAAACAATCAGACACACTTCAAACAAAAAATGGAAGCCATATTATGCAAATTACAGAAAGCATTCATGCTTTTCAAAGGCTGAGGGGGCTTCTGTTACGCACAGGAGACAGTTGCACAAAGGGGAAACCAGGAGGGAGCGTTTGCAAACTGCTGCAGCTCCATCGGCGGTTGGAGCTTCACCGTTTCCACTGTCTATTGCCTCAGATTTATTTTACTCTGCAGAGGAACTTTTGACCTTTCTGGATAAAACATCACTTCCATATATAACCTTTGTTATTATGTTGAGCTTCTCCACACAAGAGGATTAGAGAAAGGGAGGTTGTTTGTTTCTAGAGCAAAAGGTGCATTTTCTGAAGCAGAACAACATGATTTGTTCCCAATTTTAAACTTAAGTCAGTGGAGAATTATGCAGTGACAGCTGGGGGAGGGTTTGGCTTGCCTCTTTTTCAAAATAAAAGCATTTCAGTAGCATGTTTCTCTTATTAGTTCAATATCTGACATCTGTTAGATTACATTGAACAATCTGTTATGGTGAAAAACTGCCAGTCATCCTTCAGTAGAAGCAGACTTTCTCAAACTTGATGTTGACATTTTCTTACCGGTGACCAAACGGTGAGTGGTCTGCATATTTTCCAATCTGTTTACACAGCTAACAGGTCACTCTGACCGTGGATATTTTTCACTGAAGGACTAGAGCTGAAAGCACATAACTTTTTGTATCACTGAGGTGTTCAAAACACTGTGTGAGGTAAAAGAAAATCTATGAAAAGCTTCTAAAAGAAATATAATTGTGGTTCTTTTTTTTTTTTTATATATATATTTTATTTATGCATTTTCAGAGTTAAACAGACAAGACAAAAAAGAGAAAAAATAAAATAAAATACAGCAAAACAGTAAACAAGTACAACAAAACAAAAAACCAGACAAAACAGTGTCAGCAAACTGAAGAACTGATAAGAGAATAATATATTATTATTATATTAATAGAGCATATTAAAGCATGAGGCAGAGTCAAAGAGGACAAAAAATAATTCTGCAGACATTGTATCAAGCGGATCAACATAAAACATGGGATATCAATAAAAAGAATACAATAAAGGATGACAGTATTGAGATAATAAATAATGAAAAAAAAAGGGTTCCAGAAAAGAGTCATTTTAACCCATTATTTTGAATATGTCTATTAAAAGGACCCCACACATCTAGAAACTCATCGTGATTGTCTGACGAAGAGTATCGAATTTCTTCGAGATAGATACAGGACACCATCTCATTGAGCCGTTTTTTAAAACATGGAGGTGTAGAGGATTGCCATTCCCTCAGAATAACCCGTTTTGAAACCACCAGACCAAACATTAGAGCCTGCTGCAGAGACATGGGAAGAGTAACGGAGAATTTAGAGCAACCCAGAATTATCAAATGGTTTTCCGGATATAGAGCTTTACCATAAGCGTTACTATAAAATTTGAATATTCTGTACCAAAAGTCCATAAGCATAGGGCAAGAGCAAAACATATGACCTAAAGTCCCATTGTCTGATTTACATTTGTCACAGATAGGAGAGACACTAGGAAACAGCTTATTAAGTTTGGTTTTAGAAAAGTGCAAACGATGGATAACCTTGAATTGAATAAGTTGCAATCTGGAGTTAATGGAACATGTTTTGATCCTTGACAGACTCAAATTCCACATCTCATCTGAAATTTCGACTAGTGTATCAGAAGCCCAGGCCTCTTTTATATGATTGGTAGAAGGAGATGAACTGAAAAGATTAACAAAGTGAGAGATTGGCTTTCTAGAAGTAGGGGGCTTTTTTATAAGCTTGAAGAAACTATGTTGCACTGATATGGTTTCAAAGTGAGGTATATTTTGTCTGACAAAATTGCGAACTTGCAGGTACCTGAAAAAGTTGCTAGAAGGAAGACCAAATTTGGATTGGAGTTGCATGAAGGAAGCAAAGCTGTTATCGATGTATAAATCCTTGACAACAGCTATGCCTCTATCTAACCAGTGCTTGAAAACTACATCCAAATTCCCTGGCTTAAACGCTGCATTCTGAAAAATGGGGGGCATAAATGGAGAAATCCGAGAGATTCAGAACAGTCTTTATCTGCTTCAGAATCCTAAATGAATATTTTAAAATGAAATTATCCTTTAGCAACTGAAAGGGGAAAGAGAAGTTGGAGAACACTACAGCGGAAAGAGAGGAAGTAGTAAGTGCTATGGACGCAAGGTTTTCATTCTGTGGCCAATTGGGCAATAATGAGTCAACTTCTTCCCCCTTCGGATAAACATGACTCCAAAAAACCCAGGTTCTAGCATTACAAGCCCAGTAATAATGACGAAAATCAGGAAGGCCAAGGCCACCCTCAGCAGTAGGTTTCTGTAGGTGAGACTTAGAAATTCGAGGGTGTTTACCGGCCCAGATAAAAGGAATTATAATGGAATCTATCATCTTAAAAAAGAAGCAGTAAGATAAATGGATATATTTTGAAAAAGATATGTCAATTTTGGGAGGAACACCATCTTAACGACATCAACACGACCAATCAAGGAAAGAGGAAGAAGCTTCCATCGATCCATCATAGATTTAAATTTGTTGATTAACTCCAAAAAGTTGTATTTAAAAAGAAGTTTAGGGTCCCTTGTGATATTTATTCCCAGATATTCAAAATGATTAGTGGAAACTTTAAATGGTAGTCTACTAAGAAAACCAGTGTCCAGACCATCAGAAAGAGGCATAAAAAGACTTTTGTCCCAATTAATAGTAAAACCAGAGAACGTTCCAAATTTTTTTATAAGAGTAAGAAGCGGAGAAAGGGAGATTGTAACATCTGAAAGAGTCAAAATAACATCGTCAGCATAAAGGCCGATGGGACTATCTGTAGTATAGTCCGAGATGCCAGTGATCAACGGATGGGTCCTGGTGAAAATAGCAAGGGGTTCCATGGCCAGTGCAAAACGTAACAGTGAGAGACAGCACCCCTGTCTGGTTCCTCGGTGTAATGAAAAAGAGGCAGACCTGTCGTGATTAGTCAAAACAGAAGACTTGGGGTGAGCATAAAGCATTTTTAATAATGCCATGAATTTATCACCAAATCCAAATTTTTGGAGGACCAAAAACAAATAGTCCCATTCAATTTGATCAAATGCCTGTTGGGCATCCAATGAAATAACTGCAGAGGCAGGAAGGTTAGTCCGATACATAACTTGTAGGAGTCGACGAGTATGTTAGGGATGAAGCCAGTCTGGTCAGGATGAATCAGGTGAGCAATGTGTTTGTTTAGACGGGTAGCTAATAATTGTGGTTCTTCTTTGGCCAACACCAGACATAGATAGACCTCTGTGGTGATGGTCCAGGTTCAGATGTAGGTCAACCCAACAGGCAAGGTGCCTGGTTTGCAATTTGAGCTGGAGAACCTTTTTTTTCTTGCACCAAAGTAGGCACTAAAGCACTGCAAAGTCCAGAAAAGCAATAAAGTTTTACATTTGTGACGTAAAGCTGTTGGAGGAAAGCAGCAGATTTTCTCAATCTCACCAAGGAATGCAATCCCGGCCCAGGGTCTTTCTGCATGAAATTTGCATGTTGTCCCTGAGCATGCTGCATAAAGACACCTGTTTCCAAGCCTACTGTTGGTAATAAAAAGACCATGTTTTAAATCATGCATGGCACGGAAGGTTCCCAGGCTTTAATCAGCACATGTCAAGGCCTGTCTTAACTTTGCCAATGTCCATTTGGATGATCCAGAGGAATCATAGGAGAAAGTCATTTGGTCTGATGAGATTCATAATTCCAATAACCATTTTTGGAGGAAGAAGAATGATGTGTACCATCCTAAGAACACCATCCCTACTGTGAAGCATGGGAGTGATAGGGTCATGCTTTGGGGGTGTTTTTCTGCCCATGTGACAAGGCGACTGCACTGTATTAAGGAGAGGATGACCGGAGAGGATGGGTCGAGGCTTGGTTTTCCAACATGACCATGAACCGCAGCACACAGCCAGGATAACCAAGTTGTGGCTCTGTACTAAGCATATCAAGGTTCAGGTGTGGCCTAGCCAGGCTCCAAGCCTAAAACTAATAAAGAATCTTTGGAGGGGGCTCAAAATCCGTCTTTCTGAGAAACAGCCCAGAAACCTGACTAATCTATAGGAGATCTGTGTGGAGGAGTGGGCCAAAATCCCCCCAGAAGTGTGTGTAAACCTGGTGAAAAACTACAGGAACACTTCACCTCTAATTGCAAACAAAGGCTACTTATTCTGTGTTTTGATGTTTCTCCCATGTGTTTTTATATTTTGTACGGTGACCTTGAGCGTCCAGAAAGGCGCCTATGAAATAATAATAATAATTATTATTACTATTACTACTGTACCAAATATTATCATTGATTTTCTCAGGTGTTCACACTGGAAAAAAAATCAAAATCTAGATAATCATAATTTTTACTTAAAATAAGTGCATTTGTTCTTGGATTGAGGGAGTAAAAGAGACATTTTGCCAATACGACAAGGCAATTTACATTTGAAATAAGAAAACTCAATTGCATTGTCTTATTTTAAGTGCATATTATCTAAGTATTTTATTTTAAGAGTAAAAATACTCATTCCATTGGCAAACTATCTCCTTTACCTACTCAAAATTAGGGTAAATACTGTACACTTAATTTAAGACATTTAAGACATTTTTACTAATTTCTAGATCATTTTTACAGTGCAAATATTTATTTGTATCGGTATCATACAAATAAAAAGTCAAAAAAAAAAAATCATCCTTTTCTTTTTAGATTATGTCTTTCACAGTGGACAAGCAACTATGATGACAATTTCAGACCCCTTCATAATTTCTAAGTAGGAGAACTTGCAAAATAGCAGGGTGTCCAAAAACATACTTCCCTCACTGTATACATTTAACTGAGATGCTTTGTTATAATTATAAACTGGGAACTACGAGTTTTCTTCTCTTCTTAGTAGGGCTGGGTACCGAACATCGGTTCTTTTATGGTACCAACCAAAATGCTTCGGTTCTACAGAGTATCGAAAAATGCCTCCTCTTTCGGTGCCAAGTTTCGGTGATTGGCATCCAGGAAAATTACATAGGTGGAACCCCTTTAAAATGCCCCCCAGGTCAAAAGTGTAGTTCACTTTATTAAGACTGATGCCAATAGTGTGCAATGCAATACATCGTGCACGGAAACAATTTAAGAGCAGAAAGTTGCTTGGTGTTTGACTGCAAGAAGAGCGGACCGCAGCCGGCGCAACCATCCTCCTCTCAGCAGCCCGTGGGCAGAGCAAAGCCAGAGCGGAGTGAATAATGCTGCTTTCAAACTGGACGCAGCAGGAGAAGCAAAATCGCGTCTGCTGCTTCCTTTTTGCTGCTTGTACCAGCTTCTGACACGCTGCTGAAGCAGCATTGCTGCTCTGGCTGCGCGGTCGAAAAGTGTGTCTGACGCGCGTTGGGCGGAGCTACTCTATCCTTTATTTGCCTTGCAGCTATATTTGCTGTGATCAGTGGGAATAAAGTAGTTTTATTATGTTTTTAAGTGGGAAAATCCACCTGAAAAATTAATCAGTGCAGTCAGTTCATCCTGCCTTCCAATATTTCTGTCGGAGCCGCTCAGACCCCCACATACCAGCGGTGCGCTGTCAGTAGGATCCCATTCAACGGCTTGTTTGTCTCCTGAGAAAGCAGACATGTAAATTTTTCTAAAGGAAAACTGCTAAGTAAAAAGGTCCTCACAATGTAACAGTGAATATTAGACACTGAAATTTTTTTTTATGTAAGAGGAAAAATGTAAATGGAAAAATCAGAGCTTAAAATAAAACTCAAGATTTGTACTTTTTTATGTTGTGTAATTTTCTTTTTCTTCGAATTGATATTATAAAACTGGAATCGAAAAAAGTATCATTCAGGAACCGGTATCGAAGTGAAGGTATCGGTATTGGTACCGGCACCGAAAATTTTTGAACAATACTCAGAGCAGGGGGCTCCATCACACGAGAAACCTCCAGCAGATACGTTAAAGTGCCATGAGGAAATACTTCTTATAGACATTCAGCATTTTCCATCCCAAGCTTGTAGCTACAAAAAGCGTTGAGCTGAGAGCTGAAATATAATCACACCAGAGACATTTTAGATGTCATCTTAAATGAGTCTTAAAAAGATGACTGTCATATGATCACCATTACATTTATGTCAGTTTTATATTCTCTCTCTCTCTTTTTTTTTAAATGAGTCTTAACAGTGTGTTTTAGTCTTCCTTGCAAAGGCCATTATGGCCATGAGCACCATAGTAAATAGCATGCTGAATGCATTTCAATCCCTACCAAAAAAACCCCAAAACATAAAATAAACAATCATTTTTGTCCCGTTACCGTAGTGAAGGCTTTACCAGCAAAACTGCCATTTTTAATGTAAGAAAAATGTAATGATTAAAGCTGGGGGAAAAAAAAGAAAGAAAAAAAAGGATGTTTTTTAAGTGTCCTGTCATGGTGTTTCAGGCATACTGTAAGGATCTGATAGTTACCTAGATTTGCCTTCACAGTCTTGTTGGACAAGAATAATTTGGCAAAGTTACTAAAAGCGTGAGTAACTTTATTTATCCAATCATTAAAGCAGTCAGACCACAGTAATGTTTTAGAAGTCTTGTTTTTATGACCTTTAACAGTTTTAAGGGATTGTGCTGTGTGAATGGTTGGACATTTGTATAAAAATAAATGTGTTTCTCTTGATTAAAAGGTAAGTTTGTAAGGTGGAGGTGTAGGTTCGTTATTGAGGTTAGAACGGTAGACATCCTGCCATCCACAGCACCTCCACTGTCAGCCACAAAGCATTTCCCTCCGCTAGCGCAATAGAATCCACCTGACGCAGCCACACCATCCCCCCCAGCACCGCTGGTCGAGTCTGAGAGCCAATCTTCTCATGGGTGATGCCAAATATATGCCAAAACTAATACTAAAGTTTACGATACTCCAAAGCCAGCTTTGCTTGGTCGGTTTCCCGTTAAATTTGGGTTATGCTTGATGCACGAAAAAAACGAGCCACAAGTCACAACGTCTGCAGCATTTATTTTCTGTGCGGCTTTTGCTCCATTCTGGCCGGCTCCAGGAGGATGTTTTCAGCACAAGAAAAAAGCTTTCAATACTCCACTACATGAGGTAGTAGAAAACACAGCCGTTTATAACTTTTTCAAAGCCTCTCTGTGTTGTCCAAGAGCCGGAGTTTTCAACAATCTGTTGATAGTGGTGGTATTTATAGGGTTAATCACAGGAAATCTCCAGATGTAAACATTTGTGTCCCCTCGCCAGTAGGAGCTGGGGCTCCTTGAATATGTTTTTACGCATGGATCTGTCCACGTAGATACCAATTCTTTCCATACAGACGGCACGTGGAAGGAAAAGACTTCTGAAATACCCCATTACCCCAACCTTTTTTTAACAGTTAACAAGGAAAAAACTAGTTTATATTACATATTGCATCAGTAAAACATAGTCTCCAATTCCAAAGCTTCTACCTTTAAAGAGTAATTATTTAGGCTCATCGTTCTGTTTTAACTTGTAAAACTATTCAAAACTGCTATCAATACTCATGTTTGCTCCTCAAAATGGGCCATTTCATCAGTTCTTCTCTAGGGGGGGGCACACCCAAACTTTGGGAACACCTACCTTAAACTATAGGTTAAATCTGTTTTATGAAGATAGTGAGAGCCGATCTCTCTGTTACAGGTCTCTTTGCATTGGCTTCACTGCTTTTCAGGATCCAGTTGGATATTTTCCAGCTGTCTTTTTTAAACACTTGAAGGCGATTCACCTGCATAAGTTACTAATTTGCTGCACCATCACACTCCGGTCAGAGAACTGAGCTCAACATCTCAGGGGCTGCTAGATATCAAAGCTTCTACATCTCTGAATAAGAGATACACTGCCCTTGGTAAAAATTCAAATCCTTACTTAAGACACACTGCTTTTCATTGGCCTTTAGCTCCAGAAGTAAAGGACATTAACTTTGATGAACTTTCATAACTTCCATTTCCTTTCACTGGTCATAATTGCTTTTACTTATTTACAAATTAAATATATTTGGGTTCTGTATTGATCTTAATCTGTTGATGTACGTTTTATTTTCTATGTGCACAGAGTTTCTGCACCACAAGGAACTTTACTTGGCCTGCTAAATAAATCAGTTTGACTTTGATCTTGATCTTAATTGAGGGATAAAATCCCTCCTTGGCTGACAAGTGTCTAAAAGAATCAGTAGCGCAGGTATCATCCGAGCCCCATTATCCTGCATAAACTGTGTCTCAGATTTGATTAGATGAGCTAACATTAGTGAAACCGCAAACCTCCATGGGTATTTAGAACAGAATAAAACTGGTGGAAAGTGTGAAGCATGCGGGACGCACCTTTGTCTGGAATTTCTTCTTTCTGTCTGGCAGTAGGTAAATCTTCACGTATGGGTCGGAGAAGCCGTTGGCGTCCTTTGCTGGCAGGTCCAGAGCTTTCAGTATCTTAACCACCAACTGCTCCGTACTGGGACAAGAAAGAAAAAACAACAAACCAAATTATCCTCACACTTGAAATAAGATTTAAAAAGTCAGGGCTTACTCAGCAAACCCTCCGTGAGACGAAGACAGGATTAGCCCACACACAAACACCAAAACACCTGTGCTGAACTTGTGCACACAAATAGGAGTGGGAGGATCTGCGTCTCTGGAGAAGAAGAAAAGGAGCAAGAATAGCAGGTGTGTGTTTGTGTGCATCTTCAGAGCTGTATCGTCGTTGCACCGTCAGCAAAGCTAAATGAAAGTTGGGTGAGAACAGATGTACTTAGATCTGCACAGAGTCCACCCAGAACTCAGCTCATTAATTATCTTTAACACCTTCAGTCTGTTGTCACGTGGTTACATAGAGCTGTGGCCTGATATAGTGAGGTGAAGGAGCCCATTGACAGACCAAATGAGGGGGTCTTCAGATGATCTCCAGATATAACCTCCACTTAAATGACAGGGAAGGGAAGACGCTATGATGGTGGCTTTCCAATAACTACCTCATTTTTAGCAGTGCCTCGTTGTAACGACTCTTTGTCACTACAAGATGTTGGTAATTCACTGAGTGGTTTTGCGCTCCATGAAGCAGAAGCAGGTCTCTTAAGGGAAATATCCAACTCAACCTGAATAAATTAAGCAGATTCAGCTATAAAAATGTGATATTTGTCATTTCTGAATTGAAAATAAAAAGATTACCTGCCTACCTATTTTCAAAATCAAACATGGCTGCGTCCTGTTTGTAATTGCAACACTAAACCAAATAGTTTGATTTTCCTATATTTTTAACCAATTAAATCAGTCACACACGAAATGCATCACCAGGAAACATTTCTTAGTTGAAACCACGTCAAAAGGTGGAGGGGCATGGGTGTCAGATACAGTAGTTTGACTTACATCTTGCCCCCATCCATCTCTATAACACTTTAACCAAGGACTGCAACCCTCCTGTGTGTCTTCCTAGTTCCTGAGGGGTAGGCCGACAAATGTAATGAGCCTCTAACATAATTCTTCCAGAAGGACACAGTTAATAAGTGGACAGTGATAAATTCATACTGGATATCTTGGTATTTTTAACCTCACTATTATAATCATTCCTACCCATTGTCATTATTGGTCTTTTCTATAGCAGGTCGAATTACCAACCTTGTCTGTGTCCTTCACTCCTTGCTTATGTTTATCTTATATTTCAAATAACTGATTAGTAGTGGGAGGAACGCAGTAAATAATCATAATCAATAGTTGGAAGCTTTAGATAATATTAAGTAGCCACCTTTTAAAACTCTCACATATTATCTACTGTTTTTCAACCATTTCCAGATGTTTTTTTATAAGAGAACCTTCTTTCTGCCACAACCCCGTCCACAGGTACCAAAGATGTTAATGCGTCATTTGATAGATACTGTAGCAGTGGGCTTGTTGTCATGATCTGGCCTGTTTGCTCCTCCCTAATTAGTAATTCCTCTCACCTGCCGTTTTCCCTCCTTGCTTTAATTACAATTTATTACCCTCACCTGTTTCCTCTGGTTTATATTCAGTTCAGCCTAGGGCTGGGCGATATAGAAAAAAAGCTTATCGATAAAAAAAAATTCATATTGATCAATATCGATAATTATTGAAAAGATTTTAAACCATATTTTATGTGCAGCTCTGCCTGGACTTTTTATAATATTGCTAAATGATTTAATTTTAATAAAAAACACAAACACAGCCTTCGAATTAAATCTTTATTTAACCAACTTTTTTAACCATAACAGAATTATTTTAAAGAAAAATAACTTAAGAGACCTGGATTATGTTATTAAATACTGACAAAGAATAAACTAAAGTGACCAAAATAAATATAACAAATAGATAAATGCCCCCCCACCACCGCCGCCGCCCCCGTTTCCTGCTTTAACCTGAGTTATTACTTTGAAGTTGCTGGCCCCTCAGCATTTTTATCTCAATTGTTAGAACTACGTGGGAAACTGCCCAGAACTGAAAATATATATATATTTTCCCAAAATTCCCAAAGATTCCTCGGAGGAGAGCCGCGCCGGGGCCTACACACAGCTCCTACTCCTGCGGGTGTGAGCGGTTGAGATGATAAAAAAAAAAAAAAAAGTTGGTTGTGTTATCAGACTTGGTTTTCACTGGTTCCCTACACATTTTACAGATGACTGTGGTTTGTTTTTGGTCCGACTTGCCATGACCGAAATACTGCCAGACTGCCGAACTACAAAAACCCTTCTTTGAAACAACTTCCTCCGCCTCTCCTTGCTGCGACATCTTCATGTGCTCTGTGTTGTGGTTTGAGAGGGCGGCGCTTGGTGACGGCGTGCCTGGGTCCGTGATTGTGATTGGTTGGGAGGAAGCAGTGACTAGCATAAACCTACATGCTAGGCTACAATGAGAAGGAAGGAAAACTGCGTTTCTTTATCGAACTTTTATCGACCCTCTTTTTTTCTATTGCGCCACACGTCTATCGATCGATATATATCGTTATTGAATTATCGCCCAGCCCTAGTTCAGCCTGCACATTCAGTGCCAGATCATTACTTGTCTTTCTGTTAGTCTGTTGGGTTTTATTTTATGGTTCATGTCCTGGATCCTAGGAGCCAGTGGAAAGGGTTTTTGTGTTTGTCTTGTCTCCTGATCGTCCATTGTTCCTCTCCCACGGAGTCCTCTGGGTTTTTGGCTCTGTATGTGGGGAGGTTCAGTTTTTATCTCAGTAAGCCTGGCTCCAGGTAGGAGACCAGTTTAAATTCCTGCTTCCAGTTCCGGTTCCATGTCCTGTCTTGGCTACCCTCTTCCACTGAGCCTGCCTGTCTGCACCTGATCCTGTCTGCTCCTATGCGTGACCACCTGGTCATGCTTCTGGTCCCAGTCAGACTCTGAACCCTCCTGGGAGCTTGTGGATGCCTGGAAGTCTGGATCCTGCCACCTGTTTCTGTTCCTACCTGATCTGGATTCTGCCTGTTCTGTCTTTTCCTGTCTGTTATGGATCCCTGACCAGGATTGGCTTCCAGCATCACCTCTGGGACTGCAGCACTTGGGGACATTCTTGGTCTGGACTGTTAAACCAGGTAAGTGACCAACTCAGATAATCTTCTGTCAGATGATTGTGGTCACTTACCTGTGTTTCTCCCACTACAGAGTGTCTGTGATTGGGCGGTGCCCCGCTCCCCATCCTGCAGTGTCCGCAAGCCACAGCTCCGCTTTTGTTTTGTTTATTTAATAAACGTTTTGAACTTTCCTACTGACTGTGTCTCGTTGAATACTGGGTCCATCTGTCCTCGTTTCATGACACTTGTGCTCTAAAAAGGTTGTTAGTACCCAGTTCGATCCCCACAGCACCTCTTAACCCCACATTGCCCCCCGGGCGCCACACAATGGCAGCCTGCTGCTCCCCGGGGTAATGGGCTAAATGCAGAGGTATGTTTCTCCAATGTGAGATTGATAAAGTTCAATTATTATTAGTATTCTTTCAACAAAAACATCCACATATTAGTTAGAAACTGGACAATGAGCAGCCTTGAGTAAAAATAGCCTCCCAGCCTCTTCTTGCACAGAACAACTTCAAAAAGGGATGCAATGCTGCAGGACTGAGAATATTTCTTTGTCATGCAAACAAACAAACAAATTCACAGGCGAGCAGGCTGGCAATGATGTCTTTACATACAAACGCTTCACCACGCAGACGTGGCTGCATCTCACACTCTGTTAATTATGTATTTAATTACCAGATGAAGATGAGGACGGCTCGGAAGCTTTTAATCAGACCTCGTTAGGCTGTGTCTCCATGTGTTAACAAGGCTGTCAGCACTTCATTTGCTTCTGCAGGAAGGCAACGTGAGCTCGGAGGCTGAGGGCAGATCAGCGGGGCAAACGCCAGCAGTGACCCCACAGCAGCTGTAATGTCTGCGGGATATGCATGTTGACTTCACAGCTATGGTAAATCTAGACAAGTGTTTACCCCTGACTCAGATCATGCTAATACTTAGATAAACATCCCCTTCTCCACAGTCAGGTCAAATCAAGATAATAATGAACAGGGCAAACTGCTGCATGATGTTATACTTCAAAATATATCTAACAATTTATCTACTAGATAAATAATAACTGGACAGAAAGGAAGCCTGTGTCCAAAAGGAGGAAAAGATGTTACCCTGTATTAATTACAGGTTTACTGGCACTCGTGTGTCTTATTACAGAACAATACATCAGCCTGAACCAAAGCTGATGTTTATACTCGATCCCAAAGGACGGCTGCAGAGAATACACCTATTACAGCTCAAACAGAACCCCACCACCTTATTCCTCGCAGACAATATGGAAAGCATGCACTTATTCCCACTGTGGAAATGTGTCAGCTATTAATGGGATTGTCAATAGAAATGCCTTTCCCAGAAGGCCCGAGCAGGACTGACATTATTGTTGCTGACTGTTAACACTCCAAATCGTGGAGTCTCACACATTAACATGTCAATCCTATCGCAGCTTCAGCACTGACACACCTCGACGAGAGCGTTTGCAAACACACGGGTTTTCAACATTGCCCACCTCTGCCTTTCCTCCTGGGTTCCTGCTTCTTCGCTTCAGAGTAACTACAGAGCGGCCGGGGGAATCTGGGGACTCACTAAATGAGAAAAGGGGTCACAGGAATAGCTTTTGTCATTACGCCTTTTCTCTATTAAGCTCCCCTGCTAATTCTTGGCATTTGTCTTTTGACAGCAACACCGTCTGCTGTTATTAAGTGCTGGCAGGGTTGCTGTTAAAACTGGCTCACATATATAATTCATGAATGAAGTGGTCGCTCCCTTTCTTTTTTCTGACCATCAGCACTTTCACGCTTTGCAATGTTTCAACATGTCAGGACAGCCCGAAATGCAGAACAACCAGCTGAGACACAACACGCCCCCCACAGACCCCCAACCTGCCCCCTACCCCCCAGATCCCACAGGCACCTTGGTGCACACTTGCATTTCTGCACTCACCTTCCTATCAGCTACGCCTCAAGGTATCAGGCAGATACAATCATTCATAACAAGGCTTTACCACACGGTAGTTACAAGATATTTGTGATCTTTTTATCAATCGCATCTAACCTTTAACCATTGCTAACATTAGAAAAAATAAGCCAGGACAAAAAAAAACACCCCAAAAACTAAAAAGGAACAGTTTAATTCACTCCT
Source organism: Cyprinodon diabolis (assembly GCA_030533445.1). Classification (NCBI taxonomy): domain Eukaryota; kingdom Metazoa; phylum Chordata; class Actinopteri; order Cyprinodontiformes; family Cyprinodontidae; genus Cyprinodon; species Cyprinodon diabolis. The sequence goes on from CM060077.1 coordinate 7,029,773, forward strand.
CCACAGAATTTCTAGTGCTTGTCCATGGATGGTGGACTGGATATTACCTGGTTATATAAGAACCTTTAACGAGCAATAATCATTACAATAAAACAATAGAAAGTTTTTAAACTTAATTTAACGTACCTGCATTGTTTCCTCTGCCAAACCCTTTCTTTGTGTAATTCAGTTTTTAAATATTAGTCATTCGTTACAGTGCAGGCAGACAGGTGTGACCTTTAAACAATGTAACAACATGCCTCTGTAGCCATAGCTTAAGTTGTTTCCAGCAGGATTTATAAATCCCTACTGGTGATATTAGAAATCCCAATACTATTTATAAATGTCATTGCAAGAAGACCATCAACCAGGGTCTACACACACACATATACACACACAGGCATTTTATATATATATATATATATATATATATATATATATATATATATATATATATATATATATATATATATATATATATACTTAGACAGATTTTGTTTGTCATTTTGTTTACATCAGTGTAAAACAAAAGGAAATTTCGTTTGGAACAACTCTCTGGACAATTTCGTCTTTCTTTAAAAGTGCAGCCTTGAAAAATAGTAAAAGAAAAAAAAAAAAAAAAAAAAAAATATATATATATATATATATATATATATATATATATATATATATATATATATATATATATACGCACACACACACACACATAGGTGAATTTTATTCTATATTCTCTAGTGCTACTTTAATAGTTGTATTTATAAATGTCATTTGACATTTGAAACAGGAGCATACATTTCCACCAGGTTTTATTTAAACTGACTGGTGATACTAAAAGACCAAAAACATTTGTAAATATTTCTGCAACCAGGATTTATGAACATGAGCCGAATTCATAAATACTTGCTAATAATGTAAAAAATAAAGCAACAATATTCACCAATGTCTACAAACACTGCAAACAGGAGTTATATATAAACAGCACTCATAAATATCTGGTTCTAAAACTGATTGAACACTGTTTATAAACAAAGATATATTTTACAGCAGATAGTGCAAGAATGTAGAATTAGGGGTCTTAATATAAACGGCTATAAAATAAAGAGATTTGTTTTTCTTTTCCAGTGCCAAACCCACCTGCTCTGTGTGTTTTTATGTTCTTTGTTAGGTTACTTGGAGAAAAAAGAAGAACATCTTCAACAGTTTGAGTTCTGATTGGTTGTTGGAGTTCATTCTTTATATGGGGCTTCTTTTCTTAGGCCCAGAGAGTTTGTGACAAGATGAAATAATAAGTTTTAGAGTAATAGAGTTGGTGCTCCAAAAGTGAAAACATAAGAAAACCACAAAGAAAGTATCTGGAGGAAAAACGTCCTCCTTGGTTCCATAACCTTAGAGCAATAATGATCTTCTTCTTAAGGAGCAACACTCAGTTTAACCATTATGTGTTTCGCATTATGGAATCGTTAGAGTTATTACAGTGGGAGATACTCTGACTTAACCTTTGATCAGTCCCTGGTGTAAATGGAAAGGATGAACTTATCACCCAAACTGCTCCTGTCAAGCAAACATGACACTAATGCAGGAAGAAGGTACCTTAGGCTGCAGGAAGTACTGCATCAAAAGAGCCACTGTCTGTCTGAGGACTATTCAAGTCTCTCACCATGACTTTTTATATTACGTTTTGGTGATTTATCCATTAAGATGCTAGCCTCTAGGTCTTGTAAGCTTTCACCAAAAAAAAGCAGTATGTGGGATTATGCATGAAACGTGGTTCAGACTCACAGCATTGTTTTGAAAGCAATAATAACAGATATTTGTGCAAAAATGCTTCACAGTTTGAAAGTTCAGCACCCTGTCAGAATGCGTAGGCTGCTTTGGTTTGCTTACTTGAAGGCGTAGCGCAGCAAGAAGCAGATCCTGCCACAGGTGTCGCCCTGTTTGCCTTCACCCTGATCGCCTTTGGGTCTGTAGAGCTCTGGCTTGATCTGCCCGATGCAGGTGACCTGCTCCTTCTCCTCACCATGGAAATCAGGGCTGGAGAGCTGATGAGTCATGGGCTTGGGTCTAAGTGCAGACATAAGGAATAAGAAATAAGAGCACAAACAAGATGCTGGGTGACTAGGTGACTCTGCAGGGTTATTTTCCCATGACAGTTTTCACAATTATCATTTCCTAAACCAACGGTCCTGGTTATTTATAAAATGAACTGAATAAGCCTTAAATCAAACAAAAACTAGTTCCTGATTAAACTGTTTGCAGATAAGTTGAAGACAATATATATTGTGAACCTTCTGACAATTGTTACACTTTATCTGATTAAAATATAATCAACTATACTTCAGTTAATAAAATTCATGTAGATACAGAAAGTGTCATACTGAAATAAATATCTTTATTCCATAAGAATTAGCCCAAAATACAGATTTAATAATCCAATACATTAAATAAACAGTTGAAATAATTTGAATAGTTCATTGTCTCAGTGGTTGTTAATGCGTACAATCATTAAGTTCCAACACATCATTTTAGTGAAGCTTGTATGCTTTATTGGTAAAAAGTAAAGTCTCAACATCAGCCCTCTAGACATCTGACTGTAAAGGAGGCAGGAAAAGATCCAAGGAAAGTGAACATTCATGTATTTTACTGTAGTTCGACAATTAATAATTCAAACATGAAAGTGTTTAAGCTCTTGCTCAGAGAAAATGAACATAAACTTTGACTTGGAAAATCTTTATATATGAAGTGGAGAGAGCTAATGTAATTAAAAGTTAAATTTTTTTTAATCATCCTATTAATAACATTGCATCAGTCCAAATGTTTTATAAACCAGTGGCTAAAAAACACCTAATAAAAGCTGTCACATTTTATGCTTTAGATCAGCTAGAGCTAGAAACATTTATTCTACTAAGATTATTGAGATAAAATCCATCCACTGTCCTGCACCTCTCTAAAACTTAATCTCTAGGGAAGCAAGTCCAGGAGGAACACCTACACATCTGTTTCCCTTTAGAAAACCTTCAGCTCAGGTTTGTGGATTTCAAGACCTTCCAAAGGTCTTTATATTGTCCCTCCAGGGTCATTCCCAGAGCTCAGGGTTGGAACATACACAGAACTGTAAAATTGCTTTTTGGCTCTGCTTTTATTCCACCACATCGCAACAGAGCAGTGCAAACATTGCTGCAAATGTAGCCCTGGTCCATCTGTCCATCTCCTGCCCTATCCTTTCCTATCCTATCCTATCCTATCCATCCCATCCCATCCCATCCCATCCCATCCCATCCTATCCAAACGTATCCTATCCTCTATACCAGAGGTCAGAGATCAGACCGGAGTCCGGATCCGGACCCACCTGCTAGGTGATCCGGGCCCAACCTGATTTAAAACATTTATAAATTACCTCATGTTGTCCGATGCAGTGTCTAATTTCACTTGCGCCCCTTCTCCTGTTTGTACGGTAAAACCCTTGGGCACCAGGCTACACGTGATGCATATTAGCCAATGAGCTATGTTATTCAGGGCTGTAGCTACTTTTAGACTCAGCAGGCAAGCCTGTGGCAAGCCGGGCGATGAATAACGATGATGAGAAAACGTGAAAGAAAGTGTGGACTGCTAGAAGAAGTGCAGTGAACTGGTGACAGAAAAGTGCAATGGCGTGCTCAGAGATGACCCTGCACATTTTGAGTATTGTTTGGCTCAACTTCCTGCTGTGAAGCAGGATTCTCCACCATTAATATTATCAGAAATAAATATTGATCCAGGCTCACGAATGAGCACCTTGATATGTGCTTGAGAAGGGCTTAGTCGTCAATCAAACCCAGGTTTAAAACCTTGCAGGTCAGCTTAAAGCCTGCATCTCTCATTAAGCCATACAAAAGAAAGAACAAACAAACAAACGGTCAGTTCAGGTGTTTTATAAAATATGTGAATCAGGAAATTCTCTATATACCAAACTGAACGATTGTTGTGCTCTACTTCAAAAAAACACTTTAGATTTTAAAATGGAAAAATTTTCAATTTTAAAAAAATATTTTTTTATTTAAAAAGTCAATGTATTACATGGATGCATGAAAACCTCACTTTATTGCAGTGTTAAATTCTGTTTAAAGTTACAGATTATAATAAAAAATGTCTCCGGACCTTTTCTGGTTGTGGATTTTCTTTATTCAGACCCCGCTGATTTTTAATTGGTTACCCTTACTCTATCCTACCCTATCCTATCCTATCCTACCCTTCCCTACCCTACCCTACCCTACCCTATCCTATCCTATCCTATCCTATCCTATCCTATCCTATCCTATCCTATCCTATCCTATCCTATCCTATCCTATCCTATCCTATCCTATCCTACCCTACCCTACCCTACCCTACCCTATCCTATCCTATCCTATCCTATCCAACTCTACCATATCCTACCCTATCCTACCCTACCCTACCCTACCCTACCCTACCCTACCCTACCCTATCCTATCCTATCCTATCCAACTCTACCATATCCTACCCTACCCTACCCTACCCTACCCTACCCTACCCTACCCTACCCTACCCTATCCTACCCTACCCTATCTCCTAAATATTAATGGCTTATATTTTACATTGATATTTTTAATATAAGACAAGTTTTGTCCTTTCAGCTGCTCCCCTTTTCAGGAGTCGTCACAGCAACTTTTGTATCTTCACACAATTACTGTATTTCATAAACCTTGATACAAAAATTATTAGTGTTAAAGGTAATTACTACATTTTTATCTCAAAGCTACAAAATGCTAAATACAGTTAAACGGAATGGCTGGCTGGCTTCAGCTGAGCCTAAATTATGTCGATTCATCTTAGAAGTCCATAGAATATTGTAAAGCCTTATTATGAGCAACAGATACACATACATCAGACAAATGCTGCTCTATCCTCAGAGCAAAGTTAAACTCTTAGAAAATTCTACTTGTAATCAATTCAGCTACTGAAGTCAGCGTTTATTATAATTATAATAATATATTTTGTTAAAAAAGCTTTTCATTTCTGACATGAACAGCTTCATCTGTTCTTAAAGTCCCATGAAAAAGGATTTGACCTTGATACTTCTAGTTTTGCTTCAAATGTTTTAATAAACAGATTTTAAGAGGCCAAGTTGAGCTGAGTTAATAAAAATATTATTTCTCTTATGATTTACTTTGCAGACACGCCATGCCCGTGTCTTATTCACCTTTAAGTGTCTAATGCAGTGATTACCCAAAGTTCACCTGTGCTACACCTGCGATATGCTGCATATGAGCCTCCTGTTAGTCTGCCTCCTGTCAGATTATCAATAGCATTTTCCCAGTAGAGTTCCAGCATTTCCTTCCATGTTCTCCAGTCCTCTTATTGATCTAGCCACTCGACCATACATTTTCTCCTTTGCCCTGCCAATGACAAACCTTCTCTTCAAATCTGATTTCTGGACAACGAGCCTTGTTCTGCTTGCTGACGTATGATCGTTGGCCGACCCCTCAGATGAGGATCGCCTTTTCTTCCACTGTGATTACTGGTATCGTTTTGGGTTAAACTTGAAAGAAAGGCTTATTTCATCAACAGTACCAGGTATCACAGACTAAAGAGGGATGCTTACTATATTTACTAATCAGACTCTTGCGCTCCACATGACCTGGCCTAGTCTCGGTCCCTCCTTTCCTTTGCCTGCTTTAACGTCACTGAAGCTTCTGCTGTTCAGTGTGCCTAGAAGCAGTACAGCTGGTTTGTATTAAACGTTTCATACATTCTGAAACCCACAACAACTAATCCTCTCTTCTTACAAAGTTTCAATTGACAAGCCTTTTCAAGTGCTTAAAGTCAGAAGTGAATAAACTATCATCCTGCATTGTGGCTTAATTTCCTGATGTGATTCCCTCTGGATTAGAACATTTTAATTCAAGCAAAAATCTAATCTAATCCACCAACAGGAGCCAGTAGCTTTATATTTCCTTTTTGTTATTTAAGATTCAGATTTTTATTTCAAAATAACTTTCAGAAATAACTTATCCTTCTCTTTATTAAACCGTATCCCCTCACTTATTCTCTAGTTATGTTTGTATTTCCTCTGATCCCAAACACCTGTCAGCAAGACTTACTTCCTGCTCTTCACCTAACATTTTGATGTGCCTCAAACCCCATCTTTTTTAATGACCTCTTTCCACCAGACATCAAATCACATCTTGTTTTAGGTGCCGCTTTTAAAACCCAAGCAGCCTTCTGAACTTGCCAGGATGTCCAAAAGAATGAAAATTAATATACATTTAAAACTATTTGTACAACAGACCCAACATTGCATTGAGTTTAACAGTGTTTTTGAGTTTGTTTTATTCTACAGCACTAACCATAAACACACATCAGACTGACCGTGGGGTGACCTGCTGCTGGGAATGGGCGTTGGGCAGCTCTTTATTGGGATGGGCTCCACCCTCTGAGTTGGGGACATCTGGAGACGTCTGACTCAGCTTCAATGTTCCTAGAAAATGAAAAACAGCCACATCTGTTATTTAATGCTGCCTCCAATTCACCTTTAACACTGTGACAAAAGAACTGATGTTTGTTGGTTAACATCAGGAATCTGATTAGGCAGACAGAATAAGGGCCGCCACCTCACATACTCTGTAAATAATAAAATACATTGCAGTGGAGCTGCAAAAATTCAATGGCAGGATAAAGCGTCTGGTGAAAAAATCTAATCAAAACATCAGCTACAGTTCCAGGCTTAGTTTTGTATTTTTAAAATGATTATACGATTAACAGAGCTTTGCAAATGATGCGGTTATGATCGCATTATCTTTCCAAACAGGTGTTAATGCGTAAATATAAATCGCTATGTTCATCTTACTGATTATTTTCACAATGTGACACCGAAAAGTTAAAATGAATGTGCATCTGCTGTCTCCTTCTGCAGGCCCTGAAGGACCTACAGGGTGCCAATAATCCTCCAAAAGCTTATCGGCACCCTAAGGTAAATCTGCATAAAATCCCTCGGATTAAATTAATCTGTTACTGCAGAAGCATAATCTCACAGAGAACCTTTATTTTGAATATTTTTCTAAAGAATAAATATATATATACAGTATATATACTTTAATTTCTTTAAAATAAATGTAGTGATTATTTCTAGCAATTTAAAGTCATTCTATACCTTTTATACATTATTTAGTTTATAAGTTAAGTTAAACCCTTGCAAATAAATTAAAAGGATTTTTTTTGTTGCCCCATCATCAATAATGTTTATTAAACCGTACTATGGCTTAAAGTAAAAATGCATTTTATGGTTAAAAGAGAACATTATTGAGTTTAAGGTCAAAGCCACCTCAGGTGGGTTCATGGGATCCCCAATCTGCAGCTCCAAAGCTGCATGTGGCTTTTTAGTTTCTTGACTGTGCCTCTTAATAACTTTGACAAAAATAGCTAAAGAACCGAGCATTTTTATAAAGAGTAAAACTAATTAAATAATATCTGCAGCAGTTTTTCCAAAAGCAAGAATAAAGGAATGAAACTAACAGTGACTATAATATTCTTTATGATTTTTTTTTCATTTATAGTTGTTTTAAAATGTACAAAACTAAAACAATGTCATACAGTAGTCAGATATTATAAAAAAAAGCTGTTTTTATGAATGATTCAATTTTTCTGAAGAAATATTGTTTATAAATGTCGCTGACTTGTGGTTTGCTGTAAAAAGACAGGATGAATAACAGCAAATAATGGCCATTGTTAGGTACAGAAGAGGCTCAGTTATCCTGTGGGCCTTTTTTGTTATTTTAAACTCAATTGGAATCTTATTAAAACACTGGACATTATAAACCGATCTTTTATCAAAATAATAATACAAAACAGTAAAAATATTGCTTTGGGCATTTTTAGAAAGTAATAAAAAAACTAAACTAATAAAATTACTTGTTTGCCATAAAAGTTGTAATTGACAGAAAACACCATTGCAGATAAAAACACAATATTTCACACATACATTATGTATGATGGATAGTGATTTAGATCAGGGAACGATTTACATTAAAAATTTAGGTCATTATTTTGTTCCTGAAGATTCAATTTTTGGAAAACTGACTTTTTTCCAACAATCTACTGCTTTGGCTTCAATGTCAGTTTGACATCAGTTCATCTCTTTTTCTTTTTAGATTTCTCATTGTCTAAAACCACTAGCAGCAAACATTCATGTGTCATATTTCCATTTTTTTTTTGTCAATCATCATCCCAGAGGGCATGCTGATTGACACTAAAACTATTTATTTACTGTTTATAGCTATTTAAAGCAATATATGCTAAAGTTGATGATGAATTTATTATGTTTTTAACCCATTTATAAATTTTAGACTGATTCTATGCAAAAACAAAAACATTTATTTACTAAAAAATGTTTATTTTAACATTATGATCATTCTAATGAGTCCATCAGTGTTAAACATCTTTCTTGATATATTTGAATCCATCCAACTTAATAAGCTTTTATATTTTAGCATAATTTAGATCTAAAAAATTCAACAGTAGATCTTTACAGGGTTTTTATCCAACTAATTTCTCACAAGTTTTTAAATCTACCTTCTGATCATTGTGAGATTGAAATGTTTAAACATTGTTTTCCAGGCACTTAATTCTATCGTATGATCATAAAAAAAATCCCTTGAAGTGATCAGCACTAGTTAAAAAGACATAAGCATATCAGGTTGTCTGGTAGAAAAACATAAAGGAATTGGTCCAAAAAAGGTCTGAGAGGTTTCTGTCATGGAGGCAGTGCCCACTTTTCAGAGGCAGGTTGGTGTCAAGCATGGATAACTTTAGAGAGCTTCTCACCAGCATTATTGGGGTAGGAGTCCATATCCAGGTATGAGTGCTCCTGGGTCTCATGTGGCCCCCCAACCACCCCTCCGCCTTCCCCCCTCTCCAGCCCCACCATGTCAGAGAAGTGGGGGTGTCCCTGCTGCCCCAGTGAGGGATAGAGCGAGGACGAGGACTGGCCCTCTTTCCTCTGAAGCAGAGGGGGTAAAAGGTTCGGCCCTGTTGCCCCTCCGAGCCCTGCGGTTCCGGGCAGCAGCCCTGAGGTCAGACTCAATCCCCCGCCCTCCTTGTCCCGCCATGGCAGCCAGCAGAGCTTCCAGGAGACGAACAACGAGACAGACAGGAGGACGAAGCCGCAGAATGTCACGATGACCGACAGCAGGCTGACAGAGATTTCTGCAGAGGGGAGGAGAAAAGTGAGAACTAGAATACAAGACTTTGACTTGGGTTTACAGAAGAAAAAATAGCTCTAACTAGTAAGTCTAGCTTGAGCTGAGGAGGATATTTTGTTTAAAACTCAACATGAACCATACTCTAGATGAGATGCTGGTGGTATACAACAATAATAACGGAAATAAATTAGTAGCTAGGGTTATAAAGACCAAATTATGAGGCAGGATTCATCATCTGGGATCCTAAAAAGCTTTATCTGTCTCACTGTTGCATCTGATGGATCTACGACACCAGCGTGAATGTCACCAACATGAATAAAAACAACAACCTCATCTCTAATAGCGCACTATTAACACATCATGCATATGCCAAACAAATCAACAGTAAATACCACAAATGCACCATTAGCCGCAACATCTACAAATCACACATCACACAGCAGCAGAGGGAACCTGCTGCTAACATAAAGTGTAATTTGCAGCCATTCTATGAAGCTTTTATACAGCATTTAAATCCTGAGCTGGAAATGTGGGAGAAGACGGGTGGGAAAAATGAGATGAAATGGGGAGGGGGGTGATGATGATGGAGGCAATTAATAAAAAAAAAGAAAACGCACCAACAGTGATCACGCTTTACTTCACAGTTGTGAGCCTTTTAATGTCTGAAAGGTTAGGAAAGGTCCAACAAAATCCTCCATCAATCCTGCATACAGCTCCAGTCACACATTTAATATATGTTTATTATTTATTTGATAATTTATTGTATTTTACATTAGGTTATCATGTTTTAGAATTAAAAAAATCACAATCATATCTCTGAAAATTGGTGCATTTTCTTAAACAAACCTAGCTTTGACGTATCAATGGACATTTTTCAAAGAGATTAAGGTAAAAACTTTGGAGCGAACAGACTGGAAACTGGAAATGTTAGCCTGCTTCATTCATTCCAAAGCTCCTTTGATTTATTTTTAAATTAGATCATCTACCTGTTGATTTGAGTATGCCAATTTTTTTGTTACACATAGAAATAAAACAGCAGCAACAAGAAAAACTCTTTTTAACAGCAAGAAATTTCCAGTAGAACCAAAATCAATACGAGCGGCCTTCTGCTGGGGGTTCAAGGAGACAGTAAAACACTACAAAGGAAGTTCTAAAGGCCTATTTGATATAAGGCTTACTGTAAATGAAAGTTTTTGGTTAAACAAAATAACTCTGAAGGTCTTTACTTCATTTTAATTGAACTGAGGCGAAGTGATTGGAAAAAAAGTAAAGTTATTTACAGTAAGTTAATACATTTTAAAGACAAACGAATATATCTTAAAAGCATAAAGCCTTTAAAAAATAAAAAAATTGCTTTCAAGACACACTTGCGGTTTACCTAACTGATTGTATTCATCATGATTTACGGACAAATATAGCTGAGTTTAATCAGAATAAGATAAAAAATTATTATCTGCCATCTGATCAACTAAACAAATAGAAAAATATTCTGTATCTAGTTAAAACATGATCCAAGCAAGGTGCAGTTTGGTTTTCCGCAAGTAACCCTGAAGGCTAAAAATGAAATATATCAGATTAATAAGATTTAAACCAGCGTTGTGCTGATCTGTAGATTCTTACAGCACGTTATAAGCCCTTTTAAGAATCATATTGATGGACTGTGTCAAGTGCAGCACTGATATCCAACAGGTGAAGTGCAGAAACATGTCCATTATCTAAGGCCAAGAGAACATAAATAGTGATTCTTAACAGCAGGTTCACCAATGAATGATAAATAGCTCAATCTTCATCTCAACTTAAAGTGTTTCTCCTGAAGGCATTTCAAATCAGTCACGTTTGTTGAGTTTCAACTTTTGTTCTTGATTTTTACATTTGGTTTTTAAGACTAACACTAAAAAGTGCTAGCCTCGTGAGACCATCCTGATCTCGCAAGCTTTCAAGGTTTCACTCGCAGATCAGTCTGGCTACTTTCTGTTAAAGAAAATTTGGAGCCGTTCACCAAACGAACGTCCAATCAGCGTTGGCTTTGGGTCGGGTTGAGGTGTGATGCAACGAGAAGCGCGACAGTTCAGTCTAAAGAACATGGCAGCTTCAGCCGATGAAACTAGCGTTAGCGTGGCTATCGAGCAAGTTTTATCGGAATTACAGAGTATTTCTTCACTGAAAGAAGAGCAAAACACTGCTCTGGAGGCTTTTCCTAGAGGAAAAGATGTTTTTGCTCTTCTCCCGACTGGTTTCGGCAAGAGTTTGATCTTGTGGTTGTGTTTTCGTCATCGCTCTGTTAGTTCGTCATATGCTTCATGGATCTGATTGGTTTATTTGGCCCATCTATCACCAACATAGGCCAATCAGCTAACCAGTATTTTCGCCCCTTCCCAAAATTACTTTAACGGAAGGTTTCCAAATGGATATGCGGAGCAAATCCATCTGGCGGAGTCAGGTTAAAAAGTGCATCATTATGAGGGGAAAGATGCTTAAATTTAGTCTTGGTATAAACAGAATATTTAGGGAACATTAATCAACAATAATCCCCCTGAGGACTGAGTGACACAGCAAACAGGTCAGGTAGAAAGTTGTGGATGCACATTAAAATAGGGTAAGGTTGTAAAGCCGAATCCCAACCTTTGAACATCTTACAGAGCGTTATTCAATCCAACATTAAAAAAGAGAGGGTATGGCATTTGCAAACCTAACGAAACAATGTTATCTGCCTAAACTGACAACTGAAAGAGAATTAACCACTGAAGCAGCCAACAGAACAGACACAAAGGTCATAGCCATTTGCTCTACACTTCTTGCAATCCCATTTCCAGTTTGCCAGGAACCTTGTAGGGGACACGGCAAACATGTTGAAGAAGGTGCCCTGGTCAGATAAGACCAAAATAGTGCTTACTGGCCTACATGCAAATCTCTGTGTTCAGCAGGGAAAAGGAAGCTGGTCAGACGGGAAGAAGGATAGACCCAAATACAGGACAGGCCTTGAAGAGCCCCGTTAGAGGCTGCCGGAGACTTGGGGTTGGGGACACGTTAGGACAACCACCTTTAACGCATCAGAATGGCCTAGATAAAGTCCAGGCCTATGTATCCATTAAAAGATTATGCAAAAATGATTTCCATTTTATATTTTCATCTTAACTTCCGCACATGCAGGAGGGCTAAGAAATGCAGCATGAATATTTATAGATAAGTAGACTAAATATACAATGAATATTTATTCTTATCCTGGTCTATTTGAAGTCTTCTTATAAATAGCACATTTGGGTGTGATGACTGTTTTGACAAAGAAGGACCCATCAAAGCTCACACTAAATTTGCGTCCTAGAGCTCAGACCATGAATATGCATGGTTTGTGACTAGACATAGTAGAATCATTACAGAGATCTGCAGAGTGAGAATGCCTGGCTTGTCCACCCGGAGGCTTCACAGTAAAAATTGCATCTTTGCCCCTCTTGGGTTACTTCCAGACCACAGATTAGGAACGCTTAACCACGGAAATGCTTTCTGAATTGTTCCCAATTTGAAAGCATCACAAGACAAGGACAGCAAAATAACCTAAACAAAACAATTTTATATTTGACAATGCCATAAAAAGCAAACAAGCCAATCCTAGATTTGATTGTTACATTTCCAACCTTCATTCCTTCCTTTTCCGCTGCACTTTTTCCTTATGCGACTGCCTCTTTGTTCATCCCCCCTTTCTTCTCTCCTCTGCTTACTCTCTCTCTCTTGTTGGTGAATTATTCATCAGTCTGTGTATGTCATTAATCAGCACTTGTTCAAAAGATATGATTGGAGTGCCGAGAAGGTGGGGTGGGGGTGAGCACCGTCTCGGTAGAGAACAAGATCAGGGGAAGAAGATATAAGAACAGAGGGAGAAATTAGGGTTGGGGAAAAAAATGAGGACCAGGAATTGTCCAGGTGAAGGGAGACGGGAAAAGAAAGACTGGAACATGTGTTGAAACAGACATATAAGCTGAGGGGTCGATTCCACAAAGAAGGCAAGGGAGGAGGAAGGCTGCAAGGCACATATAGTTGATAGCACCAGCATGCCGTGTGTGAGAGAGCAGATACATAAAAGGTAATAATAGGAAGAGGAAGAAGAGTGGGAACACAGATGAAGGAGCTTGACAATGATTTAGAGGAAAACACCTGAAGAGCGGGGGAGCTTCAGAACGTGAAAGGTTAATGCATTGATCTGTAGGAGAAAAAACAAAAGGAGAGGAGTAGGCTGTGTCAGGCGGGGAGATCAGTGAGCACTGATAGCACACTGGTGTGATCAAACGTGTTCAGTGACTGTCAGGAGCAAAAACCGCTCCCCTCCATTTGTCTCTCTTTAGACAAGTCACTGTACCATCCCGAGCACTGATCCTGCCACAGATCCGTCACTAATCCACAAAGCATAAAGAGCGAGTCAGCAGGCGGCCGGGTTGGTGGGTGGGTAGCAGGCCTCTGAAGCTCGCCATGAGGAGCGGCTAAGGCTCCTTGTCAGTCAGAGACTGACGCAACCCCCGCTGGGAGTCGTACAATCCTCCACATCAAACGCATCTCCGCTGCTTACACAAGCCATTCGCTGACAGCTTTCTGCGAGCGGCAGCCCTCTCAGGGATCGGACACTTCCATCAGCAAATGCAGGGAGATCACAGCCCCTAAAACAAGGAGCTCCACACCTAAAACCGTGACCTGGCATTTCTGCACAGAGCCATTCAAATCTCAGGAGGTATGCCAGGCAATCCAGGCTAATCTACGCTAAGCCGCAGAGTCATGCTTATCGGTGTAGCACATCCCTTGGGAACCCACACGATACCAGCTCAGCAGTTTAAGTTCTCGGATTGCTTTATTTGTTTCACTTTGACAATGCCCTCAGTGGTTACTTAATCCTTGAATTATAGCTTAAAAATAGTCTAATGACTGAAGTAAAAAATAATAATAGAACTTTATCGACCTCACATTGGAGAAATTTACGTCTGCATTTAACCCATCCCCTTGGGGAGCAGTGGGCTGCCATCATAAGGTCAACCAGAGTGGCAGTCTGTGGGAGTGTTGCTCAAATCCTGAACCTCAGGATTCCAAGCTCTATGCTCTGACAACTAGTCCGCCACTCCCCACACTACAAAAGATGATCCTGATTAGGAAAATTTCATTGCTTCGCACAGCACGTTTTTAAGCCTCCATTCTCCCAATGCATTCCTTGGTTCTCTTTGGGTATTCCCGTTTCCTTTTATTTAAAAATAATGCCACTCCAACAGGGAAACTTACAAATTTACCATTTTTACTACAAATCTGAAAATATTTACACAGCATAATTTCAACAGTCCCATATCTGGGCTCTAGAATAATATCTCAGACTGAATACATAAGAAAAAACTACACAGACAGAAGTTGTTTGCATGTCATGATATAAGACCTCAGTTCAAACCTAAACCTAGCTAAAGTCCATGCCCTTATCATCAAAACTGAAATCGAACCTTATGTAATTGTCATGATCTGGCCTGTTTGCTCCTTCCTAATTAGTAATTCTTTTCACCTGTTGTTTTCCCTCCCTGCCTCAATTATAATTTATTCCTCTCACCTGTTTCTTCTGGTTATATTCAGTTCAGCCTGAGCATTCAGTGCCAGATCATTACTTGTCTTTCTGTTAGCCTGTCTGTTATTTTTATTTCATGGTTCATGTCCTGGATCCTGGTAGCCAGTGGAAAGAGTGTTTGTCTCGTCTCCTGATCGTCCACTGTTCCTCCCCGGCGGAGTCCTCTGGGTTTTTGGCTCTGTATGTGGGGAGGTTCAGTTTTTATTCCAGTAAACCTGGCTCCAGGGAGGAGACCAGTTTAAAGTCCTGCATCAAGTTCTGGTTCCACGTCCCGTCTCGGCTACCCTCTTCCACTGAGCCTGTTCATCTGCACCTGATCCTGTCTACTTTCTGTGCATGAACACCTGGTCATGCTTCTGGTCCCAGTCAGACTCTGAACCCTCCTGGGAGCTTGTGGATGCCTGGAAGTCTGGATCCTGCCACCTGTTTCTGTTCCTGCCTGATCTGGATCCTGTTCCTGTCTGTTCTGGATCCCTCATCAGGATTGGCTTCCAGCATGTCCTCTGGGACTGCAGCACTTGGGGACATTCTTGGACTGGACTGTTAAACCAGAGTGTCAGAGATTGGGCGGTGCCCCGCCCCCCTCCTGCAGTATCCGCAAGCCACAGCTCCACTTTAGTTTTTGTTTTATCTAATAAACGTTTTGAACTTTCCTACTGACTGTCTCTCCTTGAATACTGGGTCCATCTATCCTCGGTCCATGGCAGTAATTTTGAAAGTCAAAGGAAAGTGGCTTGAAGTTGTACTCAAGGGTGGTGTTAATAGATTTTTTGATTAGAAAAATCTGAAAACTGTATCATTTTGATACATAGCAATTCATTCCCCGAACACCAGGTGAGGTACATTTAATATAAAGCTGTTTTAACCAGATTTCGTAATGCTGAAGCAACGTCTTACTGGATTATGAAACCTCTCATCTTGCCAACTTCTCATCATCTCACTCTAAGGAAATTTTCCCAGATTTTAAATCTGTGGCTGAAGCAATTATGTAAATAAGGTCTCTAGTGCGGAAGCAGAAAGCGGATTTAGCCTTCCACATGTAGCCCTGTGCTAATTTTTGGTTTTATTTTGATGCATGGGATTGTTTTCAGTTCATTAAGGTTTTATAGTGTAACTATGGCACAAATGTTTAAAAAACGTTTTAAATGCAATTCCAAGCATTGGTAATGTTCCTATGTCTAATTTTTGTGTTTTATAAATCTTTGTATATTATTTCTGTTTGTTATACTTGCTAAATTATTTTACTAGTTTCTGATTGGTCAAGGATCTGATCTGGGAAGGGAAGTGGAAAAAAGTATGTGTGGATTGGAGGATGGTGAAGGAGACAGCCTGCCCGGTTGTTCCTCCGGTAGACATAATCTAAGTCCGAACTTCTCCAGGCTTTGGGAAAGTATCTGCAGCCAAGTGTTCGGCTAGGACACTTTATGCACTTTTTTGCAGTGGACTTTAGTGAGGTGCTCCGGGACACTTTCCGTTCGGTTTACTGGAGAAGCCAAAAGCTACACCTGTTGGGAAACTACACGCGACCAGCGCGCGAGCACGCCAGGTTCCGAGGCAGTGAGGAAGGCCGGCTACCGTGGTGGTGAGCTTCCTGACGGCAGTGCTTGGGAACTGTAAGGTTAGAATCATCCTGGACATCGGAGAAGTTGGGGTCTAGTTTGGATAAGACGGCCGGAACCAACTACACAGTGGAGGTCGGGAGATTCTGTGCCGCTGCGGGAGTCCATGCAGGAGCTGGGTGCTGAGGGAGGAGCCACGACAGGTCCAGGCTGCAGCTGCGTGGTTAACCAGGGAGCCGGTGAACTCTACTCTCCTTTTCTACTCCACTCATCTGTGCCACGGTCAGGTACCAAACTCAGTTTTCTTTTTATTTGCTCATTGAGTGAAGCGGCCAGTGTTAGTTTTCGGGCCCAACGCACCCAAGCGACGTTCAGGCCTGCAACGGGGTATTTTCTGGGTTTAGTTCTAGTGAAAGCCGGCATAGCTTAGGTTATTTACTGGTGACTTTGATTTTGCATTTGGACTAAGTGTTTGTTTATGACATTGAAATAAACTAATGGACACTGAGTGTTTAAATTTTGAACTTTGAAAAGTATTATTTTTCCAGTTTAAAGGGTAATTGGTTGAGTTCAAATGAGAACTTGAAATATCAAGGTTTTGTATTCATTTTAAGTGTGCATCGTTTGGAGAGCTTTGTGAATTTATTTTGAGCTTTGATCCCACTCTTATAAGTGAGTGTTTTTTATTTATTGAACCACAAGGTATTCTGGATTTTATTTAAATTCTGTAATTTCATTTAACCCTTATTTTTTTGTAAAAAAAATATAAATAAAAGACATTACATCTTGCAATTCATTATTTCATCTTAATATTCTTATTGGGTTAAAAAGATATATATTTACAGGAGTTTATCAAAGGTGCTCGTAATCCAAACCGATAAAAACGACTGCAGTTTTATCACCTTTTAATGATAGGAACTCAGGGCGCCCCGTATTTAGTTGGTTTGCAGGTTATCAGAGGTTTTGCCAGCGAGGTAGGCAAAGGGGCGCTACACACACAACATAAAAATAGTGATGAGAAGTCGCCTGTCTGAGGCAATTGTCCAACAAGCAAAAAGAAGCAGGAATCCAACTACATTTAATTACACACAAACAACGAGACTGCCGTGAGACTATGTGTTCAGGTCACAGCATTTATTAAAATAGATGAGCAGATATGCTTTAAGTGGTTCGATTATTATCATAAAAATAAAATGATGGCTGCACAAATAATTGTATTTGCAATATAGTCGCAGTTGAACAAAAACACAATTTTCAAATAGCAGAGGGACTCAGTGTTGGTCACATTTACACAATTTAACACAGAAAGATACTACATTTACTCCAGTCCTTTAGGTGACACTAATATGCTTCAAATGGGTTTGAGGCCATATAGAAGGAAAGAAGCGCGCAGATCCATGCATACCATTGGAAATGAGCATTTTTTATACAAAGGTTTCAGTAAAGTCCTGCAACAATTGACTTTGGACAGGCAAGATTTCAAAGCCATGAAAAAACGAAACCCTGGAGTAAAACATGCTAATTACAACGTGCTTGTGGTTAAGTCAAAGGAAAATGGAAATAAAATCGCAATATTCGTTAAAAATGATTGAGATTTTTGGCAAAATCATTCAACTCATTCTGAGTTTGTGTTTTTTGGACATCATAAATGTAGGTATGTCAAAAATAAACTCCCAAGTTCATCGATACATTTCTCCCAGTCTGAAAAACATATTATTGAAAAAGGTTACTTTAAATCTAAATTTGCAGCGGGTATGAATAGTATTGGGCTTAACAGTATGTATAAATATCTCCATGTCCCTTTGGGCATCTCAAAAGAAATGCGATGTCTCTAACCATCACCATTTGAATATACAACATGAATATTTCATGATTTGTTTTTCTGAGTCCTCATAGCTTCAAACAATCCTTAAACAGCCTTGTCCTTATTCCTACTCACCACTTACTCTGAAATAATACTGATTATTTCTAAAATCTTACAATAAAAAAGCACAAAGCCTGCATCCTATCTTCAGAGTAGAGGACTTTTTTTCCTCCTGAAGTATTCAAGCGTGTGTTAAGATCCATTACTCTCTCTATGAGGGTGCAGCAGCTGTGGTCATTTTGAATACACCGAGCTGGAAATGAAAGCCATCTCTGGCAGTTTTCATCAGGTGGAAAATCTACTTATTTACATTCAAGGCAGCCTTGTAAGGAAACTCTAAATACATTTTTGAACATCTTGAGCAAACTGTACAACCAGGAGGAAAGCTGTTTACTCTAGCGGTTTGAGGTGTATTGATGCTTCCTCCTCCACCATGACAGTGAAATCCTATTTTCATGGCCTTACATTCAGGCAGAGCATAATCTATAACGAACCACGGCTCGTGACTGGTGTGAAAGAAGCAAAACCTGACTCTGACATGTTTAAAACGTTAAGCAGAGTTTTAGATACAATCCTAATTTCTCAGATGGTTTCATTTTCTCCCTTTTACAGCACAAAAAAGTAATTTGTGAAGACACTTCTTTATTATAATTATGCATTGCTTCATAATAACTCCTTTGATTTAGAAAGAAAATTTAGAGAGAAATGAGCCGACTAATGTCCTACATGGGTCAAACCCCCTGGATTATTATATTAATTATAATAAGCCGAGGTAAGCCCAATCATTTAGGATTTACAAAAAATTGTAGTAGGTAGTAAGTTTACTGCTCATAAAAAAACAGTTAAAAGTTTTGATATGCAGTGTTTGGAATTCATTTCATTCTGGAGTTTTTTATGGGTTTAAACTTTCACTGATAATGTTTTAATGTGTGACGATGAGTTCACGTGTCAGTTAATGTGAAATTAAGGATGTTATCATGCACTTTTTCCTTATTTACATCTGTTCTTCTTAATGTCAACTCTATCTCACATAGTTTTACAATCTACTTTATATTTTTATTGCTGCTTAAATAAAAATACAGTTGTTCTTGACAGTTTACATACGCTTCCATTAAAGACAGAGAAAAATTGCTGCCAGTAAAATAAAGTGAATAAAAGAAGTGAAGAAGCCTGATGGAGCTCCTGAAGAAAAATTTTGAACACTGAGGCAATAATCACTGAAATCAGGTATTTTCTGGAATGTTCAGGAAATGTTCAGTCAGACTTCTGCACCTGTTGACAGGTATGTTGGTTCACTGTTCATGAGAAAAATACTTCATTTGTCTGGGACAGTTTTTTTTTTTTTTAAAGAATAATTTCTGTTATTGTTCACAATCCATACTTCAATTTACTAAATTATCATTTAAGTTTTTATTATCACCCTTTTCAGCTTTTGACTTGATATTTGACTTACTAGTGTAAATTTATCATTGTTCTTATAACGTTCAAGCACAACTGTATTTATATAAAGAAAAAAAAAATTCTAGCCATAAAAACCTTTGAGAAATCCTGGTCAAAAGACACTTCATTAGCAGAATTTTCCTCTGGTAATATAGATCACATCTATTGCTATTAGCAGCCATTAAACTCTTCAGAATGGCTAAAGGATTTCCCTTCACATCCCCCTTTTTTGCATAACACTCTTCAAAACTAATATTAGAAGAAGAGCTCAAAAGATCTGAAATTGTAAACAAGTTGGACCTACTACCAGATTAATAGTTCCAACAGTTAGTCAAAAAAATTCAAAACTATCTGCATCAAGTGCAAGAAAGTTGGTTCGTATTTTTGGGAGAAGCCCAGAAAGCATCAAGGCTCCTGCCTGAAAGTCTCAATTTAAAGATGGATTTAAATCCTTATAAAGGCGTACTGACCAGAATAGACCAAATCTTACACCCCTAAGTTTATCAACTGCTGGTCGCTGCCATCTTAGAAAAGCCAACCACTTTCTGGAAAACTAAAATTTGACAAAAATGACACAAAAAAAACAATCTGGATGTAGGAATGAAGAAGGATCTAGAAAAAAAACAGGTAGGTGAGGTGATGCACCCCATTGGGGTTGGGTACATCTGCCCCCCCAAACATTTGTGGCTCCCTGGAGCTGTTTCAAAAATGTATGAAAATGAAAAAAATTATTCTTTTCTGTTTTGTTTTAATATAGTGTGTAAGAGGTGAAAAAAACATATTTTATATTTTCCAAAGCTGTCAAAGTTTTAACAATAAATATATTTAAACAATAAATTTAAAAATTTCTGTCAACAAAGATTTTCCCCATAGCTTGTAATTCAGCGTGGCACTGTGCTAGGCAGGTGGCTGTTGTAAACAAACAGACGGCTGTGTCTTGGGCCATGGATCCCACAAGGTAAAAAATTAAGTCACAGAAGAATACATTTTTGCTTTGTGATGAGAACTTCTCAAATAACAAAAAGAGTCATTTGCAAAGGCGTTTCCAGGGAAGGCATGGTAAATTTGCAGCCGAGATAAAAAGTTTGACAGCAGGACTTCTGGATAAATTACAGGAGAGCAAACGTCGCTTTAAGAAGTGCACAACATCTCCAAATCCCACTTCTGCTGATTTTTTGTTGCAAACCGAGTGCATTGAAAACTGTTCACAGATGGGGATTAAATGAAGGAATCATTCATCAAAATATCAGAGCACCTATTTTCAGACTTCAAAAATAAACCCAAGAAAACACAGAAAATGACAGACATTCCACCCTCTGCAAAAACAGTGAAGGACAGGATGCCTGTCTTGCCTTGAATAAGATGTTTAAATGTCTGCGGCTCTAGACAGATTGGTGTTTTTTTTTTTTGTTCGAAAATAGCTCTTTAAACATTTAGGGTTGCCGACCCCTGGTTTAGACAAAGACACAATGGGATGTTTCAGGAGGCCAAAGAAACACTGACAGGTCAGAACTGGTGCTGGATCAAATAAAGCTGACTAAGATTGAGCTTATGGGAAGGAATGGTGTATTATTGCCTGGTCTGTGCTGAGGATCAAACCAATTTACATGAACTTCAACATTTCAGCCATTAATCTTGGTGGCAGTTGTTGCTTTATGCATTATAAAGTATGTGGAGAAGGACCTGAAAGAGACCTGATCTATTCTGCATGACTAATAAGATATGTATTAAACGGTTTCAAAGGTTACCTGAGTCCGGCAGTCTGTTGCCGCCCCTCCAAATGTGGCTGAACTCCTGGCACTGTTCGTTCTGGCTGAAACCCCACTGGGAGTTGAAGCACAGCTCCTCCACAAGCATCAGCGCCTTCTTACACATGTCTTCATCCCAGTCCCCCGACATGCTCCAATCCGCATCGCACTCCCACCGCAGCAGTCAGCCGATGGCAGCCCAGCCCTCGGCGCCCTCACCTGTCGGACGGCCCCCTGCAGAAGTACGGTGCTGACCCGTCCACCTTTTTACAAAAGTGTAAGCTGGGGGAGATGATGCAGGAAGGACAGGTCGGACCAAGCAGGAAGTCTTGATCACAGAGACCAGGCTGAGATGCCCCTGAAAGACATGAGGAGAGAGAAAGTATCATTACTAATTACTCATAATAGAAGTTTCTAATTTTTGCAAAGCTAGAAAAATCTGTACTGTAATCAAAGGTTGGCAGAACTCAAAATGTTGAGACATAAACTTCAGCAGCTTTTTAAGTTTAGGACTTAAAATGTACTTTTTTAGTTTGCCAAACTTTGAATCATCTCTTATTGTAATGCCCAGTTTGTTAACTTATGTGAGGTAATGATCAAGCTACATATCAAAGACCCAGTCCTATTTCTCTCACTTGTACTCTTTTGGGCCCTAGCACATAAAGGTGTGACCCAATAGTTATAAGAGTTAGGGGGAAGTGCCTTTCAACCCTTAAATGATTTCTTCATACCGAGGGTGGCCAAGAACTGACTTGGGATGAAGTGGTTTCCCAGAATACTGCTTCTTACTTAAATTTTAAGGTTTTTATCCCTTTGAGGGGATAAAAACCTAATATTTATTGTTTCAGAGGCAGAAACACTCAGACTCCTGACCTTTACGGTTGCTTCAAGAAGCAAATGCTCTGCTCACTAACCACTAGGTCACCCATGGCAGTTCTACTTTCTGATTACTGGTAACTTAACTATATTTTAACTTTGGATTTAAATGGGAATTACATCAAAAGGGTTTCATGTACAGAACAACGCTAATTTGATTAGCAGCATCATTTCAACAGCAATTTGTATTATTTTAATCAAACAATAAAAGAAAATTAAGCCTCTAACTCAAAAAAAAAAAAAAAAAACAAATCAAAAATTTGTTTTAATTATTTAAAATTTCACAACAAAAAAACACAACGTTTAGGTGAACTTTCACCTTTTGAAACAGTTAACAGCTTAAAGTTATAAGTACCAGAAACTACTTGAATTAAGTTGAATATTAAAACTACCCTGGTTTTCTGAACAGACTTAAATTCTTGTTACTATATCTATACAGAGTTATTATTTTGTTTTTAATTTTGAATTGAAATTGAATTTGAAGAAAAAATGTGATGAACAAGGAAAATAATTTTGAAAGTAAAATAAATATATTGGTAAGAACCAATTTCACACTGAAAGCAAAAACTGATGTTGTTGGAAAAAGTTTTGAGAGTAAAACGGTTTGCCATTAAATAAATAAAAGATAAACTGACATTAGGAAAATAATTTCCAAGGAAGAAAAGCTCTCAAATATAGATTTCTCTTTCAAAACTTTTTTTCTTCTCTCTCTCAAAACCTTTGTTCTTATTTCAGGGTTTGGGCTTGTGTTCCTATTGCCCAGTCTCAATAGATTTTAGAGCTGAGTGATATTTGGTATGGAAGAGAGCTTCCGGCTGTGCTGATGGTTTAAAAGTCTGTTGTAAAGCTAGACAGAGCTGTCTCCAACTGAACAAGATGGCTGGCATCATGTTTATGCTGTGCAACTTATTGGTAAAAAATAAACCTTAAACAAGCACCTCCAGTCAGAGACTCATTTCATCACGCTGCACCATAGAGCTTCACAGGAAGTCATTCCTGCCTGTAGACAAAACTGTATAATTTATCTGTCTGATAGTCATTTCATTTCATTACTTATTATTCATTTAATTAATTGCTTTGGTCTAAGTGCAACAACAGGGTCATATGCAATCATTTTAATTTGGTACTGAGCAGCATTGTAAATAATGTCGTTTGCATATACTGTGATCCTTATCCAACTTTATTCTTATCCTTATCTTATTTTTAGTGTTGCACCAATACCAGTATCAGGCGGGGCCCTGATACTGCACTAAAATCCACATTCCAGGTGAGGCGCTGTTCAACTCGCACCTGCTGGTGGAACGAGGCAGTCAGGGCAAGCAGAAATTTCCCCATGAGTATTAACGACGGAGGCGGAACCACATTTTCACTCAGTCTCACCACTCAGCTGTCAATTGAACATGAAATTTCTCGTCGAAAGAAAAATCCTCAATCGAGAGCAAAGACTTAGGTTTCGAGAGAGAGAGAGAAGAAAAAATAAATCTATTTTTGAGAGAACATTTTTCATTGCAAACAAAAATATATATATATATTTGAAAGTAAAAATTACTTTTTGAGAGAAAACTTTTCCCTTGGGAATCATTTTCCACAGGTCAATTTTTATTTTATTTATTCTATTTCAAAATATTTTCTCTCTAAACATTTTCTTCGATCTGAAATAACATCAGTTTTTGCTATCGGTGGTCAAATTTGTTTTCTCTTGTATATTTAATTCACTTTCAAAATATTTTTTTCTTGAATCTAATAAAAAAAAGGTTATTCCACATAGTTTTTGTCAAATTTACACAATTATAAATAATTATTCAGCTAAAAAAAAGGAAGTTTTTTTTTTTACAGCGTAGGCCTTTGAATTCTATTCCTTTAGCCAAAGCACTTTTTAACATCATAAAAGCAGTTAAAACCAAAGCAGGTTTTACATCTGAGGGCGTAATAAAAAGGATCTGCTCTTTACCAGGTTGTTAAATTCATTAAACCTTACCTCAAGCATGCACTACAGACTACAACAGATTGCATTATTTATTGGACAAATCTGAAGCCAAAATGAGAAAAAACAAGTAGCCTTTGCCCTACAGTTCAACAGCCTTTAAACCCACATGTAGCAGCAATTACTCCTTTGTTATGCTTTTATTTGTCATACATCGTTATATACTTTCCTTATCTCACGTTGGACCTGATCTTCACTTCTGGACAAATGGTGTCATGTCTAATTGTGAATACTGTGGCAGAACCAGTAAATAGAAACTGTCCTGAAGCTAGAGGACATCATCACCCCTCCGTTACTTTGCTTGTTTGTTTTTTTCTATTGTTTTAATACTCCTGTACAACTTGCATTTGTTCATCCCACTTTTCTTATTTCTAAATGCATTTACTGTCTTTGTCTTTGTCTTAGCAACTTAACAGCAGAGCTAATTCCTTGTTCATGGAAAACATCACATGTAATGATTTTGATTTCAACGACAAGAAGGGCTCCTTTATGATCAAACATCTTTCCTTTGGTCACATCTGTTGAACTTGGATTTAATTGCTGGGGTACTAATTCCTGAAAAAGGTTAGCATCTGTAATAAATGTGAATAATCTTTCTGTCAAAAGAAATACTGGCTTCAAATCGAAATCCGTGCTTTTCTAGAAGTCAGTATAAAGTCTTGGATATAACCTAATGGAATATCTTCAGAACAGCTCCAAATGACACAAAACTCATATGGGTGAGTAGAACATGATGTAATAACGTAAAATCAAGGGCCCAATGTAAAAAAAAATGGCGTTTCCCTTTAAAGGATCTCATATTAAATGGGTAAAATCTTAAAGATCTGGAATCAAAGCTAGGTCATATTTCTCCCAATACGACTGTGATGCAAATATTCACAATGTGCTCTTTTTTATGTTTCTGGTTGTCAAAGATCATTATTAAATATACATATGTTTCCTGTACTTGTAGCCAGGTTATTGAATCAACACTTTGCACGCGTCGTTTCACAGGGCCATGATGGCAATTACCTCCTGGGGCAGTAGTGATAGTTTTAATGTCTAAAACTGACCACTAGCTTTCTGTAATTACACAGTAATTTACACAATTACAGGTTCTCTTGAGCTGTCTCTCTAAAAAGCGTGGTAGAGGCTTACTGAGAGTAAATTAAATAAGAACTGTGTCTATTTTCCTTGTTTAGAAATAATCCAATAAACTTGATTTGCAAAAAAATAAGCTTGACAAAAAAGATAATTAAAAAGCAAAAACTTTTGTTTTAAGAATGTTTTGAATTTCAAATAGATTTTTTTTAATACCTTTTTTGGACTCGACTCTTGATGTTGATGTCGGTCATGGTGAATTTCAGAGGCGGGTAGGAGACACTCTATGCCTAAAAGCTTCTTGGTGAACAGATTTGATGGAGGAACACAGACTTATCTCTGGTGTGAATGCATAACCCTGGTTCTCCACTGTAAGGTGTGAACAGAGCTGACGTTTTTAGCTCCAGCAGGACCTGTTGGCATGCATCGGTGAAGTTGGTCCTTTCCGCCAATCTACACAGACAGGAGGCTGACAAGAGCACCTGAAAAATAATGAAAGTCAACTGATCAAAAGCAGGTAGAGCCAACACAAACAACAAAGGACCCAAAAGGTCAAATGCATCAAACGCTCATAAACATTTAACTTTGATATAATTAGAAATGTAAAGTCTGGCTCTTTTATGTGAGCAGTTCTCTGTCCTTTCATCCAAGAGAAGCTGGCTTTTAGTTCATGGTCTTCATTTTTGATCCCATTCTGTCAAAATAAAACAGGCCAATGCTAAAAGGCTTCTCTTTCCCACAGTCTGTGTGCCTCTGGGAGCCCTAACAAAATGTAATGCATGTAAGATATGTCTCATTATACAAATCTACTGAAAGAATATACATCTTTACACTTCGATATACTTCTGTGGAAAGGTGCTGAGTCATCCCTTATAATATGCTAAATATTTTTCAGACTTCCAGACCTTTTTTAAATGTCTTAATGTAATCCTAATCAATAGATTTACTCTTTCTGGTGGTGCTTTCAAGAATTTACCTTTACATTTTTCAACCTTTCTATTATATTTCATTTCTTTAATGTGGCTTTGTATATATTTTTCTTATGTGTGCTTTACAATTAAGCAACAATGTCCAGCTAGGAAACAATATTTGTTTTGGATCCTTAAAACATCCACAGCAACAGAACTACATTTTTATTTCAAGAAGAAAAAGGGGTTTGATATGGCGTCCCTTTATTTAAAGGTTATTTTTGGAATAAGTTTTAAAAGAGTGTCGTCTCTGGCATTTGTTGAAGACTCCTCTCAAAAAATGGGACTAATTGGGTCTTTGCTCAGGCTAATGCAAAACAGGCTCTAAAAGAGCCATTTTAAATTGCCTAAATTATTCATATGCCAAAGTTAAATGGGGGAAAAAATACCTTTACAAGGACCTGACTATGCTCTCTATGACAGATCTGAACATGATCAGATCGTACATGGGTGTAATTCTAATCCCTTTAAGATCCTGAATTATTATAATCCTGGAACAAGGGTTCGAGACCCATAGTTGTGTTACTAAACCATCACACTGACCACACTGTCATGTTTGGCTTTTATATTCTGCATAATAGCAACTGTTTTTAAAACTCCTAAGACAGCTTTTGTGTCTCATCAGATGTTGCAAAGCAGTTTTAACTTGATGGGAGATATTGTTGGTGCTTCACTACAGGAAATATCAGTTTAATTTGTTGTGCTGCTGGTCAGCAGTCAGCTGTGATATATTTCCAGGGTTCCTGTCAATGTTACTAATTATGGCTTCAAGCTAATTAAATCACAACTTTAATATCCCCCCCAAAAAAAGTCTGATGCGTTTCTCATTAGTTAAACCAGCAATGCAGACAACCCCTGGTCACTGCTGTACAGTAGCTGGCACTATGTCACATAAAGAGTTGCATCCAGCAGACTACAGGAAGAACCTTACAGTACATATAAATAATTCACAGAGAAGGAGGATCATCAATCAAAAACCTGAGAAAAAAATAGAAAAGGTGAGATGGGGTAAGAAGATGGAAGATGGTTTGATAGAATCAAAAAGGCAGTGGAAGAAATAATAAGGAGAAGAAGCAGAAAGGAGAGAAAACTGATAATAAGACCAGGATCTCAACAAAGAGGAATTATTTATAGACGTTTCCTGTATTATACAAAAGCATAATACAGGAAACTGTGACCATCATGGGGAGGATGAAACAATAGACAATGTTATACCAGAGTGTATGAACTATGAGCCTCAAGATTTATGAGAATAGAAAATATGATGGGCACATTGCTAATAAACTTATGGAGCAAACATATAAATTATTCATTAGTATAAAAAAGATTAATGTCATTTCATTGTGTGGTAATCTATATTCACACACCTAAGACACCAGACCACATACTCAACCTCACTCCATATCAGACGGTGATGGTAAAAATGTCCTTTTTTTCCCCTGAACCTTAAAAAGTAAATGATAAGAGGAGATCTGAGAAAAGGAGATCCAGAGAAATGTGAACAAAGTGTATTCAGGAAAAAAAAAGCAAATTTAACAGGATTCTTATCTCCTCTCTCCCTTGTAAGAACTTCAATATGATTCATTTTAAGAAATTCTAAATGCAAATTTAAATACAAATTAATTATTATCAAAAGAATGAATCTTCTAAAAAGACCACCCCTCAACAAAAAACAAAAAATGGAGGTCTGCTACTGGAAAACAACCTGAGGTTAGTGGAGGCAAAGATTTATGACCTCCAACTGGCCGATATTTGATTACTGCTTGTCGATTCTACATACAGGTTTCAGACCAGTAAGCTTATCAGGCAGGTACAAAAACACCATGATGATTGAACCAGCTTTTGGTAGCTTTTGAAGTGTAGCCAGGTGTAAAGTCCCAAAATAAAAATCAACCTCTCCATAAAAATTGTCAGCAGAAGAAAGCCTGAGGAACTATAAAACTTCCTGGTCAACTTCACCCCAAATCATCCTTGACGGTTTAAATTGCATACAGGACATGAATTTTGAGCTTATCCACTCATCCAGACATTAATTTAAAAGAAAAGCAGTATTAACTTTAATCTGAAAGGAGAACTTTGGTCAACTGAGCAACGGTCCAGTTCTTTTGTTTTCTTCTGACTGTTTCTCAGATTCAGGAGTAGCTTAAATCAAAGAAGGTGACAGTTGTAGCAAAACTCAGGAGAAATCTGTTAGACGTAGTTATTTAAGAATTTATTCCTGCTGGATGTGCGTCACAGTTTTCCTTCCACTCAACTTTCCAATAAAATGCTTTGATACAGTGCATTGTAAACTGACATATTCTGTAGAAACTACTCTTTAGTCAAGACTACAGAGGCTTTACAATTTAAAAATAAGACCTTTTTATTGATGTAATATAATACATTTTTATTTTACTTAATCATCAAACTGACTAGAAAAACATGCCTGAAATATTGCCTTCCCTGTGCATAAATCAATATAATGTAGGTATAAATAAATGAGGGTTGCTTTGAGACTTCTGCACACTCCTGTAAGCCCATCAGGGGGGAAAAAAAGGTGTATACGTGGTTCGGCTGAAAAATAAATCAGTGTTCATGATGAGAAGTCAGCTCAGTTCCCCACTCAGCTGTTTTGTCCTTGTAAAGACCTATTTCTCAAGTGAGATGGCATGTCAAACAGAAGCAGGACTATTGATCATCTGATGTATGTCGTTCTATGAGATGTCAACGTCAGCCTAGTGGCACCTCCCTTGCAAAGCGGTCCTCGAGTGTCCATCTGTCTTCCGTCTATCAATCAATCCCCACATTAAGAAAAGACATATTTCACTCACTCAGTAGGGTTAGAAACAAGAAGTGCTTCCGCTCAATCTCTCCTCTTGGTCAGTCTAGTCCATTGTAGCTGTCCGTCTCAGCTAAAGCCTGGTGCAGTTATGTTACAAGAATCATATCATGGAAGAACAACACTGCACTCCTCATTTAAAAAAGGAACTTTGAGTGACTTAATAACTGAGATATCTCAGTACACAAAATGGGAGTCTGACACAGAGGTTTGCTGCCCCTAATGCCAGCTGGAGCATCAAGAGAGAAGCAAAACAAAAAAGATTCAGGAAAGAGAAATGGGTCCTGATTATGGAGGTTTGGGACATGCTCAGCTGAGGAGTGAAAGAAAGGCTGGATGCACTTTATTGCAGTCATATCTACAGACAAAGGAATTGACAAATAATTGGGATTGGATAGTACTGAGCCCAGAAACACATGTTCCTCCTGTAGAATCAGAGCAACACTAAACCTGCCGCAGACACTCTATTGACTGCCGCTCGGTCTGGGATCAACACTCCCAGGGAAAAAATACGCCACATCACGAAGCAGCAGGGTCAACCTTTGTCCGGCTGAGAGGCTGAGACAGGACGCACTGCAAGGTCATCGTCTCATTTGGCATCGAGGAGAAAAATCAGCCACGTCCAATCGCTTAACCGGGGAAAAAGAAGGACTGAGAACAAGATGAGATCACTCTCCAGTCACATCATGTGCTAATTCTGGAGAGATAAGAAGGTAAAAAGAAAAGGGGTCACTCACACCGGTTAAAAGCAAGATACAGCTGTTTGTAGAGGGATATAAATTCAAGGAGCTTTCAGGAAAAAGAGGAAAGCTGAAAGTTCAAACCTCCACTGATGTCCTTGAGCGAGATGCTGAGCCCCCCCTCGCCTGCCGTTCTAGTTAAATCTCCCAGGATAGGAGCATCACTTCAATGACTCATTTTTAAAGCTGAGTACAGCCATTACATGCAACCTTCCTGATGTTGAAGAGGATGAACCATTTGTGTTTGTGTCTCCTTTGATGAGCAGATAATTCCTGTTCTTCCAAAGAAAGGACGAAGATTCTGCTGGGAACCACTCTGATGAATATACAGAATATCCATTGTTAAAACCTTCTATTCTCTTTTCCCACGGAAGTTCGAGATAGTTTTCTTCCTCATCGACCTGTTACCGAAACAAACCTTTATTGAATTTAAGACATGACTTTCTTTGACATCCCAAAGCACAGCTAAATTTCTATTCTGAGCTTTAAGAACTCAGGAAGTGGCAGATTCGCCTTCAGATTATTTTTTCTCTGTTATTTTGTTTATCCAATGACATACCTTCCAAATCGATATCTCGTTGGACAGACATAGAAAAGATGAGGTTGGCTTTAATTTAGACTTTGCCTGCTCAAAGACGGTCCTCAAGGAGCACTGACCTAGATGCTTAGAGGTTCCTCTACTTCAACGCATCTGATTCTGATTACTGTCGTTCAGGAAAAGCCTGTTAATCAGCCATTAATGGAAATCAGCTGTTGAAGCAGGGACTGACTTTGAGCAGGCCAAGTCTAAATGGAGGCCAACCTCATCCTTTCTTTGTCTGTCCAATCAGATTTGAGCTGGCCTGGTTTTGAGAACATGAAAATGTGTTTCACAGCTCAAAGTTGCACAGAAATCCACAAAATTTTATCTCTTGACATCTAAACATGGTTGAAATGTGTTGGGGACAATCAAATGGACCAACCAATTCTGACTTCTAAAGAGTTTGTCCAAGACTACTTGCTAACTAAAACAGTGATAAAAGATGTCAGGAAATTAGAGTAAAGGGTCACCTTACCTAGGATTAACACTGTACACTACTTTGTACGTTAATATATCAGCCAAAAACCCCCAAATGTTTTAATGACAGTCACAATTCTAGCCAAGGTGTTCTTGAAACCAAGAAGATCAAGAACTCTCTGGCTAGTACTCCCGGCACGAATCTGATCATGATAAAAATGGGGTTAATTTGGGAAGAAACAAATCTTATAGAAACCCTTTTTCGAATAAAAAAAAAACTCCTTCTACATTTTGACTGAATACTTTTTTCCAGGAAGAGAATTTACAATATCCCCAGAGTTGGGGCTTCCATTAAAGCACAGAGTAAGTTTTTGTCTAACTACGTTAAAAATGTTCAGTGGCTTAAAAAAAGGAAAACAAGCCTTTTATTAGTAGTTTAGGTAAGGGTTTTCCTACTTCTATTCCCTTTTGGTTAGAACAATTAGCAGAAAGCTATTCATATAATAACACAGGTTGACAAACAGACGAAAGGACGGACGGATGGCCCTCCAGTCTCAGACAGTAGTGCTGCTCCGGAGCTCAGTACGCGAGGCAGCATAGAGCAAGGAGGAAGCATCTTTAGCAACTTCTTGATTTTAACGTTTATGTCTGTCTTGTCTCTTCTATGGCAAAACTGGCTTGTCAATTACTTAGCTCAATTAAATTAGCTAAAAGATTCTGGTCAGGAGTTTACACATGCTCTTAATGATTAAGCACTTGGAAAGATCTCAGAATTTAGAAACACCAATGTCTGTAAATCCACTGTGGCCAACCATAGTCTAACAACCAACCAGGGTGCTTATACTGAATCAAATGACCCATATCAAGGTTTTAATATTAGATCTTATGTGGTTGTGGTTTAATATTTTTAGTTGCTGCTCATTCAAAAAGTTTTCAGCTCCCCCTCTCTTATTAACCTCCACTCTCCTTATTAAACCTAGACCGAAGGGAATTGCTGTTTATTGCTAAAATGTCTATTTTTACCCGGCAGAGGAAGAAACACCTATATAATCACTAAACCTAGACAGGCAGATGCTTTTCTGTGTCAGAGCACAATACTTTCTGTCGACAAAAGGAAGCTAATCCGTTGGCTTTACTTAATAGGATGTTTCATGCAGATCCCAGTCAGTGTGCTCCCAGGTCTTCCTATCAGCTACCACGCGTCTTCCTTTGTTTTCATTTCTACCTGGAAGTCATATTTAATTGAAGCTCTTGTTTTCATCACCGTGTTTTATTTCCCAGCTTTTAACTCAGTTTTTTATTCACAAACCCTCATGGTTTCACTTTTTTTTAACAGCTTTCACAATAACTGTATTTCTGGTAAATATGTGTAATTTCCAGTCTACTGCACTGTACCAACTGGAAGCTTGGCCCATGGTTGTGGCTTCCATCCGTCTGCTTTTGCTGCTACCCTGCTAGGCTTGTATCATGACGCGTATCACCTCCAATCGATGTACTCATACACCCTCAAATCACCTGCCATTCGTCATAAGTATCTGATTCACAAGGGTCATGGCCCTTTTCCAGCAGGGCTGACGTATACTCATTCTTCGCCTTGCATCACTTCCTTTTAGAGCCATGGCAATGCTTGGCTGAGACAATGCTATCATCGCTCCTCTCTGCCCGCTCAGCCGTGACAGATTGATGCGCTGGGGTAAACAGATAGGGCTGCTACAACACAGCTTTTTGGTTACTCCAATGGAGCGGTGCCTTGTTTCCCGGGGACAAGAGACGGCGCCGCATGAGGGCTGAGACTGAGCGTGGGGATATTAATGCCTATTGACTCGAGGTAATAGCTTTACCGAGTCCAAGCCTCGAGGTTGCTCCAATTTAGTCTGCCCTATAACAGGCCCTGGACACCTCACGGCAAAAGAAAATACCTCCTCATCATCATACATCACAATAAACATATGATCGAACAACCCGCCCCATCTGAGAAGACTGTTGCCTTTTATCTCCCCCTATTTCTGTCCTACATTTCTAAATGTTGCTGGTAAGGCTTTCACAGCTTCCCACTCTGAGCTTGTTTCAGCTGCAAGTGTCTAAATTATCCATAACACGGGGCAGGGGGGAGAGAACAAGTGGCCAGCCAGGAACCCTGGGATACCGATGCTGCTCTTTTCTGTCTGTTTCACAGTGAGCAAAGCTGCAGAGCAGGGCTTTATTTACAGACCAGGGGGTTTAATGTGACTGAGTCAGCTTCTGCCTTTGCGTTTTAGACCCCCAGAGTAACGCTATGTTAAAAAGATGTCAGAAAGACCAAACTGCCCTCAGTCTAAATAAAGCGATAATGTGGTTTAAATTTTAAAGGTGATAAAACAAGTCTGTCTAAGGAGGTTTGAAAAGCATTGGGCATTGGTGAAATTTAACCTGCAACATCTGTGTTTAGGCTTGAAGTGGATCAAACATGCAACCTAAAGCCCGGCGTACAGTGTGCCATTTTCGGGGCCATTTTCCAGTCGTACGACAATCTTTCGATTGGGCCGACTTTCGGCCTGATCGTGCGTTGTGAGTCGTGTAGTGTACAGGGGGTTACGAGGGGCGATCAACCTCTCACGATTACCTCCCGATCAGGAGTAGTAGTAGTGGCTACGTTTGCTCAGCCATGTCTTTTTTCTAAATACGTCATCACCTTTTCTTTTTAGGGCTTTCAGCACAAAATTGCACAAATTTCCAAGGCAGCGCGTTTCACTCGAGTGAGCTTCATATTCCTCCTATTCCTTCTTTCATATTTCCCCTATTTGTTTGGCTTCCGGATAGAGTCAGAGCAACTCCATGTCACTGCAGAGCAGAGTCCGACGTGGTTTTCAGTCGTACAGTTTGAGTAGGTAGATCGCATGAGAGTGTCTGGCAGAACATAAATCGTGAGCTGTGAACTCACACTGTACGACTAAACCCTGCAGTTAGTCGTACAGTGTGAGCAGCAGCTGCGTGCAACAATAGAAAAAAATTGCACAGTGTATGCCCGGCTTAAGGCAGTCGCATATTGAATGTAAGTACTGACCAGACTTTGCTATGACGAGTCATAGCAAAGTCTAGACCTGCAATAAGGTTCAAGAATTTGCTATGACGACCAAATACATCAAAACTTAGACGATATTTAGACATTTTTTCCATGGACTTTAGAGACTCGTTGGGTCCCTTGTTATAAATAGTCAACCTACCGGATCATTTTAAGCATGTACACAATGCATGGAGACAGAGGTAAAAAATTATCAAGACGAAGTTTGTCTCCTTATGTAGTATTCATCTGCAGTCCACATCTCGGGTAAAATATGTTTGTATCGTTGAGGGCTGATGTCCTTCATGTTTTAGGTGATTTCCTTATTGATCGTAGATTTAAATGAACTGCCTGTCAGATAAGAGCAGGTTCCTCCAAGCTTAGCTTCTTTTTAAGTTAAGAACCATCTTCATGTCTTTTTTATGTGTAGGATGGAGTGACAAATGAGCAAAAAAAAAAGAAAAAACTCTTAATTTAATGGTCCATCTAACTCCCCCACCTGTGCTCAGCAGATATGGATTGAGATCAAAAGAACAAGATCAGGGATAAAAGTAGCTTAAATTAAATTCTTCCATAGTCTGACTGGACTGCCCGTTAGATGGGGAGAGAGTTGCTGTCACATCCAAAGGAGTTAGCTAAGCAATTTCCCTTCTTTAAGAAGTTTCACAGTAATGCCTCTCGGGGAGAAAACCCTGAGGTACACCAAAAACCTGCTGGAAGGTCTTCATTCTGTTTTAGGTAATGCCTCAAGCTCGCCCAGGATGGGACAATGACCTCTGCAGCACACAAGGTTCTGTAAGGTAACTTAACTAGCCATTCACTCTGCAGTATTGGAGCAGGAACCTGAATAAAACATGCAGGACTCGATTGGGGCTGAAGCAATTTATCTGATTATTCGATTATTGAAATAATCTCCAACTAACTTCAATTAATCGTTAACTGGAGTGGAGAGACTAACCCTAACCCATCCCTCTAGTTGACAGTGTAACTTACTTAGAGGAGTAGTTAGACCAAAATTGGGAAAAATTCTATACATATTTTACATTTAAGATTAAAAAAAACTTTTTCGTAGATAGATAGATAGATAGATAGATAGATAGATAGATAGATAGATAGATAGATAGATAGATAGATAGATAGATATTTTTATATATGTCCTATCTAGAACTCCTCTTGTGAAAAAGTTTTATTTTAAACCAGTCTAATTCTGTAAAAAACAAAGGAATCTTTTGCTATCCTATTATTAATCGACCAATGAATCAATTAACAAAATAATAATTAGTTGCAGCTCTAGACTCCATCCTTCAGCACCAGAACTGGACAGCACCCATGTGTTTGGAACCTGCTAGAAGTCAATAATAACAATAAAAATTTCATATGGAGTGTATCTCAACACTCTCTCCAGGTACTCCGGCTTCCTCCCACAGTCCAAAAACATGACTGTTAGGTTAATTGGCTTCTCTAAATTGTCCTTAGGTGTGAGTGTGTGTGTGAATGGTTGTTTGTCCTGTGTGTCTCTGTGTTGCCCTGCGATGGACTGGCAACCTGTCCAGGGTGTACCCTGCCTCTCGCCCATTGACTGCTGGAGATAGGCACCAGCACCCCTCGCGACCCCAATTGGGACAAGCGTGTAAGATAATGGATGGATGGATGGATGGATGGATGGTGTATCTCCACACACATCCTGACACTTCAGTTTTGATTTGCAGCGTGGAGAGTCTGTGGGACAGTTCTTTCTCTAAATGCGATTCTCCTCGGCGGAGGAACTCCAGCTTTGAAGGTAAGGTGGGGGCGCTCGGGTGGAGGCCGTGGGGGGGGGATTACGCACGTCTTACGCACGTCAACCTGTCGTCTGTATGTGTGTTTTTACGTGCTCGGGCGCGCACCCTCCCCTCTGTACGTCCTATATCCCATCTCATTTTCAGAAAAATAAAATAATAAAAGTAAAAATCATGGCCACCAGAGGATGTGACCCAAACACTGCAGCCTGCAGGCGTCCCGTTGTGGATACCTGAGCATGTATTTGGAGGCAGAATGCAACACGGACGTACAAATAATAGACTAAAGATGGAATATTGATGGAAAACAGCCACATGCGGCTGGATTCAGGGCTCCCATTGAGCAGTGCAGGCAATGGATGCAGACATCAAAGGAGGCTGAGGCGCGTCGCTGAAATCAGAGACGCGGATGTTTTACAGGAGTGAACATCTTCCCCTACCTTTCTGCGTCGCAGGAACCGCTGGGCTCCTGCTCTTCCTCCGCTCTCTCTCCTCCGCTGTTTTCACTTCAGATGCGACGCTGGTAAAGGGGTATTCCGCACCTCTCTGCTCTACATCTACCCATCTGTCCGAGCAGGAACCGGTGAAGGCAGACTGAGAGGGAGAAACAAACAATATGATCCCTGTCTCCCCTCCCCTCTTTTACCTCTCGGTTTCCCCTGTTCTTCTCTTATATTTCCATCCCCTCCTTGTGTTTTTTTTTTTCCTCCTGTCCCCTCCCTCTCACTCTCCGTCATTTGCTCGCTTTCTGCCTCTCCTTCTTTTCCTCCCTGTGCTCTGAATACTAATATTCCGTCTCTCCCCTCTCTGCCTGTACTAAAGACATACTGATGTATGTGGGGCGTGTATAGGAGAGAGGAGAGAGAGGTGGTTCCTGAGTGCTCCTTCTGCTGCTGTGTGTGTATTTTAGTGGGAAATGATCTCTGGATCTCGTCCTGGATGTTGTTTGGTCCTATTAGAGCTGTGATTAGATAACAATCCTCCTGCTGATGCTCCAGGAGGGGTGACAGTGGGTGTGTTGGGTATGCAGGTGAAATTTTTGTGTGGGATGAGAGAAGAGGAGGATGAGGAGGGGATGGTGGGTCACCGTTTGCTGGACTGGGAGTCAGAAAAAGACACCAATGTGCTTGTGTGTGTCAGTGCTGGAGGGAAACCTCAACAGGACGATGAGCTGAGGTTAGACACAAGAGAAGATCTATTTAGAAGAAGAAATAGACTTATTAGAGCCATGATTTGATCAAGGTTCTCCTAGAGGCCCTGAGGAGGCAGAGCAGGGCCACATAAAAATGTTTCACTGTTTTATGGTACACTACCAGCGGCACTGTTAAAGTAGAGCGACTCTGTGTAGCATCAGAGGGTCTTTCTACAGAAGATTGACCCTCATGATCAGAGTTTCTTACTCGTTAACATGAGTGCAAATTGTAATTAAGATGTAGCAACTCTTCTTGTTTCAATTCCTGTCAATGTTTCTGATTTTTAAAGAAAAGTTGATATCAAACATAACCGGAATAAATTCTGCCTTTCAATGTATTATTTTATTCATTAAGGGTGAAAGCTTCACCAGCATAACCCTAATTTTAAACCTGTTACCCATCATGATAATTCATAAATTACCTCTTATTTACCACCGCTTGATAAGTAGAGGTCTTTTTCCTCAGCCACACCCAGTTCATCTGTATGAAACTTGTCTGATAGCACCAAGTAGGGGAGAATTTTTTTTAAAAAAGAACAGAAAAGTCCTTTATTTGTCTGGAAAATGCTTAAAAAGACACGTCAAAGGCTTTGGGAATCCATGACCCTCAGAGAAACATGTAGCAGTGGCGAACCTTTCCAGGAGAGATCAACCTACAAAAATCACAGGTGCTCATTGATGGCTCATCCAGGAGATCATATTAGAATCAAGAACAGCAGTCCATGCTTTGTAGACCTCACTTGCTGTTAAGAATTCAAGAATATAAGAAAGAGAGTCTGGGTGATAGCCGGTGCCCATAGGAGAGTTTAAAAGCATTAAATACACAAAGAAGCCCTTTACACATTTCTTTCAGAAATGTTGGACAACTAATACTATTCTTGTCAACAATTATTGCACCTGAGCTGTGATGCTCTGCAGCTCCTCCAGAGTTCCGATTATCCCTCCGATTGCCCTGCTTGGCAGACAGTTCAAAATCCAGCTTAAACCAAACTGAATCATTAAATAAACAAATAAACACACAAAATAATTAGAATATCTGAAACTCTTCATGGTCATTCTGTTTTATTAATGTTTTGGGGTTCTGAACGTTTTTAGATTCATTAATTAGTCAGTGCGATCCCTGACAGTCCTCTGACTGGAAGCACAAAATGGCACAAGAACTGAACAGATTAAAGTGGTTAAAGCAGCCAAATTCTAAGGAAAAAGCCTAAAGAACTATCTGTCTGGACCATTTTAAAAATATATGTGTGGCTGTGGAAGAAATATATCTTGAAATTAAAAGCTGAAGTATTTATTTTATCAGTTTGGTTGGATTTTAAAATGCACTTTCTGTTTTGATAAAGTAAACGTTAAGAGTTATATAAGGAGACTCAACCCTCTGTCCCTCAAGATGTTCACTGCATGACACCCTGCTGCTCCATTATGTCAACATGGTGAGCAATGCGCAGCTATTAGTCTTGTTCTCTGTGTCGTATGAGTTTTGCAGGATCAAATAAGAGTACTAAAAAAGATTCTCTTTATTTTCTGAACTCAAAAAGTGTCTCATTGTTCTTTTCCAACCATCTAATCTTTTAAGGATAACCCGCTGATGAATTCATCAGTTTTATATTGAGTCCACATGCCAGGGATCAGAGAAAACATTTAGAGCTTGTTGAAGAGTTTAGTGAAGATATTCAACATCTGGTAGGAAATTAAAAGAAGGGTCCAGATCCACCTGTTTCTGATTCCTGAAAAGATCAACACAGGATCTGCACTGAAAAAGTACAACGCAGAAAATAAACAACAATATTTACCCTTTGTCTTTTAGATCAATTACAATTTTCAGAAAAAATACTTTTTAAACTGTTTAGTCACTTAGCTTCTGTTTTGTTTCACAGCTCTGGTGGTTATCATGCCATGGCTTTATCTAAACCAAGCATTTTTAGTGAATCATTATTTTCAAAGTACCAGAAAGGTTGGAATGCTTTGCTTCAAATAAAGAAAAGGTAATATTTTCCTATTTACTTAGGTCTTTACACTGGCTGCTGGTCCATCAGAAAATAGACTTTAAAGTTCTGTTGCTGGTCTATAAAGCTCTGCATGTTTTAGGCCCAAAATACATCAGTGACCTCTTGACCCAGTATGAACCTACTAGACCCCTCAGGTCATCCGGATCCGGCCTTTTATCAGTTCGCAGAGTCAGAACCAGACATGGAGAGGCTGCGTTCAGCTTCTATGCTCCACATGTCTGAAACAAACTCCCAGAAAGTCTCAGATCAGCTGAAACACTTAGTTTATTTAAATCCAGGCTGAAGACCCACCTGTTCTCAGCTGCATTTATGTAGATTCTATTCAAAAGTTAAAATCCGCACGTCTCTGTATTCTCTCTTTTTAATCTTAAATGTTTTTAATATTGAATCACGCTTTTAATTGTTTTTAATTGTTTTCTCTCCCTTTTGCTTATAATGTTTTATGTAAAGCACTTTGAATTGTTCTGTACATGAAATGTGCTATACAAATAAACTTGCCTTGCCTTGACTTACTGAAACATTTAGAGTGATACAAGGGATACAAATACATTGGCACAAAAAATTAAATAAAATTAGGTCTGTTTGGAAGGCTATGTTGTTTCTATATATTTAAAACTGTGATTTTCTCTATAGAGCAGAATCTCTTTTACGAGTTTCTGCGTTAGATTTACTATTAAACAGACTATGGGCAACTATTACTGTAAAAGAAAATAACATAACTGTCATCTTATATTAGGAGAGAAAGTGGTTCAAACAGAGCTGGCATTTTCCTGGAGGGAACACAAAAACAAAGTTTATTCTGTGTGGATAATTATAATTATGTGCCTTCATCTCTCACTGATGGTAAATCAGGTCTTAGTGGTGGAAGAAAATAGTTGCCTTTGCAGCCCTGCAGCGAGTGATGATTGACTGATAAATGAGAGTAAACAGTGACCTCTGTTAGCTGTCACAGCGGAGCAGGAAACGAGCCGGAGACAAAGGACAGAGGAACATATCAGGAGAGGAGAGGAGAGGAGAGGAGAGGAGAGGAGAGGAGAGGAGAGGAGAGGAGAGGAGAGGAGAGGAGAGGAGAGGAGAGGAGAGGAGAGGAGAGGAGAGGATTAAACAAATCGTATTATTCCGAGGAAGAAACTAAAAGCTCAGCTGGGGGCGACAACAGCATCATTGGTGGCCACTGTTAGACCAGCAACCTACAAAAACGTTGTAAATGTCTTTTATGTGGGACAGTCTCTCTCTTACTGTATGCACACAAGACAGATCGAGGTCCTCAATTCACATTTGCATATTCTTAAGTACTTACTGCACATGCATGCAATCAGACATGAATCATATTAAAGAAAAGTAGGCGGAGAGATGCCTGAGGACAGAAGAGCCCACTGAGAGGAAGAT
This sequence comes from Cyprinodon diabolis, assembly GCA_030533445.1. NCBI lineage: Eukaryota > Metazoa > Chordata > Actinopteri > Cyprinodontiformes > Cyprinodontidae > Cyprinodon > Cyprinodon diabolis. Next base: position 7,070,009 of record CM060077.1, read on the forward strand.
TAAGAATGTAAGACCATGGGTGTCAACTCAATAGGTGTAAATCAGTCCAAATTCAACCATGTTTACAGTTTACATAACAAACACTGTCTAATGGAAGAGGAAGAATGGTGCCACAGGGAGCACTTTGTACCAGTGTGGCTGAAAACTCAATGCACTGGACATAAAATATCACCAACCTAAGTGTTTTTTGGCACATGTGGGACTTTTAATGAAAAATGCCCTGATTCTTATAGAATGTCTCACTTTACATAAGTAATTAAACACATGTTTGAATAGACATTCAGCTTGCTTGATTTCTATCTGTTTTGTAATCTTATGTATCTGATAAGATCCAGTCAAGATATAATTAGCAGGTTTTATTTATAGATTGGTAAATAACAATTAAGATTAAATAGACTGATGGATTTTTAAAGTAACATGATGATGGCTTTACATTTTTTCAAAGTTGTTTCTTTTGGCGCTCTGAGCAGCAAAAGCAGAACATCATCTATTTCTGTTGTTTATTTGAAAAAGCAATGGTAGAAATAGATTGCACTCCTGTTAATACAGATTTGATTATGAAACTGAGAAATTGGTCAGTTCTAATGAATTCAGAGAATTTTAACACCTTATTTAAAACCTGCAGAGAACCATTCATGTTGGATGTTTCAGGAGATGCCTCCACATTGAGCCTGTTGCAAGAAACGGCACAGAATCTTAGTAGAATCAGGATCCTGGCTATGAACTGGTGTAGGACCTTCCACATTTCAGTTTAAAGTCATAATTTAGTGGATTTACTGATGTGTCTTTCCAAAAAAAATTTAAAAGCAAACCACTGGACTTTGTTTTCCAAATTTGAAGATGTTTTTCTTCCTTTCCATGAAGCTCCTCAAAAGAATGTCCTTTGTCCATGAGGTGTAGATGAGGACCAGAATGTTCACATTTTGGACAGAAAGGTGGTTTGAAAGGGGTGTGAAGGAAGCCATTTATGTTAAGAGAGAAAAACCAACCTTAAACAGAGGGGGTGGACTTAGTTTTCAGCTCTCAAAAACCTACAACGCCACGATAGAGTTGATTCCTTCCCACTATCATAATCCTCATCACCATGCATGGGACAGACATCTCGTCTGGTCAGCAAGTCCAACAATGCCCCTAACGACTCCCCTTTCAGAGACATAGACCAGTATCGGGTTTTGCAGGCTAACAAAAACCTCAACGACTCTCCATTACTAGGAGGCATACCTGTTCTTCCTTTCCAATTTGTTATCTAAGCCAGAACAAGGCTTTGTTGGGCTACTCTGTAAAGCTTGTTGCTGACGTTTTGAATTGAAAAAGCTTCCTGGATGGGAAGGGAAACGTCTTCAAACTTGGAAAACAAAGTCCAGTGGTTTGTTTTTTAACTTTTTTGGAATGACTATGACTTGGATGACAGACAATCTTCACCAGCAGATTTACTGCTGCGTTTTGCGTCATTGTCACATTGCAGGGACCACACCTTCTTCCTCTTGATCTTTTTTTACAGAGGGTCTTCCGTTTCCCTCAGACGCCATCTGCTTTACAGTAGAGTTGAGTGTGGGCACTGTAATGGTGTGCTTAGCAGGGCCTCCTGCAGATGATCATCCCCAAACTATGACGCTTTCACCTCCAAGCTTCACTGTCGGCATGAAGTATTATTGCTGTATTTGCTTTAAGTCAAATATTTCCTCTGTTTTAATTGTTCAATCTTAGACTAAGTTGTCCCGAGAGAAACTATCCCAAAGGTTCTGATCTACATCCTATGCTCCATTCTCCTCTTTCTAGAGACATGAACATTTAAATTAACAGGAGCAGGAGCCTGTTGTAGATTCTGTGATGATATATGGTGACTTCTTTTAGCATTTATGGTCTGTTCTCACGGCAGAATTTCTTGGACGGCTTGTTGACTGTAGTTTTCCAATGTCCTTCACTTTTACTATTTTCTATGCAGTGAAATGGCTGATTTGAAATTCCTCAGAGGACTATCAGGGTCAATGTGAGGAAGACATTTCTTTCATCATTAAAAATAAACAGTAAACAGGTTTAAAATGTTTTGTGACTGAAGTCACAAGGTGGAGAACAAAGCAGAAGCTATAGACAGAATCTGCTGTTGTTTCCATGCAGGCTGTATGACTTCAGGTTCACAAAGTGTTTACATCCCAAACCAAAAAACACATCATCAATATTAAATCCTGCTTTAAGTTACATGATAGTTTGCAAAAGACAAGACTGCTGCAGGTCTGTTTTCATTACCTTTGTTTTTTCCTAGTCCTTCTAACTTTAAACAGGTTATCCAACAAACAAGACCTCTGCTTTTATTTGGTTTTCTCCATTTAGCCCTAATACTCGGTCTCTTGTATTGGGCTCATAAGCTGCTAAAACATTCCTTGTGAAGAACTCAAGAGAGCTGCTGCAATCTAACCATCATGTTTACATTTACTTCAACAACATTGGTTCTGTATTTTTTGCATATATTCTTTTCATTTACATCTAATCATTTTTTCCTGTCCGTTACAAACCCTAATATATTAGATCAACCTTATATTTGATCAGTATAGAATCATGATTTATAAATTTGAATCACAATGCATTTCAAGCATGGACCCAACTGAAATATGTTCTATTCTGTATTATCAAATAGATGTAATCTGATTATATTTTAATATTTCTCTCATTGATTCTTCTGTGCATTTTGTTTTATGTCTTATGTGCACAAAATAAATCATTCTCTTGTTCCTGCAGGTACCAAGGTCTAGGATGAAGCCGAGAGGGTGGCGGGGAATGACCTGCTGCACATATCACAGTCTTCTTCACTGCATAATGTAAAACTCTTGCTAAAACCTCTTGCTAAAATTTTTATTCAATGAAATTTAACCCAATTAAGCCCTGGTTCTATCTTGTCTGTTTTATTGGGTTTTAATCATTTGTTTTTGTCATATGTTGTTTTCTTCATGCATGTTTTTAGTTTACGGTTATGCTCAGACTTTTCTTTTGGCTGTCTCACTGTTTTATAAATAGTGTTTGTTTGATATGGTTATCATAATGTATATTGTTTATTGTAACCTATCTCACCGCACCTTTCTGTATGAAGTTGTATGTTATCAGAGATGGCAAAAGTACTCACTTTCCGTACTTGAGTAAAAGTACAGATACTTGTGTTGAAAAATACTCTGGTAAAAGTGGAAGTACTGATTAAACTTCTTTACTCAAGTAAAAGTAACAAAGTACAGGCTTGTAAATTTACTTAAAGTATAAAAGTAAAAGTAGAAACCACTTTTTTCATGCCGTTGCCTACATTTTAAATGGATGTCTGCCAATAGGACTAGATCTCCGTTGCGTTCATTTTCAATCATCTCGTCGTCCATACTACTATGCTAACGCCACCGCCACCAGCTGCAATGATTTGCCGCGAATGAATACCGCCGAATCTGTCGATTCATCTTATAGTGGTGCGTCAAATGCAACGTAGATTCCCATCCAATTAGATTGAATTTGGTATTGATGACGTGAAAAATAATAAAGGTAACTCCATTGAAATGATTCAAAACTAAAGTAACGAGCCAATTTTTTTAAAATGTAAGGAGTAGAAAGTACAGATATTTGTGTAAAAATGTAAGGAATAGAAGTAAAAAGTTGCCATAAAAATAGGTAGTAAAGTAAAGTAAAAATATCAGAAAAATCTACTTGAGTACGGTAACGAAGTATTTGTACTTCGTTACTTCCCATCTCTGTATGTTATACGATTTTATGTCAGATTTTATTCTTATTTTATTTTGCAACATGTTGCATTGCATCAAATTCTACTGTATATTTTCTACTTTTATTGAACTGTATGAAACATCTAGTCTGACAGCATCCAGCAGTATCCTACTGAATTATATATTTCATATTTTTCCATGCATTAAAACCACATATCATCTGATACGTTTTTTTGTCTTTTGTTTCCAAACTGAAAGACACAAGAAAACCTCATATTTTCATAATGGCTTCAGTCAGGATTTAGCAGCAAGCAAAATGGTAAATGTGGTGTTTAGGGAGGTTATTACAGGACATGGAGTCCAGTTGTTATCAAAGAGAATTACCCCTGACTTTCCAAAAGATGTGCTTCACAGATACATTATTTGCCATCTTTTTTCATCAAAATAAACGGGGGTCTGCTGTGGGTTTCTAGACAGACGGTTGCAACCATTTCAAACAGCATGAAATGACTATTGGCCGTGTTGGTTTTCTGCTGATTTAGACGTCATGGTGAGCTAACCGTCTAAATCCAAGGCTGTTCAAATCTTCTGTTTCATTTCATGTTTCATGACTGCCACTGACAGAGAGAACTTCACCAGAACAAGGTCATTGTTGTCTCTGATCTTCCCGGTTTGCTCTATTTTAAAGTCTATCCTTAAGGCCTTTATGCCTTAGATGTTGTCTCTCACATCCTTCGTTTTATCTTTCCCAAATTTTAAGCTGTAACAGAGCTAAGACCAATCACTGAAATATCTCTTCTGTATAGAAATCCAAGTAAGTCTTTTGTGGCTTACCGCAGGCAAAACAAATCCATTTTTTAAAAGATTTTCATAACCAGAGGCCTGACAGGTAAAGCTGCCCCCTGGATGAATCACCCAGTTTCTCTCATTTGGAATTAGGGTCTACATTTTTAAAGCGTTCTATTAAATATATTTCACTTTATTTACGTGGTGCTCCTGAGCTGCTAAGAGCTGAGCCAGTTCATTCTCTCATTCAGCTGTAATGTCATTTTAACAGTTCGACAGACAGCTGAGGTTTAACACGGTTGGCAGGATTTTTACCTTAAGCTCTGTCTCACCCAAATGACAATAAAACCTTCAACCAGCAGCTATGAATCAGCCATGTTGTTAAAATAGAGAGTAAATTCAGCTCTGAACAAAATAAGCGAGGTTTTTATATCTGTTAAAGTTGGAGGCAAGAAGCTTATCAGTATTGCAGATTCACAGACTGGTTTCAACGTTTTTTTGTTAATTTTTTGACATTTTCTGCTTTCATTTCTCAGTAAAACTTGATTCATATCAAACATACTTTATTTTTAGATAAATAATCTGAGGAAACATAAAAAGGAGTTTTATTAGCTTAATTATTGCCTCACAGAGATTAGAAGCAGAATCATTGACATCTTTCAGTCATAAAGGATTACAAAACCTTTGATTGTAAAGTGCACCACAGTGAGAGCTGCTATTCAGCAAATGAGAAAACAGTGGAGAACTTCCCTATAAATTAGTGGCCTTTAGAGACTGCAAAAAAGATGCTTCAAAAGGGCCCTCTTTTATTCAGCCAATGAAACAACTTGCCCCCCCTTCCTCCACTGGGTGGTTTGGAGGGATATTATTTGCATGCTTCTATGTTAAAAAGACTGGACTCAGCTTTTCATGCTTCATTACAACTTGCACCAATCCCCAGGAGGTGTTATGGATAAAGCAGGACCAAATTGCATCATGGTTCGGTCACATGGAATAAAAATAAACCAATATAAAATTACTACCAGAAAGCAAGGAAACAGTGAAAACGGGTGAGATTAGATACAGAGGAGCAGGGATGAATGACAAATGGAACTGCTGAATCTCATGTAGAAACAAAAGAAAAACAACAGCGGATCATAACAAGAAATACATTTGCTGCTGTGTATTGCAAAAGGTAAAACATTTAATGTATAATAACCTAAAACACTTTTATAAGCCAGTTTCCGCTAAAAAGGTGGTTATATACATATATACACATATATATATACATATACACATATATATACATATACACATATATACACACACATATATATATATATATATACATACATATATACACATATACACACACATATATATATATACATACATATATACACATATACACACATATATATATATATATATACACACACACACACATATATATATACATATATGTATATATATATATATATATATATATATATATACATATATATACATATATATATATTTGTAAAACTCTGTGTGTGTGTCACTGTTTTATTTTCATATTTATTCAACATAGAAATGGGTTCTTCAGGATACGCAGAAGATATCTGTTAGGAGGCAGACTATTTTGCAGCTCTCTATCTCAAAGTTTAGCTGTTAAGGCTGTTGAGGAAACTGAATCATCCGCCATGCAACATAAGAATGGAAGTAGATGCATTTTTATCACAGCTTTGATTCTTTTCAGAAAAATAATGCTGGTGGTTAGAATATTAGAATAGGCTCATATCTCAGAACTAACGTCTTAACTGTGACGAAGCTTCAAATAAAGATGAATTAATTAGTGAACACTAAATAGTTTCAGTGAATTTTGAACTTCCAAGCAGAGCCTGGAGGCAGAGAGACATCCACAGTTAAAGCCTGCTTATAAATTCTCATCATGAGAATAAATGCCATGTTAATTTAGAGTGTTTCTTAATGAGTACTATTATATTGGTCAGGGTTCAACACTGTAATTACACAAAAGAGAAAAATATATTTTTTTTCCTTTTTGTGATGGTTTCAATGTGAGTTTGTGTCCTGGCAGCTGAAACAAACAGAATGATGGCAGCGTACACACAGCAAGGAGCAGGAGTTAGACAGGATCCAAATCTATGTAGATACTGGTGTAAATGTGTTTATCTTACAATACAATACAGATACATTTTTTGCATTTTGTGAATTCATAAACACTAAAAAATACATATTGGCAGAAGCCAGTAGATGCATAAGCTTCAATTACAGGAAACCAATGAAATGCAGGGAAGCATGGCTGCATTGGTGGCAAGTCAGTCAGTCTGTTTTAGCTGGAATACCCTCTATTTCCATCCATCCATTGTCTGACATGCTTGTCCCGAATTGGGTCGCGAGGGGTGCTGGTGCCCATCTACAGCAGTAAATGGGCAAGAGGCGGGGTACACCCTGAACAGGTCGCCAGTCCATTGCAGGGCAACACAGAGGCAATCAACCATTCACATCTAAGACTGAATGGTTTATTGACTTGTCCAAACCTAAGTCAATTAACCTAACAGTTATGATTTTTGACTGTGGGAGGTTTCTTGGACTGTTCCCGGAGAGAACCCACACATGCTCAGGGAGAACATGCAAACTCCATGCAGAAAGACCCTGGGCCGGATGTCGAACCCAGAGCCTCCTTGTTGCAAGGCAGCACTGCTTCCCACTGCACCACGTGCTCATTGGTGCATGATGATGCAGTGCAACATGTTGCAAAATAAACTTGTGCGGCGCCCGTGGAGCAGTGGAGTTGAGGGTCTGTGGGATTGAACTCACAACCTCAGGATTCAAAGCTCTATGCCCTAACCACTAGGCCGCCACCCCCATACCCTCTATTTCTTTTTTGCAATTATCAAAAGGATGCAATGTTGGCCAATGTGTATGGGAAAGGGTTTGATTTATCAGTTAACAACGCTAGTTGTAAAATAGTGTTGTAGTCAAGACGACACCAACCAAGACCAAGGAGTACCGAGACGAGTCCAAGACCTGTAGAGGCCAAGACCAAGACAATATATTGGCTCTTGGTCTGAGCCTCTAAAGAACTTAGCCAGGTCTCTGGGGTTAAATAACTTGTTGCCAGCTGAAAGATAATCGCCCATGCAGTAATTATCCAATAGGAGGCTCGTACCTATTTGCTTTGTTAAATCCAGGTGGCGCCTTTTTTTTTGGCCAGGCAGTGTATGTACATGTGATATATTGCAGCTGCTACTGCTGCTGTGATTGGCTAAATCTTGACAGGGGGGGCAGGTGCCACTTAGTGATTTACCCAATCAGCTCTAAGAATTGTATTTAAATGCCCCTCCCTTTTGCAATTGCAAGCAGGTGATTAAAAATCCTTTGTAAAAACTAGTCTCTGCAATAATGTGACGCTTTTTGACGCTTCATCTGATCAGAAATTATTTTAATTAATCTGCGTGGTTTCCTGACACAGACTTGGCTTTTTTCCCCCCAAGGTCCACTATATTTAACAGGGTTAAGGTTTGGGTCACACCAGATGTACAAACCTCCCTCTGTCCCAGAAGGGCTTCATATGTTCTGTCATCGGTGTTTCAGATCACTGTCCTGTCAAAACGTCAAACTGAACCTAATTTTTTTTAACAATTTGACCCAAACTGTCACCTTCAAGTTAAAGGAAATAAATCAGTTTTTTCAGCAGCCACCTCCAAAACCACCTGGAGCAAACTGTGCTATAAATCAAATATCTCTATAGTCTGTATTGTCATTCTGAGACCATAATGGAATTTTGTTGAGAAACCAAGCTCAGAATTGAAAATATAGTACAGAGAGAGAAACTAAAGACACAAACAGAAAAAAAAAACATAGAGAATACTTGAAAGAAAATGTTTTCACAAATCAGCAAGGTTGCATTTTTTTCTTTAGTTTCTTTCTTATTTTTATTTTTTTTATTCAATATCATAGAATAAAAGCCTAACTTCTGCAGTTGTTAGGCATTAAATTGAAATATGTATATTTGCATAATATCAGAATGCACATGTAATCCCAGATGACCTTGTAAGGTTATGACCTTACAAGCAACAGCTCTCATGTTGGTGACAGTAACAAGGAAACAACTTGCTCGTAACAGGGGAGAAAATCTCCAGCAGAAATAAATCCCAGGAGGGCAGCCATCTGCCTGGACTGGCTGGGTTGAAGTAGGGGTAAACCGAACAAAATTCAATTATACAACATATGGGGAAAAAAAATAAATACATCTTCTAATTTTTTAAAATCTATTTATTAGAAACTTGTATGTAATGCATCAGATCGTGCAACCAGATGCAAAATTCTTAGTAAACCAGTACTACATTAAAATCATATGATTTGGATAATTAGGAGAACATAAAGTAAGACATATTTAATCTACAACTAAATCTGATGATATAATTACACGGCAATTCTTGAGTTTACAAAAAGGAGGGGGCACTTGACATTTATAGTAAACAACCGTTCTTTTATCAATTTCACAAAAATATGTAAATGTTATAGGTTATTGCGAAATGCTTTGCATAACAACAATTATGCATTTCTTTTTCACTGACCTGTTATTTAAATGGTAAATGGTAAATGGCATGTACTTATATAGCGCCTTTAATCAAGTCAGGAGACTTGACCAAAGCTCTTTACACTACAGTCATTCACCCATTCACGCACACACTCACACGCTGATGGTGGCAAGCTACATTGTAGCCAGAGCTGCCCTGGGGCTCACTGACAGAAGCGGGGCTGCAGTACACTGGCGCCACCAGGCCCTCTGACCACCATCAGTAGACAATGCAGGTGAAGTGTCTTGCCCAAGGACACAACGACACTGAAGCTGGGGCTTGAACCGTCAATCGTTCAATTTCAGGGCAAACTCCTACATCCGACGCCACTGTCGCCCCTAATTAATTACTTTGGTAAATATCAGAAATCTAAAAGATGCTCCTGTTTTCACACATTTACAGTAATGTACGGTATGTTCAGTAGCCTGACATACAATCAAGCTGAACAGTATTGTATGTACATAGATGAACTATGGTGGTGACCTGTCCAGGGTGTACCCCAACTTCCTCCTATAGGCTGCTGGAGATAAACACCAACCCCACTGCAACCCTGATGGAAGAAGCGGAAGAAGATCGATGAATTTGGATACACTGGATAGTGGACAAAACTGTTTGTTAAGGGTTTTACTTGCACGTGGAGGATTAAGAGAAGTTCAGGGAGATAAGTGTTGTTAGTCAAGATTTTTAGAGGAGCGGTGTCCAAGCAATAGTTAAGGGAATATGTACAGAACTTGCAATGATTTTGTTTGGCTGCCATCTGCAAATCAAGATGAAGCATGGCTGATCAAGACAGATTCTTTTTTGTCCTTTACTTTTACAAACATTAAAAAATGACTCATTCAATTTGAAAAAATATAGGAACAGTAAACTTTAAGTCTGTCTTAACACAATGTTATTGTGCAAGACTTTTTTTTCATTTATATAACATTTTGTATTTTTTTATTTGACACTGACCTGATAACAAATGAACAATGCTGATATATGGTATATTAAAAACTTAATTTGAAAATGGATTTTTGTGGCCCCCTAAGGGCTAAAAACTGCACAGTTCTTTTTGGCCTCATGTCAAAATGTTTGAAAACCACTGATTTAGAAGCTTTTCATATATCCCTAAAATATTTTTTATTAAAAACAAACATATAGAAGATTTTCTTCATCTCTGCCTCACAGGGTGATTCTAGCTTTAGCAGAATGTTGAGGAAGAATAACTTCAAGGTTCTTAGAAAAACAGCTGAAGGCTGAACAACATCCTACAACCTTGTGAGTATTATTACCTGAGGTGTTTACAGACAGAGGTGGGATAACTGTTTTAAGCAGCTTTAATTGAAGCCATCATATGTAAACTGCAGCTCAGACTGAAGCACGATGTTGTGCATTTCACTCCATTGTTCCTGAAATAAATGCAGGATTTCTTTTTGTGAAGATGGAAACGCAAAGTCACTTCAAAATGAGATCTACTGCTTAGGTTTGCAGCCTGTGATTCTGAGGGAGACTAAATGTTTTTGCTAATCTAATTAGAGCTTATTGCGAATGCAGCCGTAGCATTGAGTGGTAAACAGCAGCTCGGAGAGCCCATTTCATTTATGAAACTGCCTTTAATTATTTATTATTACAGTTTTCCCCTTCCTTCCTTAGAGTAGAACTGCTGGCTGTTTTAGTTTGAATTCAGCTTCACAGTTAATGTTGTGCGTTACCTTCTTCATGTGTTCACCGTTTCCCTCCAAAAGCCGTCTCTGATCATCATCAGACTCATCATGAATGTTTGTTTCCATAACAACTCTCTCATAGGATTGATCGCCCACTTCTACTTGTCTTTATGACTACATATCTCCCTCTCTGTTTCTTCCCTTGCTTTCCATTTTCTTTGTCGTGACACCCATGCAACTATCAGCGACTGACTTCACACACTTTAACTTCTCAGCAGAGAATCCCAGCTGAATCACTCCACTCTTCTTTCCTCTTCTTTTCCCCTTTATTTATTGTAATCGCCAAGCTCACGGCTTCTTTCCAAAAAATCCTTCTAGCAAAACCATTGAGGTCAATTCAGTCTCTTTTTCAGGCTCTTTGGCTTTTTTTATACTCAGTCAGGTTGTCCTTTGCTTGGAGCGGCATGCCCTGCTGCAACATGAAGTCTCCAAAGGTCAAGCTCTGAGGTCATACGCAGAGAGAGAGAGTAAGCAGTGCAAGATCCACTGCATTAAACTGCTTTGTCAGAAATAGCAAAAAATTCTGATCAAAAGGGTTTTATAGATATACTGCAAGAACTGAAAACGGTGGCATGGGGGACTTGCAGATGTCATCTATGAGCCTCTCTGCAGGTATTCACATCACCATAATAGGAAGATACTTTAACCTTAGACTGGACAATAGATGTGTGAAAAAAACTTGCTTTGCTACAATAATCCTTTTAAAAGTGAATCAACCTGGATGAATCAAAATACATCCAGGTTTGACAAAATCACATATTAGACTATGCTTATGCTATTATCCTCTAAGGAACACATATTTCACAAAGTATACAATCAGCTACACAATAAACTTTCAGCTTTACCAACTTTGTTTATTGTGGTCCTTATTTTGTAGTTGCTCTTGAGTTTTCTTTGTTTTTTTGCAGCTTTTCCCTATGCAGCAGTGAGTGCTTACATCCATGTAATTCTCTCACTACCTTAACAAATTCTTCTAATTTCCCCCGTCAAGCTGTCACTGACATACGGCTAATCTCACCCATGATCAATCAGTGAACAACAGTCTGCTCAAGTTTCAAATTTCCCTTTTCAGCTTGGGTCCAGAGAATTAAGGCTAATGCCTGGAAAAAACATCAATGGAAAAGATGAGAAAAACCAAGTTTATTGACTAGAATTATGAGCATTAAGGTCACACCTTAAGAGAAAAATATAGAGCCCATAACTGCTCTTAAAGGAAAAATAAAAGGTCTAAATAAATATGTGTGTGTGTGTGTGTCGGTGTGTGGTAGGGATTCTAAGAAAACATACAGGAATCGGCCTGTTTTCCAGTGTAGTCCTGTTTCTCTGACTGTGACTGGCTGGACGTGCTCTCTTCATCCTCTGACATGGGAGCTGGCACAGAGCTCGTCTGCCTGGCTGTGTGTTTCCTGGATGGGGCCGCCTTCTACAGTTGCCTTTTGTATCTCTGCTTCTGTCTCCTTAAACCCCAGTCAGCCTCCGCAGATGGGCGTTCACACTGAGCCTGGTTCTGATGGAGGTTTCTTCCTGTTAAAGGGGAGTTTTTCCTCTCCACTGTCGCTACAAGCTTGCTTAGTGTGAGGGATTGCATTTGAGTCAATAAGTCGATGCAATCAACTGGTTTTCCTTAGATAGAAAACTTTCAATCAATTTGACTGTATGATCTGGTGAACTGTAAAGTGCCTTAAAATAATATGTGTTGTGAAAATAGCAAAAGAAGGAAACACTCTTCAAACTATTAGTATGTTATCCTCTCCCTGAGCTGGAAAGATAAGCTAAAAAATATTGAGAGAATTTATAAAATATCATTTTTTTTAACTATAATAGTGGTTACACCAAAATAATTATCTCAAATTATCTTTAGGCATATTCACTTTCTTACCCACCCCCAAAAACCCCTATTGTTTGAGGTAAACAAATGCTTTCAGCAAACATTGGAATTAGGACATAAAAGCTGAAATCACTCCTTTTCTTTTATTGCAGTCATTAATGCATGTAATCATCATTTTCTATAGGATTCATTCTCCAGAAATCATCTGTCGCTTTTTATCACCCTAGCTTTGAAACAGCTGCCCTGTATGCTACCTACATCCATAGATGCAAAGCTGGAATCCAATGTTTGTTTTTCCAACACTTTTAATTTATTTGGAGTTCATGAGGAAAATCTTCACCACCATAACTCTGAGCTGCATTGAGCCCTAATGCTTATAAGACTGTTTGGAAAGAAGTAGTGCTCAACCCTGACAGGCTGGCAGTCCATCAAGCTAACACGACAGACAGACAGCTGGATGGAAGCAGGAACCGTCTTGCTGTGAGGTGACAGTGCTAACCAGTTCACCACCTTGCCAGGCTTTCACGTTTCTTATTGAGATTCCTTGACCATATCGAACACTAAAACAAATGGACGGCTGTCTTGCACAGCTGGATCTCCTTCAGATTTGTTCTGCTTTGATCTTTCTATGAACTTGATGGGATTATCTTTCAACCCATAGGTTTACATTTTCAGCTGCTATGTTCTGCTGTTGCAGAAAGGTTACCCATTCAGTCCAAAACAGGAAAGAGAACACTGACTTAAGATAATAGATGAAAGCATTTGCCAGTGGTCTTATTACTTGTCTACTTTTTCTACATAGATGTGTAGCTAAGACTTTAATGTGCTTTTGGAGATATACAGCTATTTATTTTTTCTTCTTTTTTTCTGTGCAGTTGTAGCTTTTATTTTCTTACTCTGGATTTTGGAGGATTTTGTATCAAATGTTGTCTGATCAGCAATTTTTTAAAGTTCACCTTCAAATACCTCTTTTCTGATTTTGGTCAATACAGTATCCTGTTGATTGCTGCAGGATTTTGCAGCAAGAAGCTTTCTGACAGGAGGTCTTTCCTCATGGATTTTGCCTGCCGTCCCCCTTTCTGTGTGAGTTTTCTGGATGTTTTGGCTTCCTCACTAAATTGCCCTTGGATTCAAGTTTGTTGTATTTTTTATTTTTTATTTTTTTGTCTTGGGTAATCCTTTGTTGTCCTGTGATTGACTTAAGACCTGTCCAGGTTGTATCCTACCCTTTGCCCAAGGGTTGTTTGAGAGGACATTCTGCCTCACCACAACCTTGCAAGATACAGTATCTATACAAAGGATGGAGTTGTCTTTTGAAACTTAAGCTAAGGCCTGCATGTTATTCTCACTTTAATGATTTATATAGATTTCACCATGACTTTAAAGACATTTTGTAAGTCTTTACTAAAAAATATCTTTAAAATATCTTCATTGTTTTACACTTTATGACTAAACCATCTCTTCACGAGCATATTGACATCTCAGTAGTTCAGATGCATCTATAAGCCTGTAGCCTATTTTCCCTGCATATACTCCGGGTCAGTATTTTCTGTGCTGTTTATGCGGATGTGACATTTGCAAACAAATGAAGCATTATATTCAGGATGGATTTTTTGGATACTCAGAGGTGACTGGCATCCATCTCAGCACAAACACCAATGGCCAATAAAAGTGAAAAAAAGAAAACATTGTCAAGAACCAGCATGCTACATGAACAAGCACAAGGGTTCTGCAGTTCTGTTTCTTGGCCACAGGTGGCACTATCATTAGAAAAATCCGTGATGCCTCTTTAAAGGCATTGTGGAGGATTTTCAAGAATTTTTGAAAAGACCTGCCCTCTCCTCTTAAAAAAAAAAGGGAACGCCTTTAAAATGCATGCAAGAGCGTGCACAAGCCCATTTCTCGTCATGCACACTCTTTTTAAAAGTATCTTTTCTCATAGCTCATACAAGCTTACTGAGTCCAAACGTCTGCCCTAAACCCTAAATCCCTCAATCACTATATAGAGCAGGGACTATATAGTGGACTTTATAGCAAACTTAGTTAAACTACTGTTCGGACAGATGATCAGTGCTTTTTGCTTCCCCGTTGGTCATGTAACTCCACCACTAGGCGGTGCCTGCACCATTTATTATTTAGTCGCCCTTGTCAGGTAGTGACAGTGGGCCGCTATGACAGCAAATCCCATAATGCTTTGTGAGGAGAGCTCTCAGGCAAAGCATTCTTCCCTATATCTGAGGCATTTCTTTCCTTCTCATACACTTTGTAGACACTTTTTCTTTTTATGATCTTTGGCCATTTTCAAAAAACTGCGGTGAGAAAGGTGAGCTTGAATGGCTGTCTGAAACCGTAGTTCACCACAGATTTACGCCTGAATGTGTGCGTGCGCAGAAAAAGATAGCTAAGGAGAAGCACGTAGGATGGCCTTGTGAAGACATATCACCAGAATGATTGACAATTAGAAGGATAACTTATTTAGATGATCCACCCGGGAATAAAAGATTGTCCTCTATACCTTTAAATGCCATGGCTAATGAATGGATTTCTCTCTCCAGGCTGTTTAAGCACTGTAGTATTTTTTTACCCATAAGATGGTAAGATGAGGTGGGAAAACCACAGATAGATTGGGTCCTCATTGGGTATTTAGTTGTTGCTCTTGAGTTGAGCCAAACAGCCTCGGCTCTGATTTTACAGATCTCTACAATCTGACCCTTATGGATTTTGATTCAAACTAGACCCTGGTTACAAAAAAGCAACTTCTTAGGTCAGGATTTCTGTCTTTTTGAAGGAACATCGAGGCAAGCTGGTGCTGAATGAGTTCAGTAGAGGACATTAAAAGTTTGATCATGGTGCCTCATAAGCTTCTCTCTATAGAGGGTTTCTGTAGAGATCTTAATGGGAGTAGACCACAGCGGAGATTGCACAGCTATAGGATAGATTTCTTTTCTTGCCCAGGAAAGCCTTAGGATCTCCCAGAATGAGCTGCTGAGAAACTCTAATGTCTGGTTTTTCCCTCTGGGACCTGTTAACTGAATATCAACACAAACTTTTAATAAAAAAAAGGAAAACTGCTCTTGCAATCAACAGAGACTTAAGAAATAGTTCTGCAGGATCAGCCTCAAACATTGATGATCCTTGATCTCACCCGACCTAATAAGCAGCAGAAAATTGGTTTACACATGGATTCTCAAAGATTTTCTTTATTTTTTAAACATTATTTGTCTCTGATCTGTGAGGCCCCCCAAGACCTTGTGCAATGGATGGCTCAATGTATTGGGCTCAAGTCTTTTACAGTGATCTGGATCATAGCTGCCTTTGACTATTGTTAGTTTTTCTTTCTTTGGATTTACATTTTCTGTCAAGCTTTCACCCTCCTGTAAATCAGTTGAACTGTACAACACTTTCCTCCACTTAATCTAATTAATGATTAGACTGGCAGAAACCCTTGATGGAGCCAAGCTCTGCATGAATTTCCTCTCCTGGCTGGATGATGTACATTTCTGTCTCGGTTATATATACGTGAGTATGTGCATTGGAAGAAAAAGAGTCTGACTCACTGGAGGCAACCCTGAAGGTTGTTGCTGTTGATTGTAGCAGTATACGAGATGTATATATATATATACATATATATATATACATATATATATGTATATATATATACATATATATATGTATACATATATATACATATACATCTTACATATATGTAAGAGATGTATATATATATATATATACTGTATATATATATATATATTTATTATTTTCCTTCTTTCTTCTTTTTCTTCTTCCTGTCGCTCTTATCATTTTATGACCTAGTCTGCCATATCTCATCCCTTCCTGTCCCTCTGCACCGGAGGAACCAGGAAGCTGACTAATTAATCTAATAATTTAGGAACTCTGTTGATTGGAAAATAATTTCTTAGAATTACTACTATAATTACTTGGCAGTATCACACAGTTCATGTTCAGCTTGTGTGTCTTTTCCGTCTAGCCATTTCCAAGATTAAGTCTGCATCCCTAGAGGACACCAGACAGCCTAGACTAATTTTTTTTTGTTCAACAAAGACACACTTTGGTCTATATTTCATGTCACTTTGACTAAACTGCCCCACCGTTGAGATGTCCACATTAAAGCTTGATGCACTCCTCGTGTATGGATTCGGCAGCCATGCCAGCAGAGCACTTTGCCTTGAGAGAGAAATTAAACCCCCGAGGTTGTTCTAAGATAGATTAAACAGGGAGGGGGAGCCAATAGAGTTCAACTCATGGGAGGGGCGCTACCCAAATATAGAGAAACCTGCCAAATGCCAACAGGGCGTAGGCGAAAAGGCTGGCCTTTGCCGCTGTGCATGTCTGTACATGTGGGTGGGAGCTCGCATGTGTTATGAGGATTTTCTAGAGATGTGTGTAAAACCACACGCATGCGTCTTTCTGGGAGTGGGTGTGTATGAGGTTTTTCTACACGTGCTGGACACAAGCAGAGGCGATGAAGAAGCATGCAGATGAACACAGCTAGTGTTACACACTGCAGCCATAGTAAAGGTAAACCAAATTCTCCTCGAGTTGTAATAATATTTAATCACCTGACACCTTACCTACAGAAAAGACACTTAACCTGACAAATTTCATCCTTTCTAATAAAAAACAAACAAAAACAAAGCATAATTGGGTGGATTGTTTTTGTAGGCTATTGTAGTACAATTAATTATTGGTTATTTGAAAGAATGTGGCCTATTTCTGTCATCTGGTCAGTATTAAACTCAACCAACATGGAACATAGATGGGGTACCCTAGGCTGTTTTCTAGGACTGCTATTATACTTTTGTATAATTTTCCAGGCTTAGGTTATTGAGTACCACAAACACTTTTAAGATTTCTATGCAAATTCTGCATCCCAACCTGACCATAGTCCACAGAGCAATCATAATACAGGTGTTGTAACAAAATCAGACCTCAGAAAAACCAACCATGTGTTTTAAAGGAGCAATCACCTGTAACTCAGAGGTTTTTAAACGCGTGTGTTGGTGTTTGGCTTTTGTTAAATCCAGCAGAAAAATCCAAAGAGACTGAAAGCAGCCTGGTATTTTTGATCATGGACCTTTGTGTTCAGCCCAGAAAAAACACGATTTTGATCCTCATTCTTTCATTTATATCATTCATGGAAGGGTGTCTATATATGCCTGGCTTGCTTTTATCACCTGCAGGCAATCAGTAACCCCTCAACTCCACTGGATTTGACAGGGACATGCACTGGAGGCGGTTTGGCTTCACCCGGCATTCCCAGTTGATTGCAGCAATTATAGTCAATCAAAATGTTTCCACCTGGTGTTTCCAGTGAAGAATCCTAGACACGCAGGCCAGTACTCGAAAATGGACTGCTGTTCTATTTTTATTACTTGCCGATCTAATGATGCGTTCATACTGAAAGCACTTTGAGCTGCTGGAGTAGCCAACTTAAATGCAAGGATTATGGCTGATGTGTATCAAATGTAACAAAGTGCATTTTGAGTAACTGGAGCAGCACGTTTTGATTTGAGGTGCTTCATAAGCAGCCAATGCTTGAGGTGGAAAATCTGAACTTTTGTGGCTCAATGCATCACAACACCCAGAGAGAAGCTCTGCTAGGTGTTGGTGTCCTGGTGGGATATGATGGCATAGATGCGGATCAGCAGATTATAAAACTGGCCTTGGGCGAGAGACAAAAATAGCTCCTCAAAGTGACGGTTGTCAGTGAGTAGATTTTTTCATAAGTGGTGGAAAACTCCACAAATTGAAAACCCCTGAAGAATCAACAAGAGCTTTCTCTATTTAGTAAATAAAGCCAAGTTGGTCTTTTAATTGCATCCACCATTGTACAAGATACCACTAAAGAGATTAGGGTAGCTACTCTTAATACACTTCAGACCATTTACGGCAAAAATTAAGCATCAAAGATGCATGACAAGAAAACACAGGAATATAAAAATTGATCTGAAGGAGCTCTATTTTTTGTTTATCCTAAAAAAGATCAAACATGAATTTAGAGACAACTTCAAAAAGATTTAATATGTACAGTAAGAAAATAGATCATTCTTTTACAACTTACAGACATTTCCAAAGTAAAACTTTCAGTGTCAAAAGATTTGCAGCAAATCTGATACTTGTAATAGCATCCAAAATTGTTTCTGTAGAAAAATCCGTCAGGAAGCTACAGGTCCTACATGTTTTATAGAAAATCAAACACAGCATATCAGGACAAACACTAAACTGTCAGACACAGTGATGGGTAGCTAATGATTTGTGCTTGAAGGCAACACAGGACCTCGAAGTTTCTGTGTGCCAGTGTATTTAAGAGTCCAAGGAGCTTTTTCTTTTAGTCTTCATCTTTGGTTCATCTGGTGTTGAAACAGATGTCAGTAATGTCTGTTCATTTGAGGGTAAGAGTGAATAATCAAATAACCTGGTTAAGGCCAGTAACAAAAAAAAGGGATGTACCTCGGTCTTGCTATGAGTTTGGCATTTTTGTTCAAGTTGCATTGAACTTATTCACTTCTTTGCCTCAGATAATTTCAAACTACAAGGAGCATAAAAAGAAAAATATGAAGCAGTGAACAAAAACTTTATACGGAAGAGCGGATGAAAGGAATGGGATTTGTATCCAAATCAGAGCAGGGGGAAGAGGGAGAAAAGGTTGTTTGTTACGTCTCATGTTTGGTTACTCAAGCTAATGAGCGGCAATTAGACAGCCGCCAATTAACTCTACCCATCAGACTGAAACGGAGGTAAACGAAAGAGGGAGGAGGAGGAAGGGAAGAAATGAGAGAAGAGGAGAATGAGTTGGGGGGTTGTGGGGAACGAGGGAATAGTTAAACGACCAGGGAATCTGTTTTCTTCAAGAGATGCTCATGCGAGCATTTGCATGCAAATGAGGCGGGTAGGCGTACAGATGGGGTTGTGTGCGTGTATCCGTGTTCCAGCAGAGGGAGCTGTGTAGACCCATGTCACTGTTAGTGCTCTACATGACCATCTGGCTCTCACCGTCAGACTGAACCTAAAGTTAACCCTCTCACTGACAGAGTCCCCTTCACCTATGAGGGATAAAAATAAACCTAAATGTCTGAGTAAGCATTTTAACACTAAGAAAAAGCTTTTCTTGGTTTTTTTTTTCACATGCAATTGGGGCTACTGATCAGTTTTACCAATAATCCCAGCTATAAATGGGTGACACAGCAGTAGAAATGCTCTGGGGCTTTGAATCTTCTCTGGCAGCCTGTATACTGACCAGATTGTGAATGCGCTTTAGGCAGCAGAGGCAAGACAGCAAATGGTTAATCTCTCATTCTGACTGCTGATGCAGTGTTCCAGCTGAACCCCTTTGGAGAGCCTTTCTCTCTCACTCATATACCCACACAGAAAAACACACCTACATGAACACATTGTAGCATAGTGCTTATCATTCCTCTGAGTAGCTCGCTAACCCTCCTTTAATTAGACTAATTGAAATAAGAGAATTAGCATCTTCTTGACTGCTGTTTTTTTGGACAGTTTAAAATGAAAAGCATGCTTATACAAGCAGAAACTGAGAGTTATATGACATGACCCTGTTGCTTGGTGCGGAAGTCTTTGGCTGCTGCACTCAGGATCCTGAGGCGTAAATCATGCCCGTCTGGGCCTCTTTTTGACTGGCATACATTTGTCTTTTGCTGACGTCTGCATGAGCTTTGCCCACTGTGGTTTAGTTTGTGTAGTTTAGAGGAGCTATTTGCATGCTAACAAACATGTTGCATCTAATGACATAAATAATAACTGCTTTTGTAATTTTAATCAATCTATACACGTGTCAGGCATGTGGGTACTAACTTCATGCTGGGGCTAATTTGCTGCCAAAGAAATTATTACACTGCTTTAACTTCTCATAATTAAATATATATATTTTATTTAATTGGTGAACTTCAACTTAAATCTACATTAGATGGTTGGGACTTGGAGGTTTTTCTAAGAGGACAATGGTTATAAAGATAAAACTGGTTTTAGAGGCAAAGCCCTTTTCTTATTTCTTGCCTCAATTTTGCTGAACATTTCTGATCTGCGTTTAAATGCGGCAACATCAACAGTTACGTTTGCTATTTATGCCTCTGATGTGTTCAAAGATCCACCAAAAATTACGTGAGAAACGTACTGATTGCAACATCTTAGATGAAATTAGTTGGCTTTCATGTGTGAATTATGATATGAAAATATTTGGTTACAAATCTTTGTTTTAAGAAAATCCTTACCTTATATTTTTTAAAATGTTGAATCACTTTTTAAAATTATGAAGTTCCTCTAGATGAGTGTTATGTACTTGTCTGCATGGCAGATCAGGCTTTAGTGCTTCAAGCATGCAGAGAACCTAATTGTTGGGAAATTTGGGCTTTTGTATATGTCAAATATGCTAATCAATTTTGTAATTAAACATGATGCACCTGTTTCGACTACATGAACTAATAAAATTAATAAAGGCAGTTAGTGTTTAGTATATAAGGGACTGAAATCAACCGCTGTCATTATTATGAGAAGGCATGGTGTGGAGTTGACTCATATGCAAAGAGAAAAAAAAACAAGATTATCCAATCAGGATGTCTGCTTGGTACCTTAATGTAGGTAAGTTTACAAGCACAATCCTTTAGAAGACCCTTTGGCAGATTCAGAACTTGCTGGATATACTACATGCCCCCTCTTGGCAAAGAACTTCTTAGGATTACCTGGTAAGGGTAGGATATTCTCTCTTAACCTTGGTTTATGCTTGACAGAGTTTCTGCCCCGTGCACCTAAGAAATTATGTGACTATGGAAACAGATCTGCACAGAAAAATCTATGGCACAACAAACAGCTCCTGTTAGCAAGTGTTCGCCAGTAGGAGCTAAGATATACCATCAGTATCTACTGATGGCGGAGAAACTCTTGCAAAGAAATTGTCACTCTTGGACGACATAAAGAGGCTTTAAAAATGTTGTTAATGGCTGTGATTTCTACTTCTTTGTGTAGAGTGGTGCTGTCAGCTTGCTGTTTGTGCTGAGCATACCCCCCTGGAGCTGGCTAGAATGGGGACAAAGCAAAGTGCAAACATTTTTTTCCAATTTTGCTGCTATAGGTTTGGGGTGCTGGATCACATAGGTATCACTTTTCCTCTTTCTGCTTCATTATATCTCTATTCTCTCATTCTGCAGTATTTGTCAAGTTCCACTCATAACTTTATTTTCTCTATGCATTTTCTCTTTACAGTGGCTTCATCAGAACTGTTCCTGTTCGGCTGTGACTCCATCTTGGAAATAGCAGCTGTGCTGCTGCCATCAGCATCTCTGTTTATAGATATTGAAGCTCTCTTGGACCCCAGTCACCCTCAGCAGATGGCCGGTCACATTCTGCTGGAGGTTTCTTCCTGTTAAAAGAGAGTTTTCCTCTCGACTGTCGCTACATGCATGCTTTGAGTGAGGGATTGCTGAAGTGTCCATAACAAAATGCAAGCAAAGGTCGTCAACACAGGCTCATCCAGGAGGAGCGTGTCTTGCTAGTCCATAACTAGATGCAATGAAATGGTTTTCCTAACCAATCTGACTGTACAGTCTCTGTAAAGTGCCTTGAGATAACATGTGTTGTGAATTGCCACTATATAAATAAACTGAGTTGAATTGAAATGTTGCACATATTGTGACAGTTGGCTCTTTTTTTGGCGTGAAAGATGTGTGGGTCAAGCATAACCCAAACTTCAGTAGAGGGAAGTCCAGGTTTCCCTCTGCTGAACCTGTGAGCTTAAACTGTGAATATAAGACAGAAAAAAAATCTTATTGCTGTGTGGGGGGACCAAAAGTTAAATTTTAAAAGTGCAGCCCTAAAATAACCACAGGAAACAAAATAAAAAGGCAACAAATGCACCGGCGACTAGAAGACAAGAAGTGATGAGTTTGTTTGTTTTCAGAACATTTTTTCTGTGTCCAAAGTGATCTAATCGGTAAGAACGTTTTAGCCAAAGTAGATTAGCGCCAGCTTTTACTATGATAAATGTAGCATATGTTAACATATGGAGATGGCAATGTCCCTAACTGATGCCAAGGAGCTATTGGAAATTCTACCATCCTTTGCGGGACATAGAGCAGCTAATCTCATGTTTACTATGTGTGACACATAGTAAACATGAAAAACCTTTATATGTTTTGTTTGTTTTGTTTTTTTTTATTATAGAGGGCTGTTTTTTGTACTTCCTTTTGGAAGGCTGTAGTCCCGATTTGACTGGCATCATCCATGTGCGTGTCAATTGCGTGATAACTCAGGTTGGCCAAAGGCTGTCAGGAATAACTGCATTCCAGACTTGCTTTCCTGCCCATGCTAGAGTTTTTACTGTTGACCTCATGAAAGGTAAAGGAACATGAGCCGGGATAGGGAGCTAGGGGCTGTAATTTGACGATTTCGGACGCAGCCCCGAAAGGCCATCGATAAAAAAGCCTTTTTTTCAACTGCATGGCTGACATGGACATAGAAAACTTGTTGAAAAATCACTGGTGACGCTTGGATTGGATGCTGAATTAATCTCCGCTCTGTGCTTTAGACTCCCTTTACAATTTTAGTAATGGCCTCTGCATTTCCAGGGAGACATTCCCACACCAGAAAGCTTGGTCGTAGTAAACTACCTTTAGAATTTTCCAAAGATCCTAATAAAAAACAGTCTAAATAGTTTTGCATATGAGAACTTTTTTTTACTCCTTGGTGGCTGATCAGCATTTTTCTGTCTGTTTACCCCTGAGCATCTCTAAGACCAGACTTCAGCTCTGACAGTGTGATCTCCAGGGCTGTCTAAATCCAGATGTAAATCTGTGTCTCTGCAGTGCAGGCTGTGGGGATCGAACCAGGTATTCGCCACTTTCTCAGAGCACAACCGCATTGCTCTATCCACCAGGCCAACACTCCCCTAAGATAGGAAGATACAATAGAAACAGAAAGATTTCTGTGCACACAGTCAGGCAACAGTGGTTAAATCTTTTTCAGTCTAAGAAAATATTTGATCCTCACGTGGCTCTTGTACAAGGAGTGTTAGTCATATCTTCAACACAAGTACATAGTCCTTGGCTTTAGTCACATCATTAGTCCTGTGGCAGCTGCTGCAACAATATACAGAGCTAATCACCACATGCTATAATTTCAAGCATATATCAAATGTCCACATCATGCACATATGAAGTCATTTACCCTGGGGATCTATAAGATTTCCTCATTAACTCCTTAAAGGAATAGTACACCCAAAACATGATTAGCCTTCATTTTCTACTCAACCCCATGCTGAACAACACTCTGGGGTACTTTTTTGATATCTCAAATGCATCTGGAGATCTGGGAGGCTTCTTGCTGTCTGCTGACACTCAAATAATGGAGGTCTATGGTGCCCGAGGTAGAAAGGTCCATAAAAGTCCACAAAAAACGTGTCAATATTCCTCCATACTGCTCGTCCAATGTATTCCAAGTGTCCTGAGTGGGTAGCGTCCATAATTTACTCGAAACAAAGTCATTTAGATTGTTTTTAGAGCATAAACAGTAGTGTATAGGATTTCCTAAAAGCGCGCCCCTGCGAGTTCACGAGCCTACGGAAACCGCGGCAGACCAAACCAGATGAAAGTGCGCATTCAGCTCGGCAAAGAACTCATGCTCTTCCTCAACACTGAAGTCCTCAGACATTTTTCTTTTGTTGTTTCTTTCTTTGCACAGGTAAACAGCAAATTTCTTCTTCTACGCTTGCATTATCAAGAGCAGACGCTGAATGCGCACTTTCATCTGGCTTGGTCTGCCGCAGTTTCCGTAGACTCGTGAACTTGCAGTGGCGCGCTTTTAGGAAATCCTATACACTACTGTTTATGCTCTAAAAATATTCTAAATGACTTTGTTTCGAGTAAATTATGGACGCTACCAACTCAGGACACTTGGAATACATTGGACGAGCAGTATGGAGGAATATTGACATGTTTTTTGTGGACTTTTATGGACCTTTCTGCCTCGGGCGCCACAGACCTCCATTATTTGAATGTCAGCAGACAGGAAGAAGCCTCCCAGATCTCCAGATGCATTTGAGATATCAAAAAAGTACTCCAGAGTGTTGTTCAGCATGGGGGTGAGTAGAAAATGAAGGCTAATCATGTTTTGGGTGTACTATTCCTTTAAAATGTAATGAGTCACGCAACCAAGTTCTGTGGCTCCGTTAATTATGACCCGCTGCAGAAACTGTTCGCCATGGCAACCCAAAGTTCTGCCTGTCACCACACGAAAAACAAAGGGATGAGGAGATTTTTTTTTCCCCATCATGCTGCTCATTTCTCCCCCTGAGATAGGCCTGCTGGAGCTTGTGCAGCTGATCTTTTAGCTCCCTCTGCTGAGAAAATAACGGTAGGTCCTCCTTAAGGAGAATATTTTTAACCACCAACATATGTTGGAACCACATTGAACCAAAGAATACACTGGATACTCTTCAAATTTTTCCACATCTAGCCCCCTTAAAACCACCAAGTTGGGGTCAAAGTTAGTTTTTATGTGTTAGGTTAACACTTTTTGTTAACCTAACACATAAAAATTAACTTAAAACTGTGGATTTAATTCTGTTTAAAATCCCACTTCAGTTTGCATTTTTATGAACCACCTTTTGTTACAAATGGAAATGTTTGCACGCTCATTTCAATCAAATTTTATCTGGACCATCTTAATATTCGGATATTCTCTGAAATAAACCCATTAAAACCTCTGGCTGACTGTAGAAAACTGCTCTGTCTCTGTTTGCGACAGCGGAAAGCAAACCAGTAACCTCCATGGTTTATTCAGATCTTTGCCTGATTCATCAAACCTGAATCAATTGAGGGTTCATTATCGGTGCAGTGGAGAACCTGATTAGATGCTGAGGTGGTAATTCACTCATTTAAATAGCTGCGCTTGAGAAGAGACACCGCTTTAAGTAGGAGCTTGAATAGTTACCCAGAGCAGATTTACTTCCTCCCCGGTCACAATGTTATCTTCAACCTCTTCGTAGGCTTGCAATTTTGCCACATTCCTCATTTTCTGATAACGGATTGAACAGATCTCAGAGAGATGTTCAAAGCTTTGGGGAGGGGAACCCTCAGTATCCTGCAACCTTTAAATATGTCTCTGAATTACATGTTCGGATGTGTGTGTTTTCCTATCATCCTTTTTTCTGTGCACTTTGAATTGTATTACTTCTGAAATGTCTTATACAAACTTGCCTTGCTTTGTCTTCTCAGCCTGTTGCCAGTTCTATGAAATATCTGCCATAAGAAGACGTTCTTGTGATTCGAGTTTGTTTAAAGAGGAAAACATCTAAAATGGAAAACTAAAGAAGACTCTCACTAAAAAGGCTCTGGTGCTGTATGACAGACTGATGAAAAGGATGGTCAGGGATGTCTGTTATTTCC
The DNA here is from genome assembly GCA_030533445.1 of Cyprinodon diabolis. Taxonomy (NCBI): domain Eukaryota; kingdom Metazoa; phylum Chordata; class Actinopteri; order Cyprinodontiformes; family Cyprinodontidae; genus Cyprinodon; species Cyprinodon diabolis. Next base: position 7,096,010 of record CM060077.1, read on the forward strand.
TTGGGTTTATCTTTAGTCACCTCCAGATCATCCAGAATAATCCCCAGAAAAAACCCATCGGAATTTATCATCCCATTGAGCTTTTTTGAGTGTCAGACTCTGATGCGTTTCCAAAAGATGATGGTCAGAGGGCAAACACTCTCCACAGCAAGCATATGGAGATATCCAGCAAGTCGTGGCAAACATAGAAAAACCTGAGCTTCTCTAAGTAAAACAGTCTTTTTGTTGACAGCTTCACTGTTTCTCTACAGTCTAATTTATTGACCAAGTGACATCTATACTCCTCTGCTTCCTCTCCCTAATAATACTTGTGTTTCAGCTATCTTTTCTTCATATTTTCTCACCTCTGCTTTGAGGTGAGAAAATAATGCCCTATTACTTCCTTATAATGGATAGTACGTCCACATGCAAAGCGTTTTTTTTAATAACAAGATAAGTAGAAACTAAAAGTAAAACACAAACATGCCAGTTGGATGCAGTAATCTTAAAAAAAAAAATAAAAAGTTGCAACCAGATCGAACTACTGGCATATAGGTTTTTAAAAAGAACGACTATGCCCCTTTAAATGGAAGTGGTCGCACTGGGCTGTATTTAGTGGTCTCAGAGTAAAGGAGGCTAAAAGCAAATACATAGCAACATTTTAAGTTTATTTTATATTTAAGAGATGTTTTAAAAATACATTTTAAAGTAAAAGTTATGCATCATTTTCGTTTGATCTCTTACATAAAAAGGTTAATTCTTATGAATAGTTTTTAGAGGCGATGTAAAGTTGTGCATTACAATTAAGGTTCTGGTCTGTAAGTGGGTGTCCACATGTTGGCCTCAATGAAATCAGCTATGAAATGTCTGAAGCTAAATGCCATCTAATTGAATATAAAGCAGCCATTAGCATGCAAGGGTTTTTTCTCTCATTATTTTCACAGACAAAAGGGAGTGTGATAATGGCATGTTTACATTCTGCCTCCCCAACAGGGCGAGGAAGAGTTAATGAGCGAAGAGCATCACAGAGCGTGGCATGTGGTGGCCGCTTTGCATTGAAAAGGGGTTTATTTACAGCAAATGTCATGATGTAAACTTGGTATTTTTCTTTCTTGTTAACCAGCCAAAGCAGAAAGCTCCCCTTCAGCTCTTAGTAATGTACTAGAAAAAAAAAAAAAAAGAGACCAAGCTCTGGATTCAGACCAAGTTTCTGCATCACCAATTACAAGCTTTGTGTCTAAGTGGCCAAGCACTGAGGCTGCCAAATCAAATCTCTGCTGGAAGCTCATAACTTATTCGTCTCCTCTCATCTTGGCTTGTTTTGCTTTATTAATCAAAGTATCAAGACCAATTGCCTCCATCAAAGCAGGTTTCACTTTATAAAATGAACCAGTGCCTCTTTAAAGAGGAGTGTGATCACTGTGGATGACAGCATACATTTACTGGAAATAACCGTTTTTATCTTCAAAATGATCGGTGGACAATGCCAAGATAAAATCCAGACGTCTTCATAAAGGAGCTGGCAGGAGGGGAAATTGCACTAAGATCATGGGCTGAGTTTGTCATCTTCCACAGAAGTTCTCCTTTTGCTTGTTGAAAATAAGATAACTAGAGACTCACCACAAAGTTCCTTAAATTCAATCAGCAGTGAAATAAGACTAATGGCGTATAAGCTTTGCTTTATTTACAAGAGAATTCACTTTACTGCAGCATGATTTTTATTATAGAAAACATGCAAAAAAACAGGGATCATTTGGATTGCTGGTTTTAGATATGAAATATTGATTACAGCAGTAATATATGTTTGGAAGCATGATTGCTTCCTGCAGGCCTCTCTGAAAACACCTGTTTTTTTAGAGGTGCTGGAAGACGAGCAGTGAAAGTGTGGAGCAAAGTAGCACTGTGAGCAGTTAGCAGTAGGTGCAGTCCAGGGTTGATATAAACCCATCATCTTATGGCTATCTTCACATTTTGATATTAAAATATGATCACAATATCATTTAAAAAATACAATTATTTTAAGTTATTTTCACCCAAATCTGCCCTCATCACCGCCTCCTTCATTATTCCCCTGCTTTATACTTATGGTTACATTACGTACTGTAAAGTACTTTGAATTAAATGGTTGCAAATGCGGTGTAAAAATGAACATCCCTTGCCCATTTCAGCCCCGACAAGCAAGCTTTTTTAATATAGTCTGCAACCTTTAAAATCCAAGGAGCCGGAAGTAATAAATGACCTTTGGATCAAACTCATTATTTTTGTTGAATATCTGCAGGATGTTTAAAATGGTTTATTTGTATTTTTGGTTGTGGTGGGAATAATTTTTTTCTAATCTAGATTAATTTCACTGTAATCTTGGAATTAATCTAGATTAATCTAGGTTAAAATCATTAATTTGGATTCTACTAAAGCAATTCATGATATGCGTTTGCTACCTAAATAATAAATAAATAAAAGTCTTTGAACAGGTTTCTCAACCCAGATGGCTTGAGAAACCTGTTTTAATACATTTTCCCTGAAAGAAACCCGCCATTTTTATAGCTGATTCCATGTTTAACATGTTCTCAGACGCAGGCGGAGTTTCAGGGTCAGACATCATTAATGATCACACACATCCCTTTACTTTTAAAAAAAGTTCATCAACAAACATCCTTCTTTGCTACAATCCTTTTCCAAAATCAACAACTTTGCTTTCTGTGGTGTTCGGGTGTTTCTCTGCAGAACGGCGGCGCTTTCATTAATAAAGTCATTCAGCAGAGGTGTCAAGTAATGAAGTACAAATACTCCATTAGTGTACTTAAGTACACTTTTTAGGTATACTCCATTATTTATTTTTTGTCCTACTTCTGACTTCTAATTATTACATTTTCACACAAGTATCTGTACTTTCTATTCCTAACATTTTTAAAGCAAACGTTACTCGTTACTCTTGGCTTTGGTTTAATGTTTCTAAATATTTATTTCATGTCATGTGCGCCATCCAGTGCAGATCATTGGCTCCATCCACATCTAGTGAAAACTAGTGTAATTGGATGAGTCATATAACGCAAACACTCATTGGTTAGCTAAAGGAAATAATCGAACATGAATTGTCTATGCCATGCTACAATGTCGGATTGAGAAAAAGATGTTGAAATGTCTGAAAGGTCGGACACAGGCGAGAGCGTATCGATGGAGACGGAGCCCAACAAGACCTCCCTCATCCTTGGCCCTATCTCAAAGAATTTTTCTAAATAGTTGAAAAAATCAGCTTTCAATTCATATAGTGGCATCTGGCAGTTTTTTTTAAAGGTTACCTGATACTTTTATACTTTAAGTAGTTTTTGGAGCACATACTTTTTCAATTTTACTTGAGTAAAGAGGTCAAGTTGTTACTTCAACTTTTACCAGAGTGTTCTTAACCTGCAATATCTATACTTCTACTTAAGTAACAAATGTGTGTACTTTTGACACCACTGTCAATCAGTGGATTTTACTCACAGCCTGCTGGTTGCTTTCTTTGTTCGTCTGCGAGTTATCGGATGGATCCCCAAACTTTGCGCTTTTCTTCAAGTCATCCGTGAAGTTTTTCTACTTGTTTCTACTTCCCAAAAATAAAAAAAAATGCGAGAGTAGTTTTTAGGAGGAGCTTTTCGACTCACTAAAAAATGAAAAGCACTTCCAGAGAGTTTTATGGTTTCAGTAGGTGTTTTCTTTACTTATGAAAATAACAGGAATAATCTCCAAGTTGACTTACAAAAAATTTTAATATAAACATTAATTGGTGGTGGGAAAACTTTCACCCCTCACTACTTCACCAAACGATCAGATTAACCACAGCAGCTGCTTCTGCTTGTTAATCACTGCAGGAGGCGGACTGACAAGAAGGAGGGTCAATTAAGATAAATAAATAAACAACAATAAATCTACCATTCATATAGCCTTAGATCTGTGATATTAATAATTTAGCAAAAAATAAATTAGTCTAATTCTTAAGAGGCTTCAACAGTACGTCACATTAAATGTAGTAATTTCAAAATATGCCTACACAGGTTCCAAGACTGATTCGTTCTTGCCCTCAGATATACATCCTCGCTAAAATATCAAGGTGAAAGTCATCATTAGTATAGATCAGGGGTGGGCAATTTCAGTTCCTGGGGGCCGGCACCCTGCAACTTTTAGATCCGTCCTTGGCCCAACAAACCTGAATCAAATGACTGATTTACCTCCTCAGGATGCAGTCAGTTCCTCCAAAGTCCTCTTAATCATCTAAATACTTGATTCAGGTGTGATGAACCAAAGGCACATCTAACAGTTGCAAGATACCGACCGCCAGGAGCTAGAATTGCCCACCCGTGGTATAGACCCAGCTCCCAACCCAACTGTGAGAATAGATTAACAGTGATATTTTTATCGCCTGAGAAGAGTCTGGCATTAACATAGCCATTAATGGCAATATTGGCCCATCACTAATTTTTAGGTTTTAAACTAAACTAATACAAAAAAATTGTTTGATAAAGAGAAAGTTTTGATTTTCTAAGGTATGTTGTTTTTGGAAAGTTATGTTAAAAAAAAAAAAAAACACAACCTTGTGATCGAAAAATAGATCTTAAAACATATTTCTGCTTCTTTCTGCTTCTTTTAATGTTATTCTGTTGTAAATATGCATTTAATATTCTGAATTTATGAATGAAAAACCTGCTGAAACATCTAAGACTACAATTTCTTCTTGAACTGCATCAAAAACATCAGTGTCTACTCTAATATTTTTAACCATTATTAAGATCCAAATAGCCCATTGGGTTCCAGAGACTAGTCCAACCGATGCTTCTAAAGGACACATTTCAACTTTGAATAAAGAAAAAATAAAACACAAAAAACATTTTCGAAACCCTTATTAGAAGGCAAGTTTGATAGAACCCATTCACTCTTTTAATTTCCAATTTTTCATTCTAAAAGGAGCATTTTATTGTATTTTTTCTATTGAAAAATGTGTAACAGAAACCTTATAGGGTTTAAATATGTTTCGAAATTAGAGTTTTCTGTCCAATTTGGTCAAATTCTTATTTACACAGAGCACTCCGTTGAAATAACTAGAGGAGCCAGTTGTGACTAAAAAAATGTGAGAAGTAGAAGCAAAAAGTTGTCTAAAAAATAATTATAGATAGAGGTATAAGTATAAAAATATATATACTTATATACTTAAAAATATCTACTTAACCCTGTAATGCCAAATGTATCATATTTGATACATACGGTTTCTGAAATGTTTTGCGTCTGACACCTTTTGCATAATTTAATGGTAAAAACTTTGCTCCTATTGTACACAATCAGATATACCTGATAACAGAGGGCAGAAGACTACACAGAAAATAATCTTGACTTATCGCATAGTAATAAATTAATAATATCAAAAATGTATTTGTTTTTTCTTTTTACATATTTTGTTAAAAGGCCAAATAAGGACTTTTCTGTTTTGTTTTATTCTTGGATCGGGCTTTAAAGAGTTAAGTAAGGTAACAAAGTACTTATTCTTTTTATTCTTTCTCTGTTCGTAGCTATCTCATTCAATTTTCTTTGATTTAAGCTTCATCTTTTATCTTATTTTGGCTCCCTTTGACTTTTGCCTGAATTATTTTTGGCTCACATAACAAAAGATTTAATGTTGCATTCATGTGGTATGGTACTTATAACAAACACCAAAAGCTGAGATGAAAACTATTATAATTTTCATTATATTGAGGTAGTATTTCATCATTTTTAGTTACTATCCCATTATTTTGAGATACTATTTCATTATAATGAGATAATTCCTTTTATATTTTTTTTTACAGAGTGACAGAAATGGGCTTCCATACTTATTCAATATTCATTTCTCTTTAAAATGTGTTTAAGAAGCAACAAAGTTGTCAAGAAATGTGAAAAATTCCTTCCAGGGGAAAATCATCGTCTCTGTTTCTTAAAGAAAAAAAAGCTTTCCTTTGCTTATTCCTTCTGCGCGAATTCATGTCAACACAGCGTCACTTTGGCTCACCTGAACACAAACGCTGGCAGGTTATTTGGCTGACGGTCGTTTTGCAATTTTATGGGATGTCTTGCTCAGTTTCGGCAGTCCTGTGATCTTCTCGTTGTGTGTTTGTCACAACCACAGACAGTGCTCAGGGAGTCCTGAGGGTACCTGCAGCATGATTCACAAACTCACCACTGCACAGACGCTCACGCTGTCCTTTTCTGTCACACACACTTAGACTCAAAATAAATGCTGCTGTTTTTTGTTTTTTATTTTTACAAGTGAGTTTATTTCCAAAAGACAAAAAGTTTGCATATGTATAGTTTTTTAACAGGACAATTAAAAATAAAGAACATATGAAGGATTAGAGGAGTTGGTAAACAAACGTTTACTTACTTTGGTAAAGATAGTCTCTTGTAGATGATACATTTCTACTTTACTTATGATTTTGTTTGCATGTCCAGATAATGACAGATCTTTGCAGACAGCAGGCTGCACATTTTGACATCCTGCCTGATTGTTTGTGCAGCTCTGGTGATCATTGTTAGCCACTGATCAAACCTCCAACTCTTCTGTTAGCTGATCTACTGCTGCTCTCCTGGAGCTTCAGTCTGGCTTGGTTGGTATAAAAAAACAGCTAAGCTGTCATGATTTATTATCCAAAGGATTTTGTTAAGCCCATTATTAGGATCAGAGCCTTGAAAGAGAACGAGAGCTGGAGCTTTTAATCTCTAAAAAGTTTGTAACATTTCACCTAGAATCTAATGCATTAAGATAATGAAAAAGAGACTGAGCTTGTCTGCTCTTCATTTAAACCGCATTCACCCTCTATCTACCTCATTATTCAATAAAGTTAAGGCAACTCACAATTGTGTTTTGAACATTTCACAGCTTCTACTTAAAATAATTTGCTGACTTTGTGATCAGCAGAAGTGATGCAGCTCATTATCTCACTCTAATTAGCATTTGGATTTATGGAGCAGAGGTCTGTTTGCTTCTGTGGCATCACAGAAATTGTGTAGACATCATTTTGTTTTGTTAAAGGCCTCACATGAAGAAGGATGTTGGAGATGGAAGAAAAGTTTTCAAGATCATCAAAAACTTCAAGCTTAGTCACTCTTAAAGGCTTCATGGTTCACAAAAGATCCCTCCCCAAAAAATGAGGTTACCACCAGTGCAGAGCTTGCTCATCATTTTATGGAGGTGGTTTTTGGTGAACTTGGTTTGAGAGTAGTAAAAACAAGCCACCACTGTCCAAGAAAAGATTGACATGTTGAAATGGAAAGATAAAGATCCGAACGTTTAAATGCTGGATCTGTGATTCCCCCCCCCGCCCCCTTTGGACAGTATGATGAGCTCTAAAGCTACATGAGATAAACAGAAGCCAACAAACTGTGATCAACTCCAAGCGCTGTGGAGACCAGAATGGTTCACCATAAATCAGGATTTAGTTACTGTCCAGCATGTCAAGGAATGAAAAAGGCTAAACACTATCACTGGAAAAAATCTAAATCTACATAAGTCATTTTTTCTTAAAATAAGTGAATTTTTCTTGGATTGAGGAGGCAAAAAAGACATTTTGCCAATGGAACAAGACAATTTACACTTAAAATAAGAAAACATAATTGCATTGTCTTATTTCAAGCGCATATTATCTAATTATCTTATTTTAAGAGGGAAAATACTGATTCCATTGGCAAACTATCTAATTTACCTACTCAAAATAAGGGTAAGTTAATTTAAGACATTTTTACTTATTTCTAGATCTTTTTTCCAGTATATGATCTACAGCTTTGCAAATATTGGACAAGTCTCCTAAAAGCCTTTAAAAACATATAAATGTTTGAGATAATTCTTCAAATGACCAAAACTCCTGTCTTCGGCTGCTCATATAAGAACAGATTTGTTTCATTTGAATCTCCTAAATATGTAAAATCCTCAGAAAGCTTGCATGTGATTGATAAAGAACGGTAACAGCTGCAATGGTTGATTCTGGGTTATGATATTGTTTCTGTTTAAAAAGTGAAGTGAAAGAGTTGAGCTGAAAGGCACTTTGAGTATTACAAGTTATAAATTAGGATAGTTAGGGTTAGAAGGATTTTGCCTGAAGATGTGAGGTTAATTTCCTTCCTGAGTTCAGAGCAGAGAGATAGAACAACGATCAGCCTTTTTTTGTTGTTGTTTAACTGAAGGCTAAACTTCCAACATTTCTGAAGACTGCTGCCTTCATCGGTACGTATACTGAGATTAATTTAAATCAAGTTTGGTTTTGTCTATACTTCAAACAGGAAAAGCTAAAAAGCATTGTGATAAAGTGTGAAATGAAAGTTAAAATAAACCATCAGGCCTGTAGCTTCAGAGCCAAATGTCTTAGTGTGACTTTATACTCCAGCATATAGTTGTTATGGTTACATAAAGGAAACACTTGCATGTATCATAATCATTAAACATTCATTACAATCGTTCAGGAAGGTAAAAATCTTTCAAATCTGCATGCTTTCGTTTATGACATCGCTGTGTTTATTTTGAAAGCATTTTCTTTATGTTTCTGATGTGCGGATCAGAAGCAGGCTGCAAAGAGCAGCAGTAGGATGCTTGTTCCGTTTCCATTCTGCTTGTGGTGACTATACCACTTCCACATAGTTGGCAGGGTAAAGCCCCTCCCAGCCATCGTCCTTCTTGCCCCGACACCAGCCCTGGTCATCCTCATCCTCGATCTTCAAAAACTCCTCACCTGCAGGGAGGACGAGTCCTTTTACTCATCGACATTCTGGGATCCTTATTCTACCTGATTCGAAACAAATGAATGCTGGGCTTTTTCTACTGTAATAAAAAACTTGAAGCCCACAGATGGAAAAATGTTGTCATAGAAGCATTTTAAGATCAAACTAAGGCTCCCTTTTCTAAAAACACTGTTTTTTTTTTGTTTTTTTGTTTTTAATCAGCCTTTGGATTACCTTTGCATTGTCTTAGAGGGATTCTGAGGAGCTTCCAAAAGCTGTTTAATTAAGACTGCTAGAAGAGATAAGAGGCTGTTTACAGAAATGTCTTTCATCTGCCAACTAAACTAGAAATTATGTAGAATGCTCCCAATTATGTGCTGCGTGAAAATCCCTGTGAAAATGTTGTTTTTAGCTTCTTTGGTGCATCTCAGTATCATAGTTGTAAACACATTTCCACTTCCCTAGAAGCTCAAACACGGGAAGAACCAGCGGCAGAAAGCCATGGGCTGGAGTTTGGGAGCTTCCAGGTATAAATAGTCATCATATTGTGTCGATCTTTTTGTTGCCACTTTTTAAATAGAGCATCATTGATAATTAGCAGCCATATCATGTCTACCTGCAGCCATGATCAGTCAATGAAGGACAGAATAAACCATAGGAATGTCATTTTACAGTTTTAAAGGAAGAACCAGTCAGTTATTCTAATTCTGACCTAGAAATGATTTAATATTTCTCAAATTAAACTAAATATTATGAACATTTTTATCTTCTACTTACTGTTGGGTTAACTTAGAGCCTTACCTTAACACTTATAATTAGTGTTGCACCGATACCGATACCAGTATCGGACGGGGCCCCGATACTGCCCTAAAATAGTGGTATCGGTATCGGCGAGTCCCAACAAATAGGGCACCGATACCATTTTGAGAGCCATAAGTTTCTTCAACTATTGTCACCCACTCCTGGTAGGCAATAAAAAGTTCTACTGGATTCACTTTGTATAAGATTTTTTCCTGCTTCACAAAGGTAGGCAGCAGCTTTACAAAGCCATGATGGCAATTATTTTACATTATTATGGTATCGGTATCGACCGATACTGCACAGCCAGGTATCGGGGCAAAAAAATGGCATCGGCGCAAAACTACTTATAATAATAACTGAACTTTATTGATCTCACATTGGAGGAAGTTACCTCTGCATTTAACCCAAAGATTATGTTTATCAATTTGCAGAGTTAAATTGTGGAAAAAAATAATTGAGAACCTAAAGCAATGCCCAAACATATTCCTTTTCAAAAAAATGTACAAAGAAATTATTTTCAAAAGGTATAGAGAAGCATTGTAGAAAGTTTTGTTTTTTGTATATATGTATGAAGGTATACACTCACCGGCCACTTTATTAGGTACACCTGTCCAACTGCTCGTTAACACTTAATTTCTAAGCAGCCAATCACATGGCGGCAACTAAGTGCATTTAGGCATGTAGACATGGTCAAGACAATCTCCTGCAGTTCAAACCGAGCATCAGTATGGGGAAGAAAGGTGATTTGACTGACTTTGAACGTGGCATGATTGTTGGTGCCAGAAGGGCTGGTCTGAGTATTTCAGAAACTGCTGATCTACTGGGATTTTCACGCACAACCATCTCTAGGGTTTACAGAGAATGGTCAGAAAAAGAAAAAACATCCAGTGAGCGGCAGTTCTGTGGGCGGAAATGCCTTGTTGATGCCAGAGGTCAGAGGAGAATGGCCAGACTGGTTCGAGCTGATAGAAGGGCAACAGTGACTCAAATAACCACCCGTTACAACCAAGGTGGGCAGAAGAGCATCTCTGAACGCACAGTACGTCGAACTTTGAGGCAGATGGGCTACAGCAGCAGAAGACCACACCGGGTGCCACTCCTTTCAGCTAAGAACAGGAAACTGAGGCTACAATTTGCACAAGCTCATCGAAATTGGACAATAGAAGATTGGAAAAACGTTGCCTGGTCTGATGAGTCTCGATTTCTGCTGCGACATTCGGATGGTGGGGTCAGAATTTGGCGTCTACAACATGAAAACATGGATCCATCCTGCCTTGTATCAACGGTTCAGGCTGGTGGTGGTGGTGTCATGGTGTGGGGAATATTTTCTTGGCACTCTTTGGGCCCCTTGGTACCAATTGAGCATCGTTGCAACGCCACAGCCTACCTGAGTATTGTTTCTGACCATGTCCATCCCTTTATGACCACAATGTACCCCACTTCTGATGGCTACTTTCAGCAGGATAATGCGCCATGTCATAAAGCTGGAATCATCTCAGACTGGTTTCTTGAACATGACAATGAGTTCACTGTACTCAAATGACCTCCACAGTCACCAGATCTCAATCCAATAGAGCATCTTTGGGATGTGGTGGAACGGGAGATTCGCATCATGGATGCGCAGCCGACAAATCTGCGGCAACTGTGTGATGCCATCATGTCAATATGGACCAAACTCCCTGAGGAATGCTTCCAGCACCTTGTTGAATCTATGCCACGAAGAATTGAGGCAGTTCTGAAGGCAAAAGGGGGTCCAACCCGTTACTAGCATGGGGTACCTAATAAAGTGGCCGGTGAGTGTATGTGTATACATATTTATGTATGTATATGTGTAGGTAAGTATGTATTTATATGGATATATATATATAGCAGCATAATTATAAATATTGTAAATTGAAAATATACAAGAATTAAAGGGGTAGGAGCACATAAGTCCTTTTCGAACATGTAATAGAGGTATATTAACTCAGGAAAGAAGGGTACCTTGTTTGTTGTTTTTCTCTCCAATGTTTATAAATATTGTTTTATTGTTTTTTTTGTTTGTTTGTTTTTTCTCTTGCATGTTCGAAATAAAGAATCCAATCCAATCCATCCCCTAGGGGAGCAGTGGGCTGCCATCGTGGGGCGCCCGTCCAGGGAGCAATCGGGGGTCTTGCTGAGAGAGCAAGAGTGGCAGTCTGTGGGAGTGGGGTTCGAACACAGAACTTCAGGATTCCAAGCTCTATGCGCTAACAACTAGGCCACCACTCTGCCTAACTAAACACTTTGAGAGTTGGCTAATAAATAATATTAATCAAGAATGTTGCTAATAAATGCTACGCACAATAGTGCTGTATATGTTTTTGCATTAGTGTTTATTTACCTGCTTTAAAGGAGAGTTCATCTGTCTCCTGACCAACGTAATCGTACAGAGCTCTCACTCTCACTCCTCCAATCATCACACTAAGAAAAACAGGAGGAAAAGACAAAGAAGTTCAGAATCAAAAATAAACAAATGAAGCAAAAGGAGAGTTCACTCACCCTCTCATTTAATTAATGTAATGTAAGTCATAATGTAAGTCATATCAAAACTTTTTGATTATTTTTGTATTGATCAGATTTAATTCAGGAAAATTCTGGAATATTAAAGGATTTTTTTATGTCACTCAGAAGAAAATGTCCATGAGGCACTTCTTGGATACTCAGTTTACTGCAGTGTGTGCCGTCAGTAGGACGTAGAAATAAATGTAGTTGACAGCTGACATTTCAGAGGTTTCTGGGCCTCAGTTCGATCCTACAACCTTTTCCTTGTGTCCCATTTCTCCCAAATGAGAAAATAAAGAAAAAAGGAGAAGTTGAAGTGTAACATTTGTGCATAACTTGATTAACTGTCTATTGTTTTCTTTTCCCCTTCTGATGTGTTTCTGTCTCTGCCAGACGAGAATTAATTGTTTTTATTGACATTTACTCCCCCTCTGCATGTCATAAATGCTGGACAAAGTCGATAAGCCTGAAATCCTTCTTGTTCTTCTCTCCTCTCTAAAAAACCTCTCTAGATTATACACTGAGATCAATTTCAGGACGGAGGTCATCAGGACACAGAAAAGTCCTCTCCTGTCAGGAATTAAATTAGCAAACCATATAGGCATCACAATGCTTGGCCTATGACTCATTTCTCATTGGGTGCATGAGTCTAAACCCAGTGCTGTTTTTCTCTTATTCGCACACAGTATAAAAAATTCATGCAGGCTCTAATATATTCTGACTCTTATTTGCTGGAACTTCCTTCACCAATCTGAGAATCTGCACTAAATGTAGCCAGGTTTTGTTCAAATAAGACAAAAATATTTACCTCAATAGGAAGAAGCATGTTTACAGGAGTCTGGGAGAGTCTTTTAAAGCAAATAACAATGTCCCAAATAACACAATAAGCACAGTGGTGGCAGCATCATGCTGTGGGGCTAAAGTAAATTGGTGGTATAAGTATTTTTAATGTATTTTGTAGTTGTCAAAACTATTTAAGATGATGACTTTGAGTGGTTTATTGCTCCATCCATCCATCCATCCATCCATCCATCCATCCATCCATCCATCCATCCATCCATCCATCCATCCATCCTCAAAATTTTTTTAAGATGGTTAAATCAATCCAACATTCAGCTTCTGAATTCTTTCCAATCTAAATACTATAAATCAATAATATTTAAAAATTGTGCCCATACAAGAAAAGACACCAGTTCAAATTAACTTTATCATTGCCGGCTTTAAATTCAGCCTGTATTATACTTTATTGGGTGTTGATAGGTAAAAAGTGTACACTCAATTGTTCAGGTTATCTGCAATAGATACAGTATCAGTATGAAATGATAATTGATATGTCTATATCTATAATAAGTACAGATCCACTAACCTCTTCTCTATCGTTCCTTTCTTTTCCACCTCCTTCTGCTTTTCCACCTCCTTTTTGTCCTTTTTGGCTTTCTTCTCAGGTGAAAATTCCTTCAAAAGAATTGCATAAATTAACGTTTAAAAGCACAGAACTAAACTTTAGCCTAAAAGACATGAATGATGGAACAAAGCAAACACCTGAAAGTGAGGCCATTCGGTGGGCATGCCAGGTCCATGAGTGTTCTTCCACCAACGAAGGTCTTCTTGTTCATCGATCCCCATCAGGGTGTTATGGAGCTCATTGTACACGCCCCTCACACTAAGTGGCAAGAAGGGAAGAAAAGTAGTTCATCTCAGTAAAGAACTGTCGCAAATTAAAAAGCACTAAGACGATGTAATATCTCTCATCTCCTCTGTTCCAACCATGCAGCTATGGTAGATCTTTAAAGAGTAATTAAATGAATGTATTATCTATGACTTTAATATTAAACATTAATACCTTGAAGTGAGTCTCTTAGAAACACTTATGGATTAATACCGAGTGGAACAATTTTAGGGTTGAAATAAGATGATTCATTAATCTAAAGCCACACAGCCCAGAACAAGCTGGACTGAAACAAGGCAAAGAACTCATCTGATCTTTTTAATCATGTGCTGATAGCTTTACAAGCAGAATGCTGCAGCTCACCACTCATTGTTGGTGATGTCCAGGTGTTTGTGGATGGAGAGGAAGGCCTCTTTGAGAAACACAATCCTCTTTCTCTCCTCGTCTTGGGATTGGTCAAAAACGGACTCCATCTCCTCCATGTAACGGGGAGCATATTTGTTCACCTCCTCCAGGACTTTCTCATAGCGAATACGGACCTGCAGAATCAGAGCAGCTGAGAGGTGTTAGGCTCCTTTCTGTAACATTTGACTGATTTCAAAACTAGATGTAGCAGAATGCAAAAGATATAAACCACCACACTCATCCTTATATCATCGTCCAGGGAAGTCATTTTGATCAGTAGTTATTAAGGCTCTCTGCAGGTAATTTTATTTGTTTTTAGCTGCATAATTTTTTTACTTTCTATCTAGCATCAGACTGTTTCCATTACTTCCTTTCCTGTTTTAATTGAATCCTTCCCAGCATAGCAAATAAACTGTTATGAGCACAGCTAGATACTGACAACAATTATGGAAAGACACATGAGTATTTTTCCCCACTATCTGATATTAAGATGGAACTTTTGTATGTTTTAGATCAGTTGATATTACCAGGTATTTTAGTCATTTAAGTTATATGTTGGAATAATAATGATATTTCTTTTGGCAAATCAACAATTTTGGAAAGCCCAGGGAAAGGTAAAAACATCAGCCTTAAATAAAGATACACCTATGAATGCATTTTAAAACAACTCCTCAAAGTTCTGTGTTCCTTATGTGTTTGAAAAATCAACAGGCCAGGATATAAGGAAGTGAGTTTTGGACCTTTCAAAATTCTAACTCATACTTAGTTATAATGTACAGATGCCTAAAGGTGCCTTTTATTACCTGTTCAAACAATGATATACACATATCATTGCCTGGCTGAGTGTTTCCTGGAAAGAGCCACCTGTGGAGCTGGTTTAAAGTTGCCTTTTTATATTTCTGCTTCTTTCTGTATGTCTGTTTCGGTCTCTTTGAACCCCAGTCAGCTCTGGCAGATGGCCGCTCATAATGAGCCCTGTTCTACTGGAGGTTTCTACCTGTTAAAAGGGAGTTTTTCCTCTCCACTGTCGCTACAAGCATGCTTAGTGTGAGGGATTGCCTTTGTGTCAATGAGTCGATGTAATCAACTGGTTTTCCTTAGATAAAAAACTTTAATCAATTTGACTATATGATCTGGTTAAATTGTAAAGTATCTTGAGACAATTTGTTGTGAATCAGAGCTATATAAACAAACTGAATAGATATTGAATTGAATTGAAATATAAACACAGTAATGAAGGTGTTTTAGTATAAAATTCATGAACAATGTCAAAACACAGTTTAAGGCCTATTGAAGATCCTGATTGAAGCTGCTATGACAGAGAGTCATTTTTAGCAGAGTAACAAATATATCTACTTGGGTGAAAAGGAGAAAAAATGCGTGATTGCAGTTCTTAAGGGCTGTCATGAAAAATACTTTGATTTTGGCATGTGCTTACACTGAAATTGACGTAATACCGGGAAGGTTAACAGGTTTGGGAATACCAGAAAAGTAAAGTGGTATCATGTTGTGTAGATTTGTTGCTGCAGGAGGGACTGGTGCACTTTAGAGAATTAGATGGAAATACTGAAACAAGATTTGTACATTTGTACAGAAAAATAAAAAAATTGGCTCAAGAGTAACAAAGGTAATTGGAATCAATCAGATATTTTCCAATCTATTGCAAAACGAATGGGATTTATTTATTTTTTGTTCTAAATGCAAGGACAGAGCGCATTCAACTAGACTCATGGGGATATAGATGAAAAAGAGAACAAGAAAAACTCAGTGGATTTTCTAACGCTGACCACAATTTTAGAAAACATACTGTCTGTCAATACATTAGCTTACTATCATTTAAAAATGTTCATATATCTATGTATAGAATACAGAGTAAATCTTAAATGTTTTTATTTCCAGTGGGTTATTGTTAATGTGTCTTTAGTGATCTCTGTAAAACTCAGATCATTTAAACTTCAGGTGAGATTATGACCAAAACAGGAAACCACTGCATAGACTTCCTGTTCTTAAAAACAACTGACTGATATTCTGCTTTTATGCCGTAAGCCATTAAATTGATTAAATAGAGACTTCACCTTTCCAAAACATAGAATAACAGAGGTTACTGGTCCCACAAAGTTAAGGAAAGAGTTTCCAGATAAACAATTTAGGTTTTTGTCGATTTTTGATCCTTTCATGTGGTCTGCAAAGCAAGCTAACGAGAAGCTAATGGTGACTCCATGCTAAACTGTTTTAAGCTGCTGTTTGCCAAATATGACCATAGAGTGCTTTTTAATTGAGTCCTCCTGTGTCTGCTAGCTATTAGCTCCATTATCTTCATAAGGCAAATTTAGCTAATGAAGCTACGCTTTCCTTACCCTTAATTATTCTCTCAGGAACAACCATAGAAGGCCAAGAGTTAATCATCTGAATGTTTATTGATTTCTGGCTTTAGAAACAAACGTTTTCTATCTAAAATATATTGAAAAAAATACCACCAGTTTCCTTCAAATGCTAACTAATGAGACTAGTTAATTAGTTTACTAAAAGCAAAGGTCACTGCAAACACATGGAAGTGCATAAGGTTGAAAGGCAACACTGAATGTAAACTTTCTGGTCTAAATGCAAAACTGATCAAATATTATTTTACCAAATAATGTTGTATGTACCTCTTTGATTTGCATTTTGAATTGGTTTAAACATATTCTAGTTGCTCTAAATTAGTTAGAAGATATTTTGCCTAATTCCAAACATGAAAACCCATGCATAACTCTGATATTGCATCATTTTATGGTGGTTTTCAACTGTTTTCATTTTTCTTCTTTGTGTACATCGTAGCTTAGTTTATTTCAATTTCACTGGTTTATTTAAGAGTTTTTAAACGTTTGATCTTATATCTTGATCTTATATTTGGATATTGTGAATAAATACTCTATGTAAGTAGAGTTAATTGTATATTGTATGAGGCTAATGTTTGTCTTTGAAGTAGTAAATGGTATTTTACTGGAACATATTTTTGATTCTCTTAGGCAACATAAACTATAGATTACTGCTGTTTACTTGATCACTAATGAGTGAAATAAACAAAAAAGCTTCCTTTCATGCTTTGCCTAAATTTGTTTACATAATGAGATTTCTTTTGTTGCTAGCCTTAATCATAGGTATTTAAATGTCTTGTCTATATGCTGTTGTCGATGTAAAGAACATACGAATTTTATGTTTATGAATATATATATATATATATATATATATATATATATATATATATATATATATATATATATATATATATATATATATATATATATATATATATATATATATATATATATATATATATATATACTTCCCTTGCCTTCAGTAAATATACATTTTCTTTTTTTTTTATTTAATAGTAATTAGACCAAAATCTGAATTATGTTGTATAAAGTTCAAATCTGGATCTATGTAATCTTATAATTCTACTCTAAACTAAAGAGACAAAAAGAGGATTTTGTTTTCTATTACAGAATAAAAGTGTTAACATGTTTCCTCCTTGTTGGAGTCGTGGGAGTTTTATTGTGGAGGGTTACTGCCTGAGCCTCCTTTTGTGAAGTTAATGGACATCCTGCTGTCGTTTCTCAGCTTTAATCGCATCTGTTTCTACTAAAATCGACTGTTTATATTTAACGCCACACAAGCAGTCTGAATTTTGAAAGTAGCAGGTACATGAGTGGAACAGATGGGGATGAATCACATTTTAAACACCATTTGCAGCCAAAAAAAGTTACCCACCTTCTCAGCCTCCTGCTGAGCCAGTTCTCTCTCCTCTTGGATCTTCTTCTGTTTGTCAATAGACACATCTGGGTTTCCCTGAGCATGCAAGTCTCTCTCCTTAACAGCATGCTCCTTACGGCTCACCTTATGGTATGCTCTTCTAGCTTTGTCCAGCTGTGAAAAAAAAATCACACATTTGTTTTGTTGGGATTGTTTTATAGGTTTAAATGAGCTCCTACTTTTTTATCATACAATTTAAAGAAAACTACTATTCCTAAATAGAGCGTATTCTGGTCCTTTTTGGGCTAAATAGAAAAATCTAGATGTCAAATGTTTAATCAAATATACACAACTTTGTCAAGTTAAGTCATGTGTAAACATATTTTACATAAATTATGTTTGGATAATATTAGAACAACTGTACTTTAGGCAGCTTTAATTTAATTGGACTGTAAAAGGATCCAAATACACTATATTGCCAAAAGTATTTGCTCACCTGCCTTGACTCACATATGAGCTTAAGTGACATCCCGTTCCTAATCCATAGGGTTCAATATGACGTCGGTCCACCCTTTGCAGCTAGAACAGCTTCAACTCTTCTGGGAAGGCTGTCCACAAGGTTTAGGAGTGTGTTTATGGGAATTTTTGACCATTCTTCCAGAAGCGCATTTGTGAGGTCGCACACTGATGTTGGACGAGAAGGCCTGGCTCTCAGTCTCCGCTCTAATTCATCCCAAAGGTGTTCTATCGGGTTGAGGTCAGGACTCTGTGCAGGCCAGTCAAGTTCATCCACACCAGACTCTGTCATCCATGTCTTTATGGACCTTGCTTTGTGCACTGGTGCACAGTCATGTTGGAAGAGGAAGGGGCCAGCTCCAAACTGTTCCCACAAAGTTGGGAGCATGGAATTGTCCAAAATGTCTTGGTATGCTGAAGCATTCAGAGTTCCTTTCACTGGAACTAAGGGGCCAAGCCCAGCTCCTGAAAAACAACCCCACACCATAATCCCCCCTCCACCAAACTTTACACTTGGCACAATGCAGTCAGACAAGTACCGTTCTCCTGGCAACCGCCAAACCCAGACCCGTCCATCAGATTGCCAGATGGAGAAGCGCGATTCGTCACTCCAGAGAACGCGTCTCCACTGCTCTAGAGTCCAGTGGCGGCGTGCTTTACACCACCGCATCCGACGCTTTGCATTGCACTTGGTTATGTATGGCTTGGATGCAGCTGCTCGACCATGGAAACCCATTCCATGAAGCTCTCTGCGCACTGTTCTTGAGCTAATCTGAAGGCCACATGAAGTTTGGAGGTCTGTAGTGATTGACTCTGCAGAAAGTTGGCGACCTCTTCGCACTATGCGCTTCAGCATCCGCTGACCCCGCTCCGTCAGTTTACGTGGCCTACCACTTCGTGGCTGAGTTGCTGTCGTTCCCAAACACTTCCATTTTCTTATAATACAGCTGACAGTTGACTGTGGAATATTTAGGAGCGAGGAAATTTCACGACTGGATTTGTTGCACAGGTGGCATCCTATCACAGTTCCACGCTGGAATTCACTGAGCTCCTGAGAGCGACCCATTCTTTCACAAATGTTTGTAAAAACAGTCTGCATGCCTAGGTGCTTGAATTTATACACCTGTGGCCATGGAAGTGATTGGAACACCTGATTCCAATAATTTGGATGGGTGAGCAAATACTTTTGGCAATATAGTGTATATTTAATTTGAAGAAATCATAGATCACTGCTGCACTTTATGGAATGGAAATGTTCTGAAAGCTGCACAAAAAGTTATTTCGTTTTCTATACTCTGTATGTAAAAAAGACAATAAAAGTTGTCTAAGACTAAGTCTAATTCTAATGAAGTTTTATCAGTGCTGGATTTTGGCAGTAATTTTAACAAGAGAAATCTCAACAGAGACATTCATTTTAATTATTTTTTTTTGATGTGCAGCAAGATGGATGGAGGTTGCAAATCTCCCCAAAACAGTTTAGTGTGACTAATGCCTTTTGAGAAACGATTGCTCGAAGGCAGGCTGATAAATTCTAATTGCTTTTCTTGTTCTTCGTGTATCGTTGGGGTTTACGTTGCTCAAGGCTTTGGACGTGTCCTGGTTCTACTTGCTTTGGCAAAATCATCAAGAGAAATGTCTGTCATTTGGCTGATGGCACTGTCCTCTATTCTTATTATTGCCATCACATGAGGACCCCATAAGGGTCTTAATCTAGATTAATATTAAGTGGGTTTGACACTTTTTAAGATGGGGAACCCACCTAGAACCACTTTTTATTGCTCAAAATTATCCCACATAATTTTTATCAGCATAAAGCACAGCATTGATATGTGAAAGAAGGAACGTCTGATCTGGAGCTTATTTTTTTAGCTAATCTATTATGCCCTTATATGATTTTATCTAGGATTTAAAACCCAAAGAAAAATGTCTTAAATTATAGGCCCGAAATCTAAAAGCTTTCTGATTAGAGGATATCTTCCTCTAAACGAAACCTAAATTATCTGTAAAGCAGTTATTTACTCTGGATGAGATTACATTTGCTTACAGTATCAGCTTAGATACTGTTAACATTAACCAAGGACTGGTCTATTAATACTGGGAGGGATGAAGTCTCAGGATAAACAGAAAAAAGCTGTTGGTTCTTTAATGTTTCTGTAAAGCTTGGAGTATTTCTAAACTGTTTACTTGGACAACATTAGTTAATAATAAAAGTTAAAAAAAATATATATTTTTAAAGAATGTCCCATCTCTAGCATAGGCTAATGTCTTTACTGATATAAAACAAGAATAAATAAAGAGAGATTGAAAAATCTGTAGAAAGGCTGCGTTAAATGCCCTCCTGCCCACTGAAAGAGAAAACTACACCATTTGAGATTTAATTAATACATAAATACACTCTGCTATCTGCATAATCACATAAGTTCAAGTGCAACAAAATTTACACCCCCTTGGATGTTTTAATTATAGTGTTGATATTGCAAAGGCCAACTTTTTATAAGAGGCCAATCTCACAAGCTCAGAAAGGATTATAGGGATTTTCAGAGCAAATAGACACATAAGTATTATTTATGACATCACATAAGCAAGTAGCTTAATTAAAGCATTATTTTATTCCAATTTAAGGAATTAAACCTGAACGAAATGATTGAAGCATGCTTTTTATGGAGAACATTCATTATTGTTCATTGCAAATTAGACATACTTGTGTATTAGAATTACAGTAATATTACCTTTTTAAGCCGTTTTGCCCAGGGCTTCTGAGCCCGTGCAAACCCCGTCTCAATATCCTGGGATTCCTTGAAGCCTCCAAATAACTTCTTGTGAAAAGTGTCCTTCTGCCAGGTTCTGACCCGGTCTGCATCTTCCGATACCAGGGAGCGACAGATGGAGGCATGTAAAGAGGCAAGCCGGTCAGCAGAGGACAGAAAACACTGCCAAGCCTTTAAAAGAGACCCATAGAGAGGACCTGATGGAGGGGTAGGAAGAAAATTAATGTTTTTAGATGTTGTGCTCATTGTTTATACGTTTCCTGTTTATATTACAGAGAGTTTACTAACTGGAGTCCACAACTGGTTTCCATTTGGTGTGCCATTCGTTGAGCTGCAGGGCGTACTGCCTCTCCACACGGGCTCTTTCCTGGAAACACGTCACGATGTCGTTACAGGCCTGGAAGGCATCTTCTGTGCGCTTCACAGTACGGTGATAGTTCCCAGGCTGTCACGATGCAAACGGGGAGAAGACTGGTTAGTTGAATGGATGTAAACACCTATCTGTAAAAGTCAGACTAGGCCAAAAGGACATTTTTTTTAAACTATAATGAGCTACAATAGTTGCTGCCTCCTCAGTGATTATTTAAAGCTAATATAACAGAATAAATATCATTGAAATAAGCTTCAATTTTCTACTAATTGAAGGCGAGATAGAGTCGATTTAAATAAAAATAAAACATAAGTAAGTTAAACCAAAATATATACATACATATTCTTATCTTCAGCTATTACAGTATGCATGTCAGATTAAATAATACCACTTATACTTCAGCTATAGTATCAAGGTGTTACTTTATGGTATCTCTTATACTATATCCGTTGGTTGTGCTGTTGTTTTTACATCTCTTTGCAGGGGATGAACCAGACTGAAGATGTCTTATTGTTATCTCCCTTTAATCTCTGTCTTTCATCTTTTCTTCTTTTTTTCTTTGCTGTTCTACGTACATTTCAGTGTCCATAAAATCTGTAATACTCCCTGTATGATTTATAATAAAGCTATTTATATGCATAAATCAAGTGTAAAACACTATGGCGATAGCTGTACTGCTCCACTTGGGAAAGCAAAATCTGTTGGGCTCTTTTTTTGGCATCAAGACAATTATTCTTTTTGCCACATCGCCAGACAGTTAAAAAAAAAGTTAAACCAAAATAATGAACCAAAACCAAAAGTTACGATTAATAGTTAAGCTAAATAAGCTAAGCTAGAACTAATAAAGCAAGCAAAGTAAAATAAGCCAAACTAGGATGAGATAAGATAACGGACTAATGGTTTCACATGACTGATGCCCTGAAGGAAAAGGGTTTAAATATGGGATCTCTCTGCATGAAGCTTGCAAGTTTTCCCCCAATCGGTCTCCGCCACGTGACGTCAATTGTTTACCTCGGGCGAGGTGCATCGTGGGAAAACCACCATATTAGGTGGACAGTCGAGATAAGCCACACGCGGCTGTTCTTTCGGCACAATTATTTACCAGAAATGACATCATGTTGTGTGAGAGGCTGCCAGTCCCGGTGTCGTGCCAAGGTAGTTATCCCTGCGAAAATTTGTATCCCCTCGTCGGGAGTGCGCACGGAGTAGGAAGAACAACCCGAGTTAACTCTGTTTCAATTCCAACGTGCAGAACTTGAAATTTGAAAGGTTTTACGTGTATGAAAGTTGAGCTTTACTGTTTTATTCTTTACTTCACATGTTATAGCAGAATATCGCCAGTGATATTGATCTAAAACTAATAATAAAACACAAACGTTTGCTTGAAAGCTGGTCGCTGACAGCAGTGTCTACTCCTTCCTCTGAAAGCAAACAGATCCTTGTTCTTTTCCATACGTTCCTTAAAAAAATCTCTCATTGTTTCACAGTGTCCAAATGTTCTCATCCCATTGAAAACTGTTGTAAACCGTATACTTGTAATAAAAATGAAATAGAAAATGGAGTGCACGTGTAATCATTAAAGACTATATGCAGAAGGAAAATACATTTTTCCTGGTTGAAATTTAGTACTTAAATCTATATCTGGGATGAAATTAAACCTACTGTAATCTGTTCCCCCTGTCTAAATCAGACAAAAAAGGCCCCAGCTTTCTTTGGCTTATAAACATCTTTTATGATGACAACTAACTCCTGAAACTTTGGATGTGATGGACCTTTATTTCTTAAAGTTACAAAGGGGAACAAATTATAGCAGACCACCTGCTATAATCTGTTCCCCCTGTCTAAATCAGACAAAAAAGGCCCGAGCTTTTTCATTTTTGGCATCATAAAAGATGCTTATAAGCCAAAAATGAAAAAGCTGGGACCTTTTTTGCCTGATTTAGACAGGGGGAACAGATTACAGTAGGTTTTATTTCATCCCATATTGCCAGTTCTGGCAATATGGGATGAAATAAAATGTTAGAACACAAACTGTTTATTAAGGACAGTACAACAGTGATAAATTGTAAGTTACTATAAACACAAATATAGATTTAAGTACTAAATTTCAACCAGGAAAAATGTATTTTCCTTCTGCATATAGTCTTTAATGATTACACGTGCACTCCATTTTCTATTTCATTTTTATTACAAGTATACGGTTTACAACAGTTTTCAATGGGATGAGAACATTTGGACACTGTGAAACAATGAGAGATTTTTTTAAGGAACGTATGGAAAAGAACAAGGATCTGTTTGCTTTCAGAGGAAGGAGTAGACACTGCTGTCAGCGACCAGCTTTCAAGCAAACGTTTGTGTTTTATTATTAGTTTTAGATCAATATCACTGGCGATATTCTGCTATAACATGTGAAGTAAAGAATAAAACAGTAAAGCTCAACTTTCATACACGTAAAACCTTTCAAATTTCAAGTTCTGCACGTTGGAATTGAGGCGGAGTTAACTCGGGTTGTTCTTCCTACTCCGTGCGCGCTCCCGACGAGGGGATACAAATTTTCGCAGGGATAACTACCTTGGCACGACACCGGTACGGTAATTTCGCATTCTGCTTACTTTTTTCCATATAGTCAGAGAAACAAACTCAATCCTTTAGTCCTTTGTTTAGCTATGCTGCGGTTGTTTACACTACGCCTTTTCCACCAAAAATGGCGTCTTAGCAACAAATGTCACGTGACTGGCGCAGACCGATGCTCGGAATAATCCAACTTTTTTCCAGAGTCCAAAAACCTGACTGTTGGATTAATTAGTTACTCTAAATTGTTTTCCAGTACGATCACATGTTGTTCTGTGCATCCCTTGGGTTTCCTTTGATGGACTGGAAATCTGTCCAAGACGTTAACCTGACAACCAGTGTTAAAGTTGTTTAACATAAATGCGGAATGCTAAGACCTTCTTTAAAATAAACATAAAAACTTTTGCCAAGAGTTATTCTCCATAAATTTACATTAAATATTGTTACATCTCTCTTATGAAGATGCATTTCTTCCTGTGGTAAACTGACCAGCAGGAGCACAGTGTGATTGGTGGCCGTGTGAGGCAAGGATTGAGGACAAGTGGGCTGTCCAGGCAAAGCTATGAGAGCAGTAACATATCCGCAGTCAGTCTGTTGTTTGTAGATGTGGAATTTGGAAATATCTGCTATTTTCCTGGCAGCCGCCGTCAGCTCCAGCTCTGCCCTGCTCTTCCCTTTCTGTCAGACTCCTTTAGAACCTGACATGAGTAGACAGCTGGTTAAAAGACACCTCAAACCGCCTGTTGTCACTGTTTGTTAAATCATTCGAGGCAGACCACTTCACGTAGCTACCAACGGGTAGTACATATAAGTGGGCTCCTCTCAAAGCTGACTGTTACGGCGCTCAAACAGATGTTCCTAATCACACCAATGATAGAGCGCCTGTTAGTGGAGCTGTACACGCTGGCCTGATGCACACACACACATAGGCCGACAGCTTATAGTAGAGCTCATATTGTGTTCCAGGAATGTAAACAATTCTTTCTGCAAAGAAGTGGATTTTATCAAAGACGGCGGAGCACTCCTTTATTTACTTAGATATCTTTATTTTTAAAGAATTAAACCCTCACTAATCCTACTTAACTGTATTTTATACTCTATGTCAAGCGTATCACTTAGATCATTTGTTAGTCTTGTTATTTCCAGCTACATTCTGCGACATGTTAGAATTAATGCCAAAGCTTTATAATGCATGTGAGCACCCATTGTGTTTTTTTTATTAGATAATATACTGCTTTTTATGCCCTAATTAGAACCATTTGGTGTCTGTTGCATTGATGCCCTCCTTGACCCCCCCTCTCTCCCTCCCTCTCCTCCTTTATCCTTTCTTTTTCTCTGCGTCTGTTGTGGTTTCCAGCGACTCTCCTTTTTCTTGTGTCTGAATTAAGCAAAAACAGCTGAGGAATCCGGTTTGAGGCCAACAGCAGCGCTGGCTGATCTCTGAGGCAGATCTAACTTTACTTGTACAGTCAACTTGGAGGTATAAAGAAATGTGGCCATGGGAGTCAAACGTATGTTGTATTTTTTTTTTTTATAATATACAACATTTAAACTTAAGGTGCAGTTTCTTTTAAATACTATTTGAGAAGTGTGAGTTTTTTTTCATTATAAAATTGGGGGATTTATTTCTGAAGCAATAGAGAGCTGTAGGTTTATACTCTACGTGTCATAAGATGCACTATTACATTTGTGATTAAAAAATGATTCCTGTCTTAAACATTGACTGATAAACATAGACTAATAGGTGATCAGAAATTTGACACAAGCCTAAATACAATATCTGAAGACTGTTGAGCAACAATTTTAAACCACCCCTGGTTTCTTCAGTAAAGTCCAAATGTTTTCTGAGGGTTGAGGATCAAAGTTTTCTTTAGACTTTCAACGTTGTGATGAGTTTTTTTTTTTAAAGACATTTAACAACACAAAGTAAGAGGGTAAGATAATAAATCTAATGTCTAAAGAAACTTCCTGACTCAGAAATAAACAGTCAATAAATGAATAATTGCTCTTGTGAAATCTTGTGAAACACTTCCTCTGTGCTATCTTTGATAATCTCACTTGTGATGATAAAAATAATCGGCACTCCTTTTATATTCATAGGCAGCTTAATCTACCAAAAGTTTCCACTTAGAGCATTTTTATGTGGTCCGTAGATCAGAAAAGCATATATATATTAAACTGATCATATGAGAATGGTTTTCTTGTTGGAGTCACTGGTACCAGTAGTTTTTTTTTTGTTTTGTTTTGTTTACATGGGCAAAATGGCTCACCGCCCAGGGCAGCAATAATTGTGGGGCGAGCTATGACATGAAAAGAAATGGTTGGTTTTTAGTCCTTTTTTATTTTCCAGTCAATTAATATTGTATGCATGTTGGAATCATGTCTTTACATGCAGCTATATAGTGACACTGAAGAATACACTGCTGATTTAAAGGGGCCATGTCACTATCTTTTTAATCAATCTGAATTGTCTTTAATAATCTTTGGGACTTGAACCACAGCTTCTCACTTAGGTTCCCCTGTCTTTGTGTTTCCCTTCTTTTCTAAATCCATCATGTGTCTGCCTTAATGCTGTTGTCATTTGGGTTCTTCCCAACGTTCAATAAATATGACACTCTCACACAGCATACATTGGTTAATATTGAGTAATATTTCAAAAATTCATGGACAATCAAGGAAATACATGCCAAAAACCGTGGTGGCTCATGCTCCACATAAAAGTAGCAATAAGAGACTTGTCGTTATCTCACTAAATGCTCTCCAAACCCATTTTAAGTAGAGTGACTTTGCAAGTGTGAAACAGGAGCCCAAGTGTTCAGAGTAATGGCAGCCAGCCCTTGAGCGTGGCAGCAGGATGACACAGACAGGAAGAGGTATGGAAACACAGAAAATACGCCAGGAGGCGTCCTAAATTACAGGAGGAAAGAGATCAAAGTGGGGCAGCCAAGTCATCCCAGTAAAGCAACGGGACACCTGCCTGCATGTTCGACTTTTAGTCACTCTCAGCTGAAACTTTAAAAAGGGCACAAATTACAGATACACTAAGCTGGGAAAAGGGGTTTTTCCTTTAGAGATTTATATATATTTTTTATTGTCTCAGATTATGACTTGAACCAATGTGGAAAAGTAACTTAAATCATGTAAGTGGTCATGTCACCCTTGGCAGGAACAGCAGCTATCAAGCTAATGTATTAACTGGTAATACATGTTTTGCGTCACTGTGGAGAAATCTTGCCTCACTCTTTTCTACAGAATAGTTTCATAATTTCTTCTGTTATTTATTGATTCTATGGATCCTGCAGTAATCAGCCCTGGCTGTGGAGCTAAAATAAATCTGGTTGATAAAAGTTCATTTATGATTTACGCAACTGTGACTTTTTCACGTGACAACCTTGGCTATTTTTTTTCCTTTGTGGATTAACATTTTAATAGAAGAAGTCATGTTTTTCTAACATTAAATGTTACCTAATAGTGAAGTGTGATAAAAATTGGGAAACAACAGAAAGCTATGAGGGTGGTGAGCCTTTTTCCACAGCCTTTCATCATCTAATCAACTAGTTCAAACGTGTAACTTCCATTTGTTCTGATAGGAAACTGAAACTTCAAATATGCAGATCTTCTGAAGGTAAGCCCTAACACTGGTGACAGAAACCTCGCCAAAATAAATACTAAATGAGCCAAAAAGCATCATGCAAAAACTTTTGCAGAGGTTTTAGATCGGAACAGGATGTTAACTACTGGCTGGATGCCCAGCAGTTACTGCTGACATTTCAAACTGAAAGTAAAGCCTGATTTCTGAAGGTCTGCACCCTGAGCAACAAAACTATTCACTCTGTTTTGACTGGAAGTAACGTGGCCTTCAGACTGAGGGAGGAAAGCCATACCTCTCTGTCTTTTCACTAACATGCTCATAAGCAGACGTGGAGCACATACCATCCAGAAGCTGCGATGGTTGACATCCTCAGGATCGTTTTCTGTTGACGATGTTGACATCGTGTTCCTTGAGAAAGCAAAGCATCTCTGATTAGATTTGACTGTCTTCTCGCTTTGCCAACTGACACACTATAAACCTTAACAGGAAAAATAAAAGCTTTACTGCACACACAGGAACATGATGATATGCATCAAACATTCTAATTACCTGTAAAAAAAAAAAAGATGGTAGATTTAAGGACAGCTACTTGAATGTTCTGGTTAAAATTTTGTTTATTATGGTTTTTGATTTATTTTGATCATAGTTTTTTTTTATTTTCTAACATTTAAAATGTAGCTTTAAATCTGTATGGTAAGCAATTGCATATTATCTCTCTAACTTTGGAATCAACCATCATCCATAACAGCTCAAAGCTTGGCGGCATAAATTAATTCAATACATAAGTAGCATATTTCAACATCTAGTTAACATAGGTAGTTGCTGTTAGTTAACTAACATTCATGTGCATACCAGCTGCTTGTTAACAATTTTACCTTCATAACTTCCAAAACTGATGTGAAGATAAGTAAAAATGTCTAAAATATGCCCTTAATTTGAGCAAGTTAAGAAGATTAACCACCAATGGAATGAGTATTTCTATCCTTAAAATAAGTTACAGAAAAAAGATATTATGCTCTAAGGTAATACACTTTTTTCTTCTTACTTGACACATAAATCTTCTTATTCTATTGGCAAATTGTCAAACTTAGCCTACATGCTCAAATCATGGGAAAATGCATTATTTAAAAAAAAAATCCCTTATTTATATCCCAATTTTTGCTGTGAAATCACACAAATTTCAAATAGTAAACTAACTTAATTTATAGGTGGTGCAGTACTTGGCCTCTTGTCAGTGTGGCCCCAGTCTCCCTATTTTTCTAAGTCTCTTTACACTATAAGGAAAACTTTGTATCTAAAAAGTTTAAAAATTCCAGCTAATCAGATGTAAATCCCATTATCTATGTT